>OX421494.1:36579277-37231777 GCA_949126835.1 Anisus vortex | reverse complement strand
AACTATATTTCAAATATATCAAACTATATTCAATCTATATTTTAACTATATTTAACTAAATTCAAACTATATTCAAACTATATTTCAACGAAATTTAACTATTCTCAAACTATAGTTCGACTATATTCAAAAAATATTTCAACTATTATTAACTATTTTCAAACTATATTTCAACTATATTTAACTATATTCAAACTATATTTCAACTATATTTAACTATATTTAACTTTATTCAGACTATAATTTAAATATATGTAACTATATTTAACTATATTTAACTTTATTCAAACTATATTTCAACTATATTTAACTACATTCAAACTATATTTCAACTAAATTTAACTATATTCAATCTATATTTCAACTATATTTCAACTATATTTCAACTATATTTAAACTATATTTAAACTATTGTTAACTATATTGAAACTATATTTAACTATTTTGAAACTATATTTCAACTTTATTCAAACTATATTCAGACTATATTTCAACTATATTCAAAGTAAATTGAAACTTTTTTTAACTATATTAAAACTATATTTAAACTATATTCAAACTATATTCAGACTATATTCGGACTATATTAAACTGTATTTAACTATATTCCGACTATATTTCAATTATATTTAAACTATCTTTCAACTATATTTATCTGTATTCAAGCTATATTTCAACTATATTTAAACTATATTCAAACTATATTTTAACTATATTTGAGCTATATTTAGACTATATACAAACTTTATTTTAACTATATTTAACTATATCCAATATTTCAAAAACATTTAACTATATTCAAACTTTATTTTAACTATATTTAACTATATTCAAATTATATTTCAACTATTTTTAACTATATTCAAACTATATTTTAACTATATTTTACTATATTGAAACTGTATTTAACTATATTAAAACTATATTTCAACTATTTTTAACTACATTCAAACTATATTTAACTATATTCAACCAATATTTTAACTATATTTAACTATATTCAAACTATATTTGATCTATATTTAACTATATTCAAACTATATTTTAACTATATTCGAACTATATTTCAACTATATACAAACTATATTTTAACTATATGTAACTATATGCAATATTTCAACTATATTTAACTATATTCAAACTATATTTTAACTATATTTAACTATATTGAAATAATATTTTAACCATATATAAAAATATTCAAACTATATTTAAACTATATTTAACTATATTCAAACTATAAATTTAACTATAATTAACTTTATTCAAACTATATGTCAACTTAATTTAACTATATTCAAATGATATTTAGACTATGTATATCTATATTTAACTATATTCAAACTATACTTCGACTATGTTTAACTATATTCAAACTATATTTTAACTATATATAACTATATTCAAACTATCTCTCTTAGTCTTTATCGCTCCCCGTGGAGCATAAGGCAGCAACAAAGTTCCGCCAGGCCTCCCTATCCTGGGCGAGCCATCGGATTTCGTGCCATGTTTTATTTGCTTCCTCGTCCATTGTCCTCCTCCACGTTCCCATTGGCCTTCCCCTTCGTCTTTTTCCTGGTGGTGTCCATTTCAATGCGCTGCTTGGGAGCCTCATTTTGTCCATGCGGAGGATGTGACCCAGCCATCTCCATCTTCTTTTCATTATTTCATCGATAATTAAGCTTATTCCAGTTCTTTGGTGGACTTCGATGTTGGAGATGTGGTCCTCCCAGCCGATCCTTAGTATACGTCGGAGACATCTACCTTCAAACCCTCTAAGGCGGCCTTCAATTTTGGTATTGGTCTTCCAGGTCTCTGCAGCATAGAGAAGGACTGAGCGTACATTTGACTTGTATAGTTTCAGTTTTGTTCTTAGTTGCAGAGAGGATGACTTCCATATTTTCCCCAGTTTGTCGAAGGCCTGAGCTGCCATAGCTAGTCTGGTGGAGATTTCCATGTCTAAGCTTCCATTAGCAGAGATGTAGCTGCCAAGGTATTTGAAGTTTTCAATCTCTTCCACCTCCACACCATTGGCCCTTGTCCTCTTAGAGCTCTTTGTCTTAACTTTCATGATTTTGGTTTTCCCTGAGTTGATCTTTAAGCCAACACTTTTGGCTATTTGTTCTACTCTTGTTGTCTTCTCCTGGATATCTGGTTGAGAATGAGAGAGCAGAGCTATGTCATCTGCAAAATCGCAGTTTTCTAGATAGGAAGTTAGTCCCCATACTAGGCCTCGAGGTTTATCTGCAGTAGCTCTCCTCATGACCCAGTCCATTACTATTAAGAAGATAACAGGTGATATCACACATCCTTGTCGGACACCTGTTTTCACCTGGAACCATTCACTCTGTTGGTTTTCATGGCGTACACAGCACTGGTTTCCAGTATAGATGTCTTTCAGGATGTTAATGACTTTGCCTGGGAATCCATATGATTCCAGAATTGTCCAAAGTGTTGGGTGGTGGATGCTATCGAAAGCCTTTTCAAAATCTATGTAGTTGATGTACAAAGAGGAATTCCATTCCAATGACTGTTCCACTATGGTACGCAGGACAAAAATTTGATCATTGCATGATCTTCCAGCTCTGAAACCAGCTTGTTCTTCACGTAGGACTCTCTCTATTCCTGTTCTCATTCTCATCAGTAAGATTCTACAAAAGATTTTTCCTGTAACAGACAATAGGTTTATGCCTCTCCAATTCTCACAGAGGGTTAGGTCGCCTTTCTTGGGAACTTTGACAATAATCCCTCGTTTCCATGAGGTAGGTACATGTTCTTTGTCCCATATTTTATTAAAGAGTCCTATAAGTGTTCTCGCACACAGGGTTGGGCTGGACTTGAGCATGTCTGCCGTAACTCTATCCTCTCCTGGCGCCTTATTTCCTTTTGTCTGTTTAATGGCTTCTATTATTTCTTGTTCCATAATGGGCCCTTTAGATACTTCAATCTCAAAACCCGTGTCTGTGATGACAGCCTCTGTTTCTGGGTCCGGTCTATTCAGGATATCTTCAAAATGTTCTGCCCACCTCTGGAGCTGGTCTTTCTCTGTCGTCAGATTATTTCCATTTTTATCTTTAACAGTCGTCGATTTGCTCTTTAGACCTCCCGTAACGGACTTAATAATTTTGTAGACTGTTAGGTTGTCGCCTTTATCAGCTGCTACTTGTGCCTCTAGTGCCATGTTGTCTATATAATCTCTTTTGTCTTGTCTTGCACTTCGCTTTACTCTAATGTTGAGTCTTTTGTATTCCTGTCTAGCTTCTGTATTTCTTTCTCCATTTTTGGTGAGCATTTTTCGCTTTGCCTCTTTCCTTTGTTCTATGAGGCTCCATGTGGCATCTGAAATCCATTCCTTTCTCTGTCTTGTTTTGTGTCCTAGTGTTGTTCTACTGATTTCGGTGTATACATTTAAAATCTTATCGCAGTGTCTGTTGATGTCGTCCTCTAAAAGATTTTCTAGTAGGCTGAATCTATTCTGTAGTTCCAACACAAAACTGTTTTTTACTAGTGTATCTTTTAATTTGGAAGAGTCATAGAGTTGGTAACTAGTAGTTTTGGTAGCTTTCTTTAGTTTGAGTTTGAGTTTGCATAAGACAAGGTTATGGTCACTACCAATGTCAGCACCCCTAATCGCCTTGACATCTTTCATACTTCTTCTCCACTTTTGGTTGATGACAATGTGGTCAATCTGATTATTTGTCCTGTTGTCAGGAGAGGTCCAGGTGGCTTTATGAATATTCTTGTGCTGGAAAACACTACCTCCTATAACCAGGCCATTCTCTAGGCATATATCAATGAGGCGTTGGCCATTGTCGTTTCTTTCCCCATGGCTTCCTTGCCCATGCAATACTCATAACCACTGTTGTCACATCCTATCTTTGAATTTAGGTCTCCCATGATTATCATAATATCATGTCGAGGAGATTTATCTATCTGACTTTGCAGGTTATGATAGAACGTGTCTTTTTCATCTTCTGTTGCTTGTTCTGTGGGCGCGTAGCACTGTATGACAGTAATCTTAGCATATGTTGAGAAAAACCTTGCTCTGATTATTCGGGCATCAATTGGCTCCCAGCTCAACAGACTTTTCCTTGTCTGCTTGTCCATGATAATACCTACACCTTCCTGATGCTGACTGTCAGATCTTCCAGAGTAAACTATGGTTTGGCCTGATGCCAGTTACCATTCCCGAGTCAGTCCACCGCATTTCACTTACACCCAATATGTTGACTTTATAGCGTACCATTTCTTTGGTTACTTGGGCAGTTTTTCCTGATTCATACATGGTGCGTACATTCCATGCTCCAATTCTGATTTCTTTTCGAGGGGTCGCCAAGGATTGTGTCAGAGGAGAGACTTCCTTTCGGCTTTCATCTCGCCTCGTCATATCAGGCATCACAGCCTCAACCCTCAGCTGAGCTCCCATAATAGTTTGGCTTTTGGATATTTCTGTTGCTGTTTCTGTAGCTTTATGTTTTTTTACATGGCAGGTTGCTAGCCTAGCGCATAACCGTCTAGGGAGGAGTTCCCCTCTCAGCTCTCAGGATAGCTGCCTTTTTTCGGGTTATGTTCCCTAGCCTTTGTGGATCCCTCCACTTCCTGCAAGGCAGCAGGTACTGATTTTGGTCCGCCCCGGGTATTTGATTTCCCCGGTACCTACCATATCTGGTGGGCTTTCCCCGATCCGCCACCTGGGGAGGCGCCCGATGGGAGATCAGTAACTCCACACGGGATATTCAAACTATATTTCGACTATATTCAAACTATAATTTAACTATATTTAACTATATTCAAACTATATTTCAACTAAATTCAAATTATATTTAGACTATGTATAACTTTATTTAACTATATTCAAATTATATTTCAACTATGTTTAACTATATTCAAACTATATTTTAACTATATTTTACTATATTGAAACTGTATTTAACTATATTTAAACTATATTTCAACTATTTTTAACTACACTCAAACTATATTTAACTATATTCAACCAATATTTTAACTATATTTAACTATATTCAAACTATATTTTATCTATATTTAACTATGTTCAAACTATATTTTAACTATATTCGAACTATATTTCAACTATATACCAACTATATTTTAACTATATGTAACTATATGCAATATTTCAAGTATATTTAACTATATTCAAACTATATTTTAACTATATTTAACTATATTGAAATAATATTTTAACCATATATAACTATATTCAAACTATATTTTAACTATAATTAACTATATTCAAACTATATGTCAACTTAATTTAACTATATTCAAATGATATTTAGACTATGTATATCTATATTTAACTATATTCAAACTATATTTCGACTATATTTAATTATATTCAAACTATATTTTAACTATATATAACTATATTCAAACTATATTTCGACTATATTCAAACTATAATTTAACTATATTTAACTATATTCAAACTATATTTCAACTAAATTCAAACAATATTTAAACTATATTTCAACTATATTCAAACTATATTTTAACTATACTTTAATGTATTCAATTTTTATTTAACTACATTCAAAATATATTTCAACTATATTCAAACTATATTCATAACTATATAACTATATTCAAACTATATTCAAACTATTTTCCAACTAAATTTAACTATATTTCAACTTTAATTTACTATATTGAAACTATATTTAACGATAATAAAACTATATTTCAACTATTTTTAACTACATTCAAACTATATTTAACTATATTCAACCTATATTTCAACTATATTTAACTATATTCAATCTATATTTTAACTATATTTAACTAAATTCAAACTATATTCAAACTATATTTCAACTATATTTAACTATTTTCAAAGTATATTTCGTTTTTATCCAAACTATATTTCAACTATATTTAACTATATTCAAACTATATTTTAAAGATATTTAACTATATTCAAACTATATTTTAATTATATATTCAAACTATATTCAAACTATATTTTAAATATATTTCAACTTTATTCAAACTATATTTCATTTATTTTTAACTATATGCAAACTATGTTTAAACTATATTTTACCTATATACAAACTATATTTCAACTATACAACAATATTCATTGTATATTTTATCTATATTTAACTATATTCAGACACTATTTTAACTTTTTAAAACTTTATTTAAACTATATTTCAACTATATTCAAATTATATGCAATCTATATTTCAACTATAGTCAAAATATTTCAACTATATTTAATTATAAAACTATATTTTAACTATGTTTCAATTATATTTAAACTATTTTTAAACAATATTTTAACTATATATAACTATATTCAAACTATATTCAAACTATATTTTAACTATATTCAAACTATATTCAATCTATATTTCAACTATATTCAAACTATATTTCAACTACATTTCAACCATATTCAAACTATTTTTCAAATATATTTAACTTTATTCAAACTATATTTTAACTTTATTTTAAGTATATTCAAACTATAATAAAACTATATTTCAACTATAAACTATATTTCAACTATATTTAACTATATTCGAACACTTCAAACTAATATTCAAATATAACTATATTTCAACTATATTTAACTATATTGAAACAATATTTAACTATATTGAAATTATATTCAGACTATATTTAATTTATATTCAAACTATATTTCAACTATATTCAAACTATTTTCAAACTATATTTCAAGTATAATAAAACTATGATTAAACTATATTTAACTATATCGAACTATATTTCAACTATATACAAACTATATTTTAACTCTATTTAACTATATGCAATATTTCAACTTATATTTAACTATATTCAAACTATATTTCAACTATATTTAACTATATTCAAATATTATTTAAACTATATATAACAATAATCAAACTATATTTAAACTATATTTAACTATATTCAAACTATATTATAACTATATTTAACTGTATGAAAACTATATGTCAACTATGTTTAACTAAATTCAAATTATATTTCAACTTTATTTAACTATGTTCAAACTATATTTTAATTAAATTTAACTATTTTCAAACTATATTTCGACTATATTTCAAATATATTTAACTATATTCAAATTATATTTTATCTATATTAAAACAATATTCAGACTATATTTAATATTATTCAAACTATATTTCAACTTTATTTAACTATATTCTAACTATATTTCAAATATATTTAACTATATTCAAACTATATTTCAACTATATTTAACTATATTTAAACAATATTTCGACTATATTTAACTATATTTAACTTTATTCAGACGATAATTAAAATATAGGTAACTATATTTAACTATATTCAAACTATATTTCAACTATATTTAACTATATTCAAACTATATTTTAACTAAATTTAACTATGTTCAATCTATATTTCAACTATATTTCAACTATATTTCAACTATATTTAAACTATATTTAAACTATATTTAAACTATATTTAACTATATTCAAATTATATTTTAATTACATTTATTTCTATTCAAACTATATTTCAACTATTGTTAACTATATTGAAACTATATTTAACTATATTGTGACTATATTTCAACTATATTCAAACTATATTCAGACTATATTTCAACTATGTTCAAAGTATTTTGAAACTTTATTTAACTATATTCAAACTATATTTCAACTATATTCAAACTATATTCAGACTATATTCAGACTATATTAAACTATATTTAACTATATTCCGACTATAATTCAATTATATTTAACTATATTCAAACTATATTTAACTATATTCAAACTATATTTCAACTATATTTTTCTGTATTCAAACTATATTTCAACTATATTTAAACTATATTTTATCTATATTAAACTATATTCAAACTATATTGCAACTATATTTCAACTATATTTCAACTATTTTTAAACTATATTTAAACTATATTTAAACTATATTTAAACTATATTTAACTATATTCAAACTATATTTTAACTATATTCGAACTATATTTCAACTATATACAAACTTTATTTTAACTATATTTAACTAAATGCAGTATTTCAACTATATTTAACTATATTCAATCTATATTTTAACTTTTTTTATATATATTCAAATAATATTTCAACCATATATAAAAATATTCAAACTATATTTTAACTATATTTAACTATATTCAAACTATATTTCAATTATAATTAACTATATTCAAACTATATTTCAACTTAATTTAACTATATTCAAATTATTTTTAGACTATGTATAACTATATTTAACTATATTCAACCTATATTTTAACTATATTTAACTATATTCAAACTATATTTTAACTATATTCGAACTATATTTCAACTATATACAAACTATATTTTAACTATATGTAACTATATGCAATAGTTCAACTATATTTAACTATATTCAAACTATTTTTTAACTATATTTATTTATATTGAAATAATATTTCAACCATATATAACAATATTCAAACTATATTTTAACTATATTTAACTATATTCAAACTATATTTCAACTATAATTAACTATATTCAAACTATATGTCAACTTAAATTAACTATATTCAAGTTATATTTAGACTATGTATATCTATATTTAACTATATTCAAACTATATTTCGACTATATTTAACTATATTCAAACTATATTTTATCTATATTTAACTATATTCAAACTATATTTTAATTATACTTAAATGTATTTAATTTTTATTTAACTATATTCAAAATATATTTCAACTATATTCAAACTATATTCAAAACTATATAACTATATTCAATCTATATTCAAACTATTTTCCAACTATATTTAACTATATTTCAATTTTTATTAACTATATTGAAACTATATTTAACGATAATAAAACTATATTTCAACTATATCAAACTATATTAAATCTATATTTTAACTATATTTAACTAAATTCAAACTATATTCAAACTATATTTCAACTAAATTTAACTATTCTCAAACTATAGTTCGACTATATTCAAACTATATTTCAACTATATTTAACTATTTTCAAAGTATATTTCGACTATATCCAAACTATATTTCAACTATATTTAACTATATTCAAACTATATTTTAAATATATTCAAATCATGTTTTAAATATATTTCAACTTTATTCAAACTATATTTCATTTATATTTAACTATATGTAAACTATGTTTAAACTATATGTTACCTATATACAAACTATATTTCAACTAAAGAACAATATTCATTGTATATTTCATCTATATTTAACTATATTCAGACACTATTACAACTTTTTAAAACTTTATTTAAACTATATTTCAACTATATTAAAATTATATGCAATCTATATTTCAACTATAGTCAAAATATTTCAACTATATTTAATTATAAAACTATATTTTAACTATGTTTCAATTATATTTAAACTATTTTTAAACAATATTTTAACTATATATAACTATATTCAAACTATATTCAAACTATATTTTAACTATATTCAAACTATATTTTAACTATATTCGAACTATATTTCAACTATATACCAACTATATTTTAACTATATGTAACTATATGCAATATTTCAAGTATATTTAACTATATTCAAACTATATTTTAACTATATTTAACTATATTGAAATAATATTTTAACCATATATAACTATATTCAAACTATATTTTAACTATAATTAACTATATTCAAACTATATGTCAACTTAATTTAACTATATTCAAATGATATTTAGACTATGTATATCTATATTTAACTATATTCAAACTATATTTCGACTATATTTAATTATATTCAAACTATATTTTAACTATATATAACTATATTCAAACTATATTTCGACTATATTCAAACTATAATTTAACTATATTTAACTATATTCAAACTATATTTCAACTAAATTCAAACAATATTTAAACTATATTTCAACTATATTCAAACTTTATTTTAACTATACTTTAATGTATTCAATTTTTATTTAACTACATTCAAAATATATTTCAACTATATTCAAACTATATTCATAACTATATAACTATATTCAAACTATATTCAAACTATTTTCCAACTAAATTTAACTATATTTCAACTTTAATTTACTATATTGAAACTATATTTAACGATAATAAAACTATATTTCAACTATTTTTAACTACATTCAAACTATATTTAACTATATTCAACCTATATTTCAACTATATTTAACTATATTCAATCTATATTTTAACTATATTTAACTAAATTCAAACTATATTCAAACTATATTTCAACTATATTTAACTATTTTCAAAGTATATTTCGTTTTTATCCAAACTATATTTCAACTATATTTAACTATATTCAAACTATATTTTAAAGATATTTAACTATATTCAAACTATATTTTAATTATATATTCAAACTATATTCAAACTATATTTTAAATATATTTCAACTTTATTCAAACTATATTTCATTTATTTTTAACTATATGCAAACTATGTTTAAACTATATTTTACCTATATACAAACTATATTTCAACTATACAACAATATTCATTGTATATTTTATCTATATTTAACTATATTCAGACACTATTTTAACTTTTTAAAACTTTATTTAAACTATATTTCAACTATATTCAAATTATATGCAATCTATATTTCAACTATAGTCAAAATATTTCAACTATATTTAATTATAAAACTATATTTTAACTATGTTTCAATTATATTTAAACTATTTTTAAACAATATTTTAACTATATATAACTATATTCAAACTATATTCAAACTATATTTTAACTATATTCAAACTATATTCAATCTATATTTCAACTATATTCAAACTATATTTCAACTACATTTCAACCATATTCAAACTATTGTTCAAATATATTTAACTTTATTCAAACTATATTTTAACTTTATTTTAAGTATATTCAAACTATAATAAAACTATATTTCAACTATAAACTATATTTCAACTATATTTAACTATATTCGAACACTTCAAACTAATATTCAAATATAACTATATTTCAACTATATTTAACTATATTGAAATATTATTTAAACTATATATAACAATAATCAAACTATATTTAAACTATATTTAACTATATTCAAACTATATTATAACTATATTTAACTGTATGAAAACTATATGTCAACTATGTTTAACTAAATTCAAATTATATTTCAACTTTATTTAACTATGTTCAAACTATATTTTAATTAAATTTAACTATTTTCAAACTATATTTCGACTATATTTCAAATATATTTAACTATATTCAAATTATATTTTATCTATATTAAAACAATATTCAGACTATATTTAATATTATTCAAACTATATTTCAACTTTATTTAACTATATTCTAACTATATTTCAAATATATTTAACTATATTCAAACTATATTTCAACTATATTTAACTATATTTAAACAATATTTCGACTATATTTAACTATATTTAACTTTATTCAGACGATAATTAAAATATAGGTAACTATATTTAACTATATTCAAACTATATTTCAACTATATTTAACTATATTCAAACTATATTTTAACTAAATTTAACTATGTTCAATCTATATTTCAACTATATTTCAACTATATTTCAACTATATTTAAACTATATTTAAACTATATTTAAACTATATTTAACTATATTCAAATTATATTTTAATTACATTTATTTCTATTCAAACTATATTTCAACTATTGTTAACTATATTGAAACTATATTTAACTATATTGTGACTATATTTCAACTATATTCAAACTATATTCAGACTATATTTCAACTATGTTCAAAGTATTTTGAAACTTTATTTAACTATATTCAAACTATATTTCAACTATATTCAAACTATATTCAGACTATATTCAGACTATATTAAACTATATTTAACTATATTCCGACTATAATTCAATTATATTTAACTATATTCAAACTATATTTAACTATATTCAAACTATATTTCAACTATATTTTTCTGTATTCAAACTATATTTCAACTATATTTAAACTATATTATATCTATATTAAACTATATTCAAACTATATTGCAACTATATTTCAACTATATTTCAACTATTTTTAAACTATATTTAAACTATATTTAAACTATATTTAAACTATATTTAACTATATTCAAACTATATTTTAACTATATTCGAACTATATTTCAACTATATACAAACTTTATTTTAACTATATTTAACTAAATGCAGTATTTCAACTATATTTAACTATATTCAATCTATATTTTAACTTTTTTTAACTATATTCAAATAATATTTTAACCATATATAAAAATATTCAAACTATATTTCAACTATATTTAACTATATTCAAACTATATTTCAATTATAATTAACTATATTCAAACTATATTTCAACTTAATTTAACTATATTCAAATTATATTTAGACTATGTATAACTATATTTAACTATATTCAACCTATATTTTAACTATATTTAACTATATTCAAACTATATTTTAACTATATTCGAACTATATTTCAACTATATACAAACTATATTTTAACTATATGTAACTATATGCAATATTTCAACTATATTTAACTATATTCAAACTATTTTTTAACTATATTTATTTATATTGAAATAATATTTCAACCATATATAACAATATTCAAACTATATTTTAACTATATTTAACTATATTCAAACTATATTTCAACTATAATTAACTATATTCAAACTATATGTCAACTTAAATTAACTATATTCAAGTTATATTTAGACTATGTATATCTATATTTAACTATATTCAAACTATATTTCGACTATATTTAACTATATTCAAACTATATTTTATCTATATTTAACTATATTCAAACTATATTTTAATTATACTTAAATGTATTCAATTTTTATTTAACTATATTCAAAATATATTTCAACTATATTCAAACTATATTCAAAACTATATAACTATATTCAATCTATATTCAAACTATTTTCCAACTATATTTAACTATATTTCAATTTTTATTAACTATATTGAAACTATATTTAACGATAATAAAACTATATTTCAACTATATCAAACTATATTAAATCTATATTTTAACTATATTTAACTAAATTCAAACTATATTCAAACTATATTTCAACTAAATTTAACTATTCTCAAACTATAGTTCGACTATATTCAAACTATATTTCAACTATATTTAACTATTTTCAAAGTATATTTCGACTATATCCAAACTATATTTCAACTATATTTAACTATATTCAAACTATATTTTAAATATATTCAAATCATATTTTAAATATATTTCAACTTTATTCAAACTATATTTCATTTATATTTAACTATATGTAAACTATGTTTAAACTATATGTTACCTATATACAAACTATATTTCAACTAAAGAACAATATTCATTGTATATTTCATCTATATTTAACTATATTCAGACACTATTACAACTTTTTAAAACTTTATTTAAACTATATTTCAACTATATTAAAATTATATGCAATCTATATTTCAACTATAGTCAAAATATTTCAACTATATTTAATTATAAAACTATATTTTAACTATGTTTCAATTATATTTAAACTATTTTCAAACTATATTTCAACTATATTTAACTAAATTCAAACCATATTTCAACTATATTTAACTACAAGCCGATATGTGCCCGATTCTTCGAACGGGCTTTTTTTTAGAATATGCTTGACACATTATAGTTTTTTAGTTTTATTTTTGCAACATACA
The DNA here is from genome assembly GCA_949126835.1 of Anisus vortex. NCBI lineage: Eukaryota > Metazoa > Mollusca > Gastropoda > Planorbidae > Anisus > Anisus vortex. The sequence goes on along the minus strand of OX421494.1, from coordinate 37,218,028 downwards.
TAAAGTAGTATGTTTTTTTTTGTGGTCAGTATTTTTTTAATTTATTTTTGTTTTGCACACTTTATTATACACCAATTCAATCTCCAACTAAAAAGGAAAAACAAATAATAATAATTTTTTTTTTATTTCTTGCTCAAAGTATGACAAATATGGTCGAATTTTGTGAGTTTATTGGGTAATTAAACTCTTTCTGTAAAACAGAACTCACATGTCTTTTAAAAAGTACTGTTAATTCGAAAATGATTGTTTGATATATTTTTTGCTACAACATTATTCGTAGATCAATATTTATTTATTTTTGCTTTTTTTTGTGTTTTTGTTGGTGTTTTTTGCTATTTATTTATTGTTGCTTTGGAAGCAAACTTAGAATTAAATTTTAAATTCAACAGGAAAAACAATAACAACTGAAACCGATATGAATCATAGTTTATACAACGTATACGACATGAATTAAAACTTTTAAAAGTTGGTCCGGCAAATTTAAACATTGCCCGGCAATATAAAAATTTCCCGCTACATAGTTTATAAGACGTATACGATACAAATTAAAACTTTAAAACGTTGAGCTCGGCAATTCAAACATTGCCTGGCAATTGAAAAATTTTCCGCTACAAAGTTTATAAGACGTATACAAAGAACAGGTATAGAACAGAATGCACAATCCCTATATACACAGTCACTAAAAGTTACCATTTTCCGCAATGCAGCGGTCGCTAGAGACGCTACTATAGTAAAATGTGAAAGGATATCTACGTCTGCCATAAATATATACAATATATATAAGGCCTACATTATCTTTCATTATAGGCTTACTTTTATATAAATTTGACTTAATTACCCATTTTGTTTTGAACATTATATGATTAGGCCAATATGATGTAAAAATATTTATTACCCGGTACTGATTTGAAAAAAAAATGGCTTAGACGTAGCTCGGTACCGGTAACTAAATTGCTACGGCTACCGGTACATAAATATATATACTTTTTAAACCAAAATAAACTTTTGAAATTATGAAGGGAAATAGAAATATAATTCATAATGAGTTAATATGAGGTTGTTTATGCTGTTGTTTATCCTTTATGGAGTCAGGAAAGCCATGCAGTTTGACATGCTCTTTTTTTCGATAATCAGTCGTTTTCGCATCATTGTTGTAGTTTATTACACAACCGTTTATGCACATTTTGCCTGAAATATTAGCTTTGGGTGTTCGAACTTGTAGATTTGAAGAAAAAGACATTGTAGGCTAAATAAGCATAAATATAGAGTGTAACCAGGACCGCTGCGTTTAAATAAGCTTAGTATAGCGTCGGTATTACTGCCCAAAACAGAAATAAAATGCGATTGCGCATTCTGTTTTATACCTATTCTGTGGACATATACAACACGAATAAAAACGTGAAGGAATTTTTTATTTGCCAGATACAACGTAAGATACCCATTAAAACCATTAATCATTACCCATTAAAACAATTTAAAAATATCCCGCTATAAATTACGACGCAAATTAAAACGTGAATATATTTTGTTCTATTCATTCATAAAGTACATTAGCAAAGGTTGAAGCGAAGTTAATTAAAATGAATACGCAAAATTCGATGACGCCATAAAAAAATAAGACAACCAGCTATCCCTGCGCAAACTTTGATGACGTCATCCTGAAAAAAATCTCAACGCCATCCTTTTTTTTATTTTCTTAGCGCGATCGATCGAAAAACTATAAAAAGTTGGAACGGCAAATTCAACATGAACCCAAAATATGTCGTTTTATTCGCGTTTTTTGACCAAACTGACCACTGCGGTCAATTTAATTTTTTTAAAACCTTAACAGTGTTCACCGCCGTAACGCAAAGAATATTTGTAGCAAATTTCACGTTTTTATGTCCAGTATTTAAAAAGATTATGCGGTATGTACATACCCAGCCAGCCAGCCAGCCACATATTCCTTTTGAGATTTATATATATACAAGCCGTTATGTGCCCGGTCCTCCAAACCAGATAAAAGTTATGTTTACATACACTCTAACTACTCAGGCAGTTATAATGAGATTGCCCGCATGACATACGACACGAATTTAAACGTGAGGTAATTTTTTTTTGCCCGCTACAACATGAATTACCCGTTAAAATCATTACTCATCACCCATTATAACAATTACAAAATTGCCCGCTATAAATTACGACGCAAATTAAAACATGAATATATTTTGTTCTATTCATTGACAAAGAACATTCGACAGTACTTTTATTTTTTTTTAATGATTGTTTGATATATTTTTTTTACGACAAACATTAAGTCGCAGACCTATGTTGTGTTGTTTTTGTTTATTTGCTATTTATTTATTTATTGTTGCTTTGGAAGCAAACTTAGAATTAAATTTTCTATTCAACATGTAAAACAATAACAAATGAAACCCATATGAAATAATGTTTATAAAACGTATACGACACGAATTAAAACTTTTAAAAGTTAGTTCCAGCAATTTGAACATTGCCCGGCAAATTAAACATTGCTCGGTAATATAAACATTGCCCGTTAATTTAAACATTGCCCGGTAATTTAAACATTGCCCGGTAATTTAAACATTGCCCGGTATTATAAACATTGCCCGGTAATTTAAACATTGCCCGGCAATTTAAACAATGGCCGTTGCCAAGGCAATAAGCCTAAAGGTGCCCAGTTCTCGGAACTGGATAAAATAACCCACGGAGTTATAAGCAATAGTCTTAAGCGGGGAGAAAGTATTTTCCGGTAACTGAAACCATTTAAATATTGCGTTCTACAAATTACGACGCAAATTAAAACAAAACTTCTTAAACGCATAAATACGCAAAATTTGATGACGCCATATAATTATAAGCTTAAATATAGAGTGTAACCAGGACCACTGCGTTTAAATAAGCTTACTAAGGCGTCGGTATTACTTCCCGAAATAGAAAAAAAAATACTATATCTATTTGCTTTTGTCCTATGTTTGTAAAGTTTTAAATTATTAATTAGCTTTAAGTCATGTATTCACAGTGTAAAGTATTAAAGTAGTGATAGATTAAGAAAATCAACTACAGTATTGGTAGTGTAAAGAATTTATGTTGTTTACGGCACGTAGACAATTTAAACATGAAGAAAATTTGTTCCCGTCATTGAGTTGAGATAAAAATCCATGCACTTAGTTTGATGACGTCAATTTAAATATGAATGAAAAATGTCCCTTCATTGCTATAAAATCCATGCGCAAAGATTGATGACGTCATAAAAATAATCTCAGCGCATCCTTTTTTTTTCTAACTTTGTGACGAAAAACTATAAAAAGTTGTACTGGCAAAGACAATGTGAATCAAAAGATGTGTTTTTTTCGCATTTTTTGACCAAACTGACCACTGCGGTCATTTTATTTTTTTTTAAACCTTGACTGTGTTCACCGCCGTAACGCAAAGAATATTTGTAGCAAATTTCACGTTTTTATGTCCAGTATTTAAAAAGATTATGCGGTATGTACATACCCACATACATACATACATATTCCTTTTGAGATTTATATATATACAAGCCGTTATGTGCCCGGTCCTCCGAACCGGCTAAAAGTTATGTTTACATACACTCTAACTACTCAGGCAGTTATAATGAGATTGCCCGCATGACCTACGACACGAATTTAAACGTGAGGTAATTGTTTATTTGCCCGCTACAACATGAATTACCCGTTAAAATCATTACTCATCACCCATTATAACAATTACAAAATTGCCCGCTATAAATTACGACGCAAATTAAAACATGAATATATTTTGTTCTATTCATTGATAAAGAACATTCGACAGTACTTTTATTTTTTTTTAATGATTGTTTGATATATTTTTTTTACGACAAACATTAAGTCGCAGACCTATGTTGTGTTGTTTTTGTTTATTTGCTATTTATTTATTTATTGTTGCTTTGGAAGTAAACTTAGAATTAAATTTTCTATTCAACATGTAAAACAATAACAATGAAACCCATATGAAATAATGTTTATAAAACGTATACGACACGAATTAAAACTTTAAATAGTTAGTTCCGGCAATTTGAACATTGCCCGGCAAATTAAACATTGCCCGGTAATATAAACATTGCCCGTTAATTTAAACATTGCCCGGTAATTTAAACATTGCCCGGTAATTTAAACATTGCCCGGTATTATAAACATTGCCCGGTAATTTAAACATTGCCCGGTAATTTAAACAATGGCCGTTACCAAGGCGATAAGCCTAAAGGTGCCCAGTTCTCGGAACTGGATAAAATAACCCATGGAGTTATAAGCAATAGTCTTAAGCGGGGATAAAGTATTTTCCGGTAACTTAAATCATTTAAATATTGCATTCTACAAATTACGACGCAAATTAAAACAAAACTTCTTAAACGCATAAATACGCAAAATTTGATGACGCCATATAATTATAAGCTTAAATATAGAGTGTAACCAGGACCACTGCGTTTAAATAAGCTTAATAAGGCGTCGGTATTACTTCCCGAAACAGAAAAAAAAATACTATATCTATTTGCTTTGTCCTATGTTTTTAAAGTTTTAAATTATTAATTAGCTTTAAGTCATGTATTCACAGTGTAAAGTATTAAAGTAGTGATAGATTAAAAAAATCAACTACAGTATTGGTAGTGTAAAGAATTTATGTTGTTTACGGCACGTAGACAATTTAAACATGAAGAAAATGTGTTCCCGTCATTGAGTTGAGATAAAAATCCATGCACATAGTTTGATGACGTCAATTTAAACATGAATGAAAAATGTCCCTTCATCGCTATAAAATCCATGCGCAAAGATTGATGACGTCATAAAAATAATCTCAGCGCATCCTTTTTTTTCTAACTTTGTGACGAAAAACTATAAAAAGTTGTACTGGCAAAGACAATGTGAATCAAAAGTTGTGTTTTTTCGCGTTTTTTGACCAAACTGACCATTGCGGTCATTTTAATTTTTTTAAAACCTTGACAGTGTTCACCGCCGTAACGCAAAGAATATTTGTAGCAAATTTCACGTTTTTATGTCCAGTATTTAAAAAGATTATGGGGTATGTACATACCCAGCCAGCCAGCCAGCCAGCCAGCCAGCCACATATTCCTTTTGAGATTTATATATATACAAGCCGTTATGTGCCCGGTCCTCCGAACCGGCTAAAAGTTATGTTTACATACACTCTAACTACTCAGGCAGTTATAATGAGATTGCCCGCATGACCTACGACACGAATTTAAACGTGAGGTAATTTTTTATTTGCCCGCTACAACATGAATTACCCGTTAAAATCATTACTCATCACCCATTATAACAATTACAAAATTGCCCGCTATAAATTACGACGCAAATTAAAACATGAATATATTTTGTTCTATTCATTGATTAAGAACATTCGACAGTACTTTTTTTTTTTTTTTAATGATTGTTTGATATATTTTTTTTACGACAAACATTAAGTCGCAGACCTATGTTGTGTTGTTTTTGTTTATTTGCTATTTATTTATTTATTGTTGCTTTGGAAGCAAACTTAGAATTAAATTTTCTATTCAACATGTAAAACAATAACAAATGAAACCCTTATGAAATAATGTTTATAAAACGTATACGACACGAATTAAAACTTTAAAAATTTAGTTCCGGCAATTTGAACATTGCCCGGCAAATTAAACATTGCCCGGTAATTTAAACATTGCCCGGTAATTTAAACACTGCCCGGTATTATAAACATTGCCCGGTATTATAAACATTGCCCGGTAATTTAAACATTGCCCGGTAATTTAAACATTGCCCGGTAATTTAAACATTGCCCGGTATTATAAACATTGCCCGGTATTATAAACATTGCCCGGTAATTTAAACATTGCCCTGTAATTTAAACATTGCCCGGTATTATAAACATTGCCCGGTATTATAAACATTGCCCGGTAATTTAAACATTGCCCGGTAATTTAAACAATGGCCGTTACCTAGGCGATAAGCCTAAAGGTGCCCAGTTCTCGGAACTGGATAAAATAACCCATGGAGTTATAAACATTAGTCTTAACCGGGGATAAAGTATTTTCCGGTAACTTATACCATTTAAATATTGCATTCCACAAATAACGACGCAAATTAAAACAAAATTTTGTTCCCTTCTTAAACGCATAAATACGCAAAATTTGATGACGCCATATAATTATAAGCTTAAATATAGAGTGTAACCAGGACCACTGCGTTTAAATAAGCTTAGTAAGGCGTCGGTATTACTTCCCGAAACAGAAAAAAAAATGCTAAATCTATTTGCTTTGTCCTATGTTTGTAAAGTTTTAAATTATTAATTAGCTTTAAGTCATGTATTCACAGTGTAAAGTATTAAAGTGGTGATAGATTAAGAAAATCAACTACAGTATTGGTAGTGTAAAGAATTTATGTTGTTTACGGCACGTAGACAATTTAAACATGAAGAAAATTTGTTCCCGTCATTGAGTTGAGATAATAAAATCCATGCACATAGTTTGATGACGTCAATTTAAACATGAATGAAAAATGTCCTTTCATTGCTATAAAATCCATGCGCAAAGATTGATGACGTCGTAAAAATAATCTCAGCGCATCCTTTTTTTTCTAACTTTGTGACGAAAAACTATTAAAAGTTGTACTGGCAAAGACAATGTGAATCAAAAGTTGTGTTTTTTTCGCGTTTTTTGACCAAACTGACCACTGCGGTCATTTTAATTTTTTTAAAACCTTGACAGTGTTCACCGCCGTAACGCAAAGAATATTTGTAGCAAATTTCACGTTTTTATGTCCAGTATTTAAAAAGATTATGCGGTATGTACATACCCAGCCAGCCAGCCAGCCAGCCAGCCAGCCACATATTCCTTTTGAGATTTATATATATACAAGCCGTTATGTGCCCGGTCCTCCGAACCGGCTAAAAGTTATGTTTACATACACTCTAACTACTCAGGCAGTTATAATGAGATTGCCCGCATGACCTACGACACGAATTTAAACGTGAGGTAATTTTTTATTTGCCCGCTACAACATGAATTACCCGTTAAAATCATTACTCATCACCCATTATAACAATTACAAAATTGCCCGTTTTAAATTACGACGCAAATTAAAACATGAATATATTTTGTTCTGTTCATTGATAAAGAACATTCGACAGTACTTTTTTTTTTTTAATGATTGTTTGATATATTTTTTTACGACAAACATTAAGTCGCAGACCTATGTTGTGTTGTATTTTGTTTATTTGCTATTTATTTATTTATTGTTGTTTTGGAAGCAAACTTAGAATTAAATTTTCTATTCAACATGTAAAAAAATAAAAAATGAAACCCATATGAAATGATGTTTATAAAACGTATACGACACGAATTAAAACTTTAAAACGTTAGTTCCGGCAATTTGAACATTGCCCGGCAAATTAAACATTGCCCGGTAATATAAACATTGCCCGGTAATTTAAACATTGCCCGGTAATTTAAACATTGCCCGGTAATTTAAACATTGCCCGGTAATTTAAACATTGCCCGGTATTATAAACATTGCCCGGTAATTTAAACATTGCCCGGTAATTTAAACATTGCCCGGTAATTTAAACATTGCCCGGTAATTTAAACATTGCCCGGTAATTTAAACATTGCCCGGTAATTTAAACATTGCCCGGTAATTTAAACATTGCCCGGTAATTTAAACATTGCCCGGTATTATAAACATTGCCCGGTAATATAAACATTGCCCGGTAATTTAAACATTGCCCGGTAATTTAAACATTGCCCGGTAATTTAAACATCGCCCGGTAATTTAAACATTGCCCGGTAATTTAAACATTGCCCGGTAATTTAAACATTGCCCGGTATTATAAACATTGCCCGGTAATTTAAACATTGCCCGGTAATTTAAACATTGCCCGGTAATTTAAACAATGGCCGTTACCAAGGCGATAAGCCTAAAGGTGCCCAGTTCTCGGAACTGTATAAAATAACCCATGGAGTTATAAGCAATAGTCTTTTCCGGTAACTTAAACCATTTAAATATTGCATTCTACAAATTACGACGCAAATTAAAACAAAATTTTGTTCCCTTCTTAAACGCATAAATACGCAAAATTTGATGCAGCCATATAATTATAAGCTTAAATATAGAGTGTAACCAGGACCACTGCGTTTAAATAAGCTTAGTGAGGCGTCGGTATTACTTCCCGAAACAGAAAAAAAATGCTAAATCTATTTGCTTTGTCCTATGTTTGTAAAGTTTTAAATTATTAATTAGCTTTAAGTCATGTATTCACAGTGTAAAGTATTAAAGTAGTGATAAATTAAGAAAATCAACTACAGTATTGGTAGTGTAAAGAATGTATGTTGTTTACGGCACGTAGACAATTTAAACATGAAGAAAATTTGTTCCCGTCATTGAGTTGAGATAATAAAATCCATGCACATAGTTTGATGACGTCAATTTAAACATGAATGAAAAATGTCCCTTCATTGCTATAAAATCCATGCGCAAAGATTGATGACGTCATAAAAATAATCTCAGCGCATCATTTTTTTTCTAACTTTGTGACGAAAAACTATAAAAAGTTGTACTGGCAAAGACAATGTGAATCAAAAGTTGTGTTTTTTTCGCGTTTTTTGACCAAACTGACCATTGCGGTCATTTAAATTTTTTTAAAACCTTGACAGTGTTCACCGCCGTAACGCAAAGAATATTTGTAGCAAATTTCACGTTTTTATGTCCAGTATTTAAAAAGATTATGCGGTATGTACATACCCAGCCAGCCAGCCACATACATACATACATACATATTCCTTTTGAGATTTATATATATACAAGCCGTTATGTGCCCGGTCCTCCGAACCGGCTAAAAGTTATGTTTACATACACTCTAACTACTCAGGCAGTTATAATGAGATTGCCCGCATGACCTACGACACGAATTTAAACGTGAGGTAATTTTTTATTTGCCCGCTACAACATGAATTACCCGTTAAAATCATTACTCATCACCCATTATAACAATTACAAAATTGCCCGCTATAAATTACGACGCAAATTAAAACATGAATATATTTTGTTCTATTCATTGATTAAGAACATTCGACAGTACTTTTATTTTTTTTTAATGATTGTTTGATATATTTTTTTTACGACAAACATTAAGTCGCAGACCTATGTTGTGTTGTTTTTGTTATTTACTATTTATTTATTTATTGTAGCTTTGGAAGCAAACTTATAATTAAATTTTCTATTTAACATGTAAAACAATAACAAATGAAACCCATAAGAAACAAAGAAGAAATATTTTTTTTGTTACATTGTGTTCAATGTAATCGCATAATGATCTTTTACATACACTTTACATATCCATGGAGTTATAATGAGATTGCCCGCTACACAGTTAATATATAAGGCAATTAAAGGTAATTTTTTATTTGCCCGCTACAACATGAATTACCCGTTAAAATCATTACTCATCACCCATTATAACAATTACAAAATTGCCCGCTATAAATTACGACGCAAATTAAAACATGAATATATTTTGTTCTATTCATTGATAAAGAACATTCGACAGTACTTTTTTTTTAATGATTGTTTGATATATTTTTTTACGACAAACATTAAGTCGCAGACCTATGTTGTGTTGTTTTTGTTTATTTGCTGTTTATTTATTTATTGTTGCTTTGGAAGCAAACTTAGAATTATTTTTTCTATTCAACATGTAAAACAATAACAAATGAAACCAATAAGAAACAAAGAAGAAACTTTAAAAAAAAAAAAATTGTGTTCAATTTAATCGCATAATGATATTTTACATACACTTTATCTACCCATGGAGTTATAATGAGATTGCCCGTTACACAGTTAATATATACGGCAATTAATAAAACCCTGCCCGTTAAAAAGTTTATCGATGTATACGTCACAAATTTAAATGTGAATGACATTTTGTACGCCCGCTACAACCGAAACGAACTGAAACGTGAAATATTTCCCGCTAGAAACGAATTGAGTGAAATATTTCCCGCTAGAAAGATTTTAATGCGTATACGCCCGCTTCAAACGAATTGAAAAAGCTAAAAGTTATGTTTACATACACTCTTACTACTCAAGCAGTTATAATGAGATTGCACGCAACAACTACAAAGTTTATATTTCGTATACGACACGAATTAAAACGTGAATATATTTTGTTCTATTCATTCATAAAATACATTAGCAAACATTGAAGCAAAGTTAATTTTAAATGAATACGCAAAATTTGATGACGTCATTACGAAAAGCCGGCTATCTATCTCTGCGCAAACTTTGATGACGTCATCCTAAAAAAAATCTCAACGCCATCCTTTTTTTAATTTTTTTAGCGCGATCGATCGAAAAACTATAAAAAGTTGGAACGGCAAATTCAACATGAACCCAAAATATGTCGTTTTATTCGCGTTTTTTGACCAAACTGACCACTGCGGTCATTTTAATTTTTTTAAAACCTTGACAGTGTTCACCGCCGTAACGCAAAGAATACTTGTAGCAAATTTCACGTTTTTATGTCCAGTATTTAAAAAGATTATGCGGTATGTACATACCCAGCCAGCCAGCCAGCCAGCCAGCCAGCCAGCCAGCCACATATTCCTTTTGAGATTTATATATATACAAGCCGTTATGTGCCCGATTCTTCGAACGGGCTTTTTTTTAGAATATGCTTGACACATTATAGTTTTTTAGTTTTGTTTTTGCAACATACATAAAGTAGTATGTTTTTTTTTTTTGTGGTCAGTATTTTTTAAATTTATTTTTGTTTTGCACACTTTATTATACACCAATTCAATATACAACTAAAAAGGAAAAACAAATAACAATAATTTTTTTTTATTTCTTGCTCAAAGTATGACCACTATGATCGAATTTTGTGAGTTTATTGGGTAATTAAACTCTTTCTGTAAAACAGAACTCACATGTCTTTTAAAAAGTACTGTTAATTCGAAAATGATTGTTTGATATATTTTTTTGCTACAACATTCGTCGTAGATCAATATTTTTTTTATTTTTTTTTGTTTTTGTTGGTGTTATTTGCTATTTATTTATTGTTGCTTTGGAGGCAAACTTAGAATTAAATTTTAAATTCAACAGGAAAAACAATAACAACTGAAACCGATATGAATCATAATTTATACAACGTATAAGACATGAATTAAAACTTTTAAAAGTTGGTCCGGCAAATTTAAACATTGCCCGGCAATATAAAAATTTCCCGCTACATAGTTTATAAGACGTATACGATATAAATTAAAACTTTAAAACGTTGAGCTCGGCAATTTAAACATTGCCTAGCAATTGAACAATTTCCCGCTACAAAGTTTATAAGACGTATACACAGAATAGGTATAGAACAGAATGCACAATCCCTATATACGCACTCACTAAAAGTTACCATTCTCCGCAATGCAGCGGTCGCTAGAGACGCTACTATAGTAAAATGAGACATGATATCTACGTCTGCCATAAATATATACAATATATATAGGGCCTACATTATCTTTCGTTATAGGCTTAGTTTTATATAAATTTGACTTAATTACCCATTTTGTTTTGAACATTATATGATTAGGCCAATATGATGTAAAAATATTTATTACCCGGTACTGATTTGAAAAAAAAAATGGCTTAGACGTAGCTCGGTACCGGTAACTAAATTGCTGCGGCTACCGGTACATAAATATATATACTTTTTAAACCAAAATAAACTTTTAAAATTATGAAGGGAAATAGGCATATAATTCATAATGAGTTAATATGAGGTTGTTTATGCTGTTGTTTATCCTTTATGGAGTCAGGAAAGCCATGCAGTTTGACATGCTCTTTTTTACGATAATCAGTCGTTTTCGCATCATTGTTGTAGTTTATTACACAACCGTTTATGCACATTTTGCCTGAAATATTAGCTTTGGGTGTTCGAACTTGTAGATTTGAAGAAAAGGACGTTGTAGGCTAAATAAGCATAAATATAGAGTGTAACCAGGACCGCTGCGTTTAAATAAGCTTAGTATGGCGTCGGTATTACTGCCCAAAACAGAAATAAAATGCGATTGCGCATTCTGTTTTATACCTATTTTGTGGACATATACAACACGAATAAAAACGTGAAGGAATTTTGTATTTGCCAGATACAACGTAAGATACCCATTAAAACTTAATAAAACCATTAATCATTACCCATTATAACAATTTAAAAATATCCCGCTATAAATTACGACGCAAATTAAAACGTGAATATATTGTGTTCTATTCATTCATAAAGTACATTAGCAAAGGTTGAAGCAAAGTTAATTTTAAATGAATACGCAAAATTTGATGACGTCATAACGAAAAGCCGGCTAGCTATCTCTGCGCAAACTTTGATGACGTCATCCTGAAAAAAATCTCAACGCCATCCTTTTTTTTATTTTTTTAGCGCGATCGATCGAAAAACTATAAAAAGTTGGAACGGCAAATTCAACATGAACCCAAAATATGTCGTTTTTTTCGCGTTTTTTGACCAAACTGACCACTGCGGTCATTTTAATTTTTTTAAAACCTTGACAGTGTTCACCGCCGTAACGCAAAGAATTTTTGTAGAAAATTTCACGTTTTTATGTCCAGTATTTAAAAAGATTATGCGGTATGTACATACCCAGCCAGCCAGCCAGCCACATACATATTCCTTTTGAGATTTATATATATATATGACAAGCCGTTTTGTGCCCGGTCCTCCGAACCGGCTAAAAGTTATGTTTACATACACTCTAACTACTCAGGCAGTTATAATGAGATTGCCCGCATGACCTACGACACGAATTTAAACGTGAGGTAATTTTTTATTTGCCCGCTACAACATGAATTACCCGTTAAAATCATTACTCATCACCCATTATAACAATTACAAAATTGCCCGCTATAAATTACGACGCAAATTAAAACATGAATATATTTTGTTCTATTCATTGATAAAGGACATTCGACAGTACTTTTTTTTTTTAATGATTGTTTGATATATTTTTTTACGACAAACATTAAGTGGCAGACCTATGTTGTGTTGTTTTCGTTTATTTGCTATTTATTTATTTATTGTTGATTTGGAAGCAAACTTAGAATTAAATTTTCTATTCAACATGTAAAACAATAACAAATGAAACCCATATGAAATAATGTTTTTAAAACGTATACGACACGAATTAAAACTTTAAAAAGTTAGTTCCGGCAATTTGAACATTGCCCGGCAAATTAAACATTGCCCGGTAATTTAAACATTGCCCGGTAATTTAAACAATGCCCGGTAATTTAAACATTGCCCGGTATTATAAACATTGCCCGGTATTATAAACATTGCCCGGTAATTTAAACATTGCCCGGTAATTTAAACATTGCCCGGTATTATAAACATTGCCCAGTATTATAAACATTGCCCGGTAATTTAAACATTGCCCGGTAATTTAAACATTGTCCGGTATTATAAACATTGCCCGGTAATTTAAACATTGCCCGGTAATTTAAACATTGCCTGGTATTATAAACATTGCCCGGTAATTTAAACATTGCCCGGTAATTAAAACAATGGCCGTTACCAAGGCGATAAGCCTAAAGGTGCCCAGTTCTCGGAACTGGATAAAATAACCCATGGAGTTATAAGCAATTGTCTTAAGCGGGGATAAAGTATTTTCCGGTAACTAAATTTTTTTACTTAAACCATTTAAATATTGCATTCTACAAATTACGACGCAAATTAAAACAAAATTTTGTTCCCTTCTTAAACGCATAAATACGCAAAATTTGATGACGCCATATAATTATAAGCTTAAATATAGAGTGTAACCAGGACCACTGCGTTTAAATAAGCTTAGTAAGGCGTCGGTATTACTTCCCGAAACAGAAAAAAAAATGCTAAATCTATTTGCTTTGTCCTATGTTTGTAAAGTTTTAAATTATTAATTAGCTTTAAGTCATGTATTCACAGTGTAAAGTATTAAAGTAGTGATAGATTAAGAAAATCAACTACAGTATTGGTAGTGTAAAGAATTTATGTTGTTTACGGCACGTAGACAATTTAAACATGAAGAAAATTTGTTCCCGTCATTGAGTTGAGATAATAAAATCCATGCACATAGTTTGATGACGTCAATTTAAACATGAATGAAAAATGTCCCTTCATTGCTATAAAATCCATGCGCAAAGATTGATGACGTCATAAAAATAATCTCAGCGCATCCTTTTTTTTTCTAACTTTGTGACGAAAAACTATAAAAAGTTTTACTGGCAAAGACAATGTGAATCAAAAGTTGTGTTTTTTTCACGTTTTTTGACCAAACTGACCACTGCGGTCATTTTAATTTTGTTAAAACCTTGACAGTGTTCACCGCCGTAACGCAAAGAATATTTGTAGCAAATTTCACGTTTTTATGTCCAGTATTTAAAAAGATTATGCGGTATGTACATACCCAGCCAGCCAGCCAGCCACATACATACATACATATTCCTTTTGAGATTTATATATATATATGATATGATATATATATATGATATGATATATGATATTTAAACTTTATTTCAAATATATTTAACTATATTAAAACTATATGTCTACTATGTTTAACTATATTCAAACTTTATTTCAACTATATTTAACTATGTTCAAACTATATTTTAAATAAATTTAACTATATTCAAACTATATTTAGACTATATTTCAAATATATTTAACTATATTCAAACTATATTTTAAATTATATTCAAACTATATTCAGACTATATTTCAATTATATTCAAACTATATTTCAACTATATTTAAGCTATATTCAAACTATATTTCAAGTATAATCAAACTATATTTTAACTATATTTAACTATATTCGAACTATATTTTAACTATAATTAACTATATTGAAACTATATGTCAACTTAATTTAACTATATTCAAATTATATTTAGACTATGTATAACTATATTTAACTATATTAAAATATATTTTAACTATATTTTACTATATTGAAACTGTATTTAACTATATTGAAACTATATTTTAACTATTTTAACTACATTCAAACTATATTTAACTATATTCAACCTATATTTTAACTACATTTCACTATATTCAAACTATAGTTTATCTATTATTAACTATATTCAAACTATATTTTATCTATATTCGAACTATATTTCAACTATATACAAACTATATCTTAACTATATGTAACTATATGCAATATTTCAACTTTATTTAACTATATATTAAAACTATATTTTAACTATATTTCAACTATATTTCAACTATATTTAACTATGTTTAAACTATATTTCAATTATATTCAAGCTATTTTCAAACTATATTTCAAGTATAATCAAACAATATTTTAACTATATTTAACTATATTATACTTACATTTGACTATATTGAACTATATTCAAACTATATTTCTACTTTTTAAAAACTATATTTAACTATATTCAAACTATATTTCAACTATATACAAACTATATTTCAACTATGTTTAACAATATTCAAACTATATTTCAACTATATTTCAATAATATTCAAACTATATTTCAACCATATTTAACTATATTTAAACTATATTTTAACTATATTTTAACTATATTCTAACTATATTTTAACTATATTTTAACTATATTTAAACAATATTTTAACTATAAACTATATTTCAAGTCTATATTACTATATTCAAACTATATTTAAACTATATTTTAACTATATTTCAACTATATTTCAACTATATTTAACTATGTTTAAACTATATTTCAACTATACAAAATTAATTTTCAACTATATTCAAACAATAATCAAACTATGTTTCAACTATATTTAAATATATCCAAACTATATTTCAACTATATTTAACTATATTCAAATAATATTTTAACTATATTTAATATTATTCAAACTATATTTCAACTATATTTAACTATATTCAAACTATTTTTCAATTATATTTAAATATAATCAAACTATATTTCAACTTTATTTAACTATATTCTAACTATATTTCAAATATATTTTACTATATTCAAACTATATTTTAATTATATTTAACTATTATCAAACAATATTTCGACTAAATTTAACTATATTAACTTTATTCAGACTATAATTTAAATATATGTCACTATATTGAACCTATATTTAACTATATTCAAACTATATTTCAAATATATTTAAACTATATTCAGAATATATTCAGACTATATTTAACTATATTTTACTATATTCAGACTATATTTTTACTATATTTAACTATATTAAAACTATATTTCAACTATATTTTATTATATTCAAACTATATTTCAAATATATTTAAACTATATTCAGAATATATTCAGACTATATTTAACTATATTTAACTATATTCAGACTATATTTTTACTATATTTAACTATATTAAAACTATACTTCAACTATATTTAATTATATTCAAACTATATTTCAACTAAATTTAACTATATTTAAAGTAAATTTCAACTATATTTAACTATATTCAAACTATATTGCAACTATATTTAACTATATGCAATATTTCAACTATATTTAACTATATTCAAACTATATTTTAACTATATTTAACTATATTGAAATAATATTTCAACCATATATAACAATATTCAAACAATATTTTAACTATATTTAACTATATTCAAACTATATTTCAACTATAAATAGCTATATTCAAACTATATGTCAACTTAATTTAACTTTATTCAAATTATAATTAGACTATGTATATCTATATTTAACTATATTCAAACTATATTTCGACTTTATTTAACTATATTCAAATTATAATTTAACTATATATATATATATTCAAACTATATTTTAGCTATATTTAACTATATTTAAACTATATTTCAACTATAATTAACTATATTCAAACTATATGTCAACTTAATTTAACTATATTTAAATTATATTTAGACTATGTATAACTATATTTAACTATATTCAAAATATATTTTAACTATATTTTACTGATTGAAACTGTATTTAACTATATTGAAACTATATTTCGACTTTATTTAACTATATTCAAACTATAATTTAACTATATATATATATATTCAAACTATATTTTAACTATATTTAACTATATTTAAACTATATTTCAACTATAATTAACTATATTGAAACTATATGTCAACTTAATTTAACTATATTCAAATTATATTTAGACTATGTATAACTATATTTAACTATATTAAAATATATTTTAACTATATTTTACTATATTGAAACTGTATTTAACTATATTGAAACTATATTTTAACTATTTTAACTACATTCAAACTATATTTAACTATATTCAACCTATATTTTAACTACATTTCACTATATTCAAACTATAGTTTATCTATTATTAACTATATTCAAACTATATTTTATCTATATTCGAACTATATTTCAACTATATACAAACTATATCTTAACTATATGTAACTATATGCAATATTTCAACTTTATTTAACTATATATTAAAACTATATTTTAACTATATTTCAACTATATTTCAACTATATTTAACTATGTTTAAACTATATTTCAACTATATTCAAGCTATTTTCAAACTATATTTCAAGTATAATCAAACAATATTTTAACTATATTTAACTATATTATACTTACATTTTGACTATATTGAACTATATTCAAACTATATTTCAACTATGTTTAACAATATTGAAACTATATTTCAACTATATTTCAATAATATTCAAACTATATTTCAACCATATTTAACTATATTTAAACTATATTTTAACTATATTTTAACTATATTCTAACTATATTTTAACTATATTTTAACTATATTTAAACAATATTTTAACTATAAACTATATTTCAAGTCTATATTACTATATTCAAACTATATTTAAACTATATTTTAACTATATTTAAACTATATTTCAACTATATTTAACTATGTTTAAACTATATTTCAACTATACATAATTAATTTTCAACTATATTCAAACAATAATCAAACTATATTTCAACTATATTTAAATATATCCAAACTATATTTCAACTATATTTAACTATATTCAAATAATATTTTAACTATATTTAATATTATTCAAACTATATTTCAACTATATTTAACTATATTCAAACTATTTTTCAATTATATTTAAATATAATCAAACTATATTTCAACTTTATTTAACTATATTCTAACTATATTTCAAATATATTTTACTATATTCAAACTATATTTTAATTATATTTAACTATATTCAAACAATATTTCGACTAAATTTAACTATATTAACTTTATTCAGACTATAATTTAAATATATGTAACTATATTGAACCTATATTTAACTATATTCAAACTATATTTCAAATATATTTAAACTATATTCAGAATATATTCAGACTATATTTAACTATATTTTACTATATTCAGACTATATTTTTACTATATTTAACTATATTAAAACTATATTTCAACTATATTTTATTATATTCAAACTATATTTCAAATATATTTAAACTATATTCAGAATATATTCAGACTATATTTAACTATATTTAACTATATTCAGACTATATTTTTACTATATTTAACTATATTAAAACTATACTTCAACTATATTTAATTATATTCAAACTATATTTCAACTAAATTTAACTATATTTAAAGTAAATTTCAACTATATTTAACTATATTCAAACTATATTGCAACTATATTTAACTATATGCAATATTTCAACTATATTTAACTATATTCAAACTATATTTTAACTATATTTAACTATATTGAAATAATATTTCAACTATATATAACAATATTCAAACAATATTTTAACTATATTTAACTATATTCAAACTATATTTCAACTATAAATAACTATATTCAAACTATATGTCAACTTAATTTAACTTTATTCAAATTATAATTAGACTATGTATATCTATATTTAACTATATTCAAACTATATTTCGACTTTATTTAACTATATTCAAATTATAATTTAACTATATATATATATATTCAAACTATATTTTAACTATATTTAACTATATTTAAACTATATTTCAACTATAATTAACTATATTCAAACTATATGTCAACTTAATTTAACTATATTCAAATTATATTTAGACTATGTATAACTATATTTAACTATATTCAAAATATATTTTAACTATATTTTACTAATTGAAACTGTATTTAACTATATTGAAACTATATTTCGACTTTATTTAACTATATTCAAACTATAATTTAACTATATATATATATATTCAAACTATATTTTAACTATATTTAACTATATTTAAACTATATTTCAACTATAATTAACTATATTCAAACTATATGTCAAATTAATTTAACTATATTCAAATTATATTTAGACTATGTATAACTATATTTAACTATATTCAAAATATATTTTAACTATATTTTACTATATTGAAACTGTATTTAACTATATTGAAACTATATATTAACTATTTTAACTACATTCAAACTATATTTAACTATATTCAACCTATATTTTAACTATATTTCACTATATTCAAACTATAGTTTATCTATATTTAACTATAATCAAACTATATTTTAACTATATTCGAACTATATTTCAACTATATACAAACTATATCTTAACTATATGTAACTATATGCAATATTTCAACTTTATTTAACTATATATTAAAACTATATTTTAACTATATTTCAACTATATTTCAACTATATTTAACTATGTTTAAACTATATTTCAACTATAGTCAAGCTATTTTCAAACTATATTTCAAGTATAATCAAACTATATTTTAACTATATTTTAATATATTCCAACTATATTTTAACTATATTTAACTATATTATACTTACATTTTGACTATATTGAACTATATTCAAACTATATTTCTACTTTTTAAAAACTATATTTAACTATATTCAAACTATATTTCAACTATATACAAACTATATTTCAACTATGTTTAACAATATTCAAACTATATTTCAACTATATTTCAATAATATTCAAACTATATTTCAACCTCATTTAACTATATTTAAACTATATTTTAACTATATTGTAACTATATTCTAACTATATTTTAACTATATTTAAACTATATTTAAACAATATTTTAACTATAAACTATATTTCAAGTCTATATTACTATATTCAAACTACATTTAAACTATATTTTAACTATATTTCAACTATATTTCAACTATATTTAACTATGTTAAAACTATATTTTAACTATACAAAATTAATTTTCAACTATATTCAAACAATAATCAAACTATATTTCAACTATATTTAACTATATCCAAACTATATTTCAACTATTTTTAACTATATTCAAATAATATTTTAACTATATTTAATATTATTCAAACTATATTTCAACTATATTTAACTATATTAAAACTATTTTTCAATTATATTTAAATATAATTCAAACTATAATTTAACTATATATAACTATATTCAAACTATATTTCGACTATATTCAAACTATAATTTAACTATTTTTAACTATATTCAAACTATATTTCAACTAAATTCAAACAATATTTAAACTATATTTTAACTATATTCAAACTATATTTTAACTATATTTAACTATATTCAAACTTTATTTTAACTATACTTAAATGTATTCAATTTTTATTTAACTATATTCAAAATATATTTAAACTATATTCAGAATATATTCAGACTATATTTAACTATATTTAACTATATTCAGACTATATTTTTACTATATTTAACTATATTTAACTATATTCAGACTATATTTTTACTATATTTAACTATATTAAAACTATATTTCAACTATATTTTATTATATTCAAACTATATTTCAAATATATTTAAACTATATTCTGAATATATTCAGACTATATTTAACTATATTTAACTATATTCAGACTATATTTTTACTATATTTAACTATATTAAAACTATACTTCAACTATATTTAATTATATTCAAACTATATTTCAACTAAATTTAACTATATTTAAAGTAAATTTCAACTATATTTAACTATATTCAAACTATATTGCAACTATATTTAACTATATGCAATATTTCAACTATATTTAACTATATCCAAACTATATTTCAACTATATTTAACTATATTCGAATAATATTTTAACTATATTTAATATTATTCAAACTATATTTCAACTATATTTAACTATATTCAAACTATTTTTCAATTATATTTAAATATAATCAAACTATATTTCAACTTTATTTAACTATATTCTAACTATATTTCAAATATATTTAACTATATTCAAACTATATTTTAATTATAATTAACTATATTCAAACAATATTTCGACTAAATTTAACTATATTAACTTTATTCAGACTATAATTTAAATATATGTAACTATATTGAAACTATATTTAACTATATTCAAACTATATTTCAAATATATTTAAACTATATTCAGAATATATTCAGACTATATTTAACTATATTTTACTATATTAAAACTAAATTTTTACTATATTTAACTATATTAAAACTATATTTCAACTATATTTTATTATATTCAAACTATATTTCAAATATATTTAAACTATATTCAGAATATATTCAGACTATATTTAACTATATTTAACTATATTCAGACTATATTTTTACTATATTTAACTATATTAAAACTATACTTCAACTATATTTAATTATATTCAAACTATATTTCAACTAAATTTAACTATATTTAAAGTAAATTTCAACTATATTTAACTATATTCAAACTATATTGCAACTATATTTAACTATATGCAATATTTCAACTATATTTAACTATATTCAAACTATATTTTAACTATATTTAACTATATTGAAATAATATTTCAACCATATATAACAATATTCAAACAATATTTTAACTATATTTAACTATATTCAAACTATATTTCAACTATAAATAACTATATTCAAACTATATGTCAACTTAATTTAACTATATTCAAATTATATTTAGACTATATATATCTATATTTAACTATATTCAAACTATATTTCGACTTTATTTAACTATATTCAAACTATAATTTAACTATATATAACTATATTCAAACTATATTTTAACTATATTTAACTATATTTAAACTATATTTCAACTATAATTAACTATATTCAAACTATATGTCAACTTAATTTAACTATATTCAAATTATATTTAGACTATGTATAACTATATTTAACTATATTCAAAATATATTTTAACTATATTTTACTATATTGAAACTGTATTTAACTATATTGAAACTATATATTAACTATTTTAACTACATTCAAACTATATTTAACTATATTCAACCTATATTTTAACTATATTTCACTATATTCAAACTATAGTTTATCTATATTTAACTATAATCAAACAATATTTTAACTATATTCGACTTATATTTCAACTATATACAAACTATATCTTAACTATATGTAACTATATGCAATATTTCAACTTTATTTAACTATATATTAAAACTATATTTTAACTATATTTCAACTATATTTCAACTATATTTAACTATGTTTAAACTATATTTCAACTATAGTCAAGCTATTTTCAAACTATATTTCAAGTATAATCAAACTATATTTTAACTATATTTTAATATATTCGAACTATATTTTAACTATATTTAACTATATTATACTTACATTTTGACTATATTGAACTATATTCAAACTATATTTCTACTTTTTAAAAACTATATTTAACTATATTCAAACTATATTTCAACTATATACAAACTATATTTCAACTATGTTTAACAATATTCAAACTATATTTCAACTATATTTCAATAATATTCAAACTATATTTCAACCTCATTTAACTATATTTAAACTATATTTTAACTATATTGTAACTATATTCTAACTATATTTTAACTATATTTAAACTATATTTAAACAATATTTTAACTATAAACTATATTTCAAGTCTATATTACTATATTCAAACTATATTTAAACTATATTTTAACTATATTTCAACTATATTTCAACTATATTTAACTATGTTAAAACTATATTTTAACTATACAAAATTAATTTTCAACTATATTCAAACAATAATCAAACTATATTTCAACTATATTTAACTATATCCAAACTATATTTCAACTATATTTAACTATATTCAAATAATATTTTAACTATATTTAATATTATTCAAACTATATTTCAACTATATTTAACTATATTAAAACTATTTTTCAATTATATTTAAATATAATCAAACTATATTTCAACTTTATTTAACTATATTCTAACTATATTTCAACTATATTTAACTATATTCAAACTATATTTTAACTATATTTAACTATTTTCAAACAATATTTCGACTAAATTTAACTATATTAACTTTATTCAGACTATAATTTAAATATATGTAACTATATTGAAACTATATTTAACTATATTCAAACTATATTTCAAATATATTTAAACTATATTCAGAATATATTCAGACTATATTTAACTATATTTAACTATATTCAGACTATATTTTTACTATTTTTAACTATATTAAAACTATATTTCAACTATATTTAATTATATTTAAACTATATTTCAACTAAATTTAACTATATTTAAGGTAAATTTCAACTATATTTAACTATATTCAAACTATATTGCAACTATATTTCACTATATGCAATATTTCAACTATATTTAACTATATTCAAACTATATTTTAACTATATTTAACTATATTGAAATAATATTTCAACCATATATAACAATATTCAAACAATATTTTAACTATATTTAACTATATTCAAACTATAATTTAACTATATATAACTATATTCAAACTATATTTCGACTATATTCAAACTATAATTTAACTATTTTTAACTATATTCAAACTATATTTCGACTTTATTTAACTATATTCAAATTATAATTTAACTATATATATATATATTCAAACTATATTTTAACTATATTTAACTATATTCAAACTATATTTCAACTATAAATAACTATATTCAAACTATATGTCAACTTAATTTAACTTTATTCAAATTATAATTAGACTATGTATATCTATATTTAACTATATTCAAACTATATTTCGACTTTATTTAACTATATTCAAATTATAATTTAACTATATATATATATATTCAAACTATATTTTAGCTATATTTAACTATATTTAAACTATATTTCAACTATAATTAACTATATTCAAACTATATGTCAACTTAATTTAACTATATTTAAATTATATTTAGACTATGTATAACTATATTTAACTATATTCAAAATATATTTTAACTATATTTTACTGATTGAAACTGTATTTAACTATATTGAAACTATATTTCGACTTTATTTAACTATATTCAAACTATAATTTAACTATATATATATATATTCAAACTATATTTTAACTATATTTAACTATATTTAAACTATATTTCAACTATAATTAACTATATTGAAACTATATGTCAACTTAATTTAACTATATTCAAATTATATTTAGACTATGTATAACTATATTTAACTATATTAAAATATATTTTAACTATATTTTACTATATTGAAACTGTATTTAACTATATTGAAACTATATTTTAACTATTTTAACTACATTCAAACTATATTTAACTATATTCAACCTATATTTTAACTACATTTCACTATATTCAAACTATAGTTTATCTATTATTAACTATATTCAAACTATATTTTATCTATATTCGAACTATATTTCAACTATATACAAACTATATCTTAACTATATGTAACTATATGCAATATTTCAACTTTATTTAACTATATATTAAAACTATATTTTAACTATATTTCAACTATATTTCAACTATATTTAACTATGTTTAAACTATATTTCAACTATATTCAAGCTATTTTCAAACTATATTTCAAGTATAATCAAACAATATTTTAACTATATTTAACTATATTATACTTACATTTTGACTATATTGAACTATATTCAAACTATATTTCAACTATGTTTAACAATATTCAAACTATATTTCAACTATATTTCAATAATATTCAAACTATATTTCGACTTTATTTAACTATATTCAAATTATAATTTAACTATATATATATATATTCAAACTATATTTTAACTATATTTAACTATATTTAAACTATATTTCAACTATAATTAACTATATTCAAACTATATGTCAACTTAATTTAACTATATTCAAATTATATTTAGACTATGTATAACTATATTTAACTATATTCAAAATATATTTTAACTATATTTTACTAATTGAAACTGTATTTAACTATATTGAAACTATATTTCGACTTTATTTAACTATATTCAAACTATAATTTAACTATATATATATATATTCAAACTATATTTTAACTATATTTAACTATATTTAAACTATATTTCAACTATAATTAACTATATTCAAACTATATGTCAAATTAATTTAACTATATTCAAATTATATTTAGACTATGTATAACTATATTTAACTATATTCAAAATATATTTTAACTATATTTTACTATATTGAAACTGTATTTAACTATATTGAAACTATATATTAACTATTTTAACTACATTCAAACTATATTTAACTATATTCAACCTATATTTTAACTATATTTCACTATATTCAAACTATAGTTTATCTATATTTAACTATAATCAAACTATATTTTAACTATATTCGAACTATATTTCAACTATATACAAACTATATCTTAACTATATGTAACTATATGCAATATTTCAACTTTATTTAACTATATATTAAAACTATATTTTAACTATATTTCAACTATATTTCAACTATATTTAACTATGTTTAAACTATATTTCAACTATATTTCACTATATTCAAACTATAGTTTATCTATATTTAACTATAATCAAACAATATTTTAACTATATTCGACTTATATTTCAACTATATACAAACTATATCTTAACTATATGTAACTATATGCAATATTTCAACTTTATTTAACTATATATTAAAACTATATTTTAACTATATTTCAACTATATTTCAACTATATTTAACTATGTTTAAACTATATTTCAACTATAGTCAAGCTATTTTCAAACTATATTTCAAGTATAATCAAACTATATTTTAACTATATTTTAATATATTCGAACTATATTTTAACTATATTTAACTATATTATACTTACATTTTGACTATATTGAACTATATTCAAACTATATTTCTACTTTTTAAAAACTATATTTAACTATATTCAAACTATATTTCAACTATATACAAACTATATTTCAACTATGTTTAACAATATTCAAACTATATTTCAACTATATTTCAATAATATTCAAACTATATTTCAACCTCATTTAACTATATTTAAACTATATTTTAACTATATTGTAACTATATTCTAACTATATTTTAACTATATTTAAACTATATTTAAACAATATTTTAACTATAAACTATATTTCAAGTCTATATTACTATATTCAAACTATATTTAAACTATATTTTAACTATATTTCAACTATATTTCAACTATATTTAACTATGTTAAAACTATATTTTAACTATACAAAATTAATTTTCAACTATATTCAAACAATAATCAAACTATATTTCAACTATATTTAACTATATCCAAACTATATTTCAACTATATTTAACTATATTCAAATAATATTTTAACTATATTTAATATTATTCAAACTATATTTCAACTATATTTAACTATATTAAAACTATTTTTCAATTATATTTAAATATAATCAAACTATATTTCAACTTTAT
The DNA here is from genome assembly GCA_949126835.1 of Anisus vortex. NCBI lineage: Eukaryota > Metazoa > Mollusca > Gastropoda > Planorbidae > Anisus > Anisus vortex. The sequence continues at coordinate 37,191,191 of OX421494.1, read as the reverse complement.
TTAACTATATTCTAACTATATTTCAACTATATTTAACTATATTCAAACTATATTTTAACTATATTTAACTATTTTCAAACAATATTTCGACTAAATTTAACTATATTAACTTTATTCAGACTATAATTTAAATATATGTAACTATATTGAAACTATATTTAACTATATTCAAACTATATTTCAAATATATTTAAACTATATTCAGAATATATTCAGACTATATTTAACTATATTTAACTATATTCAGACTATATTTTTACTATTTTTAACTATATTAAAACTATATTTCAACTATATTTAATTATATTTAAACTATATTTCAACTAAATTTAACTATATTTAAGGTAAATTTCAACTATATTTAACTATATTCAAACTATATTGCAACTATATTTCACTATATGCAATATTTCAACTATATTTAACTATATTCAAACTATATTTTAACTATATTTAACTATATTGAAATAATATTTCAACCATATATAACAATATTCAAACAATATTTTAACTATATTTAACTATATTCAAACTATATTTCAACTATAAATAACTATATTCAAACTATATGTCAACTTAATTTAACTATATTCAAATTATATTTAGACTATGTATATCTATATTTAACTATATTCAAACTATATTTCGACTATATTTAACTATATTCAAACTATAATTTAACTATATATAACTATATTCAAACTATATTTCGACTATATTCAAACTATAATTTAACTATTTTTAACTATATTCAAACTATATTTCGACTTTATTTAACTATATTCAAATTATAATTTAACTATATATATATATATTCAAACTATATTTTAACTATATTTAACTATATTCAAACTATATTTCAACTATAAATAACTATATTCAAACTATATGTCAACTTAATTTAACTTTATTCAAATTATAATTAGACTATGTATATCTATATTTAACTATATTCAAACTATATTTCGACTTTATTTAACTATATTCAAATTATAATTTAACTATATATATATATATTCAAACTATATTTTAGCTATATTTAACTATATTTAAACTATATTTCAACTATAATTAACTATATTCAAACTATATGTCAACTTAATTTAACTATATTTAAATTATATTTAGACTATGTATAACTATATTTAACTATATTCAAAATATATTTTAACTATATTTTACTGATTGAAACTGTATTTAACTATATTGAAACTATATTTCGACTTTATTTAACTATATTCAAACTATAATTTAACTATATATATATATATTCAAACTATATTTTAACTATATTTAACTATATTTAAACTATATTTCAACTATAATTAACTATATTGAAACTATATGTCAACTTAATTTAACTATATTCAAATTATATTTAGACTATGTATAACTATATTTAACTATATTAAAATATATTTTAACTATATTTTACTATATTGAAACTGTATTTAACTATATTCAACCTATATTTTAACTATATTTCACTATATTCAAACTATAGTTTATCTATATTTAACTATAATCAAACTATATTTTAACTATATTCGAACTATATTTCAACTATATACAAACTATATCTTAACTATATGTAACTATATGCAATATTTCAACTTTATTTAACTATATATTAAAACTATATTTTAACTATATTTCAACTATATTTCAACTATATTTAACTATGTTTAAACTATATTTCAACTATATTTCACTATATTCAAACTATAGTTTATCTATATTTAACTATAATCAAACAATATTTTAACTATATTCGACTTATATTTCAACTATATACAAACTATATTTTAACTATATGTAACTATATGCAATATTTCAACTCTATTTAACTATATATTAAAACTATATTTTAACTATATTTCAACTATATTTCAACTATATTTAACTATGTTTAAACTATATTTCAACTATAGTCAAGCTATTTTCAAACTATATTTCAAGTATAATCAAACTATATTTTAACTATATTTTAATATATTCGAACTATATTTTAACTATATTTAACTATATTATACTTACATTTTGACTATATTGAACTATATTCAAACTATATTTCTACTTTTTAAAAACTATATTTAACTATATTCAAACTATATTTCAACTATATACAAACTATATTTCAACTATGTTTAACAATATTCAAACTATATTTCAACTATATTTCAATAATATTCAAACTATATTTCAACCTCATTTAACTATATTTAAACTATATTTTAACTATATTGTAACTATATTCTAACTATATTTTAACTATATTTAAACTATATTTAAACAATATTTTAACTATAAACTATATTTCAAGTCTATATTACTATATTCAAACTATATTTAAACTATATTTTAACTATATTTCAACAATATTTCAACTATATTTAACTATGTTAAAACTATATTTTAACTATACAAAATTAATTTTCAACTATATTCAAACAATAATCAAACTATATTTCAACTATATTTAACTATATCCAAACTATATTTCAACTATATTTAACTATATTCAAATAATATTTTAACTATATTTAATATTATTCAAACTATATTTCAACTATATTTAACTATATTAAAACTATTTTTCAATTATATTTAAATATAATCAAACTATATTTCAACTTTATTTAACTATATTCTAACTATATTTCAACTATATTTAACTATATTCAAACTATATTTTAACTATATTTAACTATTTTCAAACAATATTTCGACTAAATTTAACTATATTAACTTTATTCAGACTATAATTTAAATATATGTAACTATATTGAAACTATATTTAACTATATTCAAACTATATTTCAAATATATTTAAACTATATTCAGAATATATTCAGACTATATTTAACTATATTTAACTATATTCAGACTATATTTTTACTATTTTTAACTATATTAAAACTATATTTCAACTATATTTAATTATATTTAAACTATATTTCAACTAAATTTAACTATATTTAAAGTAAATTTCAACTATATTTAACTATATTCAAACTATATTGCAACTATATTTCACTATATGCAATATTTCAACTATATTTAACTATATTCAAACTATATTTTAACTATATTTAACTATATTGAAATAATATTTCAACCATATATAACAATATTCAAACAATATTTTAACTATATTTAACTATATTCAAACTATATTTCAACTATAAATAACTATATTCAAACTATATGTCAACTTAATTTAACTATATTCAAATTATATTTAGACTATGTATATCTATATTTAACTATATTCAAACTATATTTCGACTATATTTAACTATATTCAAACTATAATTTAACTATATATAACTATATTCAAACTATATTTCGACTATATTCAAACTATAATTTAACTATTTTTAACTATATTCAAACTATATTTCGACTTTATTTAACTATATTCAAATTATAATTTAACTATATATATATATATTCAAACTATATTTTAACTATATTTAACTATATTCAAACTATATTTCAACTATAAATAACTATATTCAAACTATATGTCAACTTAATTTAACTTTATTCAAATTATAATTAGACTATGTATATCTATATTTAACTATATTCAAACTATATTTCGACTTTATTTAACTATATTCAAATTATAATTTAACTATATATATATATATTCAAACTATATTTTAGCTATATTTAACTATATTTAAACTATATTTCAACTATAATTAACTATATTCAAACTATATGTCAACTTAATTTAACTATATTTAAATTATATTTAGACTATGTATAACTATATTTAACTATATTCAAAATATATTTTAACTATATTTTACTGATTGAAACTGTATTTAACTATATTGAAACTATATTTCGACTTTATTTAACTTATCTTATACATTACAGACGCTCCTTCTATAAAGAAGATTATTGCGTCCTACGCTCATCCGTGGTCCGAGTCTAGTCTTGCATTTTTATTAATGTTTTAAATGATGTTAGGTTATTGGTTTTCCTGGTTTGTTCAGGCAACCCATTCCATGCCCGAATGCCACTCGGGAAGAAAGAGTACTTATATGCATTTGTTCTCGCATAAGGGACAAGGAAGGTGTTTTTGTCTTTATGTTTATCTGAGCTTTGCAACAGATTGTTATTGGGTTGTATTTCTAAATTAGAGTTTAATGCCTTATGTATTATTACTACTTTACTCTTTGCCCTTCTGTCCTCTAGTGTTTCTAGGTTTAGTGATTTGACTAATGGTGTTACTCTTGTCAGTGGGGAATATTCACTAGTTATAAACCTTGCAGCTCTTTTTTGAATTTGTTCTAATTTTTTAATGTTTTCTTTAGTTGATGGGTCCCATACAGATCCTGCATATTCTAGTATAGGCCTAACTAATGTGAGATAGCATTTTAGTTTTATATTCTTATTACATTTGTAAAAGTTCCTTTTTATGAATCCTAATGTTTTGTTTGATTTTTTAATTACTTCATCAATGTGAGGGTTCCAAGATAACTTATCATTTATTATTACTCCTAGATACTTAGCATTGCTAGTTTGAGTTAGTTCTTTACCATGAATGAAGTAGTTTGTTATTATTTGTTTCTTTTTCTTGGATACCCTTATTAGTTGGCATTTTTCTGGGTGAAAAGACATACTCCAGTTTGATTCCCATTTTTGTAGTTCATCTAGGTCTTTTTGTAAAAGTTCACTATCTTTTCCTGTCTTTATTATTCTATAAATTATGCAATCATCGGCAAATAATCTTACTTTTGTGCCTGTGTTGATGCAATTTGGCAGATCATTAATGTAAATTAGAAATAGTAGGGGCCCTAGAACAGTTCCTTGTGGAACTCCTGAGTTTACTGTTATTGGTGATGACTTAGAGCCATTTATTATCACTGTTTGTTCTCTGCCTATAAGAAAGTCCTGAATCCACTGATGTAAGGGACCAGAGATGCCAAAGTATTTAAGTTTTTTAAGAAGACTAGAATGATGAACTTTATCAAATGCTTTTGAAAAATCTAGTAATATAGCATCAATTTGGTTGTTATTATCTAATCCCTTAGACAAGTCATCTATTAAGCCTATTAATTGAGTCTCACATGATCTATTTTTCCTGAAGCCATGTTGGTGTGGGCACAGTGCATTTAGTTTGTCTAGATGATTTACTATACTACTATATATTATATGTTCAAGTAATTTACATGTTATGCTTGTTAGAGAAACAGGTCTATAATTTCCGGGGTCAGATTTATCTCCTTTTTTGAAAAGGGGGGTTACATTGGCTAATTTCCAATCTTTGGGCACTTTGCCCTGGTTTAGAGAGGCCTGGAAAAGTATTTTAAAGATTGGAGATATTTCATTAGTTAGTTCTTTAAGCAGTCTTGCTGGTATTTCATCTGGACCAGAAGCTTTGTTTACTTTTAAGTTGGTTAGGAGTTGTTTAATGCCTTTTTCATCTACATTTATATTTCCTATATCTTCTAGTTTGTTTAAATTTATGAATATTTCTTTGTCACCTGGATTTGAAAAAGATGATGCAAAGTGTGTGTTTAGGATATTAGCTTTAGTTTCATTATCATTATAAGTTTCATTGTTTTGGCCTTTTAGTGGAGCTATGCCTGTAGTGTCCATTTTTCTTGATTTAATGTAGGACCATAAGTTTTTATTATTATCTTTAGAAATTACATTGTTTACATATTCATTCTGCAGCTGTCTGCTTAGTTTCTGAGTTAAATGTTTAATTTTTAGGTATTTTTTATGTAGTCTAATTGAATTAGTTGCCTTAAACTTTTTGAATAGATTTTCTTTTTGTTTACACAGTTTCTTTAGTTTAGTGTTAAACCAACATTTGTTAATTTTATTTGATGTTTGTTTTGTTGGCACAGAGTCAGCCATTATTGCTTTTAAGTTGGTTTTTATAAATTGCCAAATATCTTCAACTGGACTATCTATATTGTATTTAGTAAGAAAATTGGTTTGGAATTTTATTGCTGCTTGATGTAGTTCTGTTGTGTTACATTTATTCCAGAGATAAATTATTCTTTTAGGTTTCTTGCTAATTTGGATTTTTATTTTGTTATTTACTCTGACAATATCATGATCTGAAAGTCCAGGGATTATTTCATAATCTAATACTAGTCCTGGTCTGTTCGTTAAAAATAAATCTAGTATATTATGGTTTCTTGTTGGTTTTTTATTAATTTGGTCTAAGTTTAGATTTTGGATGGTATTGATAAACATTTCATTTATTTCTTTTGTGTTTTGGTGCTTTTCTATAGAGTAGCTATTCCAATTTATATCAGGGAGGTTGAAGTCCCCCATTATCCAAATTATAGCATTTTTATATTTAGTTTCAATACTTGTCAGCTGATTACACAGATCAGACATGTACTCTGATGTTGAGTTTGGTGGTCTGTAAACACTGCCTACAATTAGTGGTTTGGAATTAGGTCTGCTTATTTTACAAAATACTGACTCTATGTTATTTTGAGGTTCTAATTTAATTTCTTCAGCTATTAGGGTAGATTTTATGGCTAGTAAGACTCCTCCATGCCTGTCTGACCTATCTTTCCTAAAAATTTCATAATTATTATTGAATATCTCTGTGTTGTAAATATCTGGGCTAAGCCATGTTTCGGAACCTGCAATTATGTCTGGTTCTTCATTATTTATTAAAAGTTCCAAATCAGCTTTTTTATTTTTAATGCTTTGAAAATTTATTGTAAGAGTTTTGAGGTGATACTGATTTGGGGTTTTATGGGATTTAGTGTTAAAGAGTGTCTTTTTACTTTTTTTTATTGGTGTTGATCTAGCTAAGGGTTTATTTAGGTCTAAATTATTAACTTCTGGGCTTGTCAAGGCACTGTAGGGGTTAGTGGTATCCAGGTCATGAGAATTAAACAGACCTGAACTAAATTGTGGCAACCCACACTGTACACAGTGCCAAGAGGCATCTTTATTTCCTAATGCTATATAAATTGGGGTGTTCATATGCAAGCATGCAGCATGGTACCATTCATCACAGGTGTCACATTGAATGGCTCGTTGTTTTGCTGTGCATGGCTTACTGCAAATGTTACATCTATCTCTAACTGTCTTGACTGGGCCTGGGTTGGATTCTACATCGCCAGCCAAGAGCAACAATAGTACTAAATGATTTTGTCTGTACCTGCAAATTTTGTGTTTAAAATGGTTTAGGGAGATCTTTTTTAGGAGGATATAAGCATGAGTGTTGTCAAAATCTTTAATGTTGTGGTGATTAATTATTATCTGCTTATGGACAATTTCATGTTTGGGTAGTTTTAGTGCCCTTACCAGAACTAGGGCTAAGACTAGGATTACAACTATATTCAAACTATAATTTAACTATATATATATATATTCAAACTATATTTTAACTATATTTAACTATATTTAAACTATATTTCAACTATAATTAACTATATTGAAACTATATGTCAACTTAATTTAACTATATTCAAATTATATTTAGACTATGTATAACTATATTTAACTATATTAAAATATATTTTAACTATATTTTACTATATTGAAACTGTATTTAACTATATTGAAACTATATTTTAACTATTTTAACTACATTCAAACTATATTTAACTATATTCAACCTATATTTTAACTACATTTCACTATATTCAAACTATAGTTTATCTATTATTAACTATATTCAAACTATATTTTATCTATATTCGAACTATATTTCAACTATATACAAACTATATCTTAACTATATGTAACTATATGCAATATTTCAACTTTATTTAACTATATATTAAAACTATATTTTAACTATATTTCAACTATATTTCAACTATATTTAACTATGTTTAAACTATATTTCAACTATATTCAAGCTATTTTCAAACTATATTTCAAGTATAATCAAACAATATTTTAACTATATTTAACTATATTATACTTACATTTTGACTATATTGAACTATATTCAAACTATATTTCAACTATGTTTAACAATATTCAAACTATATTTCAACTATATTTCAATAATATTCAAACTATATTTCAACCATATTTAACTATATTTAAACTATATTTTAACTATATTTTAACTATATTCTAACTATATTTTAACTATATTTTAACTATATTTAAACAATATTTTAACTATAAACTATATTTCAAGTCTATATTACTATATTCAAACTATATTTAAACTATATTTTAACTATATTTAAACTATATTTCAACTATATTTAACTATGTTTAAACTATATTTCAACTATACATAATTAATTTTCAACTATATTCAAACAATAATCAAACTATATTTCAACTATATTTAAATATATCCAAACTATATTTCAACTATATTTAACTATATTCAAATAATATTTTAACTATATTTAATATTATTCAAACTATATTTCAACTATATTTAACTATATTCAAACTATTTTTCAATTATATTTAAATATAATCAAACTATATTTCAACTTTATTTAACTATATTCTAACTATATTTCAAATATATTTTACTATATTCAAACTATATTTTAATTATATTTAACTATATTCAAACAATATTTCGACTAAATGTAACTATATTAACTTTATTCAGACTATAATTTAAATATATGTAACTATATTGAACCTATATTTAACTATATTCAAACTATATTTCAAATATATTTAAACTATATTCAGAATATATTCAGACTATATTTAACTATATTTTACTATATTCAGACTATATTTTTACTATATTTAACTATATTAAAACTATATTTCAACTATATTTTATTATATTCAAACTATATTTCAAATATATTTAAACTATATTCAGAATATATTCAGACTATATTTAACTATATTTAACTATATTCAGACTATATTTTTACTATATTTAACTATATTAAAACTATACTTCAACTATATTTAATTATATTCAAACTATATTTCAACTAAATTTAACTATATTTAAAGTAAATTTCAACTATATTTAACTATATTCAAACTATATTGCAACTATATTTAACTATATGCAATATTTCAACTATATTTAACTATATTCAAACTATATTTTAACTATATTTAACTATATTGAAATAATATTTCAACCATATATAACAATATTCAAACAATATTTTAACTATATTTAACTATATTCAAACTATATTTCAACTATAAATAACTATATTCAAACTATATGTCAACTTAATTTAACTTTATTCAAATTATAATTAGACTATGTATATCTATATTTAACTATATTCAAACTATATTTCGACTTTATTTAACTATATTCAAATTATAATTTAACTATATATATATATATTCAAACTATATTTTAACTATATTTAACTATATTTAAACTATATTTCAACTATAATTAACTATATTCAAACTATATGTCAACTTAATTTAACTATATTCAAATTATATTTAGACTATGTATAACTATATTTAACTATATTCAAAATATATTTTAACTATATTTTACTAATTGAAACTGTATTTAACTATATTGAAACTATATTTCGACTTTATTTAACTATATTCAAACTATAATTTAACTATATATATATATATTCAAACTATATTTTAACTATATTTAACTATATTTAAACTATATTTCAACTATAATTAACTATATTCAAACTATATGTCAAATTAATTTAACTATATTCAAATTATATTTAGACTATGTATAACTATATTTAACTATATTCAAAATATATTTTAACTATATTTTACTATATTGAAACTGTATTTAACTATATTGAAACTATATATTAACTATTTTAACTACATTCAAACTATATTTAACTATATTCAACCTATATTTTAACTATATTTCACTATATTCAAACTATAGTTTATCTATATTTAACTATAATCAAACTATATTTTAACTATATTCGAACTATATTTCAACTATATACAAACTATATCTTAACTATATGTAACTATATGCAATATTTCAACTTTATTTAACTATATATTAAAACTATATTTTAACTATATTTCAACTATATTTCAACTATATTTAACTATGTTTAAACTATATTTCAACTATAGTCAAGCTATTTTCAAACTATATTTCAAGTATAATCAAACTATATTTTAACTATATTTTAATATATTCCAACTATATTTTAACTATATTTAACTATATTATACTTACATTTTGACTATATTGAACTATATTCAAACTATATTTCTACTTTTTAAAAACTATATTTAACTATATTCAAACTATATTTCAACTATATACAAACTATATTTCAACTATGTTTAACAATATTCAAACTATATTTCAACTATATTTCAATAATATTCAAACTATATTTCAACCTCATTTAACTATATTTAAACTATATTTTAACTATATTGTAACTATATTCTAACTATATTTTAACTATATTTAAACTATATTTAAACAATATTTTAACTATAAACTATATTTCAAGTCTATATTACTATATTCAAACTACATTTAAACTATATTTTAACTATATTTCAACTATATTTCAACTATATTTAACTATGTTAAAACTATATTTTAACTATACAAAATTAATTTTCAACTATATTCAAACAATAATCAAACTATATTTCAACTATATTTAACTATATCCAAACTATATTTCAACTATTTTTAACTATATTCAAATAATATTTTAACTATATTTAATATTATTCAAACTATATTTCAACTATATTTAACTATATTAAAACTATTTTTCAATTATATTTAAATATAATTCAAACTATAATTTAACTATATATAACTATATTCAAACTATATTTCGACTATATTCAAACTATAATTTAACTATTTTTAACTATATTCAAACTATATTTCAACTAAATTCAAACAATATTTAAACTATATTTTAACTATATTCAAACTATATTTTAACTATATTTAACTATATTCAAACTTTATTTTAACTATACTTAAATGTATTCAATTTTTATTTAACTATATTCAAAATATATTTAAACTATATTCAGAATATATTCAGACTATATTTAACTATATTTAACTATATTCAGACTATATTTTTACTATATTTAACTATATTTAACTATATTCAGACTATATTTTTACTATATTTAACTATATTAAAACTATATTTCAACTATATTTTATTATATTCAAACTATATTTCAAATATATTTAAACTATATTCTGAATATATTCAGACTATATTTAACTATATTTAACTATATTCAGACTATATTTTTACTATATTTAACTATATTAAAACTATACTTCAACTATATTTAATTATATTCAAACTATATTTCAACTAAATTTAACTATATTTAAAGTAAATTTCAACTATATTTAACTATATTCAAACTATATTGCAACTATATTTAACTATATGCAATATTTCAACTATATTTAACTATATCCAAACTATATTTCAACTATATTTAACTATATTCGAATAATATTTTAACTATATTTAATATTATTCAAACTATATTTCAACTATATTTAACTATATTCAAACTATTTTTCAATTATATTTAAATATAATCAAACTATATTTCAACTTTATTTAACTATATTCTAACTATATTTCAAATATATTTAACTATATTCAAACTATATTTTAATTATAATTAACTATATTCAAACAATATTTCGACTAAATTTAACTATATTAACTTTATTCAGACTATAATTTAAATATATGTAACTATATTGAAACTATATTTAACTATATTCAAACTATATTTCAAATATATTTAAACTATATTCAGAATATATTCAGACTATATTTAACTATATTTTACTATATTAAAACTATATTTTTACTATATTTAACTATATTAAAACTATATTTCAACTATATTTTATTTTATTCAAACTATATTTCAAATATATTTAAACTATATTCAGAATATATTCAGACTATATTTAACTATATTTAACTATATTCAGACTATATTTTTACTATATTTAACTATATTAAAACTATACTTCAACTATATTTAATTATATTCAAAATATATTTGAACTAAATTTAACTATATTTAAAGTAAATTTCAACTATATTTAACTATATTCAAACTATATTGCAACTATATTTAACTATATGCAATATTTCAACTATATTTAACTATATTCAAAATATATTTTAACTATATTTAACTATATTGAAATAATATTTCAAACATATATAACAATATTCAAACAATATTTTAACTATATTTAACTATATTCAAACTATATTTCAACTATAAATAACTATATTCAAACTATATGTCAACTTAATTTAACTATATTCAAATTATATTTAGACTATATATATCTATATTTAACTATATTCAAACTATATTTCGACTTTATTTAACTATATTCAAACTATAATTTAACTATATATAACTATATTCAAACTATATTTTAACTATATTTAACTATATTTAAACTATATTTCAACTATAATTAACTATATTCAAACTATATGTCAACTTAATTTAACTATATTCAAATTATATTTAGACTATGTATAACTATATTTAACTATATTCAAAATATATTTTAACTATATTTTACTATATTGAAACTGTATTTAACAATATTGAAACTATATATTAACTATTTTAACTACATTCAAACTATATTTAACTATATTCAACCTATATTTTAACTATATTTCACTATATTCAAACTATAGTTTATCTATATTTAACTATAATCAAACAATATTTTAACTATATTCGACTTATATTTCAACTATATACAAACTATATCTTAACTATATGTAACTATATGCAATATTTCAACTTTATTTAACTATATATTAAAACTATATTTTAACTATATTTCAACTATATTTCAACTATATTTAACTATGTTTAAACTATATTTCAACTATAGTCAAGCTATTTTCAAACTATATTTCAAGTATAATCAAACTATATTTTAACTATATTTTAATATATTCGTACTATATTTTAACTATATTTAACTATATTATACTTACATTTTGACTATATTGAACTATATTCAAACTATATTTCTACTTTTTAAAAACTATATTTAACTATATTCAAACTATATTTCAACTATATACAAACTATATTTCAACTATGTTTAACAATATTCAAACTATATTTCAACTATATTTCAATAATATTCAAACTATATTTCAACCTCATTTAACTATATTTAAACTATATTTTAACTATATTGTAACTATATTCTAACTATATTTTAACTATATTTAAACTATATTTAAACAATATTTTAACTATAAACTATATTTCAAGTCTATATTACTATATTCAAACTATATTTAAACTATATTTTAACTATATTTCAACTATATTTCAACTATATTTAACTATGTTAAAACTATATTTTAACTATACAAAATTAATTTTCAACTATATTCAAACAATAATCAAACTATATTTCAACTATATTTAACTATATCCAAACTATATTTCAACTATATTTAACTATATTCAAATAATATTTTAACTATATTTAATATTATTCAAACTATATTTCAACTATATTTAACTATATTCAAACTATTTTTCAATTATATTTAAATATAATCAAACTATATTTCAACTTTATTTAACTATATTCTAACTATATTTCAACTATATTTAACTATATTCAAACTATATTTTAACTATATTTAACTATTTTCAAACAATATTTCGACTAAATTTAACTATATTAACTTTATTCAGACTATAATTTAAATATATGTAACTATATTGAAACTATATTTAACTATATTCAAACTATATTTCAAATATATTTAAACTATATTCAGAATATATTCAGACTATATTTAACTATATTTAACTATATTCAGACTATATTTTTACTATTTTTAACTATATTAAAACTATATTTCAACTATATTTAATTATATTTAAACTATATTTCAACTAAATTTAACTATATTTAAAGTAAATTTCAACTATATTTAACTATATTCAAACTATATTGCAACTATATTTCACTATATGCAATATTTCAACTATATTTAACTATATTCAAACTATATTTTAACTATATTTAACTATATTGAAATAATATTTCAACCATATATAACAATATTCAAACAATATTTTAACTATATTTAACTATATTCAAACTATATTTCAACTATAAATAACTATATTCAAACTATATGTCAACTTAATTTAACTATATTCAAATTATATTTAGACTATGTATATCTATATTTAACTATATTCAAACTATATTTCGACTATATTTAACTATATTCAAACTATAATTTAACTATATATAACTATATTCAAACTATATTTCGACTATATTCAAACTATAATTTAACTATTTTTAACTATATTCAAACTATATTTCAACTAAATTCAAACAATATTTAAACTATATTTTAACTATATTCAAACTATATTTTAACTATATTTAACTATATTCAAACTTTATTTTAACTATACTTAAATGTATTCAATTTTTATTTAACTATATTCAAAATATATTTAAACTATATTCAGAATATATTCAGACTATATTTAACTATATTTAACTATATTCAGACTATATTTTTACTATATTTAACTATATTTAACTATATTCAGACTATATTTTTACTATATTTAACTATATTAAAACTATATTTCAACTATATTTTATTATATTCAAACTATATTTCAAATATATTCAAACTATAATCTGAATATATTCAGACTATATTTAACTATATTTAACTATATTCAGACTATATTTTTACTATATTTAACTATATTAAAACTATACTTCAAATATATTTAATTATATTCAAACTATATTTCAACTAAATTTAACTATATTTAAAGTAAATTTCAACTATATTTAACTATATTCAAACTATATTGCAACTATATTTAACTATATGCAATATTTCAACTATATTTAACTATATTCAAACTATATTTTAACTATATTTAACTATATTGAAATAATATTTCAACCATATATAACAATATTCAAACAATATTTTGACTATATTTAACTATATTCAAACTATATTTCAACTATAATTAATTATATTCAAACTATATGTCAACTTAATTTAACTATATTCAAATTATATTTAGACTAAGTATAACTATATTTAACTATATTCAAAATATATTTTAAATATATTTTACTATATTGAAACTGTATTTAACTATATTGAAACTATATTTTAACTATTTTAACTACATTCAAACTATATTTAACTATATTCAACCTATGTTTTAACTATATTTCACTATATTCAAACTATAGTTTATCTATATTTAACTATAATCAAACTATATTTTAACTATATTCGAACTATATTTCAACTATATACAAACTATATCTTAACTATATGTAACTATATGCAATATTTCAACTTTGTTTAACTATATATTAAAACTATATTTTAACTATATTTCAACTATATTTCAACTATATTTAACTATGTTTAAACTATATTTCAACTATATTCAAGCTATTTTCAAACTATATTTCAAGTATAATCAAACAATATTTTAACTATATTTTACTATATTCGAACTATATTTTAAATATATTTAACTATATTATACTTACATTTTGACTATATTGAACTATATTCAAACTATATTTCTACTTTTTAAAAACTATATTTAACTATATTCAAACTATATTTTAACTATATACAAACTATATTTCAACTATGTTTAACAATATTCAAACTATATTTCAACTATATTTCAATAATATTCAAACTATATTTCAACCATATTTAACTATATTTAAACTATATTTTAACTATATTTTAACTATACTCTAACTATATTTTAACTATATTTAAACTATATTTAAACAATATTTTAACTATAAACTATATTTCAAGTCTATATTACTATATTCAAACTATATTTAAACTATATTTTAACTATATTTCAACTATATTTCAACTATATTTAACTATGTTAAAACTATATTTTAACTATACAAAATTAATTTTCAACTATATTCAAACAATAATCAAACTATATTTCAACTATATTTAACTATATCCAAACTATATTTCAACTATATTTAACTATATTCAAATAATATTTTAACTATATTTAATATTATTCAAACTATATTTCAACTATATTTAACTATATTCAAACTATTTTTCAATTATATTTAAATATAATCAAACTTTATTTCAACTTTATTTAACTATATTCTAACTATATTTCAACTATATTTAACTATATTCAAACTATATTTTAACTATATTTAACTATATTCAAACAATATTTCGACTAAATTTAACTATATTAACTTTATTCAGACTATAATTTAAATATATGTATTTATATTGAAACTATATTTAACTATATTCAAACTATATTTCAAATATATTTAAACTATATTCAGAATATATTCAGACTATATTTAACTATATTTAACTATACTCAGACTATATTTTTACTATATTTAACTATATTAAAACTATATTTCAACTATATTTTATTATATTCAAACTATATTTCAAATATATTTAAACTATATTCAGAATATATTCAGACTATATTTAACTATATTTAACTATATTCAGACTATATTTTTACTATATTTAACTATATTAAAACTATATTTCAACTATATTTAATTATATTTAAACTATATTTCAACTAAATTTAACTATATTTAAAGTAAATTTCAACTATATTTAACTATATTCAAACTATATTGCAACTATATTTAACTATATGCAATATTTCAACTATATTTAACTATATTTAAACTATATTTAACTATATTTAACTATATTGAAATAATATTTCAACCATATAAAACAATATTCAAACAATATTTTAACTATATTTAACTATATTCACACTATATTTCAACTATAATTAACTATATTCAAACTATATGTCAACTTAATTTAACTATATTCAAATTATATTTAGACTATGTATAACTATATTTAACTATATTCAAAATATATTTTAACTATATTTTACTATATTGAAACTGTATTTAACTATATTGAAACTATATTTTAACTATTTTAACTACATTCAAACTATATTTAACTATATTCAACCTATGTTTTAACTATATTTCCCTATATTCAAACTATAGTTTATCTATATTTAACTATAATCAAACTATATTTTAACTATATTCGAACTATATTTCAACTATATACAAACTATATCTTAACTATATGTAACTATATGCAATATTTCAACTTTATTTAACTATATATTAAAACTATATTTTAACTATATTTCAACTATATTTCAACTATATTTAACTATGTTTAAAATATATTTCAACTATATTCAAGCTATTTTCAAACTATATTTCAAGTATAATCAAACTATATTTTAACTATTTTTTATTATATTCGAACTATATTTTAACTATATTTAACTATATTATACTTACATTTTGACTATATTGAACTATATTCAAACTATATTTCTACTTTTAAAAAACTATATTTAACTATATTCAAACTATATTTCAACTATAGACAAACTCTATTTCAACTATATTCAAAAAATATTCAAAACTATATAACTATATTCAAACTATATTCAAACTATTTTCCAACTATATTTAACTATTTTTCAACTTAAATTAACTATATTGAAACTATGTTTAACGATAATAAAACAATATTTCAACTATATCTAACTATATTCAATCTATATTTTAACTATATTTAACTAAATTCTAAACTATATTCAAACTATATTTCAACTAAATTTAACTATTCTCAAATTATATTTCGACTTTATTAAAACTATATTTCAACTATTGTTACGTTCCCTTATTTTGTCATTTTTGTTTTCTCCTGTGTCTACTGGAGTGTGCTGATTTCTTTTTATCTCCCCTGCACCCAGTATTGTTTTGTCTCCCTTTCTGTCCAATGTGTTGGTCACGCTTGACCGCACGCTGAAGAATGTTTTTTTTTTAAATTGATATTATTTTTCATTCTGTATTGTATGTACCGATAACCCGGTTTCCCTCGCTTGAGCACGAGGTTATTTTTTCTACTTGACACAGTGTGTTGTGTTTCTGGTCAGTCTTGTGACGAGCCTTGAGTCGACCGGTCTTCTGTATGTTTGAGTTTTCTGTGTGTGCTTTCACCTTTCCTTTGTACTTAGTGCTTTTCTTTGTAAGTAGTAATTTATATTAGATTATCTATTGTATTGTATTTTAGATTTGTATTATAATATTCTTGTGTACTGTATTTTAGAGTTTGGATTTGTATTAGAATTTTCTTGTGTACTGTGTATATAGTCATCGTCTAATTCTTTATTAAATAACAAAGTATTTTGTTAATCTTACATCTTGACTTTAGAGTATGTTTGTGTTGCGTTACGTTTTATTTACTTAATTAATATAAAGAGTAGAAATTTAGTTTATTCTTTTGGGGGTTAATGTAATATACTCTTCTCTTTATTACGTTGTAACGAGCCGTTCTACAAATTTAATTGATACGTAATAAAGAAATTGGGGGCTCGTCCGGGATTTGATCTTAAACATTAATTAAATTTCATTAATTGATGTTAGTTAAACAATTTGACTAAATTTAATATTTAGTTAAAGGAGTTTTTGAAGTCAAGATTAAGATACCATTGTTTTTTTTATCAAAATATTGTACAAAATTTGTTTTGTTGTACTTAAACTTTTTGTAAGATTTTAGCATGGATATTCAGGCATTTTTATTGAAGCCTTCTGTTGAAAAGTTATATACATGCAACCGTAAGGATCTGGTCGCTATTGCTAAACAATTAGGTTTAAAAGTAAAATCCAATGCTCTCAAAAAGGAAATAAGAGATGCTATTGTTATCCATTATGTAGATGAAGATGTATTTCCAGAAGAGGCTTTAACAACAATTAGCCCAGATGAGAGCAAGGCTAGCTCATCCAATATTGAATTACAAATCAAACTTAAACAAATGGAGATTGAATCTCAACCAGCTCTAAAAGAGAAAGAAATACCTCTAGAGAAAATGCGATTAGAAAAAGAAATAGAATTGAAGAAAATAGAATTGAACTCTAATGTGAGACCAGATCCTTCTCCAACTGTCAGTCAGACTGTTGAGGCAACAAAATTTTTAAGAATAGTCCCACGCTTTATTGAGACTAAAATTGATAACTATTTCCCGCAATTTGAGCTTGCGGTGAAAAATTTCAGTGTGCCTGAAACTTTGTGGCCCACTTTGCTACAAACAGTTCTGACTGGCAGGGCTGCAGAAGTTTTTTGTTCTTTGACTATAGAACAACAGAAGGACTATCAGGTTGCTAAGCAATTAATTCTTAATGCTTATGAGCTTGTGCCCGAAGCTTATAGACTTCAGTTCAGAGACTATCGCAAACTGGATGGCCAAACACACGTGGAATTCCTGCGAGAAAAGGAACGACGCTTGGAAAGATGGTTCACCTCAAGAGAGATCGGCAACGATTTTGCGAAGCTCAAGAACATAATCTTGATGGAAGAGTTTAAGAATTGTGTACGGCTGGACGTCCGGACGCATTTAGCTGACCGTGGCGAGGAAGGTGTGCACAAGGCTGCAGTGTTAGCCGATGACTTTGTCATATCGCATCGATTTGTAAAACTCCCGTCAGATGTCAAGCAAAAACAATCTAAAGTGCATGAACCGACTGCTAGTACATCCACTCAAAGTAGCAGTACAACTGAAAGAAAATCTAGCACTGTGAAAGAATCTTGCTCCTACTGCAAGAAAGAAGGCCACAAATTAGATGACTGCTGGAAGTTGAAGAGGAAGAATGAAAAGGCTCCCTCAAAAGTCAGTGCATGTACTGTGCATTGGTCTCCCAAGTCTACATCCACTTCAGCAGTTAGTGATAAAGCTGGTAAGAAAGACTCGAAGCAAACAGCTTTTGAATCTTCAAGTGCATCGACTCATAACGTCCAAGACTCGTCGAATACATCATTACGATGTTCTACTAACTCCATAGAGAGTTTTCCAACTACATCTTCCAGATGTTTTACTGACTCAAGAAAGAGTTTTCCTCATACATCCACCCGATGTTTTACTGACTCCCACAAGAGTTTTACAAATACATCATCCAGATGTTCTCCTGACTCCAAAGAGAGTTTTTCAACTGCATCTTCTAGATGTTTCCCTGACTCCATCAAGAGTTTGACCCAAGTCCAGATGTCTACATCAGACAACACTGATGTTTTGTTAGAGGATTTTAAGCCTTTCGTTTCGGAAGGATTTGTATCACTACCAGGTGATTCTACCAGTCTACGACCTATTACCATTTTAAGAGACACAGGTGCATCACAATCGTTACTTCTTGAGGGTATTCTGCCCTTGTCAGAAACAACGACGACCGGGAAAAGCATCCTATTACGAGGCGTAGAGCTGGGTTGTATAAATGTGCCTCTACATTTTATTGAGATCAAGTCAGATCTTGTTTCTGGACCGGTGGTTGTAGGTGTCCGACCAACATTACCGTTGGAAGGCATATCGCTGCTGTTGGGCAATGATTTAGCTGGTGGGAAGGTGATAGCCGAGCCCATCGTCACTCGTGAACCGAATGTATCTGCAACACCAGAAGAAGACCAAGAATTGTATCCAGCGAGTGCAGTGACTAGGTCAATGAGTCTAAAGACCTCCAAAGAAGAGAGATCTACCAAAGCACACAATAACTTTGATGATGTGGATCTTGAAACCACATTCTTCACTACATTAGAAGGAAATCAAACTTCAAGTTTTGACAAAACGGTATCAACTAGAGAACAGTTGATAGAGGAACAAAAGAGTGATCCAGAGCTCGCCAAACTCAGAGAAACCGCCATGTCACCACAAGAGGCTGAGCAAGAGTCTACAGGCTACTACCTAAATGATGATATGCTGTTTAGAAAATGGAAACCACCAGACGCATCCAATGATGAAGAGTGGAGACTGGTTCATCAGATTGTGGTTCCCGAAAGATACCGTGCTGACATCATGAATATGGCTCATGACACACCAATGTCAGGACACCTCGGCATCCACAAAACATACCACAAGATAATGTCGCATTTCTTCTGGCCAAGACTGAGGAAAGATGTTGTCCGGTACTGCAGATCCTGTCACACGTGTCAGATGGTGGGCAAGCCCAATCAAAAGATCCCCGTCGCTCCTCTAAAGCCGATTCCAGCCTTCGAAGAACCTTTCAGTCGAGTACTAATTGACTGTGTTGGCCCTCTTCCAAGGACTAAAGCCGGCCATCAATACATGTTGACAATTATGTGTGCCTCTACCCGTTTTCCGGAGGCGATTCCTCTAAGGAATATCAAGGCCCCGAACATTGTGAAGGCATTGACCAAATTCTTTACACTATTTGGTCTACCGAAGTCCATTCAATCGGACCAAGGAACTAATTTTACGGCCAACCTGTTTAAACAAGTGATGGACCAACTGGGAATAAAACACTGCATGTCGAGTGCATATCATGCCGAGTCACAAGGAGCTCTTGAACGCTTCCATCAGACGCTTAAGAACATGATCCGAACCTTCTGCCATGAACATGAAAAAGACTGGGATGAAGGAATCCACATGCTGCTGTTTGCGACCCGTGAATCTGTCCAAGATTCAGTCCCTTTGAGCTTGTGTTTGGTCATTCGGTTCAGGGCCCATTGAAATGCATCAAAGAAACGTGGATGTCACCGACAGCCACGGTAGGATTGTTAGAACATGTTTTGAAATTTAAAACTAGGCTTCGTGAGGCTTTCCTTTTAGCACAATCTAACCTGAAACAAAGCCAATCCCACATGAAGAGCTGGTATGACAAAAAGGCTCGAGCTAGAGAGTTTTCCCCAGGGGACAAGGTACTGGTATTTTTACCCATACCAGGTCAACCGCTCCAAGCTAGGTATTTTGGTCCCTATGAAGTGGAGTCCAAAATTAGTGACTTGAATTACAGTATAAAAACCCCTGATAGGAGAAAGAAAAAGCAACTGTGCCATGTAAATATGTTAAAGGCATATGTCAGTAGAAATTCAGAAATAGACAGCAAGAAGGTATCTGACCCGATACCATGTAGTTTAAATGTAACCCCTGTGGTCCCTCAGGATATTGTAAAGGAAAAATTTGGTCAATATAAATTACCAAATTCCTATATCCTTCATAATTTGGATAAAAAGTTGTCACATCTGCCACTGACAGAGAAGAATGTACTGGAAAATGTCATTAAGGATTTTTATAATATGTTTCCTGATGTACCAAATAAGACTAATTTAATTATACATGATGTTGACGTTGGGAATGCAACTCCGGTCAAGCAACACCCATATAGAGTTAATCCTGAAAAGTTAGAAGTTCTTAGAACGGAAATCAAGTATATGCTTGATAATGATATTATTGAACAAAGCTCAAGCAATTGGAGCTCACCTTGTGTTTTGATCCCTAAACCCGACAAAACCTTTAGATTCTGTACAGATTACAGGAAAGTAAATACTTTTACTAAAACTGATTCCTTTCCAATTCCTAGAATGGATGATCTTATTGATCGTATTGGGGATGCCACCTACATTACCAAAATTGATTTATTATCCGGATATTGGCAGGTACCCCTATCAGACCGTGCTAAGGAAATATCCGCATTTGTTACACCAGAAGGGTTGTATCAATATAAGGTTATGCCGTTTGGGATGAAAAATGCTCCGGCTACTTTTCAAAGAATGATTAATAACCTCATTGCTGACCAAGAGAATTTCAATGAATACATTGATGATGTAATTATTTACAGCAAAGATTTTTCAGCTCATGTTAAACAATTAAGATCTCTTTTTGAAAAATTGTCAAAAGCCAATTTAACTGTAAATTTACATAAATGTGAATTTTGTCATGCTCATGTAGAATACTTGGGTCATGTGGTGCGACATGATCATATAAAACCTGTTACTGCTAAAGTTGAAGCTATTAAAGCATTCCATATCCCCACTGATAGAAAACAACTCAGAAGATATTTGGGAATGGCTGGATATTACCGGAAATTTTGTGAGAATTTCTCGGTAATTGCTACACCTTTAACAAACCTCCTGAAAAAGAATGTCCGATTTATTTGGACTGAGACCTGTCAAAGAGCTTTTGACCAGATTAAGCATATATTATCTAATTCTCCAGTCCTTATGGCTCCTAACTTTGGTAAACAATTTAAATTAGCCATTGACGCTAGTGATACTGGGGTTGGAGCAGTCCTCTTTCAGGAGGATGGCTTCCAAGTTGACCATCCCGTTTGTTTCTTTTCAAAGAAATTTAATGTACATCAAAAGAATTATTCCACAGTTGAAAAGGAGTGTCTTGGGTTGATTCTCTCCTTGCACCAATTTGATTTTTACATTAGTGGGTGTAAGTTTCCACTGGTAGTGTTTACTGATCACAATCCTTTAACCTTTGTAAATAAGATGTCTGGAAAGAATCAAAGACTTCTCAGGTGGAGTTTATTTTTGCAAGAGTACAAATTAGATATTATACATATTAAGGGTACTGATAATGTAATTGCAGATGCATTATCTCGATTGTAAATGCTATGTTGTTGTTTTTTTTGGTTCAAGTAATTTTTGTGAAGTAGTAAAAGAAAAAGATTTCCATTTCTTTACAAATGTAAACTTTTTATTTTAGGGGGAAGGTGTTACGTTCCCTAATTTTGTCATTTTTGTTTTCTCCTGTGTCTACTGGAGTGTGCTGATTTCTTTTTATCTCCCCTGCACCCAGTATTGTTTTGTCTCCCTTTCTGTCCATTGTGTTGGTCACGCTTGACCGCACGCTGAAGAATGTTTTTTTTTTTAAATTGATATTATTTTTCATTCTGTATTGTATGTACCGATAACCCGGTTTCCCTCGCTTGAGCACGAGGTTATTTTTTCTACTTGACACAGTGTGTTGTGTTTCTGGTCAGTCTTGTGACGAGCCTTGAGTCGACCAGTCTTCTGTATGTTTAAGTTTTCTGTGTGTGCTTTCACCTTTCCTTTGTACTTAGTGCTTTTCTTTGGAAGTAGTAATTTATATTAGATTATCTATTGTATTGTATTTTAGATTTGTATTATAATATTCTTGTGTACTGTATTTTAGAGTTTGGATTTGTATTAGAATTTTCTTGTGTACTGTGTTGTAAATTATATATAGTCATCGTCTAATTCTTTATTAAATAACAAAGTATTTTGTTAATCTTACATCTTGACTTTAGAGTATGTTTGTGTTGCGTTACGTTTTATTTACTTAATTAATATAAAGAGTAGAAATTTAGTTTATTCTTTTGGGGGTTAATGTAATATACTCTTCTCTTTATTACGTTGTAACGAGCCGTTCTACAAATTTAATTGATACGTAATACTATATTTAACTATTTTCAAAGTATATTTTGAATATATCTAAACTATATTTCAACTATATTTAACTATATTCAAACTATGTTTCAAAGATATTTAACTATATTCAAACTATATTTTAACTATATATTCAAACTATATTCAAACTATATTTTAAATATATTCAAACTATATTTTAAATATATGTCAACTTTATTCAAACTATATTTCATTTATATTTAACTATATGCAAACTATGTTTAAACTATATTTTACCTATATACAAAATATAATTCAACTATACAACAATATTCATTGTAGGTTTTATCTATATTTAACTATATTCAGACACTATTTCAACTTTTTTAAACTTTATTTAAACTATATTTCAACTATATTCAAATTATATGCAATCTATATTTCAAATATAGTCAAAATATTTCAACTTTATTAAATTATAAAACTATAGTTTATCTATGTTTCAATTATATTTAAACTATTTTTAAGCTATATTTCAACTATATTTAACTATGTTCAAACTATATTTTAACTATATTTTAACTATATTTCAACTATATTTCAACTATATTTTAACTATAAACTATATTTCAACTCTATATTACTATATTCAAACTATATTTAAACTATATTTTAACTATATTTCAACTATATTTCAACTATATTTAACTATGTTTAAACTATATTTCAACTATATAAAATTAATTTTCAACTATATTCAAACAATAATCAAACTATATTTCAACAATATTTAACTATATCCAAACTATATTTCAACTATATTTAACTATATTCAAATATTATTTTAACTGTATTTAATATTATTCAAACTATATTTCGACTATATTTAACTATATTAACTTTATTCAGACTATACTTTAAATATATGTAACTATATTGAAACTATATTTAACTATATTAAAACTATATTTCAAATATATTAAAACTATATTCAGAATATATTCAAACTATATTTAACTATATTCAAACTATTTTTTTAATTATATTTAAATATAATCAAACTATATTTCAACTATAGTTAACTATATTTCAACTTTATTTAACTATATTCTAACTATATTTCAAGTATATTTAACTATATTCAAACTATATTTTTACTATATTTAACTATATTAAAACTATATTTCAACTATATTTAATTATATTTAAACTATATTTCAACTAAATTTAACTATATTTAAAGTAAATTTCAACTATATTTAACTATATTCAAACTATATTGCAACTATATTTAACTATATGCAATATTTCAACTATATTTAACTATATTTAAACTATATTTAACTATATTTAACTATATTGAAATAATATTTCAACCATATAAAACAATATTCAAACAATATTTTAACTATATTTAACTATATTCACACTATATTTCAACTATAATTAACTATATTCAAACAATATGTCAACTTAATTTAACTATATTCAAATTATATTTAGACTATGTATAACTATATTTAACTATATTCAAAATATATTTAAACTATATTTTACTATATTGAAACTGTATTTAACTATATTGAAACTATATTTTAACTATTTTAACTACATTCAAACTATATTTAACTATATTCAACCTATGTTTTAACTATATTTCCCTATATTCAAACTATAGTTTATCTATATTTAACTATAATCAAACTATATTTTAACTATATTCGAACTATATTTCAACTATATACAAACTATATCTTAACTATATGTAACTATATGCAATATTTCAACTTTATTTAACTATATATTAAAACTATATTTTAACTATATTTCAACTATATTTCAACTATATTTAACTATGTTTAAAATATATTTCAACTATATTCAAGCT
This sequence comes from Anisus vortex, assembly GCA_949126835.1. Taxonomy (NCBI): domain Eukaryota; kingdom Metazoa; phylum Mollusca; class Gastropoda; family Planorbidae; genus Anisus; species Anisus vortex. The sequence goes on along the minus strand of OX421494.1, from coordinate 37,165,043 downwards.
ATTTTCAAACTATATTTCAAGTATAATCAAACTATATTTTAACTATTTTTTATTATATTCGAACTATATTTTAACTATATTTAACTATATTATACTTACATTTTGACTATATTGAACTATATTCAAACTATATTTCTACTTTTTAAAAACTATATTTAACTATATTCAAACTATATTTCAACTATAGACAAACTCTATTTCAACTATATTCAAAAAATATTCAAAACTATATAACTATATTCAAACTATATTCAAACTATTTTCCAACTATATTTAACTATTTTTCAACTTAAATTAACTATATTGAAACTATGTTTAACGATAATAAAACAATATTTCAACTATATCTAACTATATTCAATCTATATTTTAACTATATTTAACTAAATTCTAAACTATATTCAAACTATATTTCAACTAAATTTAACTATTCTCAAATTATATTTCGACTTTATTAAAACTATATTTCAACTATTGTTACGTTCCCTAATTTTGTCATTTTTGTTTTCTCCTGTGTCTACTGGAGTGTGCTGATTTCTTTTTATCTCCCCTGCACCCAGTATTGTTTTGTCTCCCTTTCTGTCCAATGTGTTGGTCACGCTTGACCGCACGCTGAAGAATGTTTTTTTTTTAAATTGATATTATTTTTCATTCTGTATTGTATGTACCGATAACCCGGTTTCCCTCGCTTGAGCACGAGGTTATTTTTTCTACTTGACACAGTGTGTTGTGTTTCTGGTCAGTCTTGTGACGAGCCTTGAGTCGACCGGTCTTCTGTATGTTTGAGTTTTCTGTGTGTGCTTTCACCTTTCCTTTGTACTTAGTGCTTTTCTTTGTAAGTAGTAATTTATATTAGATTATCTATTGTATTGTATTTTAGATTTGTATTATAATATTCTTGTGTACTGTATTTTAGAGTTTGGATTTGTATTAGAATTTTCTTGTGTACTGTGTATATAGTCATCGTCTAATTCTTTATTAAATAACAAAGTATTTTGTTAATCTTACATCTTGACTTTAGAGTATGTTTGTGTTGCGTTACGTTTTATTTACTTAATTAATATAAAGAGTAGAAATTTAGTTTATTCTTTTGGGGGTTAATGTAATATACTCTTCTCTTTATTACGTTGTAACGAGCCGTTCTACAAATTTAATTGATACGTAATAAAGAAATTGGGGGCTCGTCCGGGATTTGATCTTAAACATTAATTAAATTTCATTAATTGATGTTAGTTAAACAATTTGACTAAATTTAATATTTAGTTAAAGGAGTTTTTGAAGTCAAGATTAAGATACCATTGTTTTTTTGATCAAAATATTGTACAAAATTTGTTTTGTTGTACTTAAACTTTTTGTAAGATTTTAGCATGGATATTCAGGCATTTTTATTGAAGCCTTCTGTTGAAAAGTTATATACATGCAACCGTAAGGATCTGGTCGCTATTGCTAAACAATTAGGTTTAAAAGTAAAATCCAATGCTCTCAAAAAGGAAATAAGAGATGCTATTGTTATCCATTATGTAGATGAAGATGTATTTCCAGAAGAGGCTTTAACAACAATTAGCCCAGATGAGAGCAAGGCTAGCTCATCCAATATTGAATTACAAATCAAACTTAAACAAATGGAGATTGAATCTCAACTAGCTCTAAAAGAGAAAGAAATACCTCTAGAGAAAATGCGATTAGAAAAAGAAATAGAATTGAAGAAAATAGAATTGAACTCTAATGTGAGACCAGATCCTTCTCCAACTGTCAGTCAGACTGTTGAGGCAACAAAATTTTTAAGAATAGTCCCACGCTTTATTGAGACTAAAATTGATAACTATTTCCCGCAATTTGAGCTTGCGGTGAAAAATTTCAGTGTGCCTGAAACTTTGTGGCCCACTTTGCTACAAACAGTTCTGACTGGCAGGGCTGCAGAAGTTTTTTGTTCTTTGACTATAGAACAACAGAAGGACTATCAGGTTGCTAAGCAATTAATTCTTAATGCTTATGAGCTTGTGCCCGAAGCTTATAGACTTCAGTTCAGAGACTATCGCAAACTGGATGGCCAAACACACGTGGAATTCCTGCGAGAAAAGGAACGACGCTTGGAAAGATGGTTCACCTCAAGAGAGATCGGCAACGATTTTGCGAAGCTCAAGAACATAATCTTGATGGAAGAGTTTAAGAATTGTGTACGGCTGGACGTCCGGACGCATTTAGCTGACCGTGGCGAGGAAGGTGTGCACAAGGCTGCAGTGTTAGCCGATGACTTTGTCATATCGCATCGATTTGTAAAACTCCCGTCAGATGTCAAGCAAAAACAATCTAAAGTGCATGAACCGACTGCTAGTACATCCACTCAAAGTAGCAGTACAACTGAAAGAAAATCTAGCACTGTGAAAGAATCTTGCTCCTACTGCAAGAAAGAAGGCCACAAATTAGATGACTGCTGGAAGTTGAAGAGGAAGAATGAAAAGGCTCCATCAAAAGTCAGTGCATGTACTGTGCATTGGTCTCCCAAGTCTACATCCACTTCAGCAGTTAGTGATAAAGCTGGTAAGAAAGACTCGAAGCAAACAGCTTTTGAATCTTCAAGTGCATCGACTCATAACGTCCAAGACTCGTCGAATACATCATTACGATGTTCTACTAACTCCATAGAGAGTTTTCCAACTACATCTTCCAGATGTTTTACTGACTCAAGAAAGAGTTTTCCTCATACATCCACCCGATGTTTTACTGACTCCCACAAGAGTTTTACAAATACATCATCCAGATGTTCTCCTGACTCCAAAGAGAGTTTTTCAACTGCATCTTCTAGATGTTTCCCTGACTCCATCAAGAGTTTGACCCAAGTCCAGATGTCTACATCAGACAACACTGATGTTTTGTTAGAGGATTTTAAGCCTTTCGTTTCGGAAGGATTTGTATCACTACCAGGTGATTCTACCAGTCTACGACCTATTACCATTTTAAGAGACACAGGTGCATCACAATCGTTACTTCTTGAGGGTATTCTGCCCTTGTCAGAAACAACGACGACCGGGAAAAGCATCCTATTACGAGGCGTAGAGCTGGGTTGTATAAATGTGCCTCTACATTTTATTGAGATCAAGTCAGATCTTGTTTCTGGACCGGTGGTTGTAGGTGTCCGACCAACATTACCGTTGGAAGGCATATCGCTGCTGTTGGGCAATGATTTAGCTGGTGGGAAGGTGATAGCCGAGCCCATCGTCACTCGTGAACCGAATGTATCTGCAACACCAGAAGAAGACCAAGAATTGTATCCAGCGAGTGCAGTGACTAGGTCAATGAGTCTAAAGACCTCCAAAGAAGAGAGATCTACCAAAGCACACAATAACTTTGATGATGTGGATCTTGAAACCACATTCTTCACTACATTAGAAGGAAATCAAACTTCAAGTTTTGACAAAACGGTATCAACTAGAGAACAGTTGATAGAGGAACAAAAGAGTGATCCAGAGCTCGCCAAACTCAGAGAAACCGCCATGTCACCACAAGAGGCTGAGCAAGAGTCTACAGGCTACTACCTAAATGATGATATGCTGTTTAGAAAATGGAAACCACCAGACGCATCCAATGATGAAGAGTGGAGACTGGTTCATCAGATTGTGGTTCCCGAAAGATACCGTGCTGACATCATGAATATGGCTCATGACACACCAATGTCAGGACACCTCGGCATCCACAAAACATACCACAAGATAATGTCGCATTTCTTCTGGCCAAGACTGAGGAAAGATGTTGTCCGGTACTGCAGATCCTGTCACACGTGTCAGATGGTGGGCAAGCCCAATCAAAAGATCCCCGTCGCTCCTCTAAAGCCGATTCCAGCCTTCGAAGAACCTTTCAGTCGAGTACTAATTGACTGTGTTGGCCCTCTTCCAAGGACTAAAGCCGGCCATCAATACATGTTGACAATTATGTGTGCCTCTACCCGTTTTCCGGAGGCGATTCCTCTAAGGAATATCAAGGCCCCGAACATTGTGAAGGCATTGACCAAATTCTTTACACTATTTGGTCTACCGAAGTCCATTCAATCGGACCAAGGAACTAATTTTACGGCCAACCTGTTTAAACAAGTGATGGACCAACTGGGAATAAAACACTGCATGTCGAGTGCATATCATGCCGAGTCACAAGGAGCTCTTGAACGCTTCCATCAGACGCTTAAGAACATGATCCGAACCTTCTGCCATGAACATGAAAAAGACTGGGATGAAGGAATCCACATGCTGCTGTTTGCGACCCGTGAATCTGTCCAAGATTCAGTCCCTTTGAGCTTGTGTTTGGTCATTCGGTTCAGGGCCCATTGAAATGCATCAAAGAAACGTGGATGTCACCGACAGCCACGGTAGGATTGTTAGAACATGTTTTGAAATTTAAAACTAGGCTTCGTGAGGCTTTCCTTTTAGCACAATCTAACCTGAAACAAAGCCAATCCCACATGAAGAGCTGGTATGACAAAAAGGCTCGAGCTAGAGAGTTTTCCCCAGGGGACAAGGTACTGGTATTTTTACCCATACCAGGTCAACCGCTCCAAGCTAGGTATTTTGGTCCCTATGAAGTGGAGTCCAAAATTAGTGACTTGAATTACAGTATAAAAACCCCTGATAGGAGAAAGAAAAAGCAACTGTGCCATGTAAATATGTTAAAGGCATATGTCAGTAGAAATTCAGAAATAGACAGCAAGAAGGTATCTGACCCGATACCATGTAGTTTAAATGTAACCCCTGTGGTCCCTCAGGATATTGTAAAGGAAAAATTTGGTCAATATAAATTACCAAATTCCTATATCCTTCATAATTTGGATAAAAAGTTGTCACATCTGCCACTGACAGAGAAGAATGTACTGGAAAATGTCATTAAGGATTTTTATAATATGTTTCCTGATGTACCAAATAAGACTAATTTAATTATACATGATGTTGACGTTGGGAATGCAACTCCGGTCAAGCAACACCCATATAGAGTTAATCCTGAAAAGTTAGAAGTTCTTAGAACGGAAATCAAGTATATGCTTGATAATGATATTATTGAACAAAGCTCAAGCAATTGGAGCTCACCTTGTGTTTTGATCCCTAAACCCGACAAAACCTTTAGATTCTGTACAGATTACAGGAAAGTAAATACTTTTACTAAAACTGATTCCTTTCCAATTCCTAGAATGGATGATCTTATTGATCGTATTGGGGATGCCACCTACATTACCAAAATTGATTTATTATCCGGATATTGGCAGGTACCCCTATCAGACCGTGCTAAGGAAATATCCGCATTTGTTACACCAGAAGGGTTGTATCAATATAAGGTTATGCCGTTTGGGATGAAAAATGCTCCGGCTACTTTTCAAAGAATGATTAATAACCTCATTGCTGACCAAGAGAATTTCAATGAATACATTGATGATGTAATTATTTACAGCAAAGATTTTTCAGCTCATGTTAAACAATTAAGATCTCTTTTTGAAAAATTGTCAAAAGCCAATTTAACTGTAAATTTACATAAATGTGAATTTTGTCATGCTCATGTAGAATACTTGGGTCATGTGGTGCGACATGATCATATAAAACCTGTTACTGCTAAAGTTGAAGCTATTAAAGCATTCCATATCCCCACTGATAGAAAACAACTCAGAAGATATTTGGGAATGGCTGGATATTACCGGAAATTTTGTGAGAATTTCTCGGTAATTGCTACACCTTTAACAAACCTCCTGAAAAAGAATGTCCGATTTATTTGGACTGAGACCTGTCAAAGAGCTTTTGACCAGATTAAGCATATATTATCTAATTCTCCAGTCCTTATGGCTCCTAACTTTGGTAAACAATTTAAATTAGCCATTGACGCTAGTGATACTGGGGTTGGAGCAGTCCTCTTTCAGGAGGATGGCTTCCAAGTTGACCATCCCGTTTGTTTCTTTTCAAAGAAATTTAATGTACATCAAAAGAATTATTCCACAGTTGAAAAGGAGTGTCTTGGGTTGATTCTCTCCTTGCACCAATTTGATTTTTACATTAGTGGGTGTAAGTTTCCACTGGTAGTGTTTACTGATCACAATCCTTTAACCTTTGTAAATAAGATGTCTGGAAAGAATCAAAGACTTCTCAGGTGGAGTTTATTTTTGCAAGAGTACAAATTAGATATTATACATATTAAGGGTACTGATAATGTAATTGCAGATGCATTATCTCGATTGTAAATGCTATGTTGTTGTTTTTTTTGGTTCAAGTAATTTTTGTGAAGTAGTAAAAGAAAAAGATTTCCATTTCTTTACAAATGTAAACTTTTTATTTTAGGGGGAAGGTGTTACGTTCCCTAATTTTGTCATTTTTGTTTTCTCCTGTGTCTACTGGAGTGTGCTGATTTCTTTTTATCTCCCCTGCACCCAGTATTGTTTTGTCTCCCTTTCTGTCCATTGTGTTGGTCACGCTTGACCGCACGCTGAAGAATGTTTTTTTTTTTAAATTGATATTATTTTTCATTCTGTATTGTATGTACCGATAACCCGGTTTCCCTCGCTTGAGCACGAGGTTATTTTTTCTACTTGACACAGTGTGTTGTGTTTCTGGTCAGTCTTGTGACGAGCCTTGAGTCGACCAGTCTTCTGTATGTTTAAGTTTTCTGTGTGTGCTTTCACCTTTCCTTTGTACTTAGTGCTTTTCTTTGGAAGTAGTAATTTATATTAGATTATCTATTGTATTGTATTTTAGATTTGTATTATAATATTCTTGTGTACTGTATTTTAGAGTTTGGATTTGTATTAGAATTTTCTTGTGTACTGTGTTGTAAATTATATATAGTCATCGTCTAATTCTTTATTAAATAACAAAGTATTTTGTTAATCTTACATCTTGACTTTAGAGTATGTTTGTGTTGCGTTACGTTTTATTTACTTAATTAATATAAAGAGTAGAAATTTAGTTTATTCTTTTGGGGGTTAATGTAATATACTCTTCTCTTTATTACGTTGTAACGAGCCGTTCTACAAATTTAATTGATACGTAATACTATATTTAACTATTTTCAAAGTATATTTTGAATATATCTAAACTATATTTCAACTATATTTAACTATATTCAAACTATATTTCAAAGATATTTAACTATATTCAAACTATATTTTAACTATATATTCAAACTATATTCAAACTATATTTTAAATATATTCAAACTATATTTTAAATATATGTCAACTTTATTCAAACTATATTTCATTTATATTTAACTATATGCAAACTATGTTTAAACTATATTTTACCTATATACAAAATATAATTCAACTATACAACAATATTCATTGTATGTTTTATCTATATTTAACTATATTCAGACACTATTTCAACTTTTTTAAACTTTATTTAAACTATATTTCAACTATATTCAAATTATATGCAATCTATATTTCAAATATAGTCAAAATATTTCAACTTTATTAAATTATAAAACTATAGTTTATCTATGTTTCAATTATATTTAAACTATTTTTAAGCTATATTTCAACTATATTTAACTATGTTCAAACTATATTTTAACTATATTTTAACTATATTTCAACTATATTTCAACTATATTTTAACTATAAACTATATTTCAACTCTATATTACAATATTCAAACTATATTTAAACTATATTTTAACTATATTTCAACTATATTTCAACTATATTTAACTATGTTTAAACTATATTTCAACTATATAAAATTAATTTTCAACTATATTCAAACAATAATCAAACTATATTTCAACAATATTTAACTATATCCAAACTATATTTCAACTATATTTAACTATATTCAAATATTATTTTAACTGTATTTAATATTATTCAAACTATATTTCGACTATATTTAACTATATTAACTTTATTCAGACTATACTTTAAATATATGTAACTATATTGAAACTATATTTAACTATATTCAAACTATATTTCAAATATATTAAAACTATATTCAGAATATATTCAAACTATATTTAACTATATTCAAACTATTTTTTTAATTATATTTAAATATAATCAAACTATATTTCAACTATAGTTAACTATATTTCAACTTTATTTAACTATATTCTAACTATATTTCAAGTATATTTAACTATATTCAAACTATATTTTAACTATATTTAACTATATTCAAACTATATTTCAAATATATTTAAACTCTATTCAGAATATATTCAGACTATATTTATTTATATTTAACTATATTCAGACTATATTTTTACTATATTTAACAATATTAAAACTTTATTTCAACTATATTTAATTATATTTAAACTATATTTCAAATATATTTAAACTATGTTCAGAATATATTCAGACTATTTTTAACTATATTTAACTATATTCATACTATATTTTTACTATATTTAACTATATTAAAACTATATTTCAACTATATTTAATTATATTCAAACTATATTTCAACTAAATTTAACTATATTAAATCTGTATTTCAATTTTATTTCAACTATATATAAAGCATATATCAACTATAACTATATTCAAACTATATTGCAACTATATTTAACTATATTCAAATTATATTTAAACTATATTTAACTAAATTCAAACTTTATTTCAACTATAGTTAACTTTATTGAAACTATATTTAACTATATTCTATATAGTTGAAATATAGTTTAAATATAGTTGTAAATTATTTGCAATATAGTTTGAATATAGTTAAATATAGTTAAATTATAGTTTAAATACTTTCGAAATATAGTTTAAATATTTTCGAAATAGAGTTTGAATATGGTAATATATAGTTAAAATATAGTTTGAATATAGTTAAATATAGTCGAAATATAGTTTTAATATAGCTAAATATAGTTATAAATAGTCTAAATATAATTTGAATATAGTTAAATTAAGTTGACATATAGTTTAAATATAGTTAATTATAGTTTAAATATAGTTTGAATATAGTTAATTATAGTTAAAATATAGTTTGAATATTGTTTAATATGGTAGAAATATTATTTGAAAATAGTTAAATATAGTTAAAATATAGTTTGAATATAGTTAAATATAGTTAAACTATAGGTTGCATATAGTTAAAAATAGTTTGAATGTAGTTAAAAATAGTTGAAAAATAAATTCAATATAGTTAAATGAAGTTTCAATATAGTTAAATACAGTTAAAATATAGTTTGAATATATTTAAAAAAGTTGAAATATAATTGAATATAGTTTGAAGTTAAATATAGTTGCAATATAGTTTGAATATAGTTAAATATAGTTGAAATATAGTTTAAATATAGTTTAAATATAGTTTAAATATAGTTTGAATATAGTTAAAATATAGTTTGAGTCTAGTTTAAATATATAGTTAAAATATAGTCTGAATATAGTTAAATATCTTTGAAATATAGTTTAAATATAGTTAAATATAGTTGAAATATAGTTTGGATATAGTCGAAATATAGTTTGAATATAGTTAAATATAGTTGAAATAAAGTTTGAATATAGTCGAAATATATTTTGAGAATAGTTAAATTTAGTTCAAATATAGTTTAAGTATAGTTTGAATATAGTTAAAATATAGTTTGAATATAGGTTGAATATAGTTGAAATATAGGTTGAATATAGTTAAATATAGTTTGAATGTAGTTAAAAAAAGTTTTAATATAGTTTTAATATCGTTAAATATAGTTTCAATATAGTTATATAAAGTTGAAATATATTTTAATATACTTGGAAAATAGTTTGAATATAGTTTGAATATAGTTATGTTGTTTTGAATATAGTTAAATATATTTGAAATATAGTTTGAATATAGTTGAAATATAGTTTAAATATAGTTTAAATATAGTTTAAATATAGTTTGAATATAGTTAAATATAGTTGAAATATAGTTTGAATATAGTTAAATATAGTTAAAATATAGTTTGAATATAGTTCGATATAATTGAAATAAAGTCTTAATATAGATAAATACAGTTAAATATAGTCTGAATATAGTATGAATATAGTTTGAATATAGTTAAAATATAGTTTGAATATATTTAAATATAGTTTCAATAAAGTTAACTATAGTTGAAATATAGTTTGAATTTAGTTAAATATAGTTTAAATATAATTTGAATGTAGTTAAATATAGTTGCAATATAGTTTGAATATATTTAAATATAGTTGAAATATACTTTAAATATAGTTGAAATATAGTTGAAATATAGATTGAATATAGTTAAATTTAGTTGAAATATAGTTTGAAAATAATTAAATATAGTTGAAATATAGTTTTAATATAGTTAAATATAGTAAAAATATAGTCTGAATATAGTTAAATATAGTTAAATATAGTCTGAATATATTCTGAATATAGTTTAATGATATTTGAAATATAGTTTGAATATAATTAAATATAGTTGAAATATAGTTTAAATATAGTTAAAAATAGTAAAAAGATTGTCTGAATATAGTTTAAATATAGTTAAATATAGTCTGAATATATTCTGAATATAGTTTAAATATATTTGAAATAAAGTTTGAATATGGTTAAATATAGTTTCAATATAGTTACATATATTTAAATTATAGTCTGAATAAAGTTATTGTAGTTAAATATAGTCAAAATATTGTTTGAATATAGTTAAATATAGTTAAAATATAGTTTGAATATTGTTAAATATAGTTGAAATATAGTTAGAATATAGTTAAATATAGTTTGAATATTGTTAAATATAGTTGAAATATAGTTTAAACATAGTTAAATATAGTTAAAATATAGTTGAAATATAGTTAAAATATAGTTAAAATATAGTTTAAATATACTTAACATATAGTTAAAATATAGTTAGAATATAGTTAAAATATAGTTAAAATATAGTTAAAATATAGTTAAATATATTTGAAATACAGTTTGAATATTGTTTAAAAATAGTTGAAATATAGTTTGAATATTGTTTTTAAAAAGTAGAAATATAGTTTGAATATAGTTTAATATAGTCAAAATGTAGTTATAATATAGTTAAATATAGTTAAAATATAGTTCGAATATAGTTAAATATAGTTAAAATACAGTTTGATTATACTTGAAATATAGTTTGAATATAGCTTGAATATAGTTGAAATATAGTTTGAAATTAATTGAAATATAATCTGAATATAGTTTGAATATAGTTAAAATATAGTTTGAATATAGTTAAAATTATTAGAAATATAGTGAAAATATAGTTTGAATATAGTTAAATATAGTTTGAATATTGTTAAATATAGTTGAAATATAGTTTAAACATAGTTAAATATAGTTAAAATATAGTTGAAATATAGTTAAAATATAGTTAAAATATAGTTTAAATATACTTAACATATAGTTAAAATATAGTTAGAATATAGTTAAAATATAGTTAAAATATAGTTAAAATATAGTTAAATATATTTGAAATACAGTTTGAATATTGTTTAAAAATAGTTGAAATATAGTTTGAATATTGTTTTTAAAAAGTAGAAATATAGTTTGAATATAGTTTAATATAGTCAAAATGTAGTTATAATATAGTTAAATATAGTTAAAATATAGTTCGAATATAGTTAAATATAGTTAAAATACAGTTTGATTATACTTGAAATATAGTTTGAATATAGCTTGAATATAGTTGAAATATAGTTTGAATTTAATTGAAATATAGTCTGAATATAGTTTGAATATAGTTAAAATATAGTTTGAATATAGTTAAAATTATTAGAAATATAGTGAAAATATAGTTTGAATATAGTTAAATTTAGTTAAAATATAGTTTGAACATAGTTAAATATAGTTGAAATAAAGTTTGAATATAGTTAAACATAGTAGACATATAGTTTTAATATAGTTAAATATAGTTGAAATATAGTTGAAATATAGTTGAAATATAGTTTAAATATAGTTAAATATAGTTGAAATATGGTTTGAATATAGTCGAAATATAGTTTGAATATAGTAAACTATAGTTAAATATAGTTGAAATATAGTTTAAATATATTTAAATATAGTTGAAATATAGTTTGAATATAGTCGAAATATAGTTTGATTATAGTTAACTATAGTTAAATATAGTCGAAATATAGTTAGAATATAGTTAAATATAGTTGTAATATAGTTTAAAAAAAGTTCGAATATAGTTGAAATATAGTTGAAATATACTTTTATAGTTAAATATAGTTGATATATAGTTTGAATATAGTTTGAATATATTTATATATATTTTAAAAAATAGTTTGAATATGGTTGAAATATAGTTGAAATATAGTTTGAATATAGTTTAAATATAGGTTGAATATAGTTAATATATATATGAAATATAGTTTGAATATAGTTTGAATATAGTTAAAATATAGTTTGAATATAGTTAATTATAGTTGAAATAGATTTTAAAAATAGTTTAAATATAATTGAAACATAGTAAAAATATAGTTTTATAATTAAATATAGTTGAAATATTTTGACTATAGTTGAAATATAGATTGCATATAATTTGAATATAGTTAAAATATATAGTTTAAATATAGTTTTAAAAAGTTGAAATAGTGTCTGAATATAGTTAAATATAGATGAAATATACAATGAATATTGTTCTTTAGTTGAAATATAGTTTGTATATAGGTAAAATATAGTTTAAACATAGTTTGCATATAGATAAATATAAATGAAATATAGTTTGAATAAAGTTGAAATATATTTAAAATATAGTTTGAATATATTTAAAATATAGTTTGAATATAGTTTGAATATATAATCAAAATATAGTTTGAATATAGTTAAATATCTTTGAAATATAGTTTGAATATAGTTAAATCAAAATGAAATATAGTTTGGATATAGTCAAAATATACTTTGAAAATAGTTAAATATAGTTGAAATATAGTTTGAACATAGTCGAAATATATTTTGAGAATAGTTAAATTTAGTTGAAATATAGTTTGAATATAGTTTGAATGTAGTTAAATATGGTTAAAATATAGATTGAATATAGTTAGATATAGTTGAAATATAGTTTTATTATCGTTAAATATAGTTTCAATATAGTAAATTAAAGTTGAAATATAGTTAAATATAGTTGGAAAATAGTTGGAATATAGTTTGAATATAGTTATATAGTTTTGAATATAGTTTGAAAATAGTTGAAATATATTTTGAATATAGTAAAAAAAAAATTGAATACATTTAAGTATAGTTAAAATATAGTTTGAATATAGTTAAATATAGTTAAAATATAGTTTGAATATAGTTGAAATATAGTTTAAAAATTTTTTGAATTTATTTGAAATATAGTTTGAATATAGTTAAAAATAGTTAAATTATAGTTTGAATAGAGTCGAAATATAGTTTGAATATAGTTATATATAGTTAAAATATAGTTTGAATATAGTTAAATATAGTCGAAATATAGTTTGAATATAGTTAAATATAGATATACATAGTCTAAATATAATTTGAATATAGTTAAATAAAGTTGACATATAGTTTGAATATAGTTAATTTTAGTTGAAATATTGCATATAGTTACATATAGTTAAAATAAAGTTTGTATATAGTTGAAATATAGTTCGAATATAGTTAAAATATAGTTTGAATATAGTTAAATATAGATAAAATATAGTTTGAATAAAGTTAAATATAGTTAAAATATAGGTTAAATATTGTTATATATGGTTGAAATATTTTTTGAATATAGTTAAATATAGTTGAAATATAGTTTGAATATAGTTAAATATAGTTGAAATACTGCATATAGTTAAATATAGTTAAAATAAAGTTTGTATATAGTTGAAATATAGTTCGAATATAGTTAAAATATAGTTTGAATATGGTTAAATAAAGTTGAAATATAGTTTGAATATAGTTAAATATAGTTAAAATTTAGTTTAAATATAGTTGAAATATAGTTGAAATATAGTTTGAATACAGATAAATATAGTTGAAATATAGTTTGAATATAGTTAAATATAGTTTGAATATAGTTAAATATAATTGAAATATAGTCGGAATATAGTTAAATATAGTTTAATATAGTCTGAATATAGTCTGAATATAGTTTGAAAATAGTTGAAATATAGTTAGAATATAGTTAAATAAAGTTTCAATATACTTTGAATATAGTTGAAATATAGTCTGAATATAGTTTGAATATAGTCGAAATATAGTTTTAATATAGTTAAATATAATTTCAATATAGTTAACAATAGTTTAAATATAGTTTGAATATAAATAAATATAATTGAAATATAATTTGAATATAGTTAAATATAGTTGAAATATAGTTGAAATATAGTTGAAATATAGTTGAAATATAGTTGAAATATAGTTGAAATATTGATTGAATATAGTTAAATTTAGTTGAAATATAGTTTGAATATAGTTAAATATAGTTGAAATATAGTTTGAATATAGTTAAATATAGAAACATATAGTTACATATATTTAAATTATAGTCTGAATAAAGTTAAATATAGTTAAATATAGTCGAAATATTGTTTGAATATAGTTAGATATAGTTGAAATATAGTTTGAATATAGTTAAATATAGTTGAAATATAGTTAGAATATAGTTAAATAAAGTTGAAATATAGTTAACTATAGTTGAAATATTGTTTGATTATTGTTAAATATAGTTGAAGTATAGTTTGAAAATAGTTAAATATAGTTGAAATATAGTTTGATTATTGTTTGAATATAGTTGAAATATTGTTTGTATATAGTTAAAATATAGTTTATTATGTTTGAATATAGTTGAAATATTGTTTGTATATAGTTGAAATATAGTTGAAATATAGTTTGAATATACTTGAAATATAGTTAAAATATAGTTAGAATATAGTTAAATATAGTTGAAATATAGTTTGAATATAGTTAAATATTGTTGAAATATAGTTTGAATATTGTTGAAATATAGTTTGAATATAGTTCAATTTATATAGTTGAAATATAGTTTGAATATAGTTTTATAGAGTTGAAATATAGTTTATAGTTAAAATATAGTTAAATATAGTAAAAATATAGTTAGAATATTGTTAAATATAGTTGAAATATAGTATGAATATAGTTAAAAATAGTTGAAATATAGTTTGAATATTGTTATATATAGTTAAAATATTATTTAAATATAGTTAAATCTGGTTGAAATATAGTTTAAATATAGTTAAATATAGTTGAAATATAGTTTGAGTATTGTTTGAATAAAGTTGAAATATAGTTTGTATATATGTTACGCACAGATAGTGTAATTGCCCAGTTCATGTACTGGTCAACTTTTTGCCCAGTTCATGAAATGGGCAAAGCGGTTGCCCAGTTCTTGAAATGGGCAGGTATTTGCCTAGTTCATGAAATGGGCAGGTCTTTGCCCAGTTTATGAAATGGGCAGGTAGGGCCTATATTTTTGCTCATTTCATGAACTGGGCATTGGTTAAAAAAGACGTTTTATACTTAATTATTCTTATATAAGCACTCGAACGTAAAATTTTCTATTCCTTACAACATCCCAATAAGAATATCAATGGAAAGAGCTGATTTTATCATTTAAAAAACCGTTTTGTTTATGTTTATAGTTGGAATATTAACAGAGTTATGATATTTTTAATGTCTTTTTTGTATTTTAGAAACAAAAATTCATCCCTTTTTATAGGGCTATCCATTTGCAATCGCAATAATTAGACTAATAATGTTTTTTTAAAATAACTTTTCAAATCAAAAACCTTTTTAAAAACGGCTTACAGAGAAAACATTCTCAATGTAAATTTCAAGAATGTTTATTAACAAAAGTTTGAAATAAAATTAAACTGTGTAGGTCTATTTGAAAAGTGTTTTTTTTCTTTCTTTTTGGCGTTTGTTGTCGCTATTTTGCTTGCTTAACTTAAGTTTATTACAATTTTAAGACCTTAACAAAATATATATTTAGGCCTAAAAAACTAAATCAAATATAAGATATTTTATTTTAATTCATAAAAAACAAACATAGGCCTAACTAGTCGGCTGTGAAGCCGGCTGGTCCAGCGGTTAGTTCACCAGACTGTCAACCGAAAACTAACTGACAGGTCCTGGGTTCTAGCCCTGCCACCGACGGATCCCTGTCGCCCTGCAGGAGTTTTGGGCCTAGTGGACGTAATAATCTTCTATCTAGAAGGAACGTCTGTAAGCTTATAAGATACTCTAGCCCAGGGGTCGGGGACCTTCATGTCTGAGAGAGCCATGTACACCACATATTTTTTAAAGTAATTCTGTGAGAGCCATACATTATGTTTAAAACAAAAAATTCAAGTAAATGTGTGCATTTTGTGTAATTTCAACACTAAAAGTTGAATAACAATGTCTCTGAATTCTTCTGATGCTGAGCTGCAGTAGACTTTAGCTCATTTGTAGAATGAAATATTGATATGCAATTAATATGTAGATCAAAAAGTATTAAAAAAAACATTTTTGTAATAATCGAACATTTGTCTGCGAGCCAAATGCAGCCATCAAAAGAGCCACATCTGGCTCGTGAGCCATGGGTTCCCGACCCCTGGTCTAGCCTATTCAGTAGCCTATATCTCATTATTATTATAATAGTATCATGATCTCTTAAAGATGCCTTCGATCGTCTTATCAATCCATTAAAACCAGTAACTTAACATTATTTAAAATTTAAAACATAAATATAAATACAAGACAAGACTCGGACCACGGATGAACGTTGGACGCAATAATCTTCTTTATAGAAGGAGAGTCTGTAATATATAAGATAATATATTTAAATGGCACACCATAGCAGATAGCATAGGCCCAGGTCTAGATGTTTTTGTTTTCTTGGGTTGGAAAAATTGTAAAGATAAAAAATAGGATACCTTTATGCCCCTCCCCTTTTTAAGTATAGGTGTTAACATGTTAAATAAATGATCAAATAGACTATTACTATTATTATTTTTGAATGCTTAATTTTAAAAAAATCTTTCTATTTTCATACATGTATCATGTAGGCCTAGGCTATTATTTTAATAAAAATATTTTTATTTTGAGACATCATATAGGCCTACATGTCTGAGATAGCCAAGATTAATATAGGTCTACATTTTAAATGTACTTTTTACAATACCATATAATTTAAGCAATATGTGGCAATAAAGTTAGAGATCACCAATACATGTTTTTTTATTATATTTCTTAATTAATGATAGGCCTAAAGGTCAAGGTTTTAGCATTTTCCATCTGTTTAAACTTTTTACAAGAGAGTTACTTGCACAGTTCATGAAATGAGCAGAAATACAACTGCCCATTTCATGATCTGGGCAACAAGTTGCCCAGTACATGAACTAGGCAATTACACGATATGTGCGTAACATATATATGAAATACAGTTGGAATATAGTTAAATATAAGTTGAAATAGTGCATATAGTTAAATTTAGATAAAATATAGTTTGTATATAGTTGAAATATAATTTGAATATAGTTAAATATAGTTAAAATATAGTTTGATTATACTTGAAATATAATTTGAATATAGCTTGAATATAGTTGAAATATAGTTTGAATATAATTGAAATATAGTCTGAATATAGTTTGAATATAGTTAAAATATAATTTGAATATAGTTAAATATATTTGAAATATAGTCGAAATATAGTTTGAATATAGTTAAATTTAGTTAAAATATAGTTTGAACATAGTTAAATAAAGTTGAAATATAATTTGAATATAGTTAAATATAGTTAAAATATAGTTTGAATATAGTTAAATATAGTTTAAATATAGTTTGAATATTGTTATATATAGTTTAAATTAATATTATTTGAATATAGTTAAATATAGTTGAAATATAGTTTGAATATAGTTAAATATAAGTTGAAATAGTTCATATAGTTAAATATAGTTAAAATATAGTTTGTATATAGTTGAAATATAGTTCGAATATATTTAAATATAGTTTAATCATAGTTTGATTATACTTGAAATATAGTTTGAAAATAGTTTGAATATAGATGAAATATAGTTTGAATATAGTTTCAATATAGTTAAATATAGTTGAAATATAGTTATAGTTGAATATTAGTTCGAATTGTTCGAAAATAGTTAAATATAGTTGAAATATAGTTTATAGTTGAAATATAGTTTTAATATAGTTTGAATATACTTAAAATAAAGTTGAAATATAGTTTGAATATAGTTAAATATATTTGAAAAATAGTTGGAATATGGTTGAAATATAGTTGAAATATAGTTTAAATATAGATGAAATATAGGTTGAATATAGTTAAAATATATATGAAATATAGATTGAATATAGTTTGAATATAGTTAAAATATAGTTTGAATATAGTTTGAATATAGTTAAATATAGTTGAAATATTGTTTAAAAATAGTTTTAATATAATTGAAACATAGTTAAAATATAGTTTTATAATTAAATTTAGTTGAAATATTTTGACTATAGTTGAAATATAGATTGCATATAATTTGAATATAGTTGAAATATAGTTTATATAAAAATTTAAAAAGTTGAAATAGTGTCCGAATATAGTTAAATATAGATAAAAAATACAATGAATATAATTGTATAGTTGAAATATAGTTTGTATATAGGTAAAATATAGTTTAAACATAGTTTGCATATAGTAAAATATAAATGAAATATAGTTTGAATAAAGTTGAAATATATTTAAAATATAGTTTGAATATAGTTTGAATATATAGTTAAAATATAGTTTGAAAATAGTTAAATATCTTTGAAATATAGTTTGAATATAGTCGAAATATATTTTGAGAATAATTAAATTTAGTTCAAATATAGTTTGAATATAGTTAGAATTTAGTTAAATATAGTTAAAATATAGATTGAATATAGTTAGATATAGTTAAAATATAGGTTGAATTAGTTAAATATAGTTTGAATGTAGTTAGAATAGTTGAAATATAGTTTGAATATAGTTAAATATAGTTAAAATATAGTTTGAATATTGTTATATATGGTTAAAATATTATTTCAATATAGTTAAATATAGTTAAAATATAGTTTTAAAATAGTTAAATATAGTTGAAATATAGTTTGATTATTGTTTGAATATAGTTGAAATATTGTTTGTATATAGTTGAAAGATAGTTTGATTATTGTTTGAATATAGTTGAAATATTGTTTGTATATAGTTGAAATATAGATTGAATTTACTTGAAATATATTTAAAATATAGTTAGAATATAGTTAAATATAGTTAACATATAGTTTGAATATAGTTAAATATAGTTGAAATATAGTTTGAATATTGTTGAAATATAGTTTGAATATAGTTAAATTTATATAGTTGAAATATAGTTTGAATATAGTTTTATAGACTTGAAATATAGTTTATAGTTATAAAATAGTTATAAATAGTTAAAATATAGTTAGAATATAGTTAAATATAGTTTACATATAGTTTGAATATAGTTAAAAATAGTTGAAATATAGTTTGAATATTGTTAGAAAATAGTTTAAATATAGTTTGTATATATATGAATTACAGTTGGAATATAGTTAAATATAAGTTAAAATAGTGCATATAGTTAAATTTAGATAAAATATAGTTTGTATATAGTTGAAATAAAATTTGAATATAGTTAAATATAGTTGAAATATAGTTTGTATATTGTTGAAATATAGTTCGAATATAGTTAAATATAGTTAAAATATAGTTTGATTATACTTGAAATATAGCTTGAATATAGCATGAATGTAGTTGAAATATAGTTTGAATATAATTGAAATATAGTCTGAATATAGTTTGAATATAGTTAAAATATAATTTGAAAATAGTTAAATATAGTTTAAATGTAGAAAAAATATACTTTGAATATAGTTATATATAGTTGAAATATAGTTTGAATATAGTTAAATATAGTTAAAATATAGTTTAAATATAGTTTAATAAAGTTTAAAAATACATTGAATATAGTCAAAATATAGTTTGAATATAGTTAAATATAGTTCAAATATAGTTTGAATATATTTAAAAAATAGTTGAAATATAGTTTGAATATATATAAATATGGTTAAATATAGTCGAAATATAATTTGAATATAGTGAAAAATAGTTAAAATATAGTTTTAATATATTTAAATATAGTTAAATTATAGTTTGAATATAGTTAAATGTAGTTGAAATATAGTTTAAATATAGCTAAATATAGTTAAATATAATTTAAATATAGTTAACTATAGTTAAATATAGTTGAAATATAGTTTATAGTTGAATTATAGTTTGAATATAGTTTGAATATACTTGAGATATAGTTGAAATATAGTTTGAATATAGTTTAAATATAGTTGAAATATAATTTGAATATAGTTAAATATAGTTTAAATATAGTCGAAATATACTTTTAATATAGTTAAATATAATCGAAATATAGTTTGAATATAGTTAAATTTAGTTAAAATATAGTTTGACTTTAGTTAAATATAGTTGAAAAATACATTAAATATAGTCGAAACATAGTTTGAATATAGTTAAATATAGTTAAAATATAGTTTGAATATAGTTAAATATAGTTGAAATATAGTTTGAATATAGTTAAATATAGTTAAAATATAGTTTGAATATATTTAAATGTAGTTGAAATATAGTTTGAATATAGTCGAAATATAGTTTGAATATAGTCGAAATATAGTTTGAATATAGTTAAATATAGTTAAATTATAGTTTGAATATAGTTAAATATAATAATAAATGAAGCTTATATAGCGCATATCACGCAATCAGTTATATGCGCTTAACAATTACAGACGATGATAACAATAACAGGAAAATATTTAAAAATGTGAGTGGGCTAGGAGTCAATAAGAAACAGGTGCGTCTGGAGTGGCAGGGTGTTCCATGCGGAGGGGCTGGAGTAGGTGAAGACCCGCTGACCAGCTGTCACGAGTTTTGTCCGCGGGATCGTCAAATTGATTTTGTGCGCAGCCGATCAAAGTGGGCGTGTTTTTGTATATATTTCCAGACACGAAATTAGATAATCCGGGGCAGAGGCATTGAGGCATTTATAGCATAGAGATGCGAGTTTATATGAAATCCTATTTAGAATAGGGAGCCAGTGCAGAGAGTAGAGCAGAGGTGAGATGTGGTCGGACTTCTTCTTCTTTAGGACTAGTCTGGCAGCGCAGGTTTGGACGCGTTGCAGCCCTTGAATGGAAGAGGCAGGAAGGGAAGGCCGGCCAGAAGAGAGTTACAGTAGTCCAAACGAGAGAAGAGGAGAGTGATGACGAGCTTGGTACAAGCTTCCGGAGTGAGGTAGCGACGGATAGTGGCAATACGTCGCAGGTGAAAAAAGAAGGTTTTATTCAGGAAGGAGATTTGGGGTTGCATGGACAGAGTGGAGTCCAGAAACATGCCGAGGCTCTTTACAGTTGAGGAGAAGGGCACAGTAGCGTCACCCAACTGGAGGTCAGTCACGCTGAAAGAGGCAAGCTTCTGTCTCGTTCCTACGAGTAGGGCTTCGGTCTTATCGCTGTTGAGCTTCAACTTGTTTTCTGTCATCCAGTTCTTGATGTCCAGGAAACAACAGGAGATAGAAGCAAGGAGCTCGTCGGTGTTCTCAGGCTTGACGCTGTTAAGGAGCTGGGTTTCAGCAGCGAAAAAGTGATAATTAAGTTTGTGTCACTCGATGTTGAAATATTGTTTGAATATAGTTGAAATATAGTTGAAATATAGTTTTAATATAGTTGAAATATAGTTTAAATATAGTTAAATATAGTTTGTATATACTTAAAATATAGTTTGAATATATTTTAAATATATTTGAAATATATTTTGAATATAGTTGAAATATAGTATGATTATAGTTTGAATATAGTTGAAATATAGTTTATATATAGTTGAAATATAGTTCAAATAGAGTTAAATATAGTTGAAATAAAATTTATAGTAGAAATATAGTTTAAATATATTGGATATATTTAAAATATATATAAAATATTGTTTGAATATAGTTAAATATAGTTAAAATATAGTTTGAATAAAGTGGAAATATAGTTGAAATATAGTTTGAATATAGTTACATATAGATGAAAAATATTTAGAATATTGTTAAATATAATTGAAATACAGTTTTATAGTTAAATATAGTTAAAATATAGTTTTAATACAGTTGAAATATAGTTTGAGTATAGTGAAATATAGTCGAAATGTAGTTTGAATATAGTTAAATATAGTTTCAATATAGTAAAATATAGTTGAAATATAGTCTGAATATAGTTAGATACAGATTGAATATAGTTTGAATATAGTTAAATATAGTTGACCTATAAATTATAGTTAAAATATAGTTAAAATATAGTTATAATGTAGTTGAAATATAGTTGAAATATAGTTTGAATATAGTTAAATATAGTCCAAATAAAGTTTGAATATAGTTAAATATAGTTAAAATATAGTTAAATATTGTTAAATATTGTTGAAATATAGTTTGAATGTGGTCGAAATATAGTTTGAATATAGTTTGAATATAGTTGAAACATAGTCGAAATATTGTTTGAATATAGTTGAAATATAGTTAAAATATAGTTTGAATATAGTTGAAATATAGTTTAAATATAGTTAAATATAGTTTGTATATACTTGAAATATAGTTTGAATATAATTTAAGCATATTTGAAATATATTTTGAATATAGTTGAAATATAGTATGATTATAGTTTGAATATAGTTGAAATATAGTTTATATATAGTTGAAATATAGTTCAAATAGAGTTAAATATAGTTGAAATAAAATGTATAGTAGAAATATAGTTTAAATATAGTTGAATATACTTGAAATATAGTTAAATATTGTTTGAATAAAGTTAAATATAGTTGAAATATAGTTTGAATATAGTTGAAATATAGTTGAAATATAGTTTGAATATAGTTAAATATAGATAACAAATAGTTAGAATATTGTTTAATTTAATTGAAATACAGTTTTATAGTTAAATATAGTTGAAATATAATTTGAATATAGTTGGAATATAGTTTGAGTATAGTGAAATATAGTCGAAATATAGTTTAAATATAGTTAAATATAGTTTCAATATAGTTAAATATAGTTAAAATATAGTTTGAATATATAGTAATATATAGATTGAATATAGTTTGAATATAGTTAAATATACTAGAAATATAGTTTATAGTAGAAAAATTGTTTGAATATAGTTGAATATACTTGAAATATAGTTAAATATTGTTTGAATAAAGTTAAATATAGTTGAAATATAGTTTGAATATAGTTGAAATATAGTTGAAATATAGTTTGAGTATAGTGAAATATAGTCGAAATATAGTTTGAATATAGTTAAATATAGTTTCAATATAGTTAAATATAGTTAAAATATAGTTTGATAATAGTAATATATAGATTGAATATAGTTTGAATATAGTTAAATATAGTAGAAATATAGTTTATAGTTGAAATATAGTTTGAATATAGTTTGAATATAGTTTAAATATAGTTAAATATAGTTGAAATATAGTTTAAGTATAGTTAGAATATATTTGAAATATAGTTTGTATATTCTTGAAATATAGTTTGAAAATAGATTGAATATAGTTGAAATATAGTTTGAATATAGTTAAAATATAGTCTGAATATAGTTTGAATATGGTCGAAATATAGTTGAAATAAAGTTTGAATATAGTTAAATATAATTTAAATATAGTTAAATATAGTTGAAATATAGTTTGAATATAGTTAAATATAGATTGTATATAGTTTGAATATAGTTAAATAGAGTTAAAATATAGTTTATGGTTGAAATATAGTTTTATTTTAGTTTGAATATAGTTAAAGTATAGTTGAAATATAGTTTAAAATAGTTAAATATAAATGAAATATAGTTTAAATATAGTTTGAATATAGTTGAAATATAGTTTGAAATAGCTAAATATAGTTAAAATATAGTTTGAATATAGTCGAAATATAGTTTGAATATATTTCAATATAGTTGGAGTATTGTTTGAATATAGTCGTAATACAGTTTGAATGTAGTTAAATATAGATTGCATATAGTTTAAATATAGTTAAATAGAGTTGAAATATAGTTTATGATTGAAATATAGTTTGAATTTAGTTTGAATATAGTTCAAGTATAGTTGAAATATAGTTTGAATATAGTTAAATATAGTTGAAATATAGTTTGAATATAGTTTGAATATAGTTGAAATATAGTTTGAATATAGTTAAATATAGTTGCAATAAAGTTTCAATATAATAAAATATAGTTGAGATATTGTTTGAATATAATTAAATATAGTTAAAATATAGTTTAAATATAGTTAATTATAATTAAAATATAGTTTGAATATAGTCGAAATATAGTTTGAATATAGTTAAAATATAATTTGAATATAGTTAAATATAGTTGAATTATCGTTTGAAAATAGTCGAAATAAAGTTTGAATATAGTTAAATATAGTTAAAATATAGTTTGAATATAGCTAAATATAGTAAAAAATTAAGTTTGAATATTGTTAAATATAGTTAAAATATAGTTTTAATATAGTTTAAATAAAATTTAAATATAGTTCTAATATAGTTAAATATAGTTAAAATATAGTTTGTATATAGTTGAAATATAGTTCGAAATAGTTGAAATATAATTTATAGTTAAAATTTAGTTTAAATATATTGGATATACTTAAAATATAGTTAAAATATTGTTTGAATATAGTTAAATATAGTTAAAATATAGTTTGAATATAGTGGAAATATAGTTGAAATATAGTTTAAATATAGTTACATATAGATGAAAAATATTTAGAATATTGTTAAATATAATTGAAATACAGTTTTATAGTTAAATATAGTTAAAATATAGTTTGAATATAGTTAAAATATAGTTTGAATATAGTTAAATATAGTTTCAATATAGTAAAATATAGTTGAAATATAGTCTGAATATAGTTAGATACAGAATGAATATAGTTTGAATATAGTTAAAAATAGTTGAACTATAAATTATAGTTAAAATATAGTTTAAATATAATTATAATGTAGTTGAGATATAGTTAAAATATAGTTTGAATATAGTTAAATATTGTCGAAATAAAGTTTGAATATAGTTAAATATAGTTAAACTATAGTTAAATATTGTAAAATTTTGTTGAAATATAATTTGAATTTGGTCGAAATATAGTTTAAATATAGTTTGAATATAGTTGAAACATAGTTGAAATATTGTTTGAATATAGTTTAAATATAGTTTGAATATAGTTGAAATATAGTTTAAATTTAGTTAAATATAGTTTGTATATACTTGAAATATAGTTTGAATATAGTTTAAATATATTTAAAATATAGTTTGAATATAGTTAAAATATAGTATGATTATAGTTTGAATATAGTTGAAATATAGTTTATATATAGTTGAAATATAGTTCAAAAAGAGTTAAATATAGTTGAAATAAAATTTATAGTAGAAATATAGTTTGAATATAGTTGAATATACTTGAAATATAGTTAAATATTGTTTAAATAAAGTTAAATATAGTTGAAATATAGTTTGAATATAGTTGAAATATAGTTGAAATATAGTTTGAATATAGTTAAATATAGATAACAAATAGTTAGAATATTGTTTAATTTAATTGAAATACAGTTTTATAGTTAAATATAGTTGAAATAAAATTTGCATATAGTTGAAATATAGTTTGAATATAGTGAAATATAGTCGAAATATAGTTTGAATATAGTTAAATATAGTTTCAATATAGTTTGAATATAGTAATATATACATTGATTATAGTTTGAATATAGTTAAATATACTTGAAATATAGTTTATAGTAGAAATATAGTTTGAATATAGTTGAATATACTTGAAATATAGTTAAATATTGTTTGAATAAAGTTAAATATAGTTGAAATATAGTTTGAATATAGTTGAAATATAGTTGAAATATAGTTTGAGTATAATGAAATATAGTCGAAATATAGTTTGAATATAGTTAAATATAGTTTGAATATAGTTTATAGTTGAAATTTGGTTGGAATATAGTTTGAATTTAGTTTAAATAAATAAAATATAGTTAAAACAAAGTTGAAATATAGTTCGAATATAGTTAAATATAGTTAAAATATAGTTAAATATAGTTAAATATTATTGAAATATAGTTTGAATATGGTCGAAATATAGTTTGAATATAGTTTGAATATAGTTCAAACATTGTTAAATTATTGATTTATTATAGTTGAAATATAGTTAAAATATAGTTAAATATAGTTAAATATTATTGAAAAATAGTTTGAATATGGTCGAAATATAGTTTGAATATAGTTTGAATATAGTTCAAACTTTGTTAAATTATTGATTTAATATAGTTGTAATACAGTTGGAATATAGTTTAAATATAGTTAAATAAAGTTTTAATATAGTTTGAATATAGTCAAATATAGTTGAATTATATTTTAGTTGAAATATAGTTTGAATATAGTTTGAATATAGTTAAATATAGTTTGTATATACTTAAAAAAAATGTTGAATATAGTTTGAATATAGTTAAAATATACTTTGAATATAGTTAAATATTGTTGAAATATACCTTCAATATAGTTAAATATAGTCGAAATATAGTTTGAATATAGTTAAATATAGTGAAAATGTGGTTTGAATATAGTCTAAATATTGTTTGAATAAAGTTAAATATAGTTAAAATATAGTTTGACAATAGTCGAAATATAATTTGAATAAAATTAAATATATTTAAAATATAGTTAGAATAAAGTTAAATATAGTTTAAATATAGTTTGTATATAGTTTAAATATAGTTAAATATAGTAGATATTAAGTTTGAATATTGTTAAATATAGTTCAAATATAGTTTGAATATAGTTAAATATAGTTAAAATATAGTTTGTATATAGTTGAAATATAGTTCAAAATAGTTGAAATATAATTTATAGTTAAAATCTAGTTTGAATATATTGAATATCCTTGAAATATAGTTAATATAGTTAAATATAGTTTGAATATAGTTATAATATAGTTGAAATATAGTTGAAATTTAGTTTGAATATAGTTAAATATAGTTGAAATAATAGTTTGAATATAGTTGAAATATAGTTGCAATATAGTTTGAATATAGTTAAATGTAGTCGAAATATAGTTTCAAATATAGTTAAAAATTGTTAAAATATAGTTAAATATAGTTAAATATTGTTTAAATATATTTGAATATGGTCGAAATATAAATTGAATAAAGTTAAATATAGTTGAAATATAGTTTGAATATAGTTAAATATAGTTGAATTACAGTTTGAATATAGTTACATAAAATTGAAATATAGTTAACTATAGTTGAAATATAGTTTGAGTATAGTGAAATATAGTCAAAATGTAGTTTGGATATAGTTAAATATAGTTTCAATATAGTTAAATATAGTTGAAATATAGTCTGAATATAGTTAGATACAGATTGAATATAGTTTGAAAATAGTTAAATATAGTTGAAATATAAATTATAGTTAAAATATAGTTAAAATATAGTTATAATATAGTTGAAATATAATTGAAATATAGTTTGAATATAGTTAAATATAATAGAAATATAGTTTGAATATAGTAGAAATATAGTTGCAATATTGTTTGAATATAGTTAAATATAGTCGAAATATAGTTTGAATATAGTTAAATATAGTTAAAATATAGTTAAATATAGTTAAATATTGTTGAAATATAGTTTGAATGTGGTCAAAATATAGTTTGAATATAGTTTGAATATAGTTAAAACATAGTTGAAATATTGTTTGAATATAGTTGAAATATAGTTGAAATATAGTTTGAATATAGTTGAAATATAGTTTGAATATAGTTAAATATAGTTTGTATATACTTAAAATATAGTTTGAATATAGTTTACTTATATTTTAAATATAGTTTGATTATAGTTGAAATATAGTATGATTATAGTTTGAATATAGTTGAAATATAGTTTATATATAATTGAAATATAGTTCAAATAGAGTTAAATATAGTTGAAATAAAATTTATACTCGAAATATAGTTTGAAAATAGTTAACTATAAATAACAAATAGTTAGAATATTGTTTAATTTAATTAAAATACAGTTTTATAGTTAAATATAGTTGAAATATAATTTGAATATAGTTGAAATATAGTTTGAGTATAGTGAAACATAGTCGAAATATAGTCTGAAAATGGTTAAATATAGTTTCAATATAGTTAAATGTAGTTAAAATATAGTTTGAATATAGTAAAATATAGATTGAATATAGTTTGAATATAATTAAATATAGTTGAAATATAGTAAAATATAGTTAAAATATAGTCTGAATATAGTTAGATACAGATTGAATATAGTTTGAATATAGTTAAATATAGTTGAACTATAAATTATAGTTAAAATATAGTTTAAATATAGTTATAATGTAGTTGAGATATAGTTGAAATATAGTTTGAATATAGTTAAATATAGTCGAAATATAGTTTGAATATAGTTAAATATAGTTAAAATATTGTTAAATATTGTTAAATATTGTTCAAATATAGTTTGAATGTAGTCGAAATATACTTTGAATATAATTTGAATATAATTGAATCATAGTTTGAATATAGTTGAAATATAGTTAAAATATAGTTTGAATATATTTAAATATAGATAACAAATAGTTAGAATATAGTTTAATTTAATTGAAATACAATTTTTTATAGTTAAATATAGTTGAAATATAATTTGCATATAGTTTAAATATAGTTGAGTATAGTGAAAAATAGTCGAAATATAGTTTGAATATAGTTAAATATAGTTTCAATATAGTTAAATATAGTTAAAATATAGTTTGAATATAGTAAAATATAGATTGAATATAGGTTGAATATAGTTAAATATAGTAGAAATATAGTTTATAGTTGAAATTTGGTTGGAATAAAGTTTGAATATAGATTAAATAAAGTTAAATATAGTTTAAACAAAGTTGAAATATAGTTTGAACATAGTTTGAATATAGTTCAAACATTTTTAAATTATTGATTTAATATAGTTGAAATATAGTTAAAATATAGTTAAATATAGTTAAATATTGTTGAAATATAGTTTGAATATGGTCGAAATATAGTTTGAATATAGTTTGAATATAGTTCAAACATTGTTAAATTATTGATTTAATATAGTTGAAATATAGTTGGAATATAGTTTAAATATAGTTAAATATAGTTTGTATATACTTGAAAAATACTTTGAATATAGTTTGAATATAGTTTAAATATACTTTGAATATAGTTAAATATTGTGAAAATATGGTTTGAATATAGTCTAAATATTGTTTGAATTAAGTTAAATATAGTTAAAATATAGTTTGACAATAGTCGAAATATAATTTGAAAAAAGTTAAATATAGTTTAAATATAGTTTGTATATAGTTTGAAGATAGCTAAATATAGTAGAAATTAAGTTTGAATATTGTTAAATATAGTTGAAATATAGTTTGAATATAGTTAAATAAAGTTAAAATATAGTTTGTATATAGTTGAATTATATTTCGAAATAGTTGAAATATAATTTATAGTTAAAATCTAGTTTGAATATATTGAATATACTTGAAATATAGTTAAAATATTGTTTGAATATAGTTAAATATAGTTGAAATATAGTTTGAATATAGTTGAAATATAGTTGAAATATAGTTTGAATATAGTTACATATTTAAATGAAAAATATCTAGAATATTGTCAAATACAATTGAAATAAAGTTTTATAGTTAAATATAGTTGAAAAATAGTTTGAATATAGTTGAAATATAGTTTGAGTTTAGTGAAATATAGTCGAAATGTTGTTTGAATATAGTTAAATATTGTTTAAATATAGTTAAATATAGTTGAAATATAGTCTGAATATAGTTAGATACTGATTGAACATAGTTTGAATATAGTTAAATATAGTTGAAATATAAATTATAGTTAAATATAGATTGAATATAGTTATAATATAGTTGAAATATAGTTGAAATATAGTTGAAATATAGTTTGAATATAGTTAAATATAGTTGAAATAATAGTTTGAATATAGTTGAGATATAGTTGCAATATAGTTTGAATATAGTTAAATGTAGTCGAAATATAATTTGAATATAGCTAAATATAGTTAAAATATAGTTAAATATAGTTAAATATTGTTGAAATATAATTTGAATATAGTCGAAATATAAATTGAATAAAGTTAAATATAGTTGAAATATAGTTTGAATATAGTTAAATATAGTTGAAATAATAGTTTGAATATAGTTGAAATATAGTTGCAATAAAGTTTAAATATAGTTAAATGTAGTCGAAATATAGTTTGAATATAGTTAAATATAGTTAAAATATAGTTAAATATAGTTAAATATTGTTGAAATATAATTTGAATATGGTCGAAATATAGTTTGAATATAGTTTGAATATAGTTACATAAAGTTGAAATATAGTTAACTATATTTGAAATATAATTTCATTATAATTAAATATATTTGAAATATAGTTTGAATATTGTTACATTTAATTTAAATATAATTTAAATATAGTTTAACATGGTTGAAATATAGTTTGAGTATATTTAGAATATAGTTGAAATATAGTGTGTATATACTTGAAATATAGTTTGAAAATTTTTTGAATATAGTTTAAATATAGTTTAAATATAGTTGAAATATAGTCTGAATATAGTTTGAATATAATTGAAATATACTTTGAATATTGTTAAATATAGTTAAAATGTAGATTGTATATAGTTAAAATATATTTCGAAATAGTTGAAATATAATTTATAGTTTAAATATAGTTTGTATATATTGAATATACTTGAAATATAATTAAAATATTGTTTGAATATAGTTAAAAATAGTTGAAATATAGTTTGAATATAGTTGAAATATAGTTGAAATATAGTTTGAATATAGTTACATATAGATGAAAAATATTTAGAATATTATTAAATATAATTGAAATACAGTTTTATAGTTAAATATAGTTGAAATATAGTTTGAATATAGTTGAAATATAGTTTGAGTATAGTGAAATATAGTCGAAATGTAGTTTGAATATAGTTAAATATAGTTTCAATATTGTTAAATATAGTTGAAATATAGTCTGAATATAGTTAGAAACAGATTGAATATAGTTTGAATATAGTTAAATATAGTTGAACTATAAATTATAGTTAAAATATAGTTTAAATATAGTTATAATGTAGTTGAGATATAGTTGAAATATAGTTTGAATATAGTTAAATATAGTCGAAATATAGTTTGAATATAGTTAAATATAGTTAAAATATAGTTAAATATTGTTAAATATTGTTCAAATATAGTTTGAATGTGGTCGAAATATAGTTTGAATATAGTTTGAATATAGTTGAGACATAGTTGAAATATTTTTTGAATATAGTTGAAATATAGTTTGAATATACTTAAAATATAGTTTGAATATAGTTTAAATATATTTGAAATATAGTTTGAATATAGTTAAAATATAGTCTGAATATATTTTGAATATAGATGAAATATCGTTTTATAGTTAAATATAGTTGAAATATAATTTGAAAAATAGTTAAAATATAGTTTGAATATAGTTTGAATAAAGTTAAATATAGTTTAAACAAAGTTGAAATATAGTTTGAATATAGTTAAATATAGTAAAAAGATAGTTAAATATAGTTAAATATTATTGAAATATAGTTTGAATATGGTCGAAATATAGTTTGAATATAGTTTGAATATAGTTAAATAGTTAAATATAGTTAAATATAGTCGAAATATAGTTTAAATATAGTTAAATATAGTAGAAAATAAGTTTGAATATTGTTAAATATAGTTGAAATATAGTTTAAATATAGTTTAAATAAAGTTTAAATATCGTTTGAATATAGTTAAATATAGTTAAAATATAGTTTGTATACAGTTAAAATATAGTTGAAATATAGTTTGAATATAGTTACATATAGATGAAAAATATTTAGAATATTGTTAAAAAAATTGAAATACAGTTTTATAGTTAAATATAGCTCAAATATAGTTTGAATATAGTTGAAATATAGTTTGAGAAAAATGAAATATAGTCGAAATGTAGTTTAAATATTGTTAAATATAGTTTCAATATGGTTAAATATAGTTGAAATATAGTGTGAATATAGTTAGATACAGATTGAATATAGTTTGAATATAGTTAAATATAGTTGAAATATAAATTATAGTTACAATTTAGTTTAAATATAGTTATAATATAGTTGAAATATAGTTAAAATATAGTTAGAATAAATTAAAATATAGTTTAAATATAGTTTGAATATAGTTAAATATAGTAGAATCTAATTTTGAATATAATTAGTTATAGTTTGTATATACTTGAAATATAGTTTGAATATAGTTTAAATATATTTGAAATATAGTTTGAATATAGTTCAAATATAGTCTGAATATATTTTGAATATAGATGAAATATCGTTTATATATAGTTGAAATATTGTTCAAATAGAGTTAAATATAGTTGAAATAAAATTTATAGTAGAAAAATAGTTTGAATTTAGTTGAATATACTTGAAATATAGTTAAAATATTGTTTGAATAAAGTTAAATATAGTTGAAATACAGTTTTATAGTTAAATATAGTTGAAATATAATTTGAATATAGTTGAAATATAGTTTGAGTATAATTAAATATAGTCGAAATATAGTTTGAATATCGTTAAATATAGTTTCAATATAATTAAATATAGTTAAAATATAGTTTGAATATAGTAAAATATAGATTGAATATAGTTTGAATATAGTTAAATATAGTTGAAATATAGTTTGAATATGGTTGAAATATAGTTTGAATATAGTTTGAATAACGTTGAAACATTGTTGAATTATTGTTTTAATATAGTTGAAATATAATTGGAATATAGTTTAAAAATAGTTGAAATATAGTTTTAATATAGTTTGAATATAGTTTAATAAAGTTTATATATACTTGAAATATAGTTTGAATATAGTTTGAATATAGTTTAAATATACTTTGAATATAGTAAAATATTGTTAAAAGATACTTTAAATATAGTTAAATATAGTCGAAATATAGTTTGAATTTAGTTAAATATAGTTAAAATATAGTTTGAATATAGTTGAAATATAGTTTGAATTTAATTAAATATAGTTAAATATAGTTTCAATATAGTCGAATTATAGTTTGAATATAGTTTGTATATAGTCTAAATATAGTTTGAATATAGTTAAATATAGTGAAAATATGGTTTGAATATAGTCTTAATATTGTTTGAATTAAGTTAAATATAGTTAAAATATAGTTTGAATAAAGTCGAAATATAGTTTGCATTTAGTCAAATATAGTTAAAATATGGTTTTAATATAGTTAAATATAGTTGAAATGTAGTTTGACAATAGTCGAAATATAGTTAGAATAAAGTTAAATATAGTTTAATTATAGTTTTAATATAGTTAAATATAGTTAAATATAGTCGAAATATAGTTTGAATATAGTTAAATATAGTAGAAATTAAGTTTGAATATTGTTAAATATAGTTGAAATATAGTTTAAATATAGTTTAAATAAAGTTTAAATATCGTTTGAATATAGTTAAATATAGTTAAAATATAGTTTGTATACAGTTGAAATATAGTTGAAATATAGTTTGAATATAGTTACATATAGATGAAAAATATTTAGAATATTGTTAAAAAAATTGAAATACAGTTTTATAGTTAAATATAGCTCAAACATAGTTTGAATATAGTTGAAATATAGTTTGAGTATAATAAAATATAGTCGAAATGTAGTTTAAATATTGTTAAATATAGTTTCAATATAGTTAAATATAGTTGAAATATAGTGTGAATATAGTTAGATACAGATTGAATATAGTTTGAATATAGTTAAATATAATTGAAATATAAATTATAGTTACAATATAGTTTAAATATAGTTATAATATAGTTGAAATATAGTTGAAATATAGTTTGAATATAGTTAAATATAGTTGAAATATAGTTTGAATATAGTTGATATATAGTTGCAATATAGATTGAATATAGTTAAATATAGTTGAAATATAGTTTGAATATGGTTGAAATATAGTTTGAATATAGTTTGAATAACGTTAAAACATTGTTGAATTATTGTTTTAATATAGTTGAAATATAATTGGAATATAGTTTAAAAATAGTTGAAATATAGTTTGAATATAGTTTGAATATAGTTTTATAAAGTTTATATATACTTGAAATATAGTTTGAATATAGTTTGAATATAGTTTAAATATACTTTGAATATAGTTAAATATTGTTAAAATATACTTTAAATATAGTTAAATATAGTCGAAATATAGTTTGAATTTAGTTAAATATAGTTAAAATATAGTTTGAATATAGTTGAAATATAGTTTGAATTTAATTAAATATAGTTAAATATAGTTTCAATATAGTCGAACTATAGTTTGAATATAGTTTGTATATAGTCTAAATATAGTTTGAATATAGTTAAATATAGTGAAAATATGGTTTGAATATAGTCTTAATATTGTTTGAATTAAGTTAAATATAGTTAAAATATAGTTTGAATATAGTCGAAATATAGTTTGCATTTAGTCAAATATATTTAAAATATGGTTTTAATTCAATTAAATATAGTGTAAATGTAGTTTGACAATAGTCGAAATATAGTTTGAATAACATTAAATATAGTTAAAATATAGTTAGAATAAAGTTAAATATAGTTTAATTATAGTTTGAATATAGTTAAATATAGTTAAATATAGTCGAAATATAGTTTGAATATAGTTAAATATAGTAGAAATTAAGTTTGAATATTGTTAAATATAGTTGAAATATAGTTTAAATATAGTTTAAATAAAGTTTAAATATCGTTTTAATATAGTTAAATATAATTAAAATATAGTTTGTATACAGTTGAAATATAGTTGAAATATAGTTTGAATATAGTTACATATAGATGAAAAATATTTAGAATATTGTTAAAAAAATTGAAATACAGTTTTATAGTTAAATATAGCTCAAATATAGTTTGAATATAGTTGAAATATAGTTTGAGTATAATGAAATATAGTCGAAATGTAGTTTAAATATTGTTAAATATAGTTTCAATATAGTTAAATATAGTTGAATTATAAATTATAGTTACAATATAGTTTAAATATAGTTATAATATAGATGAAATATAGTTGAAATATAGTTTGAATATAGTTAAATATAGTTTAAATATAGTTTGAATATAGTTGATATATAGTTGCAATATAGATTGAATATATTTAAATATAGCGAAATATAGTTTAAATATAGTAAAATATAGTTAAAATTTAGTTTGAATATAGTTGAAATATAAGTGAAATATAGTTTGAATATAGTCGAAATATAGTTTGAATACAGTTTGAATATATTCTAAAAATAGTTTGAATATAGTTAAATATAGTTAAAATATAGTTTTAATATAGTCGAAATATAGTTTGAATATAGTTAAATATAGTTAAAATATAGTTTGAATATAGTTAAATATAGTTGAAATATAGTTTGAATATAGTCGAAATATAGTTTGAATATAGTTAAATATAGTTAAATTATAGTTGATATAGTTAAATATAGTTAAAATATAGTTTGAATAATGTTAAATATAGTTGAAATATAGTTTGAATATAGCTACGAAATAGTGGAAATATAGTTTGAATAGAGTTAAATATAGTTGAAATTTAGTTTGAACATAGTCGAAATATAGTTTGAATATAGTTAAATATAGTTGAAATATAGTTTAAAAATAGTCGATATATAGTTTGAGTATAGTTAATATATAATTTGAATATAGTTAAAATAAAGTTTGAATATATTTAAAATTAGTTGAAATATAGTTTGAATATAGTTAAATAAAGTTGAAATATAGTTAGATATAGTTTAAATATAGTTTAAATATAGATAAATATAGTTGAAATATATTTTAAATATAGTTGAAATATAGTTTGAATATAGCAGTCTGAATATAGTATGAATAAAGTTAAAATATAGTTTAAATATAGTTGAAAATATAGTTTGAGTATAGTTTTAATATAGTTAAAATATAATTTGAATATAATTGAAACATAGTTTAAATATATTTTGAATGTAATTGAAATATAGTTTGAATATAGTTAAATATAGTTGAAAAATAGTTTGAATATAGTTGAAATATAGTTGAAATATAGTTTGAATATAGTTGAAATATATATAATTGAAATATAGTTTGAATATATTTTGAATATAATTGAAACATATTCTGAGTATAGTTTTAATATAGTTAAAATATAGTTTAAATTTGGTTAAATATAGTTCAAATATAGTTTTATATTTAAATATAGTTGAAATAAAGTTACATATATTTGAAATATAGTTTAAATATAGTTAAATATAGTCAAAATATAGTTTGAATATAGTAAAATATAGTTAAAATTTAGTTTGAATATAGTTGAAATGTAATTAAAATTTAGTTTGAATATAGTCGAAATATAGTTTGAATATAGTTTGAATATATTCTAAAAATAGTTGGAATATAGTTAAATATATTTAAAATATAGTATGAATATAGTCGAAATATAGTTTGAATATAGTTAAATATAGTTAAATTATAGTTAAAATAAAGGTAGAATAATGTTAGATATATTTGAAATATAGTTAGAATATAGTTAAATATAGTTGAAATATAGTTTGAATATAGTCGAAATATAGTTTGAATATAGTTAAATATAGTAAAATTATAGTTTAAATAAAGGTAGAATAATGTTAAATATATTTGAAATATAGTTAGAATATAGTTAAATATAGTTGAAATATAGTTTGAATATAGTTAAATATAGTTGAAATATAGTTTGAATATAGCTACGAAATAGTGGAAATATAGTTTGAATAGAGTTAAATATAGTTGAAATATAGTTTGAACATAGTCGAAATATAGTTTGAATATAGTTAAATATAGTTGAAATATAGTTTAAATATAGTCGATATATAGTTTGAGTATAGTTAAAATAGAATTTGAATATAGTTTGAATATAGTTAAATAAATTTGAAATATAGTTAGATATAGTTTAAATATAGTTTAAATATAGATAAATATAGTTGAAATATAGTTTGAATATAGTTGAAATATAGTTTGAATATAGCAGTTTGAATATAGTTTGAATATAGTTGAAAATATAGTTTGAATATAGTTTGAATTCAGGTGAAATATAGTTTGAGTATAGTTTTAATATAGTTGAAATATAGTTTGAATATAATTGAAATATAGTTTGAATATATTTTGAATATAATTGAAATATATTTTGAGTATAGTTTTAATATAGTTAAAAAATAATTTGAATTTGGTTAAATATAGTTCAAATATAGTTTTATAATTAAATATAGTTAAAATATAGTTACATATATTTGAAATATAGTTTAAATACAGTTAGATATAGTTAAAATATAGTTATATATATTTTTTAATATAGTTAAAATATAGTTTGAATATAATTGAAATATAGTTTAAATATATTTTGTATATAATTGAAATATAGTTTGAATATAGTTAAATATAGTTGAAAAATATTTTGAATATAGTTGAAATATAGTTGAATTATAGTTTGAATATAGTTGAAATATATATAATTGAAATATAGTTTGAATATATTTTGAATATAATTGAAAAATATTTTGAGTATAGTTTTAATATAGTTAAAATATAGTTTGAAATGGGTTAAATATAGTTCAAATATAGTTTTATATTTAAATATAGTTGAAATATAGTTACATATATTTGAAATATAGTTTAAATACAGTTAGATGTAGTTGAAATATAGTTTTATATATATTTAAATATAGTTGAAATATAGTCTGAATATAGTTTGAATATAGTCGAAATATAGTTTGAATATAGTTAAAAAGAGTTAAATATAGTCGAAAAATAGTTTGAATATATTTAAATATAGATGAAATATACTTTGAATATAATTCAGTATAGTTGAAATATAGTTGGTATAAAGTTGAAATATAGTATGAATATAGTTAAATATAGTTTAAATATAGTTAAATATAGTTGAAATTTAGTTTGAATATCATATCATATCATATCATATCATATCATATCATATATATAAATCTCAAAAGGAATATGTATGTGGCTGGCTGGCTGGCTGGCTGGGTATGTACATACCGCATAATCTTTTTAAATACTGGACATAAAAACGTCAAATTTGCTACAAATATTATTTGCGTTACGGCGGTGAACACTGTCAAGGTTTTAAAAAAATTTAAATGACCGCAGTGGTCAGTTTGGTCAAAAAACGCGAAAAAAACACAACTTTTGATTCACATTGTCTTTGCCAGTACAACTTTTTATAGTTTTTCGTCACAAAGTTAGAAAAAAAAGGATGCGCTGAGATTATTTTTATGACGTCATCAATCTTTGCGCATGGATTTTATAGCAATGAAGGGACATTTTTCATTCATGTTTAAATTGACGTCATCAAACTATGTGCATGGATTTTATTATCTCAACTCAATGACGGGAACAAATTTTCTTCATGTTTAAATTGTCTACGTGCCGTAAACAACATAAATTCTTTACACTACCAATACTGTAGTTGATTTTCTTAATCTATCACTACTTTAATACTTTACACTGTGAATACATGACTTAAAGCTAATTAATAATTTAAAACTTTACAAACATAGGACAAAGCAAATAGATTTAGCATTTTTTTTTCTGTTTCGGGAAGTAATACCGACGCCTTACTAAGCTTATTTAAACGCAGTGGTCCTGGTTACACTCTATATTTAAGCTTATAATTATATGGCGTCATCAAATTTTGCGTATTTATGCGTTTAAGAAGGGAACAAAATTTTGTTTTAATTTGCGTCGTTATTTGTGGAATGCAATATTTAAATGGTATAAGTTACCGGAAAATACTTTATCCCCGCTTAAGACTATTGTTTATAACTCCATGGGTTATTTTATCCAGTTCCGAAAACTGGGCACCTTTAGGCTTATCGCCTAGGTAACGGCCATTGTTTAAATTACCGGGCAATGTTTAAATTACCGTACAATGTTTATAATACCGGGCAATGTTTATAATACCGGGCAATGTTTAAATTACCGGGCAAAGTTTAAATTACCGGGCAATGTTTATAATACCGGGCAATGTTTATAATACCGGGCAATGTTTAAATTACCGGGCAATGTTTAAATTACCGGGCAATGTTTAAATTACCGGGCAATGTTTATAATACCGGGCAATGTTTATAATACCGGGCAACGTTTAAATTACCGGGCAATGTTTAAATTACCGGGCAATGTTTAATTTGCCGGGCAATGTTCAAATTGCCGGAACTAAATTTTTAAAGTTTTAATTTGTGTCGTATACGTTTTATAAACATTATTTCATAAGGGTTTCATTTGTTATTGTTTTACATGTTGAATAGAAAATTTAATTCTAAATTTGCTTCCAAAGCAACAATAAATAAATAAATAGCAAATAAACAAAAACAACACAACATAGGTCTGCGACTTAATGTTTGTCGTAAAAAAAATATATCAAACAATCATAAAAAAAAAGTACTGTCGAATGTTCTTAATCAATGAATAGAACAAAATATATTCATGTTTTAATTTGCGTCGTAATTTATAGCGGGCAATTTTGTAATTGTTATAATGGGTGATGAGTAATGATTTTAACGGGTAATTCATGTTGTAGCGGGCAAATAAAAAATTACCTCACGTTTAAATTCGTGTCGTAGGTCATGCGGGCAATCTCAATATAACTGCCTGAGTAGTTAGAGTGTATGTAAACATAACTTTTAGCCGGTTCGGAGGACCGGGCACATAACGGCTTGTATATATATAAATCTCAAAAGGAATATGTGGCTGGCTGGCTGGCTGGCTGGCTGGGTATGTACATACCGCATAATCATTTTAAATACTGGACATAAAAACGTGAAATTTGCTACAAATATTCTTTGCGTTACGGCGGTGAACACTGTCAAGGTTTTAAAAAAATTAAAATGACCGCAGTGGTCAGTTTGGTCAAAAAACGCGAATAAAACGACATATTTTGGGTTCATGTTGAATTTGCCGTTCCAACTTTTTATAGTTTTTCGATCGATCGCGCTAAGAAAATAAAAAAAAGGATGGCGTTGAGATTTTTTTCAGGATGACGTCATCAAAGTTTGCGCAGGGATAGCTGGTTGTCTTTTTTTTTTTATGGCGTCATCGAATTTTGCGTATTCATTTTAATTAAATTCGCTTTAACCTTTGCTAATGTACTTTATGAATGAATAGAACAAAATATATTCACGTTTTAATTTGCGTCGTAATTTATAGCGGGATATTTTAAAATTGTTATAATGGGTAATGATTAATGGTTTTAATGGGTATCTTACGTTGTATCTGGC
Organism: Anisus vortex; assembly: GCA_949126835.1. Classification (NCBI taxonomy): domain Eukaryota; kingdom Metazoa; phylum Mollusca; class Gastropoda; family Planorbidae; genus Anisus; species Anisus vortex. The sequence continues at coordinate 37,124,679 of OX421494.1, read as the reverse complement.
AATTAAAAAATTCCTTCACGTTTTTTTTTGTGTTGTATATGTCCACAGAATAGGTATAAAACAGAATGCGCAATTTCGAACACCCAAAGCTAATATTTCAGGCAAAATGTGCATAAACGGTTGTGTAATAAACTACAACAATGATGCGAAAACGACTGATTATCGTAAAAAAGAGCATGTCAAACTGCATGGCTTTCCTGACTCTATAAAGGATAAACAACAGCATAAACAACCTCATATTAACTCATTATGAATTATATGCCTATTTCCCTTCATAATTTTAAAAGTTTATTTTGGTTTAAAAAGTATATATATTTATGTACCGGTAGCCGTAGCAATTTAGTTACCGGTACCGAGCTACGTCTAAGCCATTTTTTTTTTCAAATCAGTACCGGGTAATAAATATTTTTACATCATATTGGCCTAATCATATAATGTTCAAAACAAAATGGGTAATTAAGTCAAATTTACATAAAAGTAAGCCTATAATGAAAGATAATGTAGGCCCTATATATATTGTATATATTTATGGCAGACGTAGATATCCTTTCACATTTTACTATAGTAGCGTCTCTAGCGACCGCTGCATTGCGGAAAATGGTAACTTTTAGTGACTGCGTATATAGGGATTGTGCATTCTGTTCTATACCTATTCTGTGTATACGTCTTATAAACTTTGTAGCGGGAAATTTTTCAATTGCCAGGCAATGTTTAAATTGCCGAGCTCAACGTTTTAAAGTTTTAATTTGTATCGTATACGTCTTATAAACTATGTAGCGGGAAATTTGTATATTGCCGGGCAATGTTTAAATTTGCCGGACCAACTTTTAAAAGTTTTAATTCATGTCGTATACGTTGTATAAACTATGATTCATATCGGTTTCAGTTGTTATTGTTTTTCCTGTTGAATTTAAAATTTAATTCTAAGTTTGCTTCCAAAGCAACAATAAAAAAATAGCAAATAACACCAACAAAAACAAAAAAAAAAAGCAAAAATAAATAAATATTGATCTACGACTAACGTTGTAGCAAAAAAATATATCAAACAATCATTTTCGAATTAACAATACTTTTAAAAATGTGAGTTCTGTTTTACAGAAAGAGTTTAATTACCCAATAAACTCACAACATCATAGTGGTCATACTTTGAGCAAGAAATAAAAAAAAATTATTATTATTTGTTTTTCCTTTTTAGTTGTATATTGAATTGGTGTATAATAAAGTGTGCAAAACAACAATAAATTAAAAAAATACTGACCAAAAAAAAAACATACTACTTTATGTATGTTGCAAAAACAAAACTAAAAAACTATAATGTGTCAAGCATATTCTAAAATAAAGCCCGTTCGAGGAATCGGGCACATAACGGCTTGTCATATCATATATATATATAAATCTCAAAAGGAATATGTGGCTGGCTGGCTGGCTGGCTGGCTGGCTGGCTGGCTGGCTGGGTATGTACATACCGCATAATCTTTTTAAATACTGGACATAAAAACGTGAAATTTGCTACAAATATTCTTTGCGTTACGGCGGTGAACACTGTCAAGGTTTAAAAAAAATTAAAATGACCGCAGTGGTCAGTTTGGTCAAAAAACGCGAAAAAAACACAACTTTTGATTCACATTGTCTTTGCCAGTACAACTTTTTATAGTTTTTCGTCACAAAGTTAGAAAAAAAAGGATGCGCTGAGATTATTTTTATGACGTCATCAATCTTTGCGCATGGATTTTATAGCAATGAAGGGACATTTTTCATTCATGTTTAAATTGACGTCATCAAACTATGTGCATGGATTTTATTATCTCAACTCAATGACGGGAACAAATTTTCTTCATGTTTAAATTGTCTACGTGCCGTAAACAACATAAATTCTTTACACTACCAATACTGTAGTTGATTTTCTTAATCTATCACTACTTTAATACTTTACACTGTGAATACATGACTTAAAGCTAATTAATAATTTAAAACTTTACAAACATAGGACAAAAGCAAATAGATATAGTATTTTTTTTTTCTGTTTCGGGAAGTAATACCGACGCCTTAGTAAGCTTATTTAAACGCAGTGGTCCTGGTTACACTCTATATTTAAGCTTATAATTATATGGCGTCATCAAATTTTGCGTATTTATGCGTTTAAGAAGTTGTTTTATTTGCGTCGTAATTTGTAGAATGCAATATTTAAATGGAAGACTATTGTTTATAACTCCATGGGTTATTTTATCCAGTTCCGAGAACTGGGCACCTTTAGGCTTATCGCCTTGGTAACGGCCATTGTTTAAATTACCGGGCAATGTTTAAATTACCGGGCAATGTTTATAATACCGGGCAATGTTTAAATTACCGGGCAATGTTTAAATTACCGGGCAATGTTTAAATTACCGGGCAATGTTTAAATTACCGGCCAATGTTTAAATTACCGGGCAATTTTTATAATACCGGGCAATGTTTAAATTACCGGGTAATGTTTAAATTACCGGGCAATGTTTAAATTACCGGGCAATGTTTAAATTACCGGGCAATGTTTAAATTACCGGGCAATGTTTATATTAGCGGGCAATGTTTAATTTGCCGGGCAATGTTCAAATTGCTGGAACTAACTTTTTAAAGTTTTAATTCGTGTCGTATACGTTTTATAAACATTATTTCATATGGGTTTCATTCGTTATTGTTTTACATGTTGAATAGAAAATTTAATTCTAAGTTTGCTTCCAAAGCAACAATAAATAAATAAATAGCAAATAAACAAAAACAACACAACATACATCTGCGACTTAATGTTTGTCGTAAAAAAAAAAATATCAAACAATCATTAAAAAAAATAAAAGTACTGTCGAATGTTCTTAATCAATGAATAGAACAAAATATATTCATGGTATAATTTGCGTCGTAATTTATAGCGGGCAATTTTGTAATTGTTATAATGGGTGATGAGTAATGATTTTAACGGGTAATTCATGTTGTAGCGGGCAAATAAAAAATTACCTCACGTTTAAATTTGTGTCGTAGGTCATGCGGGCAATCTCATTATAACTGCCTGAGTAGTTATAGTGTATGTAAACATAACGTTTAGCCGGTTCGGAGGACCGGGCACATAACGGCTTGTATATATATAAATCTCAAAAGGAATATGTGGCTGGCTGGCTGGCTGGCTGGGTATGTACATACCGCATAATCTTTTTAAATACTGGACATAAAAACGTGAAATTTGCTACAAATATTCTTTGCGTTACGGCGGTGAACACTGTCAATGTTTTAAAAAAATTAAAATGACCGCAGTGGTCAGTTTGGTCAAAAAACGCGAATAAAACGACATATTTTGGGTTCATGTTAAAATTGCCGTTCCAACTTTTTATAGTTTTTCGATCCATCGCGCTAAAAAAATAAAAAACAGGATGGCGTTGACATTTTTTTCAGGATGACGTCATCAAAGTTTGAGCAGAGATAGCTAGCCGGCTTTTCGTTATGACGTCATCAAATTTTGCGTATTCATTTAAAATTAACTTTGCTTCAACCTTTGCTAATGTACTTTATGAATGAATAGAACAAAATATATTCACGTTTTAATTTGCTTCGTAATTTATAGCGGGATATTTTTTAATTGTTATAATGGGTAATGATTAATGGTTTTAATGGGTATCTTACGTTGTATCTGGCAAATACAAAATTCCTTCACGTTTTTATTCGTGTTGTATATGTCCACAGAATAGGTATAAAACAGAATGCGCAATCGCATTTTATTTCTGTTTTGGGCAGTAATACCGACGCCATACTAAGCCTATTTAAACGCAGCGGTCCTGGTTACACTCTATATTTATGCTTATTTAGCCTACAACGTCCTTTTCTTCAAATCTACAAGTTCGAACACCCAAAGCTAATATTTCAGGCAAAATGTGCATAAACGGTTGTGTAATAATCTACAACAATGATGCGAAAACGACTGATTATCGTAAAAAAGAGCATGTCAAACTGCATGGCTTTCCTGACTCCATAAAGGATAAACAACAGCATAAACAACCTCATATTAACTCATTATGAATTATATGCCTATTTCCCTTCATAATTTTAAAAGTTTATTTTGGTTTAAAAAGTATATATATATATTTATGTACCGGTAGCCGCAGCAATTTAGTTACCGGTACCGAGCTACGTCTAAGCCATTTTTTTTTCAAATCAGTACCGGGCAATAAAAATATTTATACATCATATTGGCCTAATCATATAATGTTCAAAACAAAATGGGTAATTAAGTCAAATTTATATAAAAGTAAGCCTATAATGAAAGATAATGTAGGCCCTATATATATATTGTATATATTTATGGCAGACTTAGATATCATTTCTCATTTTACTATTATGTAATATTATAGTAGCGTCTCTAGCGACCGCTGCATTGCGGAAAATGGTAACTTTTAGTGACTGCGTATATAGGGATTGTGCATTCTGTTCTATACCTATTCTGTGTATACGTCTTATAAACTTTGTAGCGGGAAATTTTTCAATTGCCAGGCAATGTTTAAATTGCCGAGCTCAACGTTTTAAAGTTTTAATTTGTATCGTATACGTCTTATAAACTATGTAGCGGGAAATTTTTATATTGCCGGGCAATGTTTAAATTTGCCGGACCAACTTTGTAAAGTTTTAATTCATGTCGTATACGTTGTATAAACTATGATTCATATCGGTTTCAGTTGTTATTGTTTTTCCTGTTGAATTTAAAATTTAATTCTAGGTTTGCTTCCAAAGCAACAATAAAAAAATAGCAAATAACACCAAAAAAAAAAAAAAAAAAAAAAAAAATATTGATCTACGACTAATGTTGTAGCAAAAAAATATATCAAACAATAATTTTCGAATTAACAGTACTTTTTAAAAGACACGTGAGTTCTGTTTTACCGAAAGAGTTTAATTACCCAATAAACTCACAAAATTCGATCATAGTGGTCATACTTTGAGCAAGAAATAAAAAAAAAATTATTATTATTTGTTTTTCCTTTTTAGTTGTATATTGAATTGGTGTATAATAAAGTGTGCAAAACAAAAATAAATTAAAAAAATACTGACCACAAAAAAAAAATACTACTTTATGTATGTTGCAAAAAAAAAACTAAAAAACTATAATGTGTCAAGCATATTCTAAAAAAAAGCCCGTTCAAAGAATCGGGCACATACCGGCTTGTATATATATAAATCTCAAAAGGAATATGTATGTATGTATGTACATACCGCATAATCTTTTTAAATACTGGACATAAAAACGTGAAATTTGCTACAAATATTCTTTGCGTTACGGCGGTGAACACTGTCAAGGTTTTAAAAAAATTAAAATGACCGCAGTGGTCAGTTTGGTCAAAAAACGCGAAAAAAACACAACTTTTGATTCACATTGTCTTTGCCAGTACAACTTTTTATAGTTTTTCGTCACAAAGTTAGAAAAAAAAGGATGCGCTGAGATTATTTTTATGACGTCATCAATCTTTGCGCATGGATTTTATAGCAATGAAGGGACATTTTTCATTCATGTTTAAATTTACGTCATCAAACTATGTGCATGGATTTTTATCTCAACTCAATGACGGGAACAAATTTTCTTCATGTTTAAATTGTCTACGTGCCGTAAACAACATACATTCTTTACACTACCAAAACTGTAGTTGATTTTCTTAATCTATCACTACTTTAATACTTTACACTGTGAATACATGACTTAAAGCTAATTAATAATTTAAAACTTTACAAACATAGGACAAAGCAAATAGATATAGTATTTTTTTTTCTGTTTCGGGAAGTAATACCGACGCCTTATTAAGCTTATTTAAACGCAGTGGTCCTGGTTACACTCTATATTTAAGCTTATAATTATATGGCGTCATCAAATTTTGCGTATTTATGCGTTTAAGAAGTTTTGTTTTAATTTGCGTCGTAATTAGGAGAATGCAATATTTAAATGGTCTAAGTTACCGGAAAATACTTTATCCCCGCTTAAGACTATTTTTTATAACTCCATGGGTTATTTTATCCAGTTCTGAGAACTGGGCACCTTTAGGCTTATCGCCTTGGTAACGGCCATTGTTTAAATTACCGGGCAATGTTTAAATTACCGGGCAATGTTTATAATACCGGGCAATGTTTAAATTACCGGGCAATGTTTAAATTACCGGGCAATGTTTATAATACCGGGCAATGTTTAAATTACCGGGCAATGTTTAAATTACCGGGCAATGTTTAAATTAACGGGAAATGTTTATATTACCGGGCAATGTTTAATTTGCCGGGCAATGTTCAAATTGCTGGAACTAACTTTTTAAAGTTTTAATTCGTGTCGTATACGTTTTATAAACATTATTTCATATGGGTTTCATTTGTTATTGTTTTACATGTTGAATAGAAAATTTAATTCTAAGTTTGCTTCCAAAGCAACAATAAATAAATAAAGAGCAAATAAACAAAAACAACACAACATAGGTCTGCGACTTAATGTTGGTCGTAAAAAAATATATCACACAATCATTAAAAAAAAAATAAAGTACTGTCGAATGTTCTTAATCAATGAATAGAACAAAATATATTCATGTTTTAATTTGCGTCGTAATTTATAGCGGGCAATTTTGTAATTGTTATAATGGGTGATGAGTAATGATTTTAACGGGTAATTCATGTTGTAGCGGGCAAATAAAAAATTACCTCACGTTTAAATTCGTGTCGTAGGTCATGCGGGCAATCTCATTATAACTGCCTGAGTAGTTAGAGTGTATGTAAACATAACTTTTAGCCGGTTCGGAGGACCGGGCACATAACGGCTTGTAGTTTAATATAGTTGAAATATAGTTTAAATATAGTTAAATATAGTCGAAATATAGTTTGAATATAGTAAAATATAGTTAAAATTTAGTTTGAATATAGTCGAAATATAGTTTGAATATAGTTTGAATATATTCTAAAAATAATTTGAATATAGTTAAATATAGTTAAAATATAGTTTGAATATAGTCGAAATATAGTTTGAATATAGTTAAATATAGTTAAAATATAAATTGAATATAGTTAAATATAGTTGAAATATAATTTGAATATAGTTAAATATAGTTTGAATATAGTTAAATATAGTTAAATTATAGTTAAAATAAAGTTAGAATAATGTTAAATATATTTGAAATATAGTTAGAATATAGTTAAATATAGTTGAAAGTGGATAAATTCTACAAAGATTTAGATAATGTCATGAAACAACTAAAATCGCAGGATATCAAGATTGTAATGGGGGATTTTAATGCAAAGGTTGGCAAAGAGAAAATAGAAAACATCGTTGGTCCTTTTGGCCTGGGAGAGATAAATAGCTGTGGTGAAAGATTAGTAGAATGGTGCAAAGAACATAACCTCTTCATATCAAATACATGGTTCCAGAACCACCCAAGAAGACGATGGACATGGAGTAGCCCAGGAGACAGAATAAGAAACCAAATCGACTACATATTGATTCAACACCGTTTCAGAAATGCTGTAAGATCATCAAAATCAATGCCAGGAGCAGACTGTGACAGTGATCATATACCAGTCATATGTAATTTAAAACTAAAACTAAAACAACTCAAGAAATCAAAAATTAAACCCAAACTTGAAACTAGCCTTCTAAAAAGAGATGATAATTTGAAAGAGAAGTTTACAATAGCTGTAAAAAATAAATTTGAAGCACTTGACAACTTATGCGAAGTGGAAGAGAGATGGCAGGAATTCAATAGATGCATTGAGGTGGCGATTGAAGAAAATTTACCAAAACAAAACAGAAAACAACACAAGAAATGGATCACGACAGAAATTCTAGAACTCATGGAACATAGAAGACTGGCAAAAAAGGACGATAGGAAATATCAAGTACTAAATAAAGAAATAAAGAAGAAGTGCAACGAAGCTAAAGAAAACTGGCTTAATGAACAATGCGCAGAACTGGAAAACAGCAAGATTGAACATAATAAGTTAGTACATGAGAAAATACGAGAAATATCTGGGAAAAGAAAAGGTACACAATCAAGCTGCATTAAATCAAAAGAAGGAAATATTCTGTTAGACAAAGAAGACATACTATGCAGATGGGCAGAATATATTGAGGAACTATTTGATGATGACAGGAAAGAAAAACCAAGCTTAACCAAAAATATTGAAGGCCCACCAATATTAAAAGACGAGGTTGAGAATGCTATCAAGAAAATGAAACATGGTAGGGCCCCAGGGCCAGACAACAATCCAGTGGAAATATATGACGCATTGGGAGAAATAGGCATAAATGAAATAACTCAACTTGTTAACAAATTATATGATACTGGTAAGATCCCCTCAAGCTTAAGCAGATCAATTTTCATCACAATACCCAAGAAACCTGGAGCAACAGAGTGTGAATCACACAGAACAATTAGCTTAATGAATCATGTCACAAAAATACTCCTCAGAATAATCATGGAAAGAATAAGAAGTAAAATCCGTCCGGAAATTTCAGAAACCCAGTTTGGATTCGTTGCAGATAAAAGCACAAGAAATGCTATTTTCACCTTATCTATGTTAATTGAAAGATGCATCCAGATGCAAAAAGACCTGTATCTATGCTTTATAGATTATTCTAAGGCATTTGACAAAGTCAAACATCAAGATCTATATAATATATTACAAGATCTGGACATAGATGGTAAAGACCTCAGAATAATAAGAAATCTATACTGGGAGCAAGAAGCTGCCATTAGATATGAAGGGGAGTTAAGTGCATTCAAACCAATAAAGAGAGGAGTAAGACAGGGATGTGTTTTATCACCAGACCTCTTCAACATCTACAGTGAAATAATACTCCGGAATATCGAACACCTAGATGGTATTAAAGTTGGAGGAAAGAATATAAATAATCTGAGGTATGCAGATGACACAGTACTAATAGCAGAATCAGAAAGTGCCCTGCAAACTATTCTAAATAAGGTGGTAGAAGAGAGCCGACTTAAAGGATTAACACTCAATCTCAGTAAGACCGAAGTAATGGTAATCTCTAAGAAAAGACAACCTCCAAGATGCTCTTTATCCAGTGAAGGTGAAAACATCAAGCAAATCAATTCTTTCCAGTATCTAGGCTATACAATAACACAGGAAGGCAAATGCAACAAAGAAATAAAGAGAAGAATCGCAATAGCTAAAAACAGCTTCATGAGCTTAAGCAGTATCATGAAAAACAGGAATATCAGAATATGTACCAAAATGCGCATACTGAAGGGGTATGTTTGGTCTGTTCTTCTATATGGATGTGAATGTTGGACTATTGATAATGAAACAAGGAAAAGATTGGAGGCAGTAGAAATGTGGTTTCTAAGAAGGATGATGAGAATATCATGGACTGAAAAAAAATCTAATGCAGAGGTGTTGAAAACAGCATGTACCTCAAGAGAACTCATTAACACCATTAGGAATAGACAGATGAAATTTCTAGGACACATCTATAGGAAAAAAGGTATAGAAAGACTGGCTTTGTGTGGGATAATATCTGGTAAGAGAGACAGAGGAAGACAAAGGCTAACATATGTAGAAAGCCTGAACGAATGGGCCCCGAACAACAACATAAGTAATAATAAATTTCTGCAAAAAGCTAACAACAGGAAAGAATGGAGAGTCATGACCGCCGATGTCTGTTCCAGACCTGGCACATAAAGAAGAAGAATAGTTGAAATATAGTTTGAATAATGATAAATATAGTTGAATAATAGTTTGAATATAGTTAAATATAGTTGAAATATAGTTTAAATATAGCTACGAAATAGTGGAAATATAGTTTGAATAGAGTTAAATATAGTTGAAATATAGTTTGAACATAGTCGAAATATAGTTTAAATATAGTTAAATATAGTTGAAATATAGTTTAAATAGAGTCGAAATATAGTTTGAGTATAGGTAAAATATAATTTGAATATAGTTTGAATATAGTTAAATAAATTTGAAATATAGTTAGATATAGTTTAAATATAGTTTAAATATAGATAAATATAGTTGATATATAGTTTTAATATAGTTGAAATATAGTTTGAATATAGCAGTTTGAATATAGTTTGAATATAGTTTAAATATAGTTTGAATATAGTTGAAAATATAGTTTGAATAAAATTTGAATATAGGTGAAATATAGTTTAAGTATAGTTTTAATATAGTTGAAATATAGTTTGAATATAATTGAAATATATTTTGAATTTGGTTAAATATAGTTCAAATATAGTTTTATATTTAAATATAGTTGAAATATAGTCACATATATTTCAAATATAGTTTAAATACAGTTAGATATAGTTAAAATATAGTTATATATATCTTTTAATATAGTTGAAATATAGTTTGAATATAGTTTCAATATAGTCGAAATATAGTTTGAATATAGTTTAAAAAAAGCTAAATATAGTCGAAATATAGTTTGATTGTATTTAAAAATAGATGAAATGTACTTTGAATATAATTCAGTATAGTTGAAATATAGTTTGTATAAAGTTGAAGTATAGTTGGAACATAGTTTGAATATAGTTGAAATATATTATGAATATAGTTGAATATAATTAAATATATTCAAAATATCGTTTGAATATAGTTAAATATAGTTTAAATATAGTTAAATATAGTTGAAATATAGTTTGAATATAGTCGAAATATAGTTTGAATTTAGTTAAATATAGTTAAATAATAGTTAAAATAAAGTTAGAATAATGTTAAATATATTTGAAATATAGTTAGAATATAGTTAAATATAGTTGAAATATAGTTTGAAGAATGTTAAATATAGTTGAATTATAGTTTGAATATAGTTAAATATAGTTGAAATATAGTTTGAATATAGCTACGAAATAGTGAAAATATAGTTTGAATAGAGTTAAATATAGTTAAAATATAGTTTGAACATAGTCGAAATATAGTTTGAATATAGTTAAATATAGTTAAAATATAGTTTAAATATAGTCGATATATAGTTTCAGTATAGTTAAAATATAATTTGAATATAGTATGAATATAGTTAAAATATAGTTTGAATATATTTACAAATAGTTTAAATATAGTTTGAATATAGTTAAATAAAGTTGAAATATAGTTAGATATAGTTTAAATATAGTTTAAATATAGATAAATATAGTTGAAATATAGTTTAAATATAGTTGAAATATAGTTATAATATAGCAGTTTGAATAAAGTTTGAATGAAGTTAAAATATAGTTTAAATATAGTTGAAAATATAGTTTGAATATAGTTTTAATATAGGTGAAATATAGTTTGAGTATAGTTTTAATATAGTTAAAATATAGTTTGAATATAATTGAAATATAGTTTAAATATATTTTGAATATAATTGAAATATAGTTTCAATATAGTTAAATATAGTTGAAAAATAGTTTGAATATAGTTGAAATATAGTTGAAATATAGTTTGAATATAGTTGAAATATATATAATTGAAATATAGTTTGAATTTATTTTAAATATAATTGAAATATATTTTAAGTATAGTTTTAATATAGTTAAAATATAGTTTGAATTTGGTTAAATATAGTTCAAATATAGTTTTATATTTAAATATAATTAAAATAGAGTTACTTATATTTGAAATATAGTTTAAATACAGTTAGATATAGTTGAAATAGAGTTATATATATTTTTAAATATAGTTGAAATATATTTTGAATATAGTTTGATTATAGTTTGAATATAATCGAAATATAGTTTGAATATAGTCGAAATATAGTTTGAATATAGTTAAATAAAGTTAAATATAGTCGAAATATAGTTTGAATATATTTAAATATAGATGAGATATACTTTGAATATAATTCAGTATAGTTGAAATATAGTTTGTATAAAGTTAAATTATAGTTGGAACATAGTTTGAATATAGTTGAAATATAGTATGAATATAGTTGAATATAATTAAATATATTTAAAATATAGTTTGAATATCGTTAAATATAGTTTAAATATAGTTATATATAGTTAAAATATAGTTTAAATATAGTTTAATATAGTTGAAATATAGTTTAAATATAGTTAAATATAATCGAAATATAGTTTGAATATAGTAAAATAAAGTTAAAATTTAGTTTGAATCTAGTTGAAATATAGTTGAAATATAGATTGAATATAGTTGAAATATATTTTGAATATAGCAGTTTGAATATAGTTTTAATAAATATGAAATATAGTTTGAATATAGTTGAAAATATAGTTTGAATATGGTTTGAATATAGGTTAAATATAGTTTGAGTATAGTTTTAATATAGTTGATATATAGTTTGAATATAATTGAAATATAGTTTGAATATATTTTGAATATAATTAAAATATATTTTGAGTATAGTTTTAATATAGTTAAAATATAGTTTGAATTTGGTTAAATATAGTTCAAATATAGTTTTATATTTAAATATTTTTAAAAATATAGTTACATATATTTGAAATATAGTTTAAATACAGTTAGATATAGTTGAAATATAGTTATATATATTTTTAAATATAGTTGAAATATAGTTTGAGTATAGTTTGAAAATAGTCGAAATATAGTTTGAATATAGTTAAATAAAGTTAAAAATGGTCGAAATATAGTTTGAATATATTTAAATATAGATGAAATATACTTTGAATATAATTCAGTATAGTTGAAATATAGGTTGTATAAAGTTGAAATATAGTTGGAACATAGTTTGAATATAGTTGAAAGATAGTATGAATATAGTTGAATATAATAAAATATATTCAAAATATAGTTTAAATATAGTTAATATAGTTTGAATATAGTTAAATATAGTTGAAATATAGTTTGAATATAGTTTAATAAAGTCTAAATATAGTTAAATATAATCGAAATATAGTTTGAATATAGTAAAATATAGTTAAAATTTAGTTTGAATATAGTTGAAATATAATTGAAATATAGTTTGAATATAGTCGAAATATATTTTGAATATAGTTTGAATATATTCTAAACATAGTTTGAATATAGTTAAATATAGTTAAAATATAGTTTGAATATAGTTAAATATAGTTGAAATATAGTTTGAATATAGTCAAAATATAGTTTTAATATAGTTAAATATAGTTAAATTATAGTTAAAATAAAGTTAGAATAATGTTAAATATATTTTAAATATAGTTAGAATATAGTTAAATATAGTTAAAATATAGTTTGAATAATGTTAAATATAGTTGAATTATAGTTTGAATATAGTTAAATATAGTTGAAATATAGTTTGAATATAGCTACGAAATAGTGGAAATATAGTTTGAATAGAGTTAAATATAGTTGAAATATAGTTTGAACATAGTCGAAATATAGTTTGAATATAGTTAAATATAGTTAAAATATAGTTAAAATATAGTCGATATTATATACTTTGAGTATAGTTAAAATATAATTTGAATATAGTATGAATATAGTTAAAATATAGTTTGAATATATTTAAAAATAGTTGAAATGTAGTTTGAATATAGTTAAATAAAGTTGAAATATAGTTAGATATAGTTTAAATATAGTTTAAATATAGATAAATATAGTTGAAATATAGTTTGAATATAGTTGAAATATAGTTTAAATATAGCAGTTTGAATATAGTTTGAATGTAGTTGAAATATTCTTTAAATATAGTTGAAAATATAGTTTGAATATAGTGTGAATATAGGTGAAATATAGTTTGAGTATAGTTTTAATATAGTTAAAATATAGTTTGTATATAATTGAAATATAGTTTAAATATATTTTGAATATAATTGAAATATAGTTTGAATATAGTTAAATATAGTTGAAAAATAGTTTGAATATAGTTGAAATATAGTTGAAATATAGTTTGAATATAGTTAAAATATATATAATTGAAATATAGTTTGAATATATTTTGAATATAATTGAAATATATTTTAAGTATAGTTTTAATATAGTTAAAATATAGTTTGAATTTGGTTAAATATAGTTCAAATATAGTTTTATATTTAAATATAGTTGAAATATAGTTACTTATATTTGAAATATAGTTTAAATACAGTTAGATATAGTTTAAATATAGTAATATATATATTTTTAAATATAGTTGAAATATAGTTTGAATATAGTTTGAATATAGTTAAATAAAGTTAAATATAGTCGAAATATAGTTTGAATATATTTAAATATAGATGAAATATACTTTGAATATAATTCAGTATAGTTGAAATATAGTTGGAACATAGTTTGAATATATTTGAAATATAGTATGAATATAGTTGAATATAATTAATTATATTCAAAATATAGTTTGAATATAGTTAATTATAGTTTAAATTGTTACGAATATCGGTCATAGAGGAATGACGTAATAAGGCATTGACCTCTTAACAAGTGCGTATTAGAGTCCAATGTTTGACCTTTGTGCCCTGAGGGCAGTTTAAATAAAATAATTCGTCCAACCCCGTGGAAATTGGAGGATAATTCTAGATCGCAGTATTCTATAGAGCAAGAGGTTAAAATGCGTATTAAGAGGCTGTAGAATCTTCGATGATAGTTTTCTTTGTAAAGTCCCCACCTCCTTAAAGTTAGTTCAGTTTGAAAGTTTGTTGAGTGAAGTCGCTATATTGATACTTGTATATTTTATGCCATTTAATGAAATACTTATGTTGCCATCAGTTGATGAATTTATTTATATTGAGTCTACAATTTAAATAAAATTGTTTATTCAACAACTGGAGTTGTTTGATCTATCATTGTTGAGAAAGGTGTTGAAGATAATTATCACGAATATAACTACATTACTGCATAGACCTGTCAGTCAAGGAACCCCTAGCTTGGGCTACAGATTAGCAGAATCTAGAGACTTCTAATAAAGATACAACTATATTCATTGAATCCGATTTAACGAGTCGTAATAATAGTCATCATAGAGACAGTCCATAACAATTTGAGGGCTTGCGTTCGAATAGTTGTATAGTGAAGCATATATTCAAGTTGTGTTGTGTTGTGTGTAAAGCCGTGACCTACTGAGCAAGTCTAATAACGCTGAATTTATTCTTCCGATTGGAAAAACGTAAGTTGGAAAAATTTACTACTTTAAAAATCTCTTAACTAAAGAATGGAATTTATTGAAAATCCAGAGGAAGAGGTTCTGAAAACTTTATCAATAAAGAAGTTAAAAGAGATCGCTGAGATCTTGAAGATAGAAGTTACTGAGACTACACCTTCAAGAATTGTGTTGACACAGCGGATAAAAGATGAGTTGATTGCGAGTGGCAAAATGAAAGTAGAATCAAGCGCGGAGGGATATCAAGTTGAAGGTCAGACAATGTCCAAACAGTTCCGATTTTAACTAGAAATGAAACGGATGGAAATGGAACAAAAACGTCTTGATCTTGAGATAGAACAAAAACGTCTTGATCGTGAGATAGAACAAAAACGTCTTGATCGTGAGATGGAACAAAAACGTCTTGATCGTGAGATGGATCAAAAACGTCTTGATCTTGAGATGGAAAAGAAACGTCTAGAAATAGAAAGTCAGGAAAGAGATAAGAAAAGTCAAAGAGAAACAGAAAGTCAGGAAAGAATAGAACTAGCGAAGATAGGAGCTACTAAAAAAGAATCTCATAATGATGTAGAGATGGAAAGATGGAAAAAGCTAGTCCCTACCTACATTGATAAAGAAAGTGAATTATCTAATTTCTTCCAGACCTTTGAGATTTCTTGCAGAGATTTTAAGTTCCCAGAAGATAAATGTTGAATATTGGTTAGAACAGCTTTTACTCAGGGCAGGGCAAGAGATTGTGTGCTGTTATTAAAACAGGAGCAATTAAATGATTACGAAGTCATAAAAGACACTGTACTTAAAGCGTACAACTAAATACCGGAAACTTATCGGAAAAGGTTCCGTCAGTACACAATGTCCCCTTACCAAACACACTTAGACTTCCTTCGAGCAGAAGAAAAGTTAATGGATCAGTGGATAAAATCCAGAAATGTCTCCACATTAAAAGAAATGAAAGATATCATTCTTTTAGAAGATTTTATAAACAAAGTGAGGCCGGATGTGAGAATGTATCTATCCGAGCGTGACATCACTGACCCACATAAAGCTGCTGATTTAGCGGAGCAATATACACTGTATCATAAAACAGTGGATGCAAAGAATTTTAATAGGTCACAACGGCCAGCAGAAAACACACAACAAAAACATCGTGAAAAGGAGCATTTTGTGAAACAAAATGATGTTAATAAAAAACCTGTCAACAAAAACGTCCAATGTACTTTTTGTAAGAGAACAGGACATAGCATTAAAGACTGTTGGAGCATAAGGAAAGATAAAAGAACTAATAAAGTGGTAATGTGTGCTAGCCATGCACCAATACAAAATGTACAAGGAAGCAAAGATACAAACGAACTGAATTCGAAGAAAGATTCTTCTAATCCAGAAACACTGAGGGTGGATTTGCCTGAGAGCAAAAGTCAGAAGGTAGAGAAATCTACAACTGAAGAAAATAAGGATGAATATCCTGATTATAAATACAGAATGTCTACTATTAAATTAATTGTCGAAGTCCACAGAGACGAAAAAGTAGACCAAAGTATATTTGACTCGGAAAAGAGTCTGAATTTGTCGAAAGATGAAAAACCACCCGAAAGTCATGGTCAAGGGAAGAATAAAATTGACACCGAGACCCTGTGCAGTTTTTAACCGTTCATTAGTGAAGGTTGTGTGGCCTTACAAAAGGAAGGACCACTGAAGTCCGTAAGCATATTACGAGACACAGGGGCATCATTAACCCTGCTGCTTAAAGATGTATTACCATAGAATGTTAATACATTGACAGGACAGACTGACAGACTGTCCTATTGAGAGGTTTTGAATGGAAAGAAGAAATACCTCTACATAGGATATACCTCTCATCTGGCTTGGTAACAGGATATGTGACAGTTGTAGTAATATCTAAACTTCATGTTAATGGCATATCTGTTATCCTAGCAAATGATTTGGCGAAAGGGAGGGTGAGACCTGAACTGATTGTGAAGGAGAATCCAGACCCTAGTCCTATTGTGGAGACAGGTGAAGAAAAATAACTTTATCCTGTAGGTGATGTCACAAAAGGTATGACACCACAGAAAAAGAAAGAAGAAATTATCTCACGAGAAAAAAAAAGAGGAAGAAGAAGTGGAACTTGATACTACTATTTTCTCCAAGATTGAAGATTGTCCGAAAGGAAATGAACAATCAAAGAAGTCATCACGAAGAGAGATGATTGCTGAGCAGAAAGTAGACCCAGAGTTGCTACAGCTACATGAGAAAGCTGTCGACGAGAAAGAAACTCCTACTAATGATGTCTATGAACATGTAGACCACAGCATGCTCAAACAACAATGCAAACCTGCAGTTGCCGGTACAGATGAAGATTTGAGGAGCATTACTGAAGAAACGAGTGCTGAGAGCTGGACCGAAACTATCAAAAACTATGGGTTACCACAATCCATACCGACAGATCGAGGGACCAACTTCGCCCCAAAACTCTTCAATCCAGTCCTAACGAACTTATGCCTGAAGCATGAGGTGTCAACTGAATCCTACCCGGAGAGTCTAGGAGCCTATGGACCGATCTTTGGACCCACTGTCCGAGGACCACTCAAACTACTTCAAGAGGCATGGCAGACCGAATTGGATCTCCTTGGGCTGATCAAGTACCTAGATAAGTACATACATTTTTTATCTGACATAACTCTTTTTGTTAGAAAAAATGTGTACACTGCTCACATGCAGATGCCATTGTTGTGTGATGAAAGCAAGGCAAAAATATTATATCATTTGAAAATGATAAAGCCTTACCTTCTGAAAACAATTGGAATAAGCTTGATGTTGTTAACATTGTTACTCTTATTTGTACAATTCATGCCTGGAGTTCAGGATGAATTGAATGACAAATTCACTGATAGTTAGTTACCAAACTTACTATTTTAAAACTAAATCCCTTACTTGTGAAGAAAAAGGACTGAGTAAAATTATTGTTAAAGCAGATATCATTATATTGTGATATTTCTAAACAAACTTATTAAATTGAGCATTAAAATAATTGCTATTTGAGAAATAGATCAGTTTTATCCGCAGAATTGGTTTCTAAATCAGAGGACATTATAAATGTGGACTGATTATAAGATATGTTTGAGAAACTCTGGAAATGATAATTGAAACATTTGACAGAGAGGATAATTTGATTGAAAAAGATGTAAATGGTTTTGAGAAAAGAGAAATTTTCTATCACTAAAGTATTGAGAAATGTTTTATTATTGTACTATGGAAATTTATTTTATCATGTACTGTTGTTGAAATAATTGCTCACTGAGTCAAGATACAAATTTCTTCTATGTAAATTTATTCATTTGTTCTATTATCATTGAATGTATGATAATGAAGGGTAAAAATAGTTGCAGCAAGGCAAAACTATGACTAACATAAGTCCAAGAATTGTATTATATGATTTTTCACTTTTAGAATACTGTTACATGAAAAACAGACCAGAAGTGAAACTAATGTAAACTTTGTAATCCTTTTTGTATAAATTTAGGATATGTGCCACTGACTTGACACTGTAAACCATTTTGGCTTCATGGTTGAGAATTTATAATGTTGACATACCAATGTTCAACAAATGTATGATTAATTAAGGATTTCATGTCAAGATTGTAAAACTAATCTATTTTTTTCTGTATTAGTTAAAATAGATTGAATGAATTGTATTGACAACCAAAAGGATTGGGTAGACCTGAACACTGTAACAGGAGAACCTAGAATCTATGAATAATGAAAAACCTTTATGGAATGGAAAAGAGCATTGGATTCCAACCTTACTAACTGAAAAGCTTGGATATGGAACCATTCAGACCAGCAGTTTGTTTTGTACCTAAATTGTAAAATTGTTTTCTGTCTGAAAAAAAATGAATAGTCTATGCTCTTTTATCTTTTGTACGTCAATAATATTTGATTTAAAATGTCTTTAATGTAATCTAAAGAAAATGAGTACTTACTGTTTAGTACTAGGATTGTATGAAGATAAGATAACTTGCTTTAATTGATAGTTAATTAAGTAAATTAACCAATTTGTTTTAAGTAAATCCATGTTGTCTGAATGTTGTCAATTTAAAACTATTGGGCACTCTTTTAAAAAGAAAATGATTACCTAGGATGGTCATGGTAAAATGAGAAATTGAAATATTTTTAATGAATTTGTCTATAAACTATTTTAATTAGTGAACATACCGTGTTTCATTTTCTTAATATAACATAAATGAATGTAATTTTGAGATTATAGTTGTTAAATAATATGTTATTGTTATCAGTTCGATTGAATTAGTGAAATAGCCTATTGAACTGTATTGTTTTCCCCGGAATATTTTCTTTTATAATTATTCCTTAAAATTAACATTTTTAGTATTGTTAAAATGTAAAAGAAATAATTATAAAACTGTTGAAGGAGGGTGGTGTTACGAATATCGGTCATGACGTAATAAGGCATTGACCTCTTAACAAGTGCGTATTAGAGTCCAAGGTTTGACCTTTGTGCCCTGAGGGCAGTTTAAATAAAATAATTCGTCCAACCCCGTTGAAATTGGAGGATAATTCTGGATCGCAGTATTCTATAGAGCAAGAGGTTAAAATGCGTATTAAGAGGTTGTAGAATCTTCGATGATAGTTTTCTTTGTAAAGTCCCCACCTCCTTAAAGTTAGTTCAGTTTGAAAGTTTGTAGAGTGAAGTCGCTATATTGGTACTTATATATTTTATGCCATTTAATGAAATACTTATGTTGCCATCAGTTGATGAATTTATTTAAAGTTTATATTGAGTCTACAATTTAAATAAAATTGTTTATTCAACAACTGGAGTTGTTTGATCTATCATTGTTGAGAAAGGTGTTGAAGATAATTATCACGAATATAACTACATTACTGCATGGACCTGTCAGTCAACGAACCCCTAGCTTGGGCTACAGATTAGCAGAATCTAGAGACTTCTAATTAAGATACAACTATATTCATTGAATCCGATTTAACGAGTCGTAATGATAGTCATCATAGAGACAGTCCATAACAAAATATAGTTAAATATAGTTGAAATATAGTTTGAATATAGTTTAATATAGTGTAAATATAGTTTAAATATAGTTAAATATAGTTGAAATTTAGTTTGAATATAGTTACAAAATATTGGAAAAATAGTTTGAATAGAGTTAAATATAGTTAAAATATATTTTGAACATAGTCGAAATATAGTTTGAATATAGTTTGAATATAGTTAAATATAGTTGAAATAGTGTTTGAATATAGTCGAAATATAGTTGAATATAGTTGAATATAGTTAAAATATAGTTAAAATATAGTTGAATATAGTTGAATTATAGTTTGAATAATGTTAAATATAGTTGAAATATAGTTTGAATATAGTTAAATATAGTTAAAATATAGTTTGCATATAGCTACGAAATAGTGGACAAATAGTTTGATAGAGTTAAATATAGTTGAAATATAGTTTGAACATAATCGGAATAAAGTTTGAATATAGTTAAATATAGTTGAAATATAGTTTGAATATAGTCGACATATAGTTTGAGTATAGTTAAATATAGTTGAAATATAGTTTGTATATAGTTTAAATATTGTTTGAATATAGTTTGAATATAGCAATATAGTTTGAATATAGATTAAATATAGTTAAATATAGTTGAAAAATAGTTTGATAGTTAAATATAGTTGAAATATAGTTTGAATATAGTTAAAATATAATTTGAATATAGTATGAATATAGTTAAAATATAGTTTGAATATATTTAAAAATAGTTGAAATATAATAGTTTGAATATAGTTAAATAAAGTTGAAATATAGTTAGATATAGTTTGAATATAATTTGAATATAGTCCAAATATAGTTTAAATATAGTTAAATATAGTTAAATATAGTCGAAATTTAGTTTGAATATAGTTAAATATAGTTGAGAAATTTACTTTGAATATAGTAAAGTAAAGTTGAAATATAGTTTGTATATACTTGAAATATAGTTGAAATATAGTTTGAATATAGTTGAAATATAGTTTGAAAATAGCAGATTGAATATAGTTTGAATATAGTTGAAATATAGTTTGAATATAGTTGAAAATATAGTTTGAATATAGTTTGAATATAGTTTTAATATAGGTGAAATATAGTTTTAATATAGTTGAAATATAGTTTGAATATAATTGAATATGGTTAAATATAGTTCAAATATAGTCTTATATTTAAATATAGTTGAAATATAGTTTGAATATAGTTTGAATATAGTCGAAATATAGTTTGAATATATTTAAATATAAATGAAATATACTTTAAAATATAGTTCAGTATAGTTAAAATATAGTTTGTATAAAGTTGAAATATAGTTGGAACATAGTTTGAATATAGTTGAAATATAGTATGAATAAGATGAATAAAATTAAATATAGTCAATATATAGTTTGAATATAGTTAAATATAGTTTAAATATAGATAAATATAGTTGAAATATAGTTTGAATATAGTTTAATATAGTTGAAATATAGTTTAAATATAGTTAAATATAGTTGAAATATAGTTTGAATATAGTTACAAAATATTGGAAATATAGTTTGAATAGAGTTAAATATAGTTAAAATATAGTTTGAATATAGTCGAAATATTGTTTGAATATAGTTTGAATATAGTTAAATATAGTTAAAATATAGTTAAAATATAGTTAGACTAATATTAAGTATAGTAGAAATATAGTTAAAATATAGTTAAATATAGTTAAAATATAGTTTGAATAATGTAAAATATAGTTGAAATATAGTTTGAATATAGTTAAATATAGTCGAAATATAGTTTGAATATAGTTAAATATAGTTGATATATAATTTGAATATAGTCGACATATAGTTTAAGTATAGTCAAATATAGTTGAAATATAGTTTGTATATAGTTTAAATATTGTTTGAATATAGTTTGAATATAGCTATATAGTTTGAATATAGATTAAATATAGTTAAATATAGTTGAGAAATAGTTTTATAGTTAAATATAGTTGAAATATAGTTTGAATATAGTTAAAATATAGTTTGAATATATTTAAAAATAGTTGAAATATAGTTTGAATATAGTTAAAAAAAATTGAAATATAGTTAACTATAATTGAAATATAGTTTGAATATAGTTAGAAATAGTTGAAATAGAGCTTAAATATAGTTAAATATAGTTGAAAAATATACTTTAAATATAGTTAAGTATAGTTGAAATATAGTATGTATATAGTTGAAACATAGTTTGAACATAGTTTGAATATAGTTAAATTTTTAATAGTTTAAATAGTTTGAATATAGTTGAAATGTAGTTGAAATATAGTTTGAATATAGTTGAAATATAGTTTGCATATAATTTGTATATAGTTTGAATATAGTTGAAATATAGTTTGAATATAGTTGAAAGATAGTTTGAATATAGTTTGAATTTAGTTTGAATATAGGTGAAATATAGTTTGAGTATAGTTTTAATATAGTTAAAATATAGTTTGAATATAGTTAAATATAGTTGAAATATAGTTACATATATAGTTAAATATAGTTGAAATATAGTTTGAATATAGTTTGAATATAGTCGAAATATAGTTTGAATATAGTTAAATATAGTTAAATATAGTCGAAATATAGTTTGAATATATTTAAATATAGATGAAATATACTTTAAATATAGTTAAGTATAGTTGAAATATAGTTTGTATAAAGTTGAAATATAGTATGAATATAGTTTAATTTAGTTAAATATAGTAAAAATATAGTTTGAATATAGTTAAATATAGTTTCAATATAGTTAAATATAGTTGAAATATAGTTTGAATATAGTTTAATATAGTTGAAATATAGTTTGAGCATAGTTAAATATAGTTTGAATATAGTTTGAATATAGTTGAAATAAAGTTTGAATATTGTTTGAATATAGTTGAAATATAGTATGAATATAGTTGAATATAGTTAAATAAAGTTTGAATATAGTTAAATAAAGTTGAAATATTGTTTGAATATAGTTAAATATACATGAAATATACTTTAAATATAGTTAAATATAGTTGAAAAATAGTTTGAATATAGTTAAATATAGTCGAAATATAGTTTGAATATAGTTAAACATAGTCGAAATATAGTTTGAATATAGTTTTATCATCAAAGCAGAAATTTGTAAAAGAACAATTGAATGACGAAGTAATCATGCAACTCAGAATAAAAGCTGTTGATGAAAAGACTGCAGTCGCAAAGGCGGAATGTTTCTACATGAAAGATGAAGTGTTGATGAGAAAGTCGAAACCACTCAACTCAGGTACAAATGAGTGGGACAGTATTCACCAGATTGTAATACCTAAGTGCTATTGTCAAGATATACTGCGTATGGCGCATGATCTTCCTTTTGCTGGTCACATGGGAGTTCGAAAAACACACCACCGTATTCTCCCTTATTTCTACAGGCCAGGACTGGACTGAGATGTTGAACAATACTGCAAAACTTGCCACGAATCAACGTTATTATGGTAATTATAGTACATTATTTCTTTCGTTGGGTGAGGGCGTGTCATGTATTAATAACGCCCAGCTCTCTCTCAACGCAAATTTGTGGGAGGTACTAAAGCCTAGACTGTTCTAAGAATCCACTCTTGTGCCGACCTCAAATTCTCGGAATGGCTAGAATTAGTTTATTATTTCTCGTACATGGGAGTTTATGTTAAAACTATTATTTTTATTAGAGTTTTGTAATGATACCATTATTTACACCCCTCTTAGTAATAGGTCTGCTCCCCGCTATTCTCCGCGAGTATTTTATGATTCGTGTTGTCTTCAAGGCAGTTAGTTTTGTAGATACTTTCATTTGAGCTTGTTATGGACGCTTGTGTTGGCACTATTTTATTATCGCTGTAAATACTACATTTATAGTACATACTTTATTACCTGAATTAAATTATCAACAACATTTACGCTGAAGCTTCCTCGTCAAGTTACTATTCTATTTTTGTTTCATTGTTTACAATAGGATAATATATTTATTTACAACTACAACGTCAAGGAAAGGAACTGTTAGAACGCAAATCCTGAGTTTGTGGTCAGGACAATAAGGAGAGTTCGTGTAATACTGAAATATAAATAATAATAACCAAAGTCTACCCTGGGACTAACGAGAATTATCAACAACATTTACACGGCTCTGACCGCAAGGGGATTGTGGTCGTAACACTTAACACTTAATTCAGCTGAGCTGCTCCTGTCCTGAAGTCGTCAAGCCCCTTCACAGATTTCATGTTGTTGCTCCAAGGAATGTTCATACAAATGTCCTCAAATGTCCGTTGTCTTGATTGTCCTCCTTCAACCTTCTGTTGTCATTAATGTCCTTCAACTTTTCGTTGACTAGTATGTTCTTTGAGTTCCAACGGTCATCCGTTTCGCTGACCTTGTCTTTCTACCGTTGTCTTCAATTACCACTGTAAGCAACGCTGCTCTATCCGCTGCCCAATGCACGATGCTAGACCCTTGTTCCAGGGCGCTGACGACCTGCCTATTTTATAACGCCAGAAAGCTCACGCGAGCAATTGTTACCTGACTTATAGGCAGATAAACTTAGTAGCCTATCTATATGGACCCGGCAAGTCGGATAGTGGCAAACGTGCATCGATGACCTTCAGCAGCTTCACAATCGGTTTATCGGAAGTAGGACTTGATCTTCATCAGCTCGAATTCAGGATTACTCAGACTTGGGACAGCTTCACACTACAGGCTTCAACGGCTACCGGTTCCCTTAGGTCGACAGGCATTATCCACTACTGGCTCAAAGAGCGACAGCGACATCAAGCTTAACTTGCTTCAGTTTCACTATATTAGCAACTGGCTTTAACAGCTACTGGTTCCGACAACTTCTGGCTTCGACAGCTACTGGCTTCGACAGCTACTGGTTTCGACAGCTTCTGGCTTCGACAACTTTTGGCTTCGACAGCTACTGGCTTCGACAGCTTCTTCCTCGGTCCGGAACAACCACTAACCTCCAAAACATGCAGGTTCACCAATTCTGTTCCCTCCTCTCACAGGCAGGCGTTACAACAGATTTCAATAACTTCAAGCTCTTTCTACGGACCGGATCAATAAGTGATCTCCAAATAAGGCAGAATCACTAACTCTGCTCTCTCCATTCACGGCAAGCGTTACTACAGAGTATCTTGAGTTGAATCTTGTTAATAGCCTTGCATACTGTTAAATACTGCCACCAAAGATGTCACAGGACTAATGGCCACATAATTCCTGGAATTAACTCAACCAAGGCTGCTTTATGCCACTTGTAATTCCTTAAATACATAGTGACTGTAACACTAGATTCAGTATGCATTTACATCTCATACATCCTGGTCATGACTGGCACTGGTCGTATTACAACTCCAATCTTAAACGAAGACTTTTACCACTTACGACTTGCTTGTGTGAAGCCCCAAAGCTCAACTAAAATCTCTCTTTGTTTCTGCGTTGCTATATCGACTTTAAATACTCTCTACAATTTCCTTACATACTACAGTGCAAGCTAGTACATACAAAAAAATTCACACCTTATTTATCCCTCATCTAACAACATGCGCACTTTCTATATTACATATTAATACTACCATACTATGACACGTCACTTCACTTTTACGGCTAAAGGAACCGTCACTTCCTTGTTACGCCTTAAGGAACCGTCACTTTAGTTGTTACGCCTAAAGGAACCGTCACTTAAATCGTTACGCCTAAGGAACCGTCACTTCAGTTGTTACGCCTAAAAGAACCGTCACTTTACTTGTTACGCATAAAGGAACCATTCACTTCACTTGTTACACCAAAATAAACCGTCACTTCAGTTGTTACGCCTAAAGGAATCGTCATTTCCCTAGTTATGCCTAAAGAAACCGTCACTTCAGTTGTTACGCCTAAAGGAACCGTCACTTCACTTGGTACGCCTGAAGGAACCGTCACTTCAGTTGTTACGCCTAAAAGAACAGTCTCTTCAATTGATACGCCTAATGCAACTGTCATTTAAGTTTTTACGCCTAAAGGAACCGTCACTTCATTTAACACGCCTAAAGAAAACGTCACTTCAGCGGTTACGCCTAAAGGAACCGTCTCTTCACTTCTTTAAGGTTATTAAAATTGTCTGTATGTTCATTCCGTGACTTCAGTTGTTACGCCTAAAGAAACCGTCAATTTAGTTGTTTCGCCTAAAGGAACCGTCAATTTACTTGTTACACGTAAGGAAACCGTCACTTCATTTGTTACGCCTAAAGGAACCGTCTCTTTACTTGTTACGCCTAAAGGAACCATCACGTCATTTGTTACGCCTAGAGAAATAGTCATTTCAGTTATCCCTCATCTAACAACATGCGCACTTTCTATATTACATATTAATACTACCACACGTCACTTCACTTGTTTCGGCTAAAGGAACCGTCACTTCCTTGTTACGCCTAAAGGAACAGTCACTTCAGTTGTTACGCCTAAAGGAATCGTCACTTCAGTTTTACGCCTAAAGAAATCGTCACTTTAGTTGTTACGTCTACAAGCACCGTCACTTCACTCGTTACGCATAAATGAACTGTTTGAGATCTAAAAGCAGCATGGTCATTCAATTTTATGGAATGTTCAATACTATTGGTTTGACCAGGTTCATGACTGATAACACTGGAAAACGCAGTAAGAATATCAGATAGTTTGTCTCTAACTTCCTTAGAAGAAATGTGTTGCAAATCAACCGGTCTATTCTTATGCTCGTCAACATTTGTAATTGATGCAAAGTGATTTTCAATTACACTTTTCTCCTAATTATATTCATAAATAATATCAATTTGTTCCTCAATTTGACCTTCAATTACCAATAAGTTCACAGTTTGTTTATTAATGTTCTAGTTGTATTTTCTTAATTGGTTTATATGATATATTATCTCAGAACTATCAACTAAAACCTTGTAAGAAACTGGTGTAACTCTTTTCAGAATTGTATATGGTCCCTACCATTATGTTTTATTGCCAGCACCTTTAGGCAAAAGTATGAGAACTAAATCATCAGGATTTAGTATTCGTAGAACTCTGTTTATTACTATTAATATCGGGGTGACCGATCTGAGATCGGTCTTTATAGGGTTAAATTAAAAATATTGTTAGAATATTTGATACATATATTATTTAACATCAAAGCTCTTTAAAACAATAGAGAAATTGTAAACAATAAGATACATGCATATAATTTAGGCTACTATTTACAGGGAGTATATTTAATCAGGTATGGGCCTACAAATGTATTTTGTAGTCATCTCTTTTCTTTTTCATTAAAATATCTATTGTAATCTGCTTTAAGGGCTTTCAAAAGAACAATTACTTAATGATATAATTTTATTAATGCCCATTGATAAGCTGTTATTAGCTGAAAAAAACGGCCTCCAAAATGCAGGGCATTGAATTTAATTTCTCGAATATCAGGAACCACACACAGTCAGCTTGAGAATGTAGGTTTTTGTTAAGATGGGGTGAAAAAGCAATACGGTACTGGGTCATTTCAAAGCGTGTAAGGTGCTGTCGGCTCGCATAAGACGTTTTTATAGGCATATCAACAGAGAAGCCTAATCTCCCTTTAGAAAAAAACAGCGGGTAAGTAAAAGGCTCTACGCGGCTGTCTAAATTCTTCAAAGTAAAATTTTTTTGGACACGCTTATGAACCACCATTTCGTTATCTGGATTGCTTTGATCTGAATTTAATGTAACGACAGTACATACTTCGCCGGATAAAGGTGCATTATTATTTTTTTCATACGGATCCTTCTGGCGATGTGAAAATAAGCCGCACATACGGTGGTGCATGTCCTTCTTCAGTAGCATGACGGTTGGCCTTTTCTTCCACTTCTCTCATCATCATAAAAGTTTGTGCAAGAGAGTTGCTTGATCTAATGATTTTTTCCAATGAATTAATAAGAGATTGACTGATTTCATGATTGAGTGGAAGTTTCAGTTGCTCGGTGACGGCGTCATCTGAATCTAAGAAATACATCTGTCTGTATTGTGGACTTTTAAATTCACCCTTAACATTTTGTGTTGAATTTACTGCCATATTCATCTTCTGGTAGACTTGTCCTGCTGCTAGGAAGCTGTAGATTCCGTGACTATTGATTGTTCGTTCGTCATCTACGTTAAACGAAGCCAATGCGAAACATGAATTTAAATTCCTTATCTAGTGGTTTTTTCCTCCGCTTTCTTTTTTCTTCCAATTGTTTTTCTCGTTATTTTGCAGTTTCTTCATCTAATTGTTTTGTCCTACGCTTTCTTTGATAATCCAATCTCGTTTCTGTCTCATTAATAGTTTCATTTTCTAGTTGCTGTAATCTACACATTTGTTTATTCTTTAATTGTTGTTAATGCACCTTAGATAGGCTGCTCTGTTTGGTTTTACATTTGTATCCACTGAATCATTTTTATCCTCCGAAGTCATGCAAGAAATAATTTTTGAAATAGTGTCTGCTTCTGCACTATCATCAGCAGTGGCCTCACATGGGGGGGGGTGAGTGAAGCAGAGGGGGCATATGCTCGGGGCTACACTTCTAAAGGGGGGGGGTTGGCGGCAGATATTACCTAAATATAGTATTAAATGAAGCAGTTACAGTATGCAAGTGTGCGTCGCTGAAACTTTTGCCCTGGGGCGCTAATAGGCTTGTGTACATGCATTTCTCTTTTTCAAGTTTATAACATAATTATGCTTCTTTCGTCTGCCAAGCATTTTCCTGAAGTTGTAAATGTTATAACTTTTAAGGCTGTATAAATTACGTACCATCATAACTATGCAATTAACGATATAAGTTTTAATGTATTCCACAACTTTAATAATACCCTAATTGTTTGATGTATCGGTAAGGGTTAGGCCCTAAATCAATTTGGACTCTACTCTTTCAATCATAATATAAACTATCAAACTAATCTTACCCCATCTTATCTTATCTTATACATTATAGACGCTCCATCTATAAAGAAGATTATTGCGTCCTAGGCTCATCCGTGGTTTGAGTCTAGTCTGGCATTTATTTAATCTATTTATTTACATTACAATCAACCAGTGCAAAAATAAATTAGTTTTAAACATAAATTAAATACACATTTAAAGGATAGAAAAAAAAGATATTGATAATAGCTTTAAATCTTACTTATCTCAGAAACATAAACTATCTAGTGTATCCGTGAATACAAATAATAATATATGTGTAGAAGAATGCATCGCCACAAATCGTAAACACGTGGTGTATAGAGCATGTAGGTAGTTTACGAAAGTTCACTTTCAGTTTAAAAGAAGCATTTTTAAAAACTAATTGGAGTGCAAAATACAAAGTTAAAACATAACTTAACTTTTTTTTTATTGATGATACAATGTCATGCTGATTTTATTTCATTGCGCGGCGAAAATGGTAACGATTTAAATGCTTTAAAACGGGAATTACCGAAACGCGGATACTAAATAAAAGTCGTCTTGGCTGTGACGTCATAAGAGTTGTATTGAACGCGATCGCGCTATATGGGGAATCCAATGACATGCTTTTTTTTTTCTTTTAGCCTAATTTAAAATCTATTTTTAGAAATGGTCAGTGGTTTTTTCAAAATATTGAGGGTCAAGCAGTGGTTCAAATGAAATGAGATTGATCTAAAACGCATTTTCTCACCAGAATACATCAATAGGACAGTTTTCGCGAAAATCGTAGGGCCCGTTTTCGAGAACGCTGACACAAACACACAAACAAACAAACAAACCCACAAACCCACAAACAAATATACCCCCAATTTTTTCTCGTTTAATATTATTAGATTATTCTGAGTTTCAAATGCAATAGGGCGTTTGCAATCCCGTGACAAAAAGCACGTGATTTGTGTTTACTTTGAGTAATGGTGTACAATTAAATATGGCCGCTGTATTAATAAAGTTTCATATAGGCTCGAGCTTTTTTTAAATGATGTGTTGTGTTTTAAGTCTTATTAAGATTTAAGCTGTATTATGTATGTTAAATAAAATAGGCTATTTTATTATTATCATAGACATAGATCATAGACGATGTGAGCCTAATAGTTACTTGACTAGATAGCCTATTCACCAACAATATCGCTTGACATCGTAGCCTAGCCTACGAAACATTAAAAGTGTAGGCCTATAAAGTGAAATTGAAAGTGTAAATAGGTCTAGCCGGCCCTAGCCTAATCACATTAATCAATTAATCTACAGTACTACTTTTTACCTCCTTATTTCTGAGTAGGATAGCCAATATTCAGATGTGAAATTTGCATGATAAAGAAGTACTTCACTTTCACCACGTTACTTTGTACCTCAAGTGGGTTCTATATTTACACAAATACGTCACTAAATTTACACAAAAAAACTTAAGCTCCGCCTACTGAGAACGCTCTATTTGCAATCTTTCTCTTGTCAACTCATTAGTAAAATGAATTTGATCAGACAGACTCTGCTAAAAATCACATGGATCCTGGAAAGTTTCCTGATTATTCAACATATGATCTGTAAAATTACTGAATGGACTTTTTGGTTGCTTGCCGAATAACTATTGAAATTGCGAAAAACCAATACTGTCATGAACTGCTGATCTATATGCGAAAAGAATCATAGATAAATAAACATCCCACTGTTTGGGTTTATCTATGCACATTTTTTCCAGCATTATTTGTATTGTTTGGTTTACTCTCTCTACACATCCACTTGCATGCGGATGATACCTTGCGGCAAATACTTGTGTTATTTCCAACATCTTCGTGAAAGTTTGAGTAAGATGTAAAACAAATTACCTACCGTTATCACTTAAAATAACTGCAGGAAAGCCAAATCTAGTAAAGATTGAAAGTAAAGCTGTGTAGATACGTTCTTGTGTAATTGCCTTCAATTTTATAACTTCAACCATTCGAGTTGCTAAGTCAATAACGACCAGAGCAAATCTGTTTCTACTCGATGTTGTGGACATAGGTCCAATGATGTCTATAGCAATTTTATGAAAAGGCATGCCAATGTTTTCAAAAGCTTGAATTGGTGCAATTTGCTTATAGTGAATTTAGTTTTTTTCTTTGGCATTGGTTACAGCATTTTGTAAAGTTCTGTCTTCATACTTTTCCACCAGAAATTTTTCCTTAGACTTTGGTTCGTTTTGTTTGTACTGAGGTGACCTGCTAAAGGACTTTTATGTCCTACAGACATAATTGTGGGTTCTAAAGACTTAGTAACTACTATTTGTTGTTGTCGTCTTGTGGTTGTTTCCCATAATCTGATCAAAACTTTATTTTGTGTTTTAAATTTTCGAAAATTATAAGAATTAGGATTCTGTGTGCTTTCAATTAATTTGATTATGTGTTTATCCCTTGTTTGTTCTTGAACTAGTGTATCATGATCAATTTTATCAAATAAAATGTTTGAGGTTTCACCGTTTTCCTTTATTTCTGATTGTATAGTACAACAATTTTGTTTCTTTTGTTCATTGGAACTTTTATTATCTAATTTCGATATGTCAGAGATCGTATTACTTTCTTCTTTCTTTTCCTTGTCTACCAATTGTTTAGTCAAACTTGTTTTAAGTTCTTCAAAGCTTTGAATGTTTAGCAATAGTAAATGCTTTCTTTTGGGCATTTAAATGTTGAATTAAAAGAATTGGTTTTAGGTCATTTGGTATTTCTTGTTTTTGGCATTGTTCTTCAAAAGAATTTATATAGTTTTCTATTGGTTGTGAGACATTCCATTTAGGAAATAATATGTCTTTTTTGTTTATTTTGTTTAGACTAGAAAATGTGTCTTTATTGTCTATATTGGCTATATTGTTTATACGTATTACTTCTAGATTTCTGATCCAATTTTTCTTGTTTATTTTTTTTTCATTAGAGTAAGTTTTTGCTGCATGGCAACAATTGGATCTGAAGAAATTTCTGCATTGAACTCATCTAATGTTTTTGGTTCCAAATTACAACAGTTGTTTTTTTTTTCTGAGAAATCCATTTCTGAAAGATCTCAAAAGAGTTGTCTTGTTAAATATTTGGAATATTCCCAATGATTAATGGAGCAGTAGAATTGTTCATTACCACAGCTTTGACTACACCTGTAATCCAAGGAGTGTCAATAGAAATGTGTGCGACCTTGCACTGAACAATAGAACCATCACGTAAGGTGACCATTTTTAACTCTGAAAGATATTGATCTTCACGAACTAAGTCTGCATTGCACACAATGCACGTGGCTCCAGAAAGTTTTTTTGCATCGACAAAACAGGAAATAGAAGCAATTGACCAGTGAACTCTTTTATGGAGTTTAATTGCTGTGATCTTTGATTGAATGTGATAGCATTAGTGCTGTTGCTATTGAAAGTGTGACCTTGCATACCTTGATTAAAGTGTTGTGTCTGTATATTCTGATTACCGTTTTGTGCAAAATGAGAATTGTAGTTTGGATTAAAATTGCTTTGCCCAATATAATTTTGATTCTGATTGTAATTTCCTTGTCTATACCTGTTTCCTCTTCCACCCCTTCTTCTAAATGTTCTGTTTTGAATATGTTGGCCTGAATGCATATTAAAGTTGTCATTATTATAGAGTTCTTTTTTTAATGTTTGTTGTTGTTTAAAGAAACTGTCTTTTGCAATGTTGTTTCTAGACAGAAGAAACATTGAATATGTCTCCTATCTCTAGTATTAGCATTTCTTCTTCTAAAGTTTGGAGGTCTTTGGTTTCTACTTCTGTCATTCTGAAGTGTATTTAGATTATTGGTTTTGTTCTTGGTTAAGACAGCATTAGGATGGCTGTCCTTGAAGTTGTTAAGTGCATTTATTAATTTGTCATTTGAGTTTTTCTTTTTCTTTTAAATATGAAAACAATTCATCACTAGCCATGACTAGAATTTTGTCATAAACTATCATATTTAGAATTTGTTTAGCACTTTTCAAATCGATTTTCATTAACTCTAACCAAGTTATTAAGTAATGCTCCACATCTTTAACAAATGCCGTAGGCTCTGTCTAAACAGACATCGTGAAATTTGTTCCTATAATAATCAGGTGCTTTAATGAAATAGGCCAGCATTTGTCTTTTTACTTCATCATATGTGGGATCCATCATTCATAACACATTTTTCTCTTTTGACATTCAATCATAACTTGTTCATAATGTGTTTCATTAGAGTATCAGGAAAAAAATCAACAGCTTCAAAATTTGTTAACTTCTACAAGAACACATTTTCTACTGTTGAATGAAGACAGCTATTCGTTTTTAGGTCAACAAAATCATTACTAACACTTCCCAGTCAGAATAAGCTGTTTTGACGCAATGCTTCCTTTAGGCCTCTCAACCGTTTTGTCACCAATGCAAGCAGGTACATTCAAAGTACATTAATGCTAGAAATAGCACTGATTTCTCAGGCTAAATCAATCTAACCATCTGCATCACTTTCTAAATCTAAATTATTATTATCCTCTAAATCACAACTGTCATAATTATATTCCTCACCGGAATCAGAATCATAACGATAAACAATCGAATCCTCCATAGCTCAATATTATTTACAATAAAAGTCAATAAATGTAACGATAATAGAAAACATATATTTCAAATTCACACAAAAACCTTTCTGTAAATATAACAGGACACATAAAACACATTTACACAAGAACACGCTGTAAACACAACAGGGGACAAATAAACACATTTACACAAGAACACGATGTAATTATATAGGGCACATAAAACACATTTACATAAGAACAAGCCGTAGACTGAACCTAACAGGACACAGAAACGGTATCAGTACCAAGATCAACATAAACAATAATCAACAATATAATACAGTACATGTAACATCGACGCCATTCTATGTTTTGTACATCATAGCCATAACGCGTCATATAAGTCTGTGACGTCACAGAATACATCCGTTGAAGGAAAGCGTGCTTTTACGTTATCCACAAAGCAGTTTAAAACTTTATTTTGTCTCTCATGTAAATAGTGAGAATAACGTTTTTTCTTCTAATCAAAGTCAATCCTTCATTCGTATATTAGTACCGTTATGTAAAGTTATAACGGACGCTTCGCGATATGACCCCAAACAATAATAATACCAAAAAGACTGATTGACAGATAAGAGTGAAAAGGCCACATCATCTACACAGACAATTACATCATCATATTTATGCAAGTTCAAAGGTGAAAAAGCTAGGCACAAAATTATTGAAAATTCAAAGTCTTATCCAAAAGAACTCAATGGAAAAAAAGGTAAACAGGTGATCTTCCTATCTTTGCTAAATCGAATTACTTGATGTTACAACGTTTCAAGATCGCAAGCGTCTCAGTTTCCATATTTCTATGAACTGTGGGAGGCAATACAACTACAGTAAAGCGTGTTCAAGACAGAAAACTACCAGAGGGTTACTGAACTATAGAAAAAACTACCAGAATTACAATGATCACAAAGGTGGTGTTGATCATTTTAAACAAATGAAGGTTAGCTATTGCTATCCTCACAAACAATCAGGTCGTTCCACTCAATCTTTCATTATACAAAGAAGTAACTTTGATAAATGGACTTATTGGTTATATATAAACAGCTAAAATAATTTAGCGAACTTGTACTTGAATCCCTTATTGAGAACCAAGTCACTAGGCAGTGACGAAATAGCACTGCTACTGCCCGGACCCTAAACATTGATGATAGACTAACTGCAAGTCCCTTTCCCAATATGTAAAGTCAAAAAGTACAAACCAGACTGTCTTGTCTGTAAATACGGCAATAAAAAGATTCAAACAATATGTCACTGTTATGTTTGCAACGTCCATCCCTGCATTGTGCCAGTTTTTTTTATCTGTATCATACATCTGTGAATTATAGCGTTGTTTGCAAGCTACAGCTGTAAATTAGTATAATGTGTGGTTTAAAAAATGTATAGTTCTGTACTATTGTTTCCCTTTGTATTTTGATTTCATATTGATTCTATTATTTTTTTTCCAAGCAGTAAATTAATCTTTTGTTGGTGCGGTAATAACGTTGTAAAAATGTTTAATGTTTAGTTGTTTTTTTTATATATAATCTAGATTAATTTACACACTAAATTTGTTCAATAAAAAGTTTTCATTTGAAATAGACCCCCAAGGACCAGTTCTTTCTTATATAGGTTTATTACCATATTGCTTAGAAACTGCACGAGAAAAAAAATACCTTAAAAATAGTAGATTTTTCTAAAATTGTCACAAACTCTAGATGGCTATTTATGTCACGTGGCGCTAATTTGCATGACAATTTAATTTTCCAAAATAGTCTTATGTTTTACACACATGGAAGAGCTTTCGTTACTCGAAATTAACTAATTACATATTTATAACTTCTCAAAGATGCTAACCACTTTTGGTGAAGTGATAGAAAATTGAGCAAAACCGTTTTACAAAACAGGAAGCAAACTGACATGAAAACCATTTCTTATGAGGGCCTTTGTTGTTTGTTTTCTTACTTTATTTTGTCTACTAACGATGTTTTTATACTCTAATAATGCGATCATAATTGCTAATGATTCTGAAAATAAAAGGATAGTACACACAAGTACATATATTTCTATAAATGTCACAAATCAAGATGGCCGCCAAAGTCACGTGATGCTCTTTTGCATGAGAACTTAATTTCCCAATGTGGTCCTATATTCTACATATTTGGTAGAGATTTCATTCCTCGGTAGTGACTTATTACATAGTTATATATGTTTAAATAGTCTAACCAGTTTTGGTGAAGTGGCAGAAAATTGACAAAAATCGTTTCACAATTCATTGGCAAAACAAGGGGCAAAATGAAAAAAAAGTATCTTTTTTACTGTCGAATTTTGTTTTTAGATTTAGCTTTTTCTACTGTTTATGTTTCTATGCTGTAGCAGTGCACTCATATTTGCCGATGGTTCTCAAAGAAGATAAAAGTGGACACAAGTACATATTTTTCTATAAATGTTACAAATTCAAGATGGCCGCCATGGTCACGTGACACCAATTTGCATGAAAACGTTATTTTTAGTATGGTATTCTGTTTCACTTATATGGTAGAGATTTCACAAGTCGATATTGAACTGTTACCGATTTGTACACATTCTAAGATACTAACCAGTTTTGGTAAACTAGCTGAAAATTAAGCATAATCGTTTCGAAATTCATGGGCAAAGCAATTGGCAAATCGGAAAAAAAAAAAAAAATTTATTGTTGAATTTGTTTTTTTTTTACTTAGTGTGGTCTACTAGCTATGTTGTTATGCTGTAATAATGCAGTCATACTTGCCGATGGTTCTCAGAGAAGAAAAAAAGTGGACACTAGCACACATTTTTCTATAAATGTCACAAATTCAAGATGGCCGCCATGATCACGTGACACCAATTTGCATAAAACCTTTTTTTTTAGTATGATGTTCTGTTTTACATATATGGTAAAGATTTCATGCCTCCACATAAATCCATTAATTTTTTATAAATTTTTAAACTCCACACATTAATTTTGTGAAATTACCAAAAAAACAAGTTGGCATTGTAGCACGTTTTGCGTAAAATACCTTTGGCATGTTAAGTGTTAAAGGACCAGTTCTTTCTTTTATAGTTTTTTTTACCATATTGCTTAGAAACTGCATGAGAAAAAAATGCCCAAAAATAATATTTTTTTCT
This sequence comes from Anisus vortex, assembly GCA_949126835.1. NCBI lineage: Eukaryota > Metazoa > Mollusca > Gastropoda > Planorbidae > Anisus > Anisus vortex. The sequence goes on along the minus strand of OX421494.1, from coordinate 37,087,956 downwards.
AAAAATGTCACAAACTCAAGATGGCTGCTTAGGTCACGTGGCGCTAATTTGCATGATAATTTAATTTTCCAAAATAGTCTTACGTTTTACATATATGGTAGAGCTTTTCATTACTTGATATTGACTAATAGGGCGTTTGCAATCCCGTGACAAAAAAGCACGTGATTTGTGTTTACTTTGAGTAATGGTGTACAATTAAATATGGCCGCTGTATTAATAAAGTTTCATATAGGCTCGAGCTTTTTTAAATGATGTGTTGTGTTTTAAGTCTTATTAAGATTTAAGCTGTATTATGTATGTTAAATAAAATAGGCTATTTTATTATTATCATAGACATAGATCATAGACGATGTGAGCCTAATAGTGACTTGACTAGATAGCCTATTCACCAACAATATCACTTGACATTGTAGCCTAGCCTACGAAACATTAAAAGTGTAGGCCTATAAAGTGAAATTGAAAGTGTAAATAGGTCTAGCCGGCCCTAGCCTAATCACATTAATCAATTAATCTACAGTACTACTATTTACCTCCTTATTTTTGAGTAGGATAGCCAATATTCAGATGTGAATTTTGCATGATAAAGAAATACTTTACTTTCACCACGTTACGTTTGTACCTCAAGTGGGTTCTATATTTACACAAATACGTCACTAAATTTACACAAAAAAACTTAAGCTCCGCCTACTGAGAACGCTCTATTACATATTATTTATAACTTCTCAAAGATGCTAATCACTTTTGGTGACGTGAGAGAAAGTTGAGCGAAACTGTTTTACAAAACAGGAAGCAAACTGACATGAAAACCATTTTTTATTGCTGCCTTTGTTGTTGTTTTTTTAAACTTCGCTTAGTCTACTAACGATGTTTTTGTACTTTAACAATGCGATCATAATTGCTGATGATTCTGAAAAAAAAAAGATAGTACACACAAGTACATATTTTTTTATAAATGTCACAAATCAAGATGGCCGCCAAAGTCACGTGACGCTAATTTGCATGAGACCTCAATTTTCCAATGTGATCATATATTCTACATATATGGTAGAGATTTCATTCCTCAGTAGTGACTAATTACATATTTATATATGTTCTAATAGTCTTACCAGTTTGGGTGAAGTGGCAGAGAATTGACAAAAATCGTTTCACAATTCATGGGCAAAACAAGGGCGAATTGGAATAAAAACTACTTTTTTATTGTTGAATTGTTTTTTTTACTTAGTGTGGTCTACTAGCTATGTTGTTATGCTGTAATAGTGCACTCATATTTGCCAATGGTTCTCAAAGAAGAAAAAAGGTGGACACAAGTACATATTTTTCTATAAATGTCACAAATTCAAGATGGCCGCCATGGTCACGTGACACTAATTTGCATGAAAACTTTATTTTTAAGTATGGTATTATGTTTTACATGTTTGGTAAAGATTTCATGCTTCCACATAAGTCCATTATTTTTTTATTAATTTTGAAACACCACACTCCAATTTTGTAAAATTAACAAAAAAACAAGTTGGCAGTGGAGCACATTTTGCGTAAAAAACCTTTGGCATGTTAAGTGTTAATATCTCCATTGTGAAGTTGTTTAATTAAAATATATCATATTACTAGTGGTTATGCCCGTCAAAATGACGGAGAAACGAATGACTACAATGTGTTTTGTTAACAGAGAAAGAAAAGAGACTATTACAATAAAGACAATGAACGTCTCTTTTCGGTATTTAGGTTTTGTTCTTTTTAATTGTTTCTGGTCGCCCGGTCATATGCATAATAATTGTTACTGTCAAGCTTCTGGTATTAAAACGTAGCAAACAGTTGTGTTGACTTGACTTGTTATTAATAATAGACTATTAAATAAACAATAATATACTATCTAAAAGGGAAAAAAAAACACAATACCAAACAATGAAAATGTAAATAATTAAAAAAAAGCGTAGAAAAATATATTTCAATACCATAAAAACTAAAGTGAGAACGATTTATTTCGGTATTTAATTTTTGTTCTTGCTTATTGTATTAACAAAACAGTGTTGAGAATGTTTCTTTCGGTATTTAGATTTTGTTTTTTTGAATTGTTTCTGGTCGACCTGACCCTAGCATATATGCATAAGAATTGTGGCCTCAAGGACTGGCGTGTGTGTAAACCGCCGATACATTCCCATTAAGAATACACTGGCGGTCGAACGCATGGGGCACAGCCCCCGCAACGGGTCCGAGGTCCATTACACTGCCGAGTGGCCACTGGTCTCGGTGGGGAGGAAGCAATGGACGCTGCAATCCCGTCTCGAGAACCAACCAGTGCCTGGATGCATGTACCTATAGTAGGCCTATAGGATTTGTGCTACCGGGTGACAGTCCAGATATTCTGGCGAGCCACCACGATAATGATCCTTAGGGGAACCGCAGTGAACGATCGCTGCGCTGCGGAAACCTTCCCCGTTACACGGCACGCCGCGCCTTCGGCGTGTCATTGGGTGGCTGGAGCCTGGACAGAGATTGATCAATCCTAAGCTATACGTCCTGGACACAAGAGCCGAAAGGCTCGTTCAGGTTTTTTTAAGAGATGTTTTAATTCGATATGAAAATGTAGCAAACAGTTGTGTGACTTGACTTGTTATTTATAATATTAAATTAACAATAATATACTACCTAAAAGAAAAAAAACATAAATACAAAACAATAAAAAAGATAAATAATATTTAAAAAAAAATAGAAAATAATATTTCAATGCAATAAAAAACTAAATTGAGAAAGATTTTTCGGTATTTAATATATGTTCTTGCTTACTGTATCAATAAAACAGTATTGAGAATGTTTTTTTCGGTATTTAGTTTTTATTTTATATTGTTGCTGTCAAGCTTATGGTACCCGGTATTTGAAAGTAATCATTTATAGGCCTAACTTGTTTTTTTTTTATAATTCGAATCATTTAATTTATAACGTGTATACAGTCGCCTATTAAAGGATATTCTCAATAGCGACGTAAATCCATTAAATAATTAAAACATTTGTTTACTTTTACTTAGGATAATGCAAACATCAATAATGAAAAAAGAAATAATTTGATAGACATTACGTCATACGCTAGTATTTTTTTTAATGTAAACCATTGAAACTCTCCAAGCCAAATTGCGGTGCGTAACTTTTAAAAAAGGTCTCGCCACATTAAAAAAACAACAGTAGAATTGGGAAAATCCGGAAAGACCCTCGCGTTCAACATAGTGAATGTCGCGTTCAACATAGTAATTGAACGGAAGTGGCCATTTGTTATGTACCGTTATATTTATTTGCATAGATGGATATGACATTTTAGATTTTTTAAATCAACATAATTATGATTATAAGTGATAAAATAAAATTATCTTTTGGAGGACGTTTCCAATTTATACATTTAATTTTTGGCCCAAATAGTCAAACGGCTTAGGAGCCTATAGCGAACAAACATATATATAAATAAATATATAAACAAACATATAAACAAACTCACGGTAATTATATATGTTGATGATGATGATGATGATGTGCCTACAATTCCTTTTTTTTTTCATGGAAGAATATAACTATATCTGTGTCATACGTTCTGAATAAAATTTGAAGTGAGTAGAAACTATAATTGTCACTTGATCATTTCTCAATCTACGTTTTATATGCTGAATAGAATGAAGTCAGCTGTCTGAGTTTAATCTGAATAAAATGTTAAGTTGCTTATATGAATTACCACGCTACCAATAATACAAATAATTATAAGCACTAACAACTGTCTTGGCTTCATGTCATTTCTAGCACTATATGGTCAGATCGAGTTGAAAGTGTAAAACCATTTGTAGCTCATCTACCAGGGGTTGAGTTGGCTTTGGTAGACCTGTTAAAGCTGAATCTCACTCCGAAAACCAGAAACGAAATCCATTAAATCTATGTTATGTCCGTTCTTTAACTTGCATCATAATGTCAGTCACAGTATACTAGTCCCTATTGACTTCTGCAACAAAGTCATTCAAGCTTGTGATGCGACTATAGATATTGTCGGGAACTTAATTATGAATAATTAAGCAAGAAATCCCGGCTCAACTACTTTAGTTTAAGACAATGATGATTATATTAAATACCACTAACAATTTACTACAAGTAGCACAACGTAAAAATAGAATGACATAGACTATCTTTTAAATATATAAATTATTTCTTTACTATAGTTTATTCATGTTGATCTTAGTTTAAAAACAAACAAACAAATATCAAAACAAATATTATAAAATGATATACATATATAAGAAAAAATTAGTATATTAAAAGAAAGCTTTTCAATATAGTACTAATGACAAAATAAGTGAAGAAATATGAGTGACATTAATTTATAAACATTAAGGCGTAATATAGAATTACCTGCTAAACAAAATTGATGAGAATGAATACAAGAAGAAGAGTAGATCTAATAACGAAAGTGATTAAAATTTGCTATCCATATTTTTAGTTCGTATCTCTTATAACAATAGCATAGGGTCTGTCCCGCCTTAGTTCAACTGTTAGGTAACACTTCCTTTCGTTTCACCTGCTTGGTCCCTCCGACGTCCACTATTGTCTATAGCACAACACGGACAACCCACTCCGACGTATTAGTGTCGCAACTAACTGCTGCCAGTAGTCAGTCAATATCGTGGTCGTCCACTCGTCTCTCTCTTACTAGTTTCCTTCACTACACACTGGCCGTCACCTAAATAGCAATCAATAAAGTACTAAGTACAGTCCTATTTAATGTACCTTGTCTAATGGAAAGTATTGATGTAAAACCAAACTTACCCGTGTCAGAAATTAACTGTCCAGTGTCCTCTTTTTTCGGTGGTCTGGCAAAGTCTCGTCTACGGACAGATAACTTAGCTTGAGCAAGATACAAACATCAAGCCTCTTAGCAAAAGTTCTGTGCCGCAAAGTCAGTCTCCCTAATTTAAAAAGTCGTCTCGACTCCCCCCCCCCCCCCCCCCCGATTTCCTTGCCTGTCAGTTTCCACATTCCATGTAAAAATTTATGCCTGTGTCTTAGCCAACCTTGATTCCCCCTTTGTCCCTTTAGCGCCCTATCTGTCTATAGTTACCCGCCCCTAGGTATACATCTTCCTGTTAGACTCCCTCTACCTTGATTCTGTTGTTTGTGCTAAAGTTGCTGTGTCGTGGGAACAAGCTCAGTATTAGCAAGATATTATTATTATTATTTTGTTAGCGTTCCCATGATTTTAATTGCACTTGACAGATATGGAAGTTGCAAACATAGAAAGTTTATAATATGCACAACTAGGGGTTTTGCGAAACAGTTGGAAAGCAATCTGGAATGAAGCTAAGCTTGTTGCAGCCCACCTGCAGATAGAAGTACAATTGTTTAAGAACAGTAATACGACTGCAAGAAAACAAAGAACAATATTCCATGACGAGGATACATACACCTGATGAAAATGTGCATGAGATAAACAAAACAGAAGAATGCCATGAAAAAGCCTAATTTCGAAAACACATTATATTATGTTGTATTGGATAGTGTGATAGTGTTATTGTAGGGCTTACAGTTTACAGTTCGGTTCAATTCAGTCAAAGATATTTCTGACACATTCAGCTTTCTTTGGAACTACCAAAAGATATCAGAAGAAGACGTGACGTATAAAGCTGCTAAGTTAGCAGAAAAGTATTATAATAACATACGTTGTGAAGACTTTCTTCAGGAAATAATTCACCTAACAATGGTTCACAATGCAAATTTCAGTAAAGAACAATTGGGTGCATTGGAACTGTTAAATGCGTTGGCGAATTCCAAATTAGAAAACACTTTTCATAACATAAGTGTCAGTTCGAGGATGTCCCTTACATCACCAGCCACAGTAGCATTAGCAGAGAGGAGCTTCAGTAAACTTAAGCTCATCGAAAATTGCCTTAGGTCCGCCATAAGTCAGGATCGCCAGCACAACTTGGCTAGGCTCAGTATTGAGTCTGGCATTGCAAGACAAATAAACATTGACACGGTAATTCGTAGTTTTGCCAAGAAAAAGGCACGCAATTTAATGCAGTCCTGTTTTAATAAAAAAAAACTCTAGTCTTTTTTCGTATCTGTCTTTTTTTTTCTTTCATGTAGGCCTTTTGATGTATTTTCTGTTGACTATTTCTTTTCACCAAACAGTAAGCATTCAAAAGTTGAATGGTTTGGGTATATTTGTAAATAATTAGATCAATTCTGATCAATACTAAAGCGGAGGAACAATTAGATCTACAACAATTTAAACTAAGCACTATGTACTTGATTAATGTATTTTTGTAATAGACCTGTAAGGCTGTGATTGAAATTATTACACTCTTATGGTAAATGGTAACACATATGGCAGTTTCACAAAATGATCCACGGACCTTTTAAAAAGATTCCTGATTTTTCAAACGTATGTAATACAAATATATCATCTAGATATGACTATAAAAATATGCTATGATGCAAACACAAATTTAAAATTCGGACATTACTTAACTTACTTGAAACCAGAAATGAAACATTTCTACACATCTTTTCTCTTAACATACTAAATTTCATCAACAAAATTACTCCATGAGATATTCAATTTACTCCCTCAAAAATGTATATAGATTTTAACATTCACGCAACAATTACGCCATTTTGGGATGTGGGTCCATTTTCTTAAATCGAAATTGGTTAAATCTGCCAACTAACTTGCAGGTATTCGCAATGTTGTAGAACAATTAATTATCTTTTAATAAAAATGTAGTATTCTCCTTCTATATAATTATTATTTTGTCCTTCGCCATTGTAAATCTGTCCTTCTGACAGACAGTAATTAAACTATTTAATTAAAATATAACAGAAAATACGTCTTGACATAAATAAGTATGTCAACTCATATAGGCCTAGTGAGCCAATGCTAGAAAAGGGGGGGAGGGTTCAAGGGGGGAGCTAGAAGGAGAAGGGATGTAGGCATTTATTTCTACCTCGAGTTTGCAATATTTGAAAGGGGTATGGTAGTTGAAAAAAGGAGAAAGGGGGGTTCTACCACAATGGACTAGGCCTATGATCCCTACAAGCAGAATAAAACGGGGAAAGAGGTGGGCATTTATTAGTTCATGGACAATAGTTTAAGGTGCGAGGAGGTTGAGAGGGGGGGAGGCTATAACACTATCAATGAAAGCCTGAACAGGGGAAGGGAGGATGGAGAGGGGGGTCACTTTTTTTAAACCAACTTTAAACATTACAAGGGCTAGTGGTTTTAAAAAAAAGGAGGGGGGAGGGAGTTGTGGGCAATGGGATATCACCAAAAAAAAAGCAGGAGAGGGATGAAACATTGTTAGTGAAGAGGGGAATCAATTCATTTTATTTGCTCACAGATTCTAAGTGCCCAATCATTTGTTTTAATTTGGTAAAGAAAAAAATTATAAAGTTTTGACTGTTTAATTTAATATTTAATTATATTTTTATTGTAAAATCCCATTTCATTTTAAATTATTATTCTGGTTTGAAAATGAATTCATAAAACACATTAGTAAATTTAACAAGAAAAATGGGGTTAGGGTGGGAAAAAAAAGGGGGGGGGGGTAGTTAAAAGTTGTAATTAAATTTTGACTGTTTAAAAAATGTGTACAACATGTCCACTTACCTTGACCTTGTAATATCCTTTTTTAAAACTGATTATTCTATACATGTAGGCTATGTCCCTTAGTTAATGGCCATTAATTTGATATGATACTCATTTTGTGCAAGTTGGTACAAAATGAGGTCCTGGAAACCCTTGTCAGTGTTGAGAAATATTACTTTTTGATCTTGTGGAAGAGCTTACGTATTTAAGTTATTATTATTGGGCCTAGTCGGCCTAGCCTACTGTATTAGTATTGTAAGGACCACTATTTTCTATTTTTGTGTAAATATGAGTGTGAGGATTAAAAATATATATCGTTGTTTTAGTAGGACACAATTTGTATAATCTCTAACCCGGTGTTCATGTATGGAATAAACGAGTGACGTTTTACGATAGAAACAATGACGTAGTAGTTAGAGAGAAGGACAGACGACCTTAAGATTTGGTAGCGGCAAGAAGTGATGGACTAGGCCAGGGGTCTCCAAACTACGGCCCGCGGGCCGCTTGCGGCCCGCAAGGCCCTTTAATGCGGCCCGTGGAGTCCTTTTTATCCACAGTAAAAAATTACGGAATTTTACCTGTATCCTGCCAAGTACAGCAAATCAGGTGAGAAAGCATTGTGTGTGATTTGCAACGAAACTGTGACTGTGATAAAAAAATACAACCTGCGCCGTCATAATCAAAGCCAACATCAGGAGAATAATGCACATTTGGAGAGTGAAGTCCGTGCAGAAAAATTTGCTAAATTACAAAATCAACTCACATCTCAGAGGACATTGTTCAGTAAATCTTCAAATGAAAACAAATATATAACTAATGCCATTCATAAAGTTGCTTACGTCCTGGCTAAAAGTTGCAAACCGTCTACAGATGGTGAAGTAGTGGAGGATGTTTGTTGTAGGTAGCTGAGGAACTTTGCCCAGAAAAGTCAAAACAATTTTAAAATGTAGTTTTGGGTGCAATACCATTTGCCGCCGAGTTACAGATATGGGTGAAAACATTGTGAATCAAATAGCGAATAATGCAAGCAAGTTTCGCCATTTTTCAATTCAAATAGATTAATCGCTGGACAGCTTTTCCACCTCTCAACTGATTTTGTTCATTAGAGGTGTGTATGAAGACATGAACATAACACAAGAGCTGGCTTCCCTACATATCATGTATAATGTATGGCACTGATACCGGACAGAATATATATTTAATGAGTTGAAAAAAAACATTTACTGATTATAACTTGGACTCGACTAACCTCAGTTGCCTGACTGTTGATGGAGGAAAGAAGATGAGTGGCATAAAGAAAGGCTTGGTTGGACAAGTGAAGCAGATGTGAAATGAAAACATTCCACAACCAATGTTCCTGCATTGTATTATTCACCAGCAAGCTTTGTGTGGTAAATGTATGGACATTAGCAGTGCCCTGAATCCTGTGTTCAAGATGGTCAATTTATTATGGTCACATGGGCTCAGTCATAGACAGTTCAGAGACATATTGAAAGATACAGATACAGAATCGAAAGATTTACCATTATTACACAGCAGTAAGATGGCTAAGTTGTGAAACAGTTCTGAGCAGAGTAGTTAAGTTAAGAAAGGAAATAAGTGAGTTCATGGAAAGTAAAGGCTAGCCACAGCCATAGCTTTCTGATGAAGAGTGGGTAAGGAAATTGGCCTTTGCTACAGACATAACTAGTCATTTAAATTTTCTGAACCTAAAACTACAAGGAGAGAAAAATCTAGTTTTTGATCTATACACCCACGTAAAAAACCTTCAGATCCAAACTTGTCTTGTTTAGGGAAAAAGTACAGCCCAACAACTTGACGCACTTTAAGCAGTTCAAGGTAATCATGGCTGAAGCAACAGCTGAGTTCCCCACGTCATTTGCATTCGAGATCATCAAAGATCTCCAAAGATCTCTCAGGAGCGGTTTTCTGATTTAGATTCAAGGCAGAAGAATTGAGACTGTTTCAAAACCCATTTGAAGCAGACGTGGCCAGTTGCCCTGATGAACTGCATCTGTAGGTCATTAAGTTGCAAGCAAATGACCTCCTTAGGGATAAGTTCAAAGAAGGACTGATTGGTCTTTACCAGTTTTTGCCCAAGGAAGACTTTCCTAATATTAAGACGTTTGCATCAAGGTACCTTTCAATCTTTGGAACAACATACCTGTGTGAACAAACATTTTCAAGAATGAAATACGTAAAGAACAATTTGAGAACAAACTTGTCCGATGATAACCTCCAGAAAAAAAAAATTCACCGTTCCCACTAAATACAGGTGTTTAAGTGTAGTGCACGAATGTGTTATAAAATAATAACTGAATACAATAATATTAAATACATAATTAAAAACAACATCCCTTTTTTATATTTGGTCCTCGAGTGTGTAGTTGGCCCCCGAGCTGCTGTTTGATAGTTAATGTGGCCCTCGGGCTGAAAAGTTTGGAGACCCCTGGACTAGGCTATTGAAACTGTTGTATATTTACATTCATCTTGTACATAAGTTGTTGGAGAATTCTGAATTAAATATTGGTTATCATTTTACTACAAGCCGGCAGTTTGTTTATTGATTGTTAGTATATAATGTGATCTCCCTGAGAGTTGTGTACATAACATTTACAAAATAACGGTCACAATGAGCAATCACAGATAAATTCACAGCCTCGTGAAAACAAAAAACCTAAGAAGTCAAGAAGAAGCCTAAATATTGAAACTTTGTTTTAAGCTACATGTATATTTCAAATAGTACACAAAAACACAGAGTTACACACCTGTCACCTGACAATGTTTTGACTCGAGAGCATTGAAGTGGCCGATAAGACCGTCTTTTTCTTCTGGGCTTTTTTTTTCAAAAAAGTTCATTTTATCAGAGACAATTTGCTCCAGTTGTGTGCCTACTTCATCCTTTTTTTTTTTTGTCAAATGTGCTTGTTTTGATCCATTTTTTACGTCTTTTTGGGGTAGCACATGGTGCTACTTCTGTAGGTCATCAATGTTTTTAATTTGGATTTTAATCGCCTTGGTTACTGTATTTTGATTGGTCTATTACTTCATATTATGATAGTCGTAAAAGTCACGCAATTTATGGACTTAGCATTTTATAATTAATGCGCATTATTCACAAGTATTTCCGGGTCACGTGATGTACGATCAGTAAGTGTTTGTTTACATAATGATAAAGAAGTAATTATAAGAAGTTGTCTTAGTGTGATAGGATTCTGACGTTAAATCTTCACTAAAGAAAAATAAACATCGATATCCGCTGATAGATACAATGAACAATGAACAATATTTATTTGCCACATAGTACATAGGTACAATAAAGGCTTAGTCAAAAACATAAGAAAATTATAGCATTTGTGAATAATAAATTGAACAATAATAGTAGCTGATAGATACAAACGTCTTAAATGCATGGCATGCCAAAAGAAGACATAATAACAGAGTATATTATGTTCCAAACACTTCGTAAACGAAGACGGAGATTTCCTTGTTTAAACCTTTCACTGCTAGGCCTAAGCGACGGTAAGTGTAGCATACTTGCCATTGGCCTAGATCTTCTTAGCTTAAGTCAATGATAAAATGATCTCATAAAATTTAAAAATCATTCTCTTATGCATATTTCAATTTGTATGTGTGATTAGCTAATACCCTACAACTGAGTTGTCAACTCATTAATTGCCAATTAACTTTAACCCAATAGGCCTAAATCTCTCCATGATTAAACAATGCTTGGCTTTTAAAAACCATGTTCATGTGGATATGTTATAATCACACCCATGTGCAGTGTTTAAGACATCTGTGTCGTTATATAATGTCTCTAAATTAAATGTTTTTAATAAGCATTGATACAGATAAAATAGAAGCGAAAGACGCCATTATTTGTTTGTAGTCTGCACATCAAGTGACCAAAATGCTATCGCTAAGGACTTGTGAATAATGCCCATTATAAAGAGACAGCGTTTTCTCATGATTTTTAAAAACCTAAATATCTAAGTACTTACAACACATTAACTTTGATACTTTTAAGGGTGATAGTTTAGAGCCATATATATATAAAGACCTACCATGCAATGGTCCTAACGCATTTTTTTTCAAAAAATGGACTTAAGACCTTCTTGCACTGGCGCCGTCATATACAGATTTAGACACGTTTTTGATTTATATCATCGTTAATATTCAAACATTGACATAGCAAATGGAGATTTTCGCTTCTATTGAAGCCTACAATTTGAAACTTAGAAAAGAAATTTAAAAAAATATGTTTCATTAAACCCACTCGAAATAAAGAAACAACAACACACATAACAACATGGGATTGATCATTTGGGCATCAAGAGTAGGGGTCACCCCAAAATCTGTCCAAATTTACTGTAGTTTATTTACTCATGTGGTTAAATAATCCCATCGGTGCTGCCGAACTAGAAATCTCACACACAAAAAGGCCCAACATTAGAGTTAACAAAATATACATATCAATTGACATCCATCAATTTATCCATCAATACATCCAGACATCAATCAATTTATCTATCAATACAACCAGACATCCATCAATTTATATATCAATACATTCAGACATCCATCGATGTATCTATAAATACATCCAGACAACCATGAATTTATATATCAATACATCCAGACACCCATCAATTTATATATCAATACATCCAGACATCCATAAATTTATCTATCAATACATCCAAACACCCATCAATTTATCTATCAATACATACAGATATCCATCAATTTATCTATCAATACATCATGAAATCCATCAATTTATCTATCAATACTTCCACACATCCATCAATTTATCTATCAATACATCCAGACAACCATTAATAATCTATCAGTTTTGTATTAGATTTGCACTAGATTTTAAACCCCAACCTATGCATTTCCCTAATGTTAAAGATAATTTATATCTACATCCATAAATGATAGATGAGCTTCAGACTTCAGAAGTACATTAGAACATTCAAAGTCTTCTAAGCCTAGTCGAGACTTTTTACAATTTTATGGACTGGTCTATTGACAATTCCTAATGAGGTCTGACTTTTCAAATGGAAGAGATCATGAACTTCCGGTGCTATTTTTAAATAATTTTTTTAGGCATTTCCGTAAACAAAGAAGCATGCTTTTGCTGGTGTTTGACAATTTATTTCAACCTCGACGGCCAGTTCTAATATTTTAGAAACATACAATGGCTACAAGATTGGTTATGATGAATGCGTTTCTAACATCAAAAGTGTGTAGGCGATAATTGATGCTCAAAGTGTTAGCCGCGTTAAATTAAATTGTAACGCAGCACACAGACATGTTTTTTTTTAATGAAATGAACGAATGGGACCAGAAATGTTTTATACTTCGACCTAATATGCTTGCATAATCGTTAAGACTTGTCAATATCCGTGGCTTTTTTGTAACGTCGTCTATACAGTGATTAAAACAGAGCATAAGCGTCCCTAAAAACTTTTCCACCCAAAAGAACAAAAAGAAATATATGTGGTTAGGAGAAACCCTTAAATCTATATTATACAGAGCAGAAAACCCAGAGATGAGGGATGGTGAGGGACATTTGTCGACGCCAGCGGTGTAAAATATATGATTGTGTGTAAGTGTGATACCAAGCTGTCTTTCCAGAGATAGGTGTATACCAGGTGGGACATCTGTTGCTAGCTAGTTTTGGGCAATCACAGTATCCTCCATCTGTCCAGAATTGATTGTTTCAGTGACAAAAACACTATAATTTTACAGTGGACCATTTAGCGGGTGAGATATTGTATGTTTTTTTTTACATGAAAACTAATCTACCTAATACAAATAGGATGTTTTGGACAACGTATTGAACAAAAGTAATATATGTATTATATATATGTGTGTTTGCAGTGTAATTTGTGTGTATGTGTGTGCATGTTTGAATACACACACTATATTCATTAATACTATTTGTAACTTATCTTTTTTTTTCTTTACAGACTCCGTGATCTTACCCTTAGAGGATGGCTATTTACTTGCCAACATTACTGTTATGTTTCCTGATGTACAATTTGACTTTAGCCTTTAAATATCACGACTACTGCATTGTGGGAAGCGGACCCAGTGGCCTTCAACTTGGATATTTTCTAAAGGCAGCGGTTAGAAATTATATTGTATTTGAAAGAAATAATATTTCAGGTTAGTAATGGACAAGTCTTAATGAGGCTGACCTTTTAAATGTATAATTGTGTTCATAAATTTTCGGTTCAATTCCGACAACACCAAAAAAATGCTTTTGCAAGTGTTTGATAATTTATTTAAACCTCGAATGCCAGTTCGAGTCTTTTAGAAACATACAATGGCTATAATATTAGTTATGAGGAATCGGCTTTTAACATCAAAAGGCCATGTTTTTAAATTACACTTATAACATTTTATCACATAATTTGTAACTGTATCTACTTTTAGTTTAATTTTAAAGAATAGTTAGGCCTATATTAGAAAATATAAATGTTACAGTATGTTTTTAAAAAGGTTTTATAACGGTTAGCAGTCACTTTATTCCATACTTATGTACAGACATTTCAAAACAAAAATCTAGCTTTTTTGTATGAAATCAATTTTAACACGTCTATAAAGAGAGAAAAGAAAATTGAGGTTGGTCGAATCAATACAGTCATAACTTATAATGGAAATGCAGCACTATGGTGTGAAGGGTTAATGGTTTGATTACTTTGAGATGTCTCATTACGGGTACAGGCAGCAGCTGGTTATCAGGAACTATGGGATTGATTCTCTTAACTGTGATTTTCACTACACCCTGGTCCACACGTCACGTGGTCAAAGAAAATATATTCAAATATAACATCAAGATCTGACCGAACAATTAGAAATCGAACCTTATATCTTTCTATTTTAGTAACGCTCGGTATAATTAGGAAATCTCATTAATTTACTATACAGTAGAAGTAGTCCATTAGTCCGGCATCCAACAGTCCGGAATTCCCAATAGTCCGGCATCGCTCCGGAAAATTGTAAAAATGTTGGTTTTCTCCAAAAGTGTGTCTTTAAAGTTAAAGCAAATAAAAACGCTCGAGAGCTATTCGGAAGTTTTTGGGATAGTTCGGGATCATCCGGAAGCGCTCGTTAGTCTATTGTTCGGAAACAATTAGCGGCCGGCTAGTCTCAGCTGTCACAACAAATACAGGTGCAGTGCAGCATAGTTAATCAATCACGAAGCGTCTTCGCCATTTTTTTGTGCGTTGTTGAAGATGAGGTAGAGGAGTTGCTTCTAATCGACGAGAATGAGCCTGTTGAACAAGAACTAACCGATGAGGACATTATCAATAGTGTAATAAACCCTCAACCTACTCAAAATCTTGAAGAAAGTCACTCAGATGCCGAAACGGAAGAAAGAGGAAAAAACAGCTGGGCAGAAGCTGCAGAATCACTAAATAAGTTTATCTCTTTTGCTGAGGCTAGTACTAGCTATATAGTGCTTCAGAAATTATCGATTTCCATATCAATAGAAATAAATTTTATACTAAACGCCAAAAGTCAAGAAAACAAAGACATTCGTGACTTTTTAAAATCTAAGTAAAATATGTTTTACAGTAGGCTTACGTGTAGGCTACATACATTATTTGAAATGTAAAAGAAACTTTGTTATATTTGCATACTGTATTTGTAGTTTAATTATTAACCTAATTGTTCTTATAATTACGATTTATGTACAAAGTACATTTGTTTTACGGCAAATCCTATAATACACTAAAAAGAAGTGGCACCGCCCGATAGACCGGAATTTTCGATAGTCCGGATTATCGGGCTTCTACTGTAATTCCATTTCTTCCTGACTGCAGGTAGTTTTTTCACATTGTACCCAAGACACAGAAAATTAATTAGTCTCAACAAACGGAACACTGGCAAGGTCAATAAAGAATTCTCACTACGTCATGACTGGAACTCTCTTCTGTCACATGACCAAGATCTTTTGGTTACCAAATATTCCAGAGAAATTTTTCCGCATGCTAACGTATTGTTGAAGTATTTTAATGACTTTCAGGTGAGTCAGAAATATTTTTCGCTGTTAAAATTATTGGTTACCAGGAACGTCACATCCGCGTCATGGGTTCCATAAATATAATTATTAAAGACGTCACATCTACGTCACGGATACCGTACATTTAACTACCGAAGACGTCACATCACCGTCACGGATACCGTACATTTAACTACCGAAGACGTCACATCACCTTCATGGGTACCGTACATTTAACTACCGAAGACGTCACATCAACGTCATGGGTACCGTAAATTTAACTAACGAAGACGTCACATCACCGACATGGGTTCCATACATATAACTATTAAAGACGTCACATCAACGTCATGGATTACCACACATATAACTATTAAAGACGTCATATCAACGTTATGGGTTCCATACATATAACTATTAAAGACATCACATCAACGTCATGGGTACCGTACATTTAACTACCAAAGACGTCGCATCACCGTCATTGGTACCATACATATAACTATTAAAGACGTCACATCAACGTCATGGGTTCCATACATATAACTATTAAAGACGTCACATCAACTTCATGGGTACCGTACATTTAACTACCGAGGACGTCACATCACCGTCACGGGTACCGTACACTTAACTACCAAAGACGTCACATCACCGTCATGGGTACCATACATATAACTATTAAAGACGTCACATCAACGTCATGGGTTCCATACATATAACTATTAAACACGTCACATCAACTTCATGGGTACCGTACATTTAACTACCAGAGACGTCACATCACCGTCATGGGTACCATACATATAACTATTAAAGACGTCACATCAACTTCATGGGTACCGTACATTTAACTACCGAAGACGTCACATCACCGTCATGGGTACCGTACATTTAACTATCAAAGACGTCACATGAATGTCATGGGTACTGTACATTTAACTACCCAAGATGTCCCATTAATTGTATGGGTGCAACTACCGAGAAAGTCACATCGAGAAAATAAAATTTAAGGAAGTTGTAACAATTGTTAAAGTCAGCAAATATTTAAATACAAATTAAAAACATTTCGATAGTTAATGTTAGAACATGTCAGTGGGTAGCTGTGCAACTATGACTTCTGTCCTATTATATCTGCTCGCTCCCAGTACTATTGACATTGTTGTGGATTGAAACAGTATTGTTTTATTTCTTTATATTTCAAGCCTCCCCTATCTCAATACACACTCACACATTCTATATTACATGTATTTTGGTTCCGCCACTGCCATAGAGAACAAACTATTACTTTCTATTTTAATATTTTGCAAAATATGTTTTTAAAGTCCCCGTCTCTTAACAGTCTCGTTAAGCATTTATTCAAATTATGTTGTTTTTTTTCATCCTATTCTGAAATTGGTTGCATAAACTTTCAGAAAAAACTCAACATTAATGTCCAGTTCAACACGAACATTAACAACATCCGAACTATGGCAAACAAAACTGCACCAGATGGACACGTGTTTGAAATGGAAGATCAAAACGGGCAGTCTTATCTGTGCCGGTAGGATGGTTTGATTCATATATTTAAATATTTATATCCAATTAATATTAGTGATTAGCTAATAAGGGAGTAATACTATTATATCGAGTATGATATTGAATATAGGCTGTACGAAATTAATATTAATTTTAAAAAGTTCTGTCCCTTTGAATTTTGACGTCATAGCCAACGTTTGGAAACTTCAACATTTAAACAAAACTCTGCAAAATGATGTCACATTCTAACCATTTTACTAAACTGGTTTTACAAGAGATAATTCTAACCATTTTACTCTACTGGTTTTACAAGAGAAAATTCTAACCATTTTACTCTACTGGTTTTACAAGAGAAAATTCTAACCATTTTACTCTACTGGTTTTACAAGAGAAAATTCTAACCATTTTACTCTACTGGTTTTACAAGAGAAAATTCTAACCATTTTACTCTACTGGTTTTACAAGAGAAAATTATAACCATTTTACTATATTGGTTTTACAAGAGAAACGGTATAAATACAGGAAGAGTTATGTTAAGTTGTAAATTGAAGGAAGCAGTAATATGTAAAACACTCAATGACTTATTTATACCATAGACTATAATACACATTGACCGCTTGCTTTAGTATTTCTGCTATATGATGACTTGAAACCACAGATCAGTGCTTGCAACACTGATTTTTTCGGAATTCCCGATTCTAAATAAAGTATTTGCCATACATGACAAGTTCCGTTTTATTTATTTATATACACTATTATACATGGACCGCTTGCTTTAGTTTTTTATGCTATTATCTTATTTTTTTGCAATTCTCGATTCTAAATAAAGTAATTGTCATACATTTTATTAAATCGCATTTTTTCGACTTTTAATGTATCAATAACTTTATTTCCTGTATAGCAATTACGTTATTTAGAATCGGGAATTCCGAAAATCAGTGTTTCAAGTCATCATATAGCAGAAATACCAAAGCAAGCGGTCCATGTGTATTATAGTCTATGAGAAAATCATAGCGATTTAATAAAACGGAACTAGTATATCAATAACTTTATTTCCTGTATAGCAATTACTTTATTTAGAATCGGGAATTCCGAATATCAGTGTTTCAAGTCATCATATAGTAGAAATACTAAAGCAAGGGGTCCATGTATATTATAGTCTATGATTTAATCGCTATTATTTTATCAATGAAAAATTAAAATCGAAAGAGGAAATGAAAAATTGCATCAAAGAACAAATACAACAAAAATGGACAAATAATCACCCAGAACATGACAAAAATGGACAAAAAATCATCCAGAACACGACAAAAATGGACAAATAATCATCCAGAACATGACAAAAATGGACAAAAAATCATCCAGAACACGACAAAAATGGACAAATAATCATCCAGAACATGACAAAAATGGACAAATAATCATCCAGAACATGACAAAAATGGACAAATAATCATCCAGAACATGACAAAAATGGACAAATAATCATCCAGAACATGACAAAAATGACTCCTACTATAACCTTTCCCGACAAGCCCAAAAATGTATCTTCAGACTCAGGACCGGGCATAACAGACTAAGACAACATGTGTTCCGAAGGCTAGGCATTGGAACCTGTGAAGATTGCCCATGTAGGATGTCACCTGAGAACACAGAACATGTGCTCCAAGCCTGCCCTCTTTATGAAACAGCTTGCAACAGGTTCTGGTCGCAGATGACCTATACCAACACCAGACTGTATGGAAAAGAGACAGACCTGGAAACTACTATGCAATTCACCATAGCTATAGGCCTTGTTTGAACCTCTCCATTAACTAATAATATGGAGAACGAAGAAGAAGAAGTAAGTATACAGCGGGAAAATGTATAGATCAGTGTTGTATGCGCACGGAAAAAGAACATAAGCTCTAAAAATAGAGGAAGCGGTCCATCTCGTTATAGTCAAAGATGATAGGAATAATAAGCTTACAAGTATTCATTTAAAGTAAAAAAAAAAATGCGATTTTATAAAACGGAACTTGTATGGCAAATACTTTCTTTAGAATCGGGAATTACAAAACAAGAAGGTAAAAGCAGAAAAAACTAAAGCAAGCGGTCCTTGTGTTTTATAGTCAATGTTTATACCAATGCTTGTGGACTATGACAGTTGTTTTATTTTATTATATTATTTGTGATAAAAACCCTTTTTTAATTTGTAGAACTGATTAGAGGAAGCTTTAAAACAGGTGTATTCTTTTTTTAAATAGAGGCCTACTTATCAATAAAGTGTTAAAGGATGTGTGTTGTTTTAAATATAGGCCTTCAAATGAGATATGCCTACCGATACAGTCTTCTCGCTTTAATTTTAAAATATAGACGTTACACGTTTTTCCTTTGCCTCAAATTAAGAGCGGCAAATAAAATACCACCAAGGTTATTAGTTCAACGTCACAAAACTAATTTACATACACTTCTTAACTGTACACACCAATGGACAAGTCTTACTGATAATGCATGCATAAAAATCAAACTATCCAGTCCTGTTCGTTCATTTACTAAAGGCTATCTAGAAACAAGGAATCACGTTTTGACTGGAATCATGATTCAGCGAATCACTAGAATCTTGTTTCCGTTCGAATCAGTAATACGCTGTTTCACAATCAGCCATGCCGCACGTAAAATCACATTAAGAGAGAATCCTGAATCACGGAAAGTGTTGAGAGTGACTACGAAGTAATTTTGGTCTGTGCCGCTGCGTCTGTTATACTTCAAGCACAAAGAAAACGAAAAGGAAAATGGTGGGTTAAACCTTGGATCGAAAGAAGAAAGATCTATGGAGCATACCATGTTCTTTTAAGCATTTTAAGCGAACTGGAAGATTTAATCGCAGCCATCTTTGTTTAGTTTTTTTACTAGGCTAATTATCACATGATCTAGTTTGCGCTTCCCATTGGCTGATATAGCTTGAATCAAGATTCATGATTCCAAATTTTAGAACATGTTCTAAATCTGTGAATCATCGCGAATCACTGCTGAAACTGAGACAATTAAGTTTCGCGCTATGTCACATTTGAAACAGGGAGAATCATCGTGAATTTGGAATTGAATCGCAGCGAATCACTGATGTATATTTAAAAAGCAAGAATCACGATTTTCGTGAGGTGTCAATTTATTTCGTCTACGACTCATAATTCAACACAGTCTCATAATTCATCTACGCCTCATAATTCAACTACGACTCATAATTCAACTACGTCTTCTAATTCCAACTTCCACGGGATAGACGAATTATTGAGTTCAATCTACAATCATATTTTAAAATCATACCTTCCCCCTCTCTTTTGAATATAATGCATATATAATGGTCAATGTACTGTACTATCATTTATTTAGGATAACTCAAATTCGATGTAAAGTAAAAAAAAAAAGCTAGAATCACGATTTTTATGACGCGTAAATCTAATACGTTTTATTTCATCTTACAACTCATAATTCAACTTCGTCTCATAATTCAACTTCGTCACATAATTCAACTACGTCTTCTAATTCCAACTTCCACTGTAGAGACGAATTATTGAGTTAAATCTACAATAATATTTTCAAGGTGATACCTTCCCACTCTCCATTGAATCTAATACATATATAATGGTCACTGTACTGTACTATCATTTATTTATAACTGACATTCGTAAAAAATATGTTTGTTCTTTAGATCTATATTTTGTATCCGTTGTATTGAGCTCAGAAATAAAAACAAAAAATATAGATCTATAGCACAAAAATACTTCAATAAGTAGGCTACATTTTAAAGACAGTTAAATAGATAGGCCTATAATATGTCTTTTACATTTACATTGTGGAATTAAATTGTAAAATTTAATGGGATTTTTTATTTAACGGATTTTTCCTGCCCCAAAGAGGCTGTTAGATCAAGGCTTCTTGGTCAAATAACTTACACATACTATTAGGATTAAGAAATACTACCTAGGCTGAAGTAAAGTCTAGGTCTATTATATATGCTTCAGATAGATAGCCCGTAATGGATATAAGACTATGGCATATCAAACAGTTTACTCACACAGCAATAATTCTAGGTTATAGTAACTGTACCTATTTCAATGATTTGTATAATCCAAAAAAAAAATATGAATGAAAATGTGTTTAAATGTAGCCTATTATTATAATCCTTTAACCCCCGCCTCTTCGTGTATATAGTTATGGTTATATACGATGCATATTAAAAACAATAGTTTCTGATCAGTTAGATAAGGTAAGAAAGTTTGATCAGATAGAAAAGGTAAAAAAGTTTGATCAGTTAAAGACGGTATAAAAGTTTGATTAGTTAGATAAGGTAAGAACGTTTGATCAGTTAGTAAAAGGTAAAGAATTGTGAACATATTGAAAAGGTAAGGAATTGTGAACAGTTAGAGAAGATAAGGAATTGTGAACAGTTAGAAACAGTAAGGAAGTGTAAACAGTTAGAAAAGTTATAGAAGTGTGAACAGTTAGAAAAGGTAAGGAAGTGTGAACAGTTAGAAAAGGTAAGGATATGTGAACAGTTAGAAAACGTAAGGAAGTGTGAACAGTTAGTAAAGGTAAGGAAGTGTGAACAGTTAGAGAAGGTAAGGAAGTGTGAACAGTTAGTAAAGGTAAGGATGTGTAAACAGTTAGAAAAGGTAAGGATGTGTGAACAGTTAGAAAAGGTAAGGAAGTGTGAACAGTTAGTAAAGGTAAGGAAGTGTGAACAGTTAGAGAAGGTAAGGAAGTGTGAACAGTTAGTAAAGGTAAGGGTGTGTAAACAGTAAGAAAAGGTAAGGATGTGTGAACAGTATGAAAAGGTAAGGATGTGTGAACAGTTAGAAAAGGTAAGGATGTGTAAGCAGTTAGAAAACGTAAGAATATGTGAACAGTTAGAAAAGGTAAGGATATGTGAACAGTAAGAAAAGGTAAGGATGAGTAAATAGTTAGAAAAGGTAAGGATGTGTGAACAGTTAGAAAAGGTAAGGATATGTGAACAGTTAGAAAAGGTAAGGATATAAGAACAGTTAAAAAAGGTAAGGATATGTGAACAGTTAGAAAAGGTAAGGATATGTGAACAGTTAGAAAAGGTAAGGATATGTGAACAGTTAGAAAAATAAGGAAGTGTAAACAGTTAGAAAAGGTAAGGATATGTGAACAGTTAGAAAAGGTAAGGATGTGTGTACAGTTAGAAAAGGTAAATATATGTGAACAGTTAGAAAAGGTGAGGATATGTGAACAGTTAAAAAAGGTAAGGAAGTGTAAACAGTTAGAAAAGGTAAAGATGTGTGAACAGTTAGAAAAGGTAAGGATAAGTGAACAGTTAGAAAAGGTAATGATATGTTAACAGTTAGAAAAGGTAAGTATATGTAAACAGTTATAAAAGGTAAGGATGTGTGAACAGGTAGAGAAGGTAAGGAAGTGTGAACAGTTAGACAAGGTAAGGAAATGTGAACAGTTAGTAAAGGTTAGGGTGTGTAAACAGTTAGAAAAGGTAAGGATGTGTGAACAGTTAGAAAAGATAAGGATATGTGAACAGTTAGAAAAGGTAAGGATATGTGAACAGTTAAAAAAGGTAAGGATATGTAAACAGTTAGAAAAGGTAAAGATGTGTGAACAGTTAGGAAAAGGTTAGGATGTTTGAACAGTTAGAAAAGGTAAGGAAGTGTGAACAGTTAGTAAAGGTAAGGAAGTGTGAACAGTTAGAGAAGGTAAGTAAGTGTGAACAGTTAGAGAAGGTAAGGAAGTGTGAACAGTTAGTAAAGGTAAAGATGTGTAAACAGTTAGAAAAGGTAAGGAAGTGTGAACAGTTAGAGAAGGTAAGGAAGTGTGAACAGTTAGTAAAGGTTAAGATGTGTAAACAGTTAGAAAAGGTAAGGAAGTGTGAACAGTTAGAGAAGGTAAGGAAGTGTGAACAGTTAGTAAAGGTAAAGATGTGTAAACAGATAGAACAGGTAAGGAAGTGTGAACAGTTAGAGAAGGTAAGGAAGTGTGAACAGTTAGTAAAGGTAAAGATGTGTAAACAGTTAGAAAAGGTAAGGAAGTGTAAACAGTTAGAGAAGGTAAGGAAGTGTGAACAGTTAGTAAAGGTAAAGATGTGTAAACAGTTAGAAAAGGTAAGGAAGTGTAAACAGTTAGTAAAGGTAAAGATGTGTAAACAGATAGAAATGGTAAAGATGTGTAAACAATTAGAAAAGGTAAGGAAGTGTGAACAGTTAGAGAAGGTAAGGAAGTGTAAACAGTTAGTAAAGGTAAAGATGTGTAAACAGTTAGTAAAGGTAAGGATGTGTGAACAGTTAGAAAAGGTAAGGAAGTGTGAACCGTTAGAAAAGGTAAGGAAGTGTGAACAGTTAGAGAAGGTAAGGAAGTGTGAACAGTTAGTAAAGGTAAAGATGTGTAAACAGTTAGAAAAGGTAAGGAAGAGTGAACAGTTAGAAAAGGTAAGGATGTGTGAACAGTTAGAAAAGGTAAGGAAGTGTGAACCGTTAGAAAAGAAAAGGAAGTGTGAACCGTTAGAAAAGGTTAGGAATTGTGAAAGTTAGAAAAGGAAAGAATGTGTGAACAGTTAGAAAAGGTAAGGAAGTGTAAACCGTTAGAGAAATTAACGAAGTTTGATCAGTAAGAGAAGGTAAGGGAAAGTGAACAGTTAAAGAAGGTAAGGAAGTGTGAACAGTTAGAGAAGGTAACGAAGTTTGATCAGTTGGAGAAGGTAAGGAAGTGTGAACAGTTAGAGAAGGTAAGGATGTGTGAACAGTTAGAAAAGGTAAGAATATGTGAACAGTTAGAAAAGGTAAGGATATGTGAACAGTTAGAAAAGGTAAGGATATGTGAACAGTTAGAAAAAGTA
This sequence comes from Anisus vortex, assembly GCA_949126835.1. NCBI lineage: Eukaryota > Metazoa > Mollusca > Gastropoda > Planorbidae > Anisus > Anisus vortex. Next base: position 37,063,962 of record OX421494.1, on the reverse strand, counting down.
AGGAAGTGTAAACAGTTAGAAAAGGTAAGGATATGTGAACAGTTAGAAAAGGTAAGGATGTGTGTACAGTTAGAAAAGGTAAGGATATGTGAACAGTTAGAAAAGGTGAGGATATGTGAACAGTTAGAAAAGGTAAGGAAGTGTAAACAGTTAGAAAAGGTAAAGATGTGTGAACAGTTAGAAAAGGTAAGGATAAGTGAACAGTTAGAAAAGGTAATGATATGTTAACAGTTAGAAAAGGTAAGGATATATAAAAAGTTATAAAAGGTAAGGATGTGTGAACAGGTAGAGAAGGTAAGGAAGTGTGAACAGTTAGAAAAGGTAAGGAAGTGTGAACAGTTAGTAAAGGTTAGGGTGTGTAAACAGTTAGAAAAGGTAAGGATGTGTGAACAGTTAGAAAAGATAAGGATATGTGAACAGTTAGAAAAGGTAAGGATATGTGAACAGTTAAAAAAGGTAAGGATATGTGAACAGTTAGAAAAGGTAAAGATGTGTGAACAGTTAGGAAAAGGTAAGGATGTGTGAACAGTTAGAAAAGGTAAGGAAGTGTGAACAGTTAGTAAAGGTAAGGAAGTGTGAACAGTTAGAGAAGGTAAGTAAGTGTGAACAGTTAGAGAAGGTAAGGAAGTGTGAACAGTTAGTAAAGGTAAAGATGTGTAAACAGTTAGAAAAGGTAAGTAAGTGTGAACAGTTAGAGAAGGTAAGGAAGTGTGAACAGTTAGTAAAGGTAAAGATGTGTAAACAGTTAGAAAAGGTAAGGAAGTGTGAACAGTTAGAGAAGGTAAGGAAGTGTGAACAGTTAGAGAAGGTAAGGAATTGTGAACAGTTAGTAAAGGTAAAGATGTGTAAACAGATAGAAAAGGTAAGGAAGTGTGAACAGTTAGAGAAGGTAAGAAAGTGTGAACAGTTAGTAAAGGTAAAGATGTGTAAACAGTTAGAAAAGGTAAGGATGTGTAAACAGTTAGAGAAGGTAAGGAAGTGTGAACAGTTAGTAAAGGTAAAGATGAGTAAACAGTTAGAAAAGGTAAGGAAGTGTGAACAGTTAGAGAAGGTAAGGAAGTGTGAACAGTTATTAAAGGTAAAGATGTGTAAACAGATAGAAATGGTAAAGATGTGTAAACAATTAGAAAAGGTAAGGAAGTGTGAACAGTTAGAGAAGTTAAGGAAGTGTGAACAGTTAGTAAAGTAAAGATGTGTAAACAGTTAGTAAAGGTAAGGAAGTGTGAACCGTTAGAAAAGGTAAGGAAGTGTGAACCGTTAGAAAAGGTTAGGAATTGTGAAAGTTAGAAAAGGAAAGAATGTGTGAACAGTTAGAAAAGGTAAGGAAGTGTGAACCGTTAGAGAAATTAACGAAGTTTGATCAGTAAGAGAAGGTAAGTGAAAGTGAACAGTTAAAGAAGGTAAGGAAGTGTGAACAGTTAGAGAAGGTAACGAAGTTTGATCAGTTGGAGAAGGTAAGGAAGTGTGAACAGTTAGAGAAGGTAAGGATGTGTGAACAGTTAGAAAAGGTAAGGAAGTGTGAACAGTTAGCGAAGGTAAGGAAGTTTGATCAGTAAGAGAAGGTAAGAAAGTGTGAACTGTTAGAGAACGTAAGGAAGTGTGAACAGTTAGAGAAGGTAAGGAAGTTTTAACAGTTAGAAAAGGTAAGGAAGTTTGAGCAGTAAGAAAAGGTAAGGAAGTGTGAACAGTTAGAAAAGGTAAAGGTGTGTGAACAGTTAGAGAAGGTAAGGAAGTGTTAACAGTTAGAAAAGGTAATGATATGTTAACAGTTAGAAAAGGTAAGGATATGTGAACAGTTAGAAAAGGTAAGGAAGTGTAAACAGTTAGAAAAGGTAAGGATATGTGAACAGTTAGAAAAGTTAAGGAAGTGTAAACAGTTAGAAAAGTTAAGGATGTGTGAACAGTTAGAAAAGGTAAGGATATGTGAACAATTAGAACAGGTAAGGCTTTGTGAACAGGTAGAGAAGGTAAGGAAGTGTGAACAGTTAGAAAAGGTAAGGAAGACAGCACAGTTAGTAAAGGTTAGGGTGTGTAAACAGTTAGAAAAGGTAAGGATGTGTGAACAGTTAGAAAAGGTAAGGATATGTGAACAGTTAGAAAAAGGTAAGGATATGTGAACAGTTAAATAAAGTTAGGATTTGTGAACAGTTAGAAAAGGTAAAGATGTGTGAACAGTTAGGAAAAGGTAAGGATGTGTGAACAGTTAGAAAAGGTAAATATGTGAGAACAGTTAGGAAAAGGTAGGGATGTGTGAACAGTTAGAAAAGGTAAGGAAGTGTAAACCGTTAGAAAAGGTAAGGAAGTGTGAACCGTTAGAAAAGGTAAGGAAGTGTGAACAGTTAGAGAAGGTAAGGAAGTGTGAACAGTTAGTAAAGGTAAAGATATGTGAACAGTTAGAAAAGGTAAGGAAGTGTGAACCGTTAGAAAAGGTAAGGAAGTGTGAACATTTAGAGAGAGTAAGGAAGTGTGAACAGTTAGTAAAGGTAAAGATGTGTAAACAGTTAGAAAAGGTAAGGAAGTGTGAACAGTTAGAAAAGGTAAGGATGTGTGAACAGTTAGAAAAGGTAAGGAAGTGTGAACCGTTAGAAAAGGTAAGGAAGTGTGAACCGTTAGAAAAGGTTAGGAATTGTGAAAGTTAGAAAAGGAAAGAATGTGTGAACAGTTAGAAAAGGTAAGGAAGTGTGAACCGTTAGAGAAGGTAACGAAGTTTGATCAGTTAGAGAAGGTAAGGGAGTGTGAACAGTTAAAGAAGGTAAGGAAGTGTGAACAGTTAGAGAAGGTAACGAAGTTTGATCAGTTGGAGAAGGTAAGGAAGTGTGAACAGAGAAGGTAAGTAAGTGTGAACAGTTAGTAAAGGTAAAGATGTGTAAACAGTTAGAAAAGGTAAGGAAGCGTGAACAGTTAGCGAAGGTAAGGAAGTTTGATCAGTAAGAGAAGGTAAGGAAGTGTGAACAGTTAGAGAACGTAAGGAAGTGTGAACAGTTATGGAAGGTAAGGAAGTTTTAACAGTTAGAAAAGGTAAGGAAGTGTGAACAGTTAGAAAAGGTAAGGAAGTGTGAACAGTTAGAGAACGTAAGGAAGTGTGAACAGTTAGAGAAGGTAAGGAAGTTTTAACAGTTAGAAAAGGTAAGGAAGTGTGAACAGTTAGAAAAGGTAAGGATGTGTGTACAGTTAGAAAAGGTAAGTAAGTGTGAACAGTTAGAAAAGGTAAGGAAGTGTGAACAGTTAGAAAACGTAAGGAAGTGTGAACAGTTAGCGAAGGTAAGTAAGTTTGATCAGTAAGAGAAGGTAAGGAAGTGTGAACAGTTAGAGAACGTAAGTAAGTGTAAACAGTTAGAGAAGGTAAGAAAGTTTTAACAGTTAGAAAATGTAAGGAAGTGTGAACAGTTAGAAAAGGTAAGGAAGTGTGAACAGTTAGAAAAGGTAAGGATGTGTGAACAGTTAGAAAAGGTAAGGATGTGTGAACAGTTAGAAAAGGTAAAGGTGTGTGAACAGTTAGAGAAGCTAAGGAAAAGTGAACAGTTAGAGAAGGTAAGTAAGTGCGAACAGTTAGAAAAGGTAAGGAAGTGTGAACAGTTAGAAAAGGTAAGGAAGTGTGAACAGTTAGAAAAGGTAAGGAAGTGTGAACAGTTAGAAAAGGTAAGGAAGTGTGAACAGTTAGAAAAGGTAAGGAAGTGTGAACAGTTAGAAAAGGTAAGGAAGTGTGAACAATTAGAAAAGGTAAGGAAGTGTGAACAGTTAGAAAAGGTAAGGAAGTGTGAACAGTTAGAAAAGGTAAGGATGTGTGAACAGTTAGAAAAGGTAAGGATGTGAGAACAGTTAGAAAAGGTAAGGAAGTGTGAACAGTTAGAAAAGGTAAGGATGTGTGAACAGTTAGAAAAGGTAATGAAGTTTGATCAGTTAGAGAAGGTAAGGAAGTGTGAACAGTTAGAAAAGGTAAGGATGTGTGAACAGTTCGAAAAGGTAAGGAAGTGTGAACAGTTAGCGAAGGTAAGGAAGTTTGATCAGTTAGAGAAGGTAAGGAAGTGTGAACAGTTAGAGAAGGTAAATTTGTTCAGTTAGAGAAACTGCGAAAAGTCCTGAAGCCATCACTAACCGTTATATACAACAAAATTGACAATTTATTTCAATATAGACTTTACCACCACAGTGAAAAATGTTAGGCTATATCAAGCTGTGGCATGGAGCATAGGCACAGCTTGTATGGGGACAATAGAGGCATTTATAAATGATTTATTGACTTTGAAGGTTCTCAACATACGCTGCCATAAAGTCATCAGCAATAAAGAGATCTGGCAATGCCCCCTGTAGGAAACTTTCGAAGAGGTAATTATCCAAAGAAAATGAAGATGAATAGACCACTTACATTGAGAGCCAACAACCAACATCACAAGTCAGGCTCTCAACTAGAACAAACATGGCAGGAGGAAAAGAGGCAGACCAAAAATGACCCGGAGTCGAGAGCTTGAAGCAGACACAGTCATAGTATGCCGGGACAGAACTGGAGACATCAGTTTGTGGCCTTTGACCAAGGCGGGTAAAGAGGCGATAATGATGATGATTCTATTAGATTCAAACAATTTTATGTTTGATTATTTTCTTGGCATTTGCTTGACAGGGCCTAAAAAACAAAACGTTTGTTCTTCTATCTCTCTCACTGGCTTTACGTCTTATGATCAATAGTAACCTATCTATCAATTATAATATGTGTTTATCCAATATGATATAAGTGTTATTCGCACAAGTTATGCAATAAAACATTTATATCATCTAACCACTTATTAATTATAGGCCGACATATAAGCAACAAGCTAAGTACAACATTACAAATATGTAAGCAATTTAAAATATAATGAACAAATTTGTTTCTAAATAGACCATGAAATATCATTTATAGAACACTCATCATGGCCACAGGAATATCCACCCCAAATATTCCTCAAATACAAGGCATCAATTTAACTGTGGGCTACGAGTCAATGTCTATAAATCCTGAAGACTATGAAGGTAAAACAGTGCTGATATTAGGTAAATATACAATTGTTTCTGTAACTCGTTGGTTTAAATTAATTATCGTGCGTTTTCATTAATCACTTTTTTGGTCACAATGTCTTTTCATTGGTCATTAAAAAACTTCACACTATTACCATTGATAACCCTAAGGTCTCATTGTTCTTTAATTAAGTTATTAACCAACACATTTTTTATTGGTTCTTAATTGACCAATCCTTATGAAACATGTATGTAGGTCGAGGAAACTCAGCCTTTGAAATAGCAGACAGCATCTACGGCCACACAAATCTAATCCATATGATGGGGCGATCTCGAGTCAGGCTTGCCTGGGCAACTCATTATGTTGGAGACCTAAGGTCATTATGAAAATTTTAATATTAAAAGCTTTATATCCTTTTCTAACGAGATACATTACAAAATGTCGTATTTCTTTTTTTCCAATTAATACAAAATGTCAATAAATGTATTTAAATTTCTCTATTTCAGAGCCCTTAATAATGCTTTGCTAGATACTTATCAGTTGAAGTCTTTGGACGCACTACAGGAAGTTGACATTGATGAAGAGAGCTTAGCAATTGTAAAGACAGGAGACAAAATCCACATTGACATGGATGTGAATGATATAATTCCAGAGACTTACGATAATACGGTTTTACGTGAGCCTTATGATGTCGTCATTAGAGCATTGGGGTTCAACTTCGACAGCACTCTTTTTTAGTAAACTTTGTACAATCTTATTCTCTCTTTTTCTGTTGCTTCCTCACTCTGTCTCTCTTGATATTTCTTTTTTTTGTCCCTATCTCTCTCTTTTGCTCTCTGTGTAGCTCTTTTTGTCAGTGTGTCTCTCTATGTCTCTTTGTCTTTCTCTTGGTTGGTCTATTCGTCTCTCCCCTCTGTGTGTCTCTGTTACCTTATCCCTGTCTCTCTCACTCTCTCTGTCCATAGCCCTGTTTCTTTTTGTCCATCCAATTATCTCTGTCGTTCTCTCTTTATTCCTCCGCCTGTCTCTCCAATTAGTTTTTAAGAGATACATACCAATTAAAAGTCAAAACATTTATATATATATATATACATATACAAACTACATTGCCCAGCTGAAAAAAAACAGGACTGTATAAGGTGCCGGTAAAAATAGTATAAACTACAATTAAAAGTAAAGAAAGCTATAAATCCAGTGCTTTTTTGTGATGATGCGCACCGGTACGGCGTACCGGCACCTTTTTCAATGTGGGGATATCAAAATTATTACTTTTCTTGTATGTTAACGTTTATTATTAATTTATTATATTATTAATTTGTTAAAATTGAATTATTTTAAAATTGCGCGCAATAGGAAATAAAATATAAAATGAGAAACTGCTTTAAAAGTTAAGCAATCCATCACTGTGTACCGGCACCTTTTGTTTTTACAAAAAAGCACTGTATAAATCTAATATTTAAATTATTTTTTTTCATTGAAGACTTTTAGGAAAGTAATTTAATAAAAATATTGTAATCGGGTAAATAAAATAGGCAAGTATTTTTATTTAACAAAAATCTAAACGGCCCGTAGATTTACAATGTCTTTTGTTTTTTAAAAGTTTGAAAAAAAATGCACAAAAAAAAAGGTATTGTCTAATTGGAGAATCGATCGAACCCGGGTCGTCCGCTTAGCAGTCCGCTACGTTAACCACTGAGCTAGCGAAGACACATGTCCTATGGGAAAAATTATTAGACAGTATATAGGCCTAGGACTAAATAGTCAGTAACACAAACTCACGTGTTTGCAAATTGACCAATGGGGATCCGTGGGGACACAAACTCGATCTTTTATATATATATATACATATACTAGCTAATTTACCCCGCGTTGCCCGGGGTAAAAATTACATAGACTCAGCTTGAAACACACAATTATTTTAAGAATATGATGAACTAATTATTGATTTAGTTGCAATGGACCTGGGCAAATAGGAATTAATTTCAAATTTATGTTTTTACTTTCAAGCCTAAAACTAAAAATTAAGCTAACCACAATTGGAAAGCTAATACTAATAGGAATCGAAAATCATTTTACAGGCCTATTTAATTTAATTCCAGACAACACAGAGGAATTAAGCTTGAAACATACAAACAAATACGGGAAATAATAATGACAAAAACATTCAGACAACAATAAAGAGGTTTAAAAATATACATGCTGTAACATAATTTTTTTTTAAATTTGTATGAAAGAACATCAAGTAAAAAGTCTAAAGAAATTAAAATAAAATAATGAGATTATACTAAACTTATAGCAATGCCAAACCACAATTTGTTTAAAACACATCAGTTTAAAATGTAAAATAATATAATGAGTGTTGGGTAGCATTATTATAACACATAAGAAAAAAGAAGAATCTTCTAATACATAGGTTCTCAACGGGGGCGATGAGAAGCTTTAGGGGGGGGCGCGATAACATTCCCGGGGGCGATTGGGGGGCGATGAAGGGCAAATGGGCGGTATAAACGTACCTGCTATAATTTCAACACCTCAGCTATTTGAATCGATTAGTTTTTGGATGAAATATGATGTAAATGCAAGTGCTACTAAATATCTGATATCCCCCAACAGTAGGCATACATAATATTGAACAAATAGGAATCGCAATGACTTTTCGATGAAGTAGGGGTTAGTATTTGGCAAATATGGTATGCGGCCGTCTCGTCTAATGGTTGATTCACCGGACTGTCGCCTTAACATCTGCTAATATTACTCTTTTGATCTGTTTGTATTACCAAGATGTCCTTTAATGCGTTTGAATTTTTCGTAAAGAGATAACCACAATAGCTGTGCGGCATAGATACCTAGTAATCATACAAACTGGGTAGTTATTGTAATGCTTCAAAATATTCATATAAATTCTTTAGTCATACAATATTTATAAAATTTTCAAATAATTTTTTTTACAGTTCTATCATACCATTTAAACGTTATAAATGCAAGCCATTTAGTTTTTTATTTAAAAAAATTGAAATATTACCTCAAATGAAACGGGTTAATTATCTCCCTTTAATTAACAAATGTGTCCGCTAAAATTAAGTTGGGGGGGGGGGGGCGGTGAGCGGAAAAAAATGTAAAAGGGGGCGGTGAGCCGAAAAAAAGGTTGAGAACCTATGTTCTAATACAACGGTACACAAAATTAAATAAAAGATTAAAACCCCAAAAGATAATTTAAAAAATGCATATTGTAAGTATATTAAATGAATTAAATAAATTGTCAGTAGCTCTAGGTTTAGTAAAGCATTAAATGTTAACATCCAAATGAATTAATGTCCTTCACAAATTTGACATTTAACTCACAGCTTTAGAATAAACTAAATTTTTAGTTTTACCTCCAGAAGCAAAGATAAAAAGATTGGATGGATCTAGCGTATAGCCATAATATAATGTGTGATCCAATTTTTAAAGCTAATATATGAGGTGGCATTCCCAGTGGCTTCAAATTCTGCTGTTCCATTTTAATTCTGTTTCGTCAAAGTTTCTCTTCCTTTTGATCTGGCATTTCATCGGCACACATTAAGGACACTTTTCTAATCTCGTTGCTCTGGAGTCTCACTTTTTACGGGGTCTCTTTGATTCATGGTAGTGGTAAACATCCTAATGATTAAAAAAAAACATCATAAGAATCACTTTAAGAAAAAAGCATAAAAACATATAGGCCTACAATTAAAAAATAATTCTACCCAACACTCATTTTACATTTTAAACTGATGAGGTGTTTTCTAAAGTCCCTGGCGACGCCCATTGAAAAATTTAATCGGCCTAATAAGCTACAGATATTATTGCATTGTTGGACAGCTTCAGTTGCTTCATCACCAACAAAATAAATGAAGAAACTTGGGCGACTCATTTAGCATTGGTAGGAGGGAACCGGCATAGTAATATATTTGACCCTGTACTTTAAAGGCTGTCATGAAATTGGCAGATTCTACATTTGCCCAAAGCAAGAATTATACTTATATGTTTTAAAAATGTCTAGATTCAGGTGTTTCTACAGACAGGTAAGAATATAGAGGTTCTGGTGGTTGGTCAATAATGGGCCAAAATACATTCCCCCCCCCCCCCGCCACGAACAGCAAGCAAATTCCTGGCAATTCATTTCTCACCTATTTGCCTGACAGTATTGACAAACAATATCCATTGAACCTATGTGTACATCAGGTTGTAGTGATAATTAATTTTACAATCATAACTAAATGAAAATACTTCTAATTTAATGTCATTAGCTTGCCTCGACCTCAACTGTGCCATCCTAATTCTGCTATGCCTAAGTTTCTCTTCCATTTGTTCTGGAGTTTCATTTGCATGCCTCTAAGTTACAGATTTTCTTTGCCTTTTTCTGGTCCATTTGTTCTGGAGTATAATTTCTTTTAGGTCTCTTTGAATCGGGGGTAGTGGTAGACATTCTAATGAAATAATTAAAAAATTATAAGAATCATTTTAAGAATAAATGTATAACCATATATAGTTTACAAAATAACAATTAGAAAAATTATAAGTTGAAATAGTACAGACCAGCCATAAAAAAAGAAATAATAATGAATAGGCCTACAAAAATATGTAGGCCTACTGTGAGACTGTGTGAAAAAAAAATTAAGATATTAACACGTAAAATCAACTAAAAACAAAAATAAAACAAAGTCAATTATAAAGCAAGCCACTAAAGACTAAATTTCACTAAATGTATAGAATAGGCCTGCCGGCCGCCTGACCAATAAAAGAGCCCTCATTCACATTGATGATAGGCAAATATAGCGTAGGCATAGGCCTGTAATAATTTTTTAGGTGAATATTAGTAGCCCATAAATGAGATAATAATGAATTGGCCTGCCCAATTATATAAATATAAGATAGGCCTGCCTTATATAATAGCCCAGATTAATTAGGCCTAGGCTACATTCAATTTCTAAGATCTAAGTAGGTATGTGTGAATCCTACTTTTTAATTCATTTTTTTTGGTCTCAAATGCTGTTCCCGGGATTTTGAACTTCTGCTATATGATGGGTATGCTTAAAAGGAATATGTAAATTTAATTAACAATATTTTACATTGAGCTGAATTGTTTAAGAAACATTACTAATTTAACCATCTTTGTTTGAGTTCATTGTTTACATTTTTCGTTTTTTTAATGTTATTTTGTTGTATTGAAAATTGTGTTACATTTCAAACTTAAAATGAATATTGAAGATATTCTTTTTTTTTTATAAAACCTTTTCTTTATCTTTTTAAAACATGTTTCCTCTCTACCTGCCAAATTTCATCACAACCATCCTGGTCGCACATATTCAATTTCGCGTCCCAAAATTGTAATCGACTGTCCGTATCTTAGCTCATTGACGCCATATTGGCATATTTGGGTCACTTAGGGGGGAAGGGGGAGCCACGTGACTTTTTTTCTTAAAACGGATTGGTTGAACTTTCCAAGTGCACTGCCGTATATATCTTTATAATTTTAGTTATTACTAGTAAGTGAGCTTCAGTTTTTCCTCTTTGTCTTTGTTACTAAAATTTCGTCACGAAAAAATTCATAACTTTTTTATTTATGATCTGCTTTTAATGAATGATATACTGTTGGAATCCTCTCTTTGAGCCCTTTCCAATGATTTATAGCAAGATATATTTAATTCATTTTGAAATTTTCATCACACATACCTAATCTAAGATATCTAAAGTTATCTATTTTCGATACCGGTATTCAAGGTATTGGGTATAGATCTATATCACTATCCTAAGACTATGACTATACTTTGAATTAAAAATGTAATGTGGTCGTAATGGTAGACGCCGAGGAAAACAATTAAAACAAAGATAATATTAATATGTAAAATAAAATAATAATAATTTTTTACTTACTGAAAGGTATTAAAAGTTGGTCAACGTGCTCAACAATGAGACGACGCTTAAATATATAAAGTGCCAGGAAATGCCGGAAATTGGCATGATTTAATTAATTGCTTGCCAGATAATAGTAAATATCAAGCCAAACTGAATTGAATGCATTTAATTTACAAAGTTATTACAACAAAACTTAAAAAACAATATTAATTTATTGTCCGATATTATTGAACAAAATAAATTAAAAAATGAATATTTTGTAATCATTATATTATATACATTTTGACGAATATTATTCAGGACTATTATTAGACACTATATAGGCCTAGTTAGGTTTTCAAATTGACCAATTGGGATCCTCGGGGGCTTATCACGGTCTTTATATATATGTATACAAGCTACATTGCCCGGCGTTGCCCGGGTGAAAAAAAAAAGGACTGTCTGGGGTGCAGATAACAAATTTATAAACTACACTTACTGAATACTTTTAGGAAAGTAAATAAAATAGTCAAATATTTTTATTTAACAAAATCTATATTGCTTATAGATTTACATATTGATTTTAAAAGTTTGAAAAATTAATTGTCGAAAAAAAAAAGTATAGTCTAACTGGAGAATCGAACCCTGATCGCCCGTATAGCAGTCCACTACGTTTACCACTGAGCTATCGAAGACACATGTCCGATGTGAAAAATTATTAGACGGTATATTGGGCTAGGCCTAGATAGGTCAGTGACACACGTGTTTTCAAATTGACCAATGGGGATCCTCGCGGGGCTTAACACTGTCTTTTTATATATATATATATATATATAAAAGTATATATATATATATATATTATGTATATAACTAAATGTATTACTGCTTAAATGACATATTTCAAAAATATCATCACAGTATATTATTGTTATAATATTGTTTGCTAATTTTCTTTACAAATTAATTATTTAAAAAAGTAACACATTGTATGCCTATTTCTTTCCTTCTGCTTTCAATCTGTATTTATCTTCTGCTTTCAATGTTTTTTTTTTATTTTCTGCTTTCAATGTGTATTTATCTCTTGCTATGTACTTTCTATCCTAGCAACACAACACTAACACGGGGCAGCGGTGTAGCCGGAAAGTTCCCAGGGATCCACCATAATTACGAGTCTATAGACTACGAAGGTTTGTTTTATACTGGAGCTGCATCTCATTCTCTAGATTTTAGGAAGTCTTCTGGTGGATTTATTCATGGATTTAGATATACAGGTAATGAAAGACGGATAATTAATTTAAAAAAAAAGATGTATATAGAGATGATCAGATCTATAGTTAAACAGAGAGCTAGATAGATGGATAGATTCAACTTATAAATGAATTGTTAGATTGATTTGGTTGATTGATTGATATATAGATAGGTAAATAGATAAAACGATGGATTGACAGATAAAGAGATTGATTTATGGGTACATTGAATGATCTGGTGAAGGATTGATGAGTATATATAATATATACATACATGTATAGGCCTATATAAGTCTGCATGTGCCTATTACGGTTTACGTTGGTTAATTTAAAGACATGTAACCTTATTTGTAATACTGTACTTCTTCGATGTTTTTCCTCCATGGTATAGTAGTTAGAATCCTCGCCTGTCTCTGGGTGACCTGGACTCGATTTCCCGCTAATAATTTATTTTATAATAAAATTAACCTTTTTTTTTCTATGTTTAACCGTTGAAGAATGTCATGAGATTTAGGTTTTTTTTATATTACATTTGAAATTTCATTGATGTTCTTTTATCGTACGGTAAGGCTTGACAAAATTGTTTTCAATATGACACTATTATTGTACTATTTCAGCCCGCGCCTTGCATAGATTATTAGAGTGGCGCTACGAGGGTGTTGCTTGGCCTTTCTTAAAACTCCACAGAAGCCAACTGCTTAACGTTTTGCTCAAAAGGATAAACGAAGCCTCTGGCCCTTATCAAATGTTTCAAGTTTGTTTTCTTTCAATGTAGATCTTGCAGCTAGTCATTTGTAAAATGGTCGAAATACCTTTATATAATAGGGACAATAAAATAGTATTGAGCACTCTGTCCACCATTTTTTTATTATAAGGTTTCCTACAAGCATAGCTACTCACCCTCCTTTACCCGATACCCAACCGCAATTATTCCGTTGTGCATAGGGCATAGGCTGCTTACCTATAAAACTTAGACAACGATACATAAAGAAAGACAGAAAATGAGAGAAAGAGACAGAGAGACAAAGACAGATAAATAGAGACACAGATGCAGAGACATTGAGAGAGAAAGAGAGACAGAAACAAAGAGACAGACGGAGAGAGAGACAAGGAAATACTGAATTAATTTCAATTTTCGTGTAATGAATACATGACTGTCATAATCTATCTTTACAGTAGAATCAACAAACTATTGAATCTTGCATTACTTGTCCTATTGAACAATTTTCTATCAACTAATCAATTGGATTTTAAAAGCGTTAAATAGTTTGACACCAAAAGATGTAGGCTATTTACATTATCTTTACTTTGCACCCTCTGTTTTATGTTTACCTTTCAATGCACTTCGAGAATAAAATCGATCATTAAAATTTATATTTTTATTTAGTAAAGGTTTCTATTATAACCTGTATTTTGTAGAGCGTCTTTTATCTCTACACAACCTCTAATCTGTGGTAATGTTATTTGAACATTTTAAATTATCTCCCATTATAGACAAATAAATTGACCGATTTGAGACTCTCTTGAAATATCAAGCTTAGACTCTACTTGTTCTTCTAATTTCACAAATGTAGCTTAACTTCAGTAATATTGCTCCCTCTCAGCCGAAGCAGACAAATTGTATCATTTATAAGAACTTAAATACTCATTATTTTAAGATTCACCTTCCTTAAACATCCTTTATGTTTTATATTATATTAGGTCAGCAAATACAACATTCTTTTGCTCTGCCTTATATTCTTATAGTTTTCTTAAATTTTTTAGAATATCAATTAGCTCTATTTCCTTTGATGTAATAAAAAAATTTTTTATATATACTTATTAGCCTAGAGAATTGTATCTGTGCTCTAGATCTATGCATGTCTTTGTTAATCAGTGTTAAAATGCTCTAAGCTTACATTATTTTTGTAGGCAGTTACAAAAAACATTATTATTATTGTTTTGAAAGCTATTGACCGAATATTTATAATACAACTTATGGTCATTGCAGGTACTTGGAGATGTGGCTATATTTTCAGAGTAAGTTGTACGCTTTCTAATTATTTCTTAATTCAACTTAAAAGAATAGCTAGTTGCAGGTTAGAAGTGAGGTACAAAATCATGTTGATTCCACAATACTCGCAGCCACTAAAACTTACACAATATTTGTAGTCAAACTTCCACAATACTCGTAGTCACTCAAATTTACAGAATATTCGTAGTCACTCAAACTTACACATTACCTGTAGTCACTCAAATTTACACAATACTCGTAGTCACTCAAACTTCCACAATTCTCGTAGTCATTCTTTCTTAATACTCGTAGTCATTTAAACTTCAAAAATACACATTCCAAGTTACTGAATGCTTGTAGTCATTCAAACTTTCACAATACTCGTAGTCATTTAAAAGGTCCACAATACTTATAGTCCCAACAACACAAAAAACATTGGCTCGTGTACAAAAGTTTGCATCGCTTAGGCCTACTTATGCGTATGAACCTAAGACAAACACATCCTCTGAGTAATTTTTAATTAGTGTTACCAATTAAGAAAGTTCATTGCTACAAATGAATTAAAATTTATTCTTGACAAATTCAAATAAAGGGATAAATGAAAATATTTTAATTATCAAATCGTTTTTATTCAGTTTTACTCTGACATCAACATTGAACGAAGACTTTTGTATACTCATATAAAAAAAAGTATTGCAGAGATTAACATTTTCTATTTGCCACTTTTTCTTACAGAGATAAACAAAGTATAAAGTTTATTGAGGAGTTTCCAATTAATCTCTTGCATGAGTTGCCCCAACGTACTGGCCATGAAGGGTCAGGCTACTTGGTTTCTGTCCAAGAATATGGACACAATTTTTCCGGTCCAGGAAACGACGTTTTCAGAGATGATCGCGCCACAGGGGAGCCGTCCGAGGCGCACACATCAAATTTCCTCCACCCTGTTTTTTACTACTATAGTCAACTACCTACTGGTGAGTGTAGATTTAAATGTTTACTACTATAGTCAACTATCTACTGGTGAGTGAAGAATTAACTTTTTACTACTATAGTCAACTATCTACTAGTGAGAAAAGATTTCAATTTTTACTACTATAGTCAACTACCTACTGGTGAGTGAAGAATTAACTTTTTACTACCATACTATAGTCAACTACCCACTGGTGAGTGAAGAATTAACTTTTTACTACCATACTATAGTCAACTACCCACTGGTGAGTGAAGAATTAACTTTTTACTACCATACTATAGTCAACTACCCACTGGTGAGTGAAGAATTAACTTTTTACTACCATACTATAGTCAACTACCCACTGGTGAGTGAAGAATTAACTTTTTACTACCATACTATAGTCAACTACCCACTGGTGAGTGAAGAATTAACTTTTTACTACCATACTATAGTCAACTACCCACTGGTGAGTGAAGAATTAACTTTTTACTACCATACTATAGTCAACTACCCACTGGTGAGTGAAGAATTAACTTTTTACTACCATACTATAGTCAACTACCCACTGGTGAGTGAAGAATTAACTTTTTACTACCATACTATAGTCAACTACCCACTGGTGAGTGAAGAATTAACTTTTTACTACCATACTATAGTCAACTACCTACTGGTGAGTGAAGAATTAACTTTTTACTACCATACTATAGTCAACTACCCACTGGTGAGTGAAGTATTAACTTTTTACTACCATACTATAGTCAACTACCCACTGGTGAGTGAAGAATTAACTTTTTACTACCATACTATAGTCAACTACCCACTGGTGAGTGAAGAATTAACTTTTTACTACCATACTATAGTCAACTATCTACTGGTGAGTGAAGAATTAACTTTTTACTACTATAGTCAACTATCTACTAGTGAGAAAAGATTTCAATTTTTACTACTATAGTCAACTACCCTTTGGTGAGTGAAGAATTAACTTTTTACTACCATACTATAGTCAACTAGCTACTGGTGAGTGAAGATTTAAAATGTTTAGTCAACTAAGTTTTTTAAACTACAAACTAACCACATACGGTCAAGTGGTATATGGATTGGAACAGCAGTTTGAGAGCAAACTATAAGCTGTCTAAGACTAAGAGTGACAGCAAGTCATACAATCTCACAGCTGAGATACACCAAACAGAAGGCAGACACCGATAGGTCACACCATCTGACAGCTCACATCCGCAAACAGAAGGCAGACACCATCTGACAGCTCACATCCGGCAAACAGAAGGCAGACACCCTCTGACAGCTCACATCCGGCAACCAGAAGGCAGACACAATCTAATATCTCTCATCCGGCATTCAGAAGACAGACACCATCTGACAGGTCACATAAGGCATACAATAGACAGACACCGTCTGACAGCTCACATCCGGCATTCAGAAGACTGACACAATCTGACAGCTCACATCCGGCATTCAGAAGATAGACACCATCTGACAGCTCACATCCGGCATTCAGAAGACTGACACCATCTGACAGCTCACATCCGGCATTCAGAAGATAGACAGCATTAAGTCACATCCTTTTAGAGCTCACACGCGGCATTTTAGGAGACGGACAAAAAAAGCAAAGCTCGCCGAGTGCAAAAGACTAAATTATAAGGCTGACTAGATCTAATTCTATTATTTTTATATGTATTTGTTTGTAAAAGAAATCACTATCCTTTTTTTTTACTTGTTTGTTAAAGAAATGACTAGACTATGTCTTTTTTTTTTCTATTTATTAAAGAAATCACTATTTCTTTTTTTACTTTTTTATTAAACAAATCACTATTTCTTTTTTTTTTACATGTTTTTTAAAGAAATCACTATTCCTTTTTTTACTTTTTTATTAAACAAATCACTATTTCTTTTTTTTTTACTTGTTTGTAAAGTTAAAGAAATCACTATTCCTTTTATATGTACTTGTTTGTGAAAGAAATCACTATTCCTTTTATATGTACTTGTTTGTGAAAGAAATCACTATTCCTTTTATATGTACTTGTTTGTTAAGAAATTAAAAATGTGTAAATTTTTGTTTAGATCAGATGATGCGGTCTAAATCAAAAAGTGAAACCCTCCCTCGTCCTGATTGTATTCACCATATTGTAGAAGATTTCTTTACTCTCTGGGATAGAAGCCACAGTCACATACTTCCGCTGAGGAGGTTTTTGGAAAACGTACTTGCCCTGGACTTGCGGACTTTCTATTCCAGATCTTGCTTTTTGGTCAGCATGACCCAAGACAATGGCCCTGACTACTGCGAACAGGGCTACGTGCAAGGTCAAGGACTGTTAACAACACGTGCATTAAAAACGTCTTAGGTAGCTTTTAAACTGATGTTGACAATATAACACAAACAAAAGAACGATTAACACACATAAAATAACACCTTACGACAATACAGTGGAAATATAGATATGTTTAGATCTCACCTTTTCAAAGCGTGTACATCATTTTTATGAAAGTTAATATATTGAAATGTAATTTAATTGTAAGGACCAAAATGAGCATTTAAACTTGATGAGATAATGAGCGACTTAATAAAAAACAACAACACAACCTTTATGGCTTAAAAAGGTTTTTATTGCTACAAATGATAACATTCATTATAAATCAAATTGTAATTACTATTTATTCAAACAATATACTGTTTTTAAAAAATATGATTTTTCTCTATATTTAAGCAGTTAGGGTTCACTAACATATTCTATATTTCACACTTAATTTTTAATTTTCTCTTTTTAAAGTACACAATTATTGTAATAAAAACTGAACTATAATTAAACAGTGTAAAGGTAAATTAAAATTGTCTTGTTGTATTTTTGGAAAGGTTTTAATCATGTTATTTACTTAAATCTAGTTTGTGACTGTTTAGATTTTGACATAAGAATTGAACAATAAAATACTTGCTTGCAACTTAAACAGCATAAATTACATACTATTAAAATTCAGATTGGGGAATAAAAGCGATTTCCCTCTTATATGAATCAAAATGTATTGCTACTCGTCTCCCCCTGAATTTTTAGCCGAATAATGGATTTTCCTCACATGTAGGATGCAGCCTATACTTGCTAATACAAAGCCCAGACAGGCGGAAAGCACAACAACGATCCCCAGGTAGAGTAGACGACTCGACTGTTGCACTACCACACCTTGTACACTTATCTCCCCTGACGTAGCACCATCTTTCCTCATTATGATCAGTGCTAGAGTAGCCAGAGTTTGCCGTGAGCCTTTGACCAACTCTGGCTGGAGGGTTATTGGTAGATTATTTACCTGTTCGGATAATGAAATAGAAATGTCGAAACTGATAAAGTATTTATTGAGACAGACTACGATTGTATTCTTCAATGCTACATAAACTGTCGGCGACATCAAAGGCTAACAAGCTGCTCTCGCCAACTTACTGGACTTTTTCCAGACCAGCCACTTATCGTAACATTTCCAGACCAGCCACTTATCGTAACATTTCCAAACGAGCCACTCATCGTAACATTTCCAAACCAGCCACTTATCGTAACATTTCCAGACCAGCCACTTATCGTAATATTTCCAAACCAGCCACTTATCGTAACATTTCCAGACAGCCACTTATCGTAACATTTCCAGACTAGTCACTTATCGTAACATTTCCAAACCAGCCACTTATCGTAACATTTCCAAACCAGCCACTTATCGTAACATTTCCAGACAGCCACTTATCGTAACATTTCTAGACCAGCCACTTATCGTAACATTTCCAAACCAGCCACTTATCGTAACATTTCTAGACCAGCCACTTATCGTAACATTTCCAAACCAGCCACTTATCGTAACATTTTCAAACCAGCCACTTATCGTAACATTTCCAAACCAGCCACTTATCGTAACATTTTCAAACCAGCCACTTATCGTAACATTTTCAAACCAGCCACTTATCGTAACATTTTCAAACCAGCCACTTATCGTAACATTTGCAGACCAGCCACTTATCGTAACATTATCGTTTTTCTTTTATTAATTATTTTTTTCGGAAAGGGTGTATATAAAAGAATCTACATAGTCTGTCAATAATTTACAGGCGTTCCTGTAAGCATACAATTCTACACTTATTCTTTTAAGTCTAGTTTTGCATTTTGATTTAGGGTTTAAAACTTTTCGTGGTTGAACAGTACGATACTTGGTTGAACAATACGATACGGATGTGCAAGGAAATGTTGCAATCTACTTGTATTTGAAAAGTTGCTAAAGAGATAGGCAATGCATTAAATGGGATGAATGTACCTGTATTTTAAAAGTTGCTAAAGAGATAGATAATGCATTGAATGGGATGACCACATCAAACTCTCCAGTAGTTGCATCTATTGTTATGTGTCGAGCACTCTCGGGCGGTGAGCCTACAGTGAAATTGATAAATAGTATTTCATTTAGTGCATGGGGCTGAAGGCATTCACATTTTTACGGAGAAATCTTCAGTGACAACACAAAGGCCATGTACAAAAAAGCATTTCGACAATAACTGATTGTTTTATTTTCATGGATATATAATCCGCTCTCTAAGAAACCTGGGCATTAAAATAATTTTTTTGAATAGATCCTAAGTGGTTTCATTATTATTTGTTATAACTTGTAATCTTAGCATTTACGGAGAAATATGTAAATATAATATAGTTAAAGCAGCGTTTTTAAGTATTTTCCCTAGTGCCTTGGAGAGCCGCGGCATCTTTACATACGCGCCAAGAAGTTATTTCAACTAAATTTAAAATTACCGGTATATGTTTCGTTTTAGCTTCAATGTGATGAGCTCAAAGGAAGGGCGCCATGGGACAAACTTACATCGTCAAAGGAAGGGCGCTATTGGGCAAAATATTAGACAAACCTACATAGATAAAGGAAGGGCGCTATTGGACAAACTAATGGACAAACTAACATCATTAAAGGAAGGGCGAAATCGGACAAACTTACATCGTCAAAGGAAGGGCGCTATTGGGCAAACTTACATCGTCAAAAGAAGGGCGCTATTGTACAAACTAATGGACAAACTTACATTGTTAAAGGAAGGGCGATATTGGACAAACTTACATCGTCAAAAGAAGGGCGCTATTGGACAAACTAATGGACAAACTTACATCGTTAAAGGAAGGGCGCTATTGGACAAACTTACATCGTCAAAGGAAGGGCGCTATTGGACAAACTTACATCGGTAAAGGAAGGGCGCTATTGGACAAACTTACATCGTCAAAGGAAGGGTGTCATGTGAGAAACTTACATTTTCAAAGGAAAGGCGCCATGGGACAAACTTACATTGTCAAAGGAAAGGCGCCATGGGACAAACTTACATCGTCAAAGGAAGGGCGCCAAGGGACAAACTAACATAATTTCAGCAAATTGAAAAATAATTGGGGATATATTATTTGAAGATATAAGAAACATTTGAACTGAATTGGTTATTTAATTAAATTATTTGTTTTAATAGAAAATAGTAACAGTTGAATTACTTGAAATGATTGTATAGCGAACTGAAGACAGGTCTGGATCTACCGCTTCCAGTTGGTTAGGAATCATTTTTCTTATAGTGCCCTAAACCAATAGTGAAAAAAGAAAGTGTAGGCCAAGTTTGTTCAATGTCCATTAAAGTAAATCTTGGTTAATGATATATTTTGTAAGTATTAGCGATGACGTTCGGTTGTCTCTTGAAGTCGATCATCTGTAGGATACAACCTTGGCCAAGACTAAACCCGAGACAGACGGAAATTAAAACAATCACATTGTTAAATTGTACCAAAACTCGAAAGTATGTGGAAAACGTGTTTATGTTTATTTAATACTAGTCGGTATGTGCCCGTTCCTCCGAACCGGCTAAAAGTTATGTTTACATACACTCTAACTACTCAAGCAGTTATAATGAGATTGCCCGCATGACCTACGACACGAATATAAACGTGAGGTAATTTTTTATTTGCCCGCTACATCATAAATTACCCGTTAAAATCATTACCCATTACCCATTATAACAATGAAAAAATAAATTCCCCGTTATAAAATACGACGCAAATTAAAACGTGAATATATTTTGTTCTATTCATTGATAAAGAACATTCGACAGTACTTTTATTTTTTTTTAAATGATTGTTTGATATATTTTTTTACGACAAACATTAAGTCGCAGACCTATGTTGTGTTATTTTTGTTATTTGCTATTTATTTATTTATTGTTGCTTTGGAAGCAAACTTAGAATTAAATTTTCTATTCAACATGTAAAACAATAACAAATGAAACCCATAAGAAACAAAGAAGAAATTATTTTTTTTTGTTAAATTGTGTTCAATGTAATCGCATAATTATCTTTTACATACACTTTACATATCCATGGAGTTATAATGAGATTGCCCGCTACACAGTTAATATATAAGGCAATTAAAAAAAAACTTGCCCAATACAAAGTTTATCGATGTATGCGTCACAAATTTAAATGTGAATGACATTTTGTACGCCCGCTACAAACGAATTGAACTGAAACGTGAAATATTGCCCGCTAGAAACGAATTGAAACGTGAAATATTGCCCTCTAGAAAGCTTTTAATGCGTGTACGCCCCCTACAAACGAATTGAAAAAGCTAAAAGTTATGTTTACATACACTCTAACTCTAGCAGTTATAATGAGTGAGATTGCACGCAACAACTACAAAGTTTATATTTCGTATACGACACGAATTAAAACGTGAATATATTTTGTTCTATTCATTCATTAAGTACAATAGCAAACATTCAAACAAAGTTAATTTAAGATGAATACGCAAAATTTGATGACGTCATTAAAAAAAAGACGGCTAGTTAGCTCTGTGCAAAATGTGATGACGCAATATAGAAATAATCTCCGCGCGTCCTTTTTTCTTATTTGTTTTAGCGCGATCGATCGAAAAACTATAAAAAGTTGGAACGGCAATTTTAACATGAAACCAAAATGTGTCATTTTATTCGCGTTTTTTTACCAAACTGACCACTGCGGTCATTTAAATTTTTTTAAAACCTTGACAGTGTTCACCGCCGTAACGCAAAGAATATTTGTAGCAAATTTCACGTTCTTATGTCCAGTATTTAAAAAGATTATGCGGTATGTACATACATACACACATACCCACATACACCTTTTGAGATAATATTTAGAAATGTCAATATTGAAACTTACATTAACAACAGTGAAGGGATACCTTCGCCAACTTACAGTTGTATATGGTGTGATGAAGGCTGCATACTCTCCTACCCCACATCCTAAGCAGGCTGTCTTACAGACAAATACTGGTGGTCCATCATCCGTATTATCTATAGATACCTCCATGATACTTGTATGCCGCAGCCCACCTGTATCCTAGGAAAAGATAAATAAATGGTCTGAAAAGTATCCTTTTATTTTCTATATTTTTTGAAATACCTGCTGAAGGTTTTTTTTCTCAAAGTGACGAGATTTGTAATAGTCTCAGACGTAAGTGACGTTTTGCAAGGGAACAAATTAAACAAACCACTACCTACTAAACCTATATTTAACTAGTTGAAGTTATGTTTAATATTTTGTATGAAGTATAAATGTTTGAATTAACATTCGGAGATTAAAATAGTTTGCATGTTTACATGAAAACATATATAGTTCTTTTAAGCATGGTCTTTAAGCATAACTTAAGTTAAAAATTATCCGTCCCCCCTTTTCCCCTTGTAGTTTTCAGGGGATAAAGCTGAAACCAATCCGAATTTTTGTTTAACTTTGTTTCTATATGGTTTATTATTTTATTTGTAACATTAAAATTTATCGTTTATTGTTACTGATATAGATCTAAACGTTTCATTTCTTCTTGATATTGTAACATATAAGTATAATTAACTCCCTTGATTTTGTTTGTTTATTTCCCTTTTTTATAACTCGTGGTCTAAATTATTTTTGGTGACCTGAGAATGACCCTTGTCCGCTCGAATGGAAGCGTGGGGTCATACCCCGTGTGTACGGTAGCAAGAGTCTAGGAGTGTTACGTCAGTCAGACGAGTTGAGTTAGAGAGAGTAGGCGTGCTGTTGTTTATTGACTTGTGTTCTAATATGAATTGTATGTATTTTATAGACTCTGGAGTTTAGTAGTAATATTATTAAAAGTATTCTTTATTGTTTCTAAAGTCGTTTTATTCGTTACTTGGAAGGAAGTTGAAGGAAGACTAATTATTCTTTTAGGAAAAAAAAGTAGTATAAAAGACAGAACCAACCCCCTGCCCCCTAGGCACCGAGACGTAACAATATTATCATAAGCACCAAGTTAATGCTCTAGTAGTTTTTTGTTTTTTTTTTAAACGCATTATTCTTTGTTGTTGCTTAAGTTCTCTCTGCTCGGCCTCTCTAATTAGCCATTCTTACTCTCTTTCTCTCTCTCTTTTTTTCTTTTTTAGTCTTGTAAAATGATTTCAGTCCTATATACTCTCTCTCTCTCTCTCCCACTTTCTCTTTGGCTAATACATCTGCCACTGCAATTCACACCAAGAGCGCACTGAGCATGCTTATATTTATTTAATAGATAGAAGTGCTATAAGAAATACCCATTCTTATCATATCTATTTTGTTTTAGTCTTGTAAAAAATTATTTCTGTCGAATATACTCTCTCTCTCTCTCTCTCTCTCTCTCTCTCTCTGCTCTCATTCAATCATGATAGAAACTTCTTTATAAACAAAATGTGTTGTACCGTTGTACCCAAGCAAGTGCCAAGGGCTTAGCTAAAATAAGTTAAACAAACGGTTATAATAATAAGGGGAAGAAAGTGTAACAGCAACATAAAAAAAGTACCAACCTCCACTGTAACGTTGATAAAGTATTGAGTCAGCCCAGTTTCAAAATCTAAAGCACGTTTTAGGACAATTTGGCAATCTACATCAGGCACAAGTATGTCATAGCCAGATATCTGCAAGTCAAACAAACCAATTACAGAAATGCAAACCTATTATTACCTATTGAGTATTATTATAGCTTTTGGTTTATTTAACCTTCTCCCATCAGGCTCGCTTTAAAAAGAGACATAATATGGATATGTATATAATATATATATATATATATATATATATATATATATATATATATATATATGTGTGTGTATGTATGTTTCGTACGTAGGCCTATGTGTGAACAGAACCAAATTATAACTAAGTTTAATGTAGCCTCTGTTTGACGCCGCCATCTAAAGTCGTAGGCTCAATACCCCCCTCTCCCAACACCATAACATTTATTGTTTCTTTGTTCCTACAAAGTGCTACTGTGGTTAGCGAACGCTACCACAACAGCAACAAAAGGCACTTGCGTTTGTCAGCCTTCTAGATCTGTTTGTTCTGCATTGGTCTCAAAGCGGCGAACTGTGTAAATCAACGTTACTCTCTCTTGGCGAACGGTGTAAACCATCGTTACTCTCTCTTGGCGAACTGTGTAAACCAACGTTACTCTCTCTTGGCAAACTGTGTAAACCAACGTTACTCTCTCTTGGCGAACTGTGTAAACCAACGTTACTCTCTCTTGGCGAACTGTGTAAACCAACGTTACTCTCTCTTGGCGAACTGTGTAAACCAAGGTTACTCTCACTTTAAGAGTACGCATGGGTAGGGGGGGAGGAAGTCTATGTTGCTCGACCAGAATCACTGCACTACTAAAAGGCTCCAAGACTCTTGGGGAGGAAGCATTTTGCTAAGCAGCCCGTCTCGACCCTTCCCTGGTGCCTGAATATCCAGACATGTAGTCTGAAATTTGTACTACTGGGAGACAAAGCAGGTATACGAGCAAGCCCCCACTACGTTTATGATCTAGGCTAGGCGTCGCCAAGCCGCGTCACGCATGCCAGACTTGGCACGCAGAGCGATTTTCAATGGGACGCGGAAAACCCAAACAAGTTAATTCAAGTATCTTCTACAAAAAATGAACAGGATGAATTCTAGGCCATTGGCACGCTGAGTTAAATAGAAATTCTACTTGGCACGCTATCATCAAAAGGTTGCCACCCCTAATCTAGGCAAATCTAGGGCAAATCCGCACGTGGGGAGATGAGAAATGTAGTGTATTTACTGTGGAGACCTTAGATCTTGGTATATCCCCACCACCCCTTCCTTGATACACCGCCAGACATTGTTACCTCCTGGATGTAAGGCTTGTTTGAGTGTTGTTATTATTTTACACATTATAAATTGGTCTCCATGGCAACAATCATGCTTGAGCCTAAATTGATTTCTGCACTGGTATCTTATTTGGCCTAATGGAAACCTACCCCAGTGCCAGTGTATTCATTTTGTGAACACTTGTGGATGTCGCTAGTAACACCTGGTTGTGGAACATCTCTGTCACTTATAAAAGCTTTCAGGTCTTGACAGGGTTGTCCAACACTAGAGTTCTAGGTTTCATTTGGAGCGAACAACAACAGATTAGGTTGGTATGTTTTAACACTGTTGTTTGCTTTTATAGAGAACTAAAACTCATCTTGATTATAAAGAGAAGAGAAAAAGAAAAGAGTGATGGAGGGGAGAGCGAGGAGAGATGGACAGGGTAAAAGGATAGGGAGCTAAGGAGAACAAGGAGTGAGAGATAAAGGGATGCAAGAGAAAATGGAGAAATAGAATATCGAGAGGGACTATAGAGACGAGGGAGAGGTTGAAAGTGAATGAGGAAGAAAGACGTTGGACAACAGTGGAGATTGAAAGAGAATAGAGAGATGAAGTAAAAAAAAATAAAAAATGAACAAAAGAGAATTAAAAGAACTGAAAGAAGATTAAAGAAAAGAGTGCGGGAAAAGATTTCTACTCGAGAGGAACAAGAGATATAGTAGAGTAAAGAAAGAGTGAGAGAGAGAGTTTGTGAGAGACATAAAAGAAAACAAAAGAGAGAAAAAAAGAGAGAAAACCAATATGTAGACTGTATAGTGTTGTAGGTTATATTTACCTCAGCTATATGAAGAGTGATATTCGGTTTAAACTTAGGAGCAAATTCACTGACATGTATAACACTGATAAGGCGAGTGTAGTTGTTCTATAGAGAGAAAATAGATCAGCCAGTTTAACAACAATGCAACACTTGTAGAAATAAATATCTAAGTCATAATAAACATTCAAAGACCACTTTGACAAGCATTTACACACAAACATATCAATCAAAAATAGATATTTCCTGAGCTGTTTCTAGCATTAGGCACGGCTAAGCGGTTGCCTAAGGCGTCACAATTATAACGTCGTAAATTGGTTGTAAGTAATAATTAAAAATAGAATTGAAAAAAACAAAAGAGCACTTTAGAATAACTCTACATAGATGAAAAATCAAACAATCGATTTCTTTTCTAAGGATAAGGTGTGTGTGTGGAGGGGGTCCATGTGGTTCAACTTTCGCCAAATGCTAAGCTATTGTAAGCTAATATAAACATCTGTAAGTTGTTAAATTATTGATAATATAAATCAATCAATATAATGCTTGAGCTCAAATACTTCATATAGTATTAGCCTACCGTCCAATGTATTGCTAATCTGTTGTAAAATAACCCGAATGTGTAAGTAAAGGGAAATGACTTACTTTTCTCGACTGGTCAACATCCAAACATATCATTAGTATCGTAAGGGAGCTAATACTTATACCCTACAATGGAAGTAAGGAAACTTGTTAATGATAACATTAGTGATAACATTAGTGATAACATTAGTGATAACATTAGTGATAACACTCCCTTTGGGAATCTATACACTTAAGATTTTACACACGAACATGTTAGTGGAGGATTAAAAGTAACTCACTCTCTCTCTCTCTCTCTCTCTCTCTCTCTATCTCCCTCACTGTATTTCTCTCAGTTGTCTATCAACGTCTCTCTCAGCTCTGTCTCTCTCAACGTCTCTCTCAACTCTCTCTCTCTCAATGTCTCTCTCAGCTCTCTCTCTCAATGTCTCTCTCAGCTCTCTCTCAATTCTCTCTCAACGTCTCTCTTAGCTCTCTCTCTCAATGTCTCTCTCAACTCTCTCTCTCTCAATGTCTTTCTCAGCTCTCTCTCTCAATGTCTCTCTCATCTCTCTCTCAATTTTTCTCTCTGCCCTCTCTCAGTGTATCTCTCAGCTTTCTCTCAATGTTTCTCTCATCTCTCTCAGTGTCTCTCTCAGCTCTCTCTCTCAATGTCTCTCTCATTTCTCTCTGCCCTCTCTCAATGTATCTCTCAGCTCTCTCAATGTCTCTCTCAGTTCTCTCAATGTCTCTCTCAGCGCTCTTTCAATGTTTCTCTCTCAATGTTTTTCTCAGCTCTTTCTCCATTTTTCTCTCTCAATGTTTCTCTGTCGATCTCAATGTTTCTCTCTATATTTTTTTTCTCAACTCTCTCTCAATGTCTCTTTCTCAATGTTTCTCTCAGCTCTCTCTCTCCCTCTCAATGTTTCTCTCAGCTCTCTCTCAATGTTTCTCTCAGCTCTCTTTAAATGTTTCTCTTTCAATGTTTCTTTCAATGTTTCTCTCAGCTCTCTTTAAATGTTTCTCTTTCAATGTTTCTTTCAATGTTTCTCTCAGCTCTCTTTAAATGTTTCTCTTTCAATGTTTCTTTCAATGTTTCTCTCAGCTCTCTCTCAATGTTTTCTGTCAGCTCTCAATAATTTTTTTCTCCCAATGCCTCTCTCCCTTTCTCTCTCCTTCTTCCTATCTGTTCTCCATCTCTCTCTCAGCTCTCCCCTTTGTTTTTTCTCTCTTTCTATAGATATAACTTTCATTTCAAGCGCCACAAATCAATATAAAAAAGTTGATTTGTTCATCCTTTGTAAGAATCTTGATCTTTCCCAAAAGCACTGGGCGCTCCGGTAAAATTCACATGTTACGGGTACCTTGAGTACTTGATAGTTTTGAATATTATTATGAATGTACAACTTCTTGTTGTATCAATAAATAAAAAAAACTTACAATATATTATATCGCTTTACCAGAACATATGTTTCAAATTTAAATAACAACTAATCTTTCATAAATATGTGCCTATTCATTAAATATGTATGCAGACCTTGTCGCAAATATGTCGCACGTGTATGTTTGCATATAAGTTTACGATTATTGTAACAACTAATTGAATCTATCTCGACAACCGTTTGTCTTGTATGTTTAGAACGAGAAAGCTATCTTATATGTATGAACTGACAAAGATTTCATAAATGTATGTAGCCACAAAGCTATTATAAATGTATGTAACGACAAAGCTATCATAAATGTATGTAACGACAAAGCTATTATATATGTATGAACTGACAAAGCTATCATATATGTATGAAACGACAAAGCTATCATATAAGTATGAAACAATAAAGCTATCATATATGTGTGAAACGACAAAGCTATCATGTATATATGAAACGATAAAGTTATCATATATGTTTGTAACGACAAAGCTATCATATATGTATGAACTGACAAAGCTCTCATGTAAGTATGAAACGATAAAGCTATCAAGAATGTATGTAACGACAAAGCTATCATATATGTATGAAACGATAAAGCTATCATATAAGTACGCAACAATAAAGCTATCATATATGTGTGAAACTACAAAGCTATCATGTATGTATGAAACGATAAAGCTATCATATAAGTACGCAACAATAAAGCTATCATATATGTGTGAAACTACAAAGCTATCATGTATGTATGAAACAAAAAAGCTAGCATACATGTATGAAACAACAAAGCTATAATATGTATTTGAAACTACAAAGCTATCATATATGTATGAAACGACAAAGCTATCATATGTATTTGAAACGACAAAGCAATCATATATGTTTGAAACGACAAAGATATCTGTGTGTACAGCATACCGTGAGCGTATGTATTTCCTCTACATCTAGGGATTTGAGAAGACGTATTTGCCACAATGTTTTGCTAGAGTTGACACTGGCTACCCTAAAGTAACTCTCTAGATTTACTGCATCTCCTAGCTTCTCTGCAGGAACTATCTTTATTGACCACTCCGTCATATGTGGGTAAGTATCCATCACAAAAATTATATGACCTAAATAGAGAAGTAATAATACGATTTAATAACAAATGAAATATATTTATTTACATTTTGCCGCTGCCATCATGCACGAAGAATTCTTTAGTGTGCATTTCAGTTGTAGCAGTATGTCCAAAACGAGATATTCCGACGAAGACAACCAATTTTCTGCCACGCCTAGTCTGCTGATGACCAAAATTCTAACGGTGTAGGTTGTAAATAAGGCTGCCATTATAATCTTACAGCTCCACTCTAGCCGACCTTTTTTTCTATAGCTAGGTATCTTCTTCTAGCTTTGCAGCCATTTGATATGGGATAGACCTCCAGTTTTTGAAAGAATAGCAAGGTTGAATAATGCTAGTACGGCGAGGTAAGAGACTGCAAGAATTTCACGATTGGTGGTAGAAGTCATTCAATATATGGCAATTCAATGATTGCAAGGTAGAATGTTGCAATAATTGCAATATGGGGTGATGCCAGGATCGTAATATAGGAAGATCACAAATATGTAGTTTTCGATCAAATAATGTTTAGGATAAAACAAACTTTCACCTGAATGATGAGTTTCCAGAACTCTCACAGTGTTAGCTGGCATCGGTTCATTACAGTCTTGCTTGGCTGGAAAACATATTTGTTTAAACTATATTGACGTTTTCCATGACGTTCAGTAAGAATAATGATATTTTTAATTGAACATTTATTGACATATAGTAGTAAATAGAACAGTACTTATATAAATGTTGAAAGGTAAGCTGTTGACCAATATTTGTAATGTATTAGTGTATGATATGACTACTATATAGATACTTACACACGCTCAATAAACCTAGGGTATAAAATAACATTATTTTCAGTTTTCTTATTAATACCGTCATTGAGCGTATTTTTCTCTGCAGTTGCGCTTGCTTTTTTTAATAACCTAACATTGAAATGGTGATTATTCTTTCCTGAAATAAAAGGAACATTATTAATTTCAGATAAAACACACAAGTTAATTTAGATTCTTTTTTTTGACAACTTAATGTTTAAAAAAAACAACGTACATTATCAGTACATTTGTTGTTGAAGTTTTTTTTTCGAAGCTAGCCTCATGTATGTGATATATTATATTTAAACAAAAAGACAGACACATATATATATATATATTATATATATATATATATATATATATATATATAGAGAGAGAGATAGATAGTTCGGCAAAAGCGATGGACAGACAGATAAAAGGAAACATCATTTTGTAGCTATATAGATAGGTTGATAGATAGACAAATACACAGAAAGACACACAGATAGATAGATAACTAAGATAAGATAGGATATATGCCGTTAAGTGTGTGATTGCTAATGAATATTATATTAATAGTGGAGAACACGGACCCCACGAGATATTTTCGTGTGTCATATATCAAATTAAAGGTCTACTTGCCCTGATTACAAAACAGTTGGTTTCATTTAACGATTGCATTTCTGTATTTTTTTATTTAATTTAGAAATTTTGTTAATTTTGAGTGTTTTGTGAAATTTTTTGCTGTAAATAAAACTTTGTTACGTCCCCTTGTGTTTTTGTTAATATCCCATGATGCTATACTTATCCCATGATGCTATGCTGTGCACGAGGTCCTAAAAAAAGTGAACCGCCATTTTGTGGCAAAAAAAATATTTTGCGCTTTTTTTTTAATTCTTTATTTGGCTATACCTTAGGTTTAGTAGGTTCAGTAGGAATTAGTAGGGGGTCAGTAGGGGTCAGGGTTAGGGTTAGGGGTCAGTAGGGGTCAGTAGGGGTTAGGGATCGGGGTTAGGGGTCAGGGTTAGGGTTAGGGGTCAGTAGGGGTCAGTAGTGGTTAGGGATCAGGGTTAGAGTTAGGGGTCTCTAGATATAGGGTTTAGGGATCAGTAGGGTCAGGGTTAGTTTCTAGGTTAAGGATGGATATGTAGTATTTTTATTTTTGAAAAAAAAATATTTTGGCTTTTTTTTTGGCCAACATGGCATATTGCACGTCACATCGCAAATGCGATATTGTATCCCATAATGCATCATCGAAGGCGACAAGAAATGGCGACATGTCTGTAAAGATGTAGACGATTTTTTGTTTTATTTCATATTAAAAAGGTATGAAAGTGATCTTTTGATGCTTTTTTAGGTTTTTAAATACATTTTTATATCGGTTCTAAAGAAATTTTACTGAAAATTTAAACTGCTGGAGCTATTTTAGGTTCGATTAAAAGTGATAGTATTAAAACTCTAGTGACGTCACATTACTAAAAAAAAAAAATGGCGGGTGTCGTTTTAATATTTCATATAAAATCTTCGTATTTTTGTCGTAAATTTTTTTTTTTCAAAAAATTTATTGTGAAAAGTATTTTCCGTTGTTCATTAGACACTAAGCAATAGCTCCAGGCAAAAATTTTCAGTAAAATTTCTTTAGAACACTTAGTTCTGCGTGGGGCCGCTGTTCTCCACTATTACCAATATTATAACTTTAACTGTAAAAGTTTACATAGTGTTTAGCAATTAATTCATTAGTTCTGGTTTTGTAATTTACATTACAACTTTCGATAGCAAAATGATACACATGTCTGCCAGAAATCTTTCAATAGTTAAAAGGAAGGATCGACTTTTTAAATAATAAAATAATGCAGTCTATTTCATTCCAGTCAATATAATCTAAAACTATACCATAGTGTTTACCTTAACTAAATCATTCTGCAATAATTGTACATTGTTTTACTTTATCAATAATTTGTTTTTGTTATAACGAAAAGGAATGATACCGAGCATCCATGTTTAAATATTCTTGTTAGTGACGACATAAGCTACTTCCGGTTGAATTTTTCCGGTGATGTGTTCTTTTGAAATCCTCATATTATTAACTTATTCAAACTTTGTTTCTGATTTCATTAAACCTATACACTGATCTATAAAAAGAATGGATAGCGTCTCTATATTAAATGTGTATGCGCACCTTGAAGAAAAAAAAAGAATTTCCCATTTCCACTATTCACTTATCTACATAAGCGAGTTACAGGCGGACAACGAATGTATAAGTATTACACAGTTTAGCCACATCACCTTGTAAAAAGTCTCAAAACCCGGACGAGCCGAGGCTCTTAAGCCGGGGCGTAACGCTTAGAAGTGAGTTATTTAAAACTCTGTCCGGGATCCAGCCACCCCACGGCACGCCGAAGGCGTGGCGTGCCATGTAAAAGGGAAGGATTCCGCAGGCCAGCGACCGTTCACTGCGGTTCCCCTAAGGATCATTATCGTGGTGGCTCTCCCGTATTTCTGCTTTGTCACCCGGTAGCACAAATCCTGAACTATAGGCACAGGCATCCAGGCACCGGGTGGGTCGTGAGACGGGGTTGCAGCATCCATTGCTTCCTGCCCACCGAGACCCCGTAGCCTCTCGGCAGTGCAATGGATCTCGGACATGCTGCGGGGGCTGTCCCCCATGCGTTAGCCCGCCGGTGTTTTCAAAGAAAATTACTGGCGGTTTACACACTACGCCGCTTTGAGGCCCATGGGTACAGTAGTGAGCCACATCACCATATAGGTTCAGTACAACCTGTTGAAGGATCCCATCCACTCTAAATTCCTGCACAGCTAAGCAGTCAAGCTGAGCCACTTCTGCGTCCTTGCAGTTTTGATAAAGCGGATCATTGTGAGGCCTAAAACCCCTGAAAGAGGCCCCTATCAACCTATCAGGAAGTGCGAAACTGGGCAACTGTTCTGTGGCGTATCCATTAAGGGTTCACTCGATTTAGCCGTCTTTGGTGACAACACACACACCGTGTTAGACTTGTCCCGGCTCTTGTAACACTGTTCTTAATTCCAACTCAGGTATCGGCGGGCGCTCTCGAATGAAGACGGCTTACTTTGTACAGGTGACAGGGCTCATTCCTGGTCAATGCCTCTGATTAGTTTTATAGTTGGAGATTGTGCCACATAGTCCTGTAAACACTTACCGTGTGGATACTGTTTCTGTTTACAGCACCCGAGCTCCATATCCAGCTCAGAACGCATCATGTTACCACTGATAGCCTTGACGCGCACCGAATATGTCTGTAAGAGCAGTAATAAGCAGATGAGTAGAACAAATATGTTTTCATCAGCGGGATCTATCAGGCGTATATGCACTTCCTGCAAGTTGAAAGTTTGGTTGGAAGAAGGCTTAACTAGAGTCATGACTGCACTGAGATATATATTTCGTCCACCAAGGCGTCCATCATCTTTCTGAAAAACAAGTTTTTCATCAACCGTTTTTACCGCTCGAAATGGGTAACAGCGGCCCGTTTCATTCGTGTTCTCATAGGAAACACAATTGCTGTGACTTCCAGCGACACTTTTGGGGTTATTCATGACATAAGTGCTTTCTACACATTCAGACTTCTAGTCTTCAAGTGTTTACTTTAATTTCTCTCCAGTTTCCCTTGGTAATATTAGTATAAATACTTTTATTTCTAGCAAACCGGTTTGCACTTTTCAAACTTAAAGCTTATTATTGTTTCCACCCAAAAGATTTTCGAAACCAATTGCAAAATTGACAAACAAAACTTGAAATAGCAACAACACGCACAGTGAGTGTCTACGTTTATTTGTTTCATTGGACCATTTTGTTTTTTTTTTACTTTAGATGAAAATCAATTTCTGACAAAAAATTTAAATCACAAAAAACCTCATTGTACAATAACTAGTGCTGCTAAGCAAATACATAGATTGAAGAATATGCTGATGCTATTGGTTGACGGGGCTTGAGATTTCACGCTGACGTCTTTAATTGATGTGGTGGAAATTAGCTGAAGTAGTTTGTCCACTTTTAACGCTGTGCTTGTGTTGTGCTCTGATGTTCTCCTCTGGGACTCCACTGATATGTATTGCAGGATGTCTGTGCTAATTAGTGTGCTGGTAGTGGTATTCGTACTAGGAACTGATCTCTTCGTTGTCGATTTCACTGAGTAATGACATAGATGAATGAATAGGTCAGCCAATAAATGAAATATGTATGCTTAAAAATAAGTACATAAATAGAGATGTGCCTTAATAATATATCACTGCAAGATTAAAGAGGTTAATAAATTAAAGGGTTAGGTTAATAAATCAACCTATAGAAGTTTAAAATTTAGATAAACGAAAACATGACCTTAGTGAGTATTTGAATTAATTAAAAAAATAATATAAAAATATATGCTTGTGTTTGGCAGCTCAATATAAATAAACATACTATTATTATTTTTAAATTCCTCAGTAAATAGTATTACATTTTTCTTGAATCTGCAAGAAATACATTGCATGATGTACTATAACCTAATTCTTTGTTGTATCTGTAAGGAATACATTGCATGTTGTACTATAACCTAACTATTTGTTGTATCTGTAAGAAATACATTGCATGTTGAACTATTACCTAACTCTTTAGACTATAAATGAGCACAACAATTACAGAATGCACACACACACACACAATTATGTATCTCTAATGAATGATATAAATTAAAGAAAAACAGAGATTGAATAACTGTTTACCTTTCCTTGTTGTCGTGTAATTTGTAGAAGGTGTCAAAATATTATTTATTTTTATAGAGAGTACAACCCTATCAAAGCAGCTAGGGGTGGATTTTGCTTGTGCCTGGACAGAACAGAGACAAACATTAAATACTATTGGCTTACTTATTCAATGTTTGTCAACACAAGCTTTCGAATGGTATAATGAGACTGATTTGTTATATAAAGTCTCCACAATTTTTACAGTTTTTATTTCATTATACTTTTTTTTTCAGAAACTATCAAAGTAAAATGTGTCATATATTGGTGGTTTCCAAGTATTGGAACACACAATGCTTATTCCCTCTCTTTTTTCCCCCTACACAAGATTTTGTGGGCGGGGCTTATTTTTCCATTTCCTTGTCTTTTAGTACGAAGGCGAAAGATCCTTGGTAATTTGGGTATTCCGTGTTGACCTCAAATTCTCGGAGTGGCTAGGAATGGTTCATTATTTCTGCATGGGGGAGTTCCTATCATTTTTATTATAAGTTTTGTAATGATACCATTATTTTCACCCCTCCTAGTAATAGGTCTGTCCCCCGCACCTCTTTAATAGTATTTAATGATTTGTTTGTCTGAAAGGCATTGAGTTTCGAGATAATTTCTTTTGAGGACGCTTGTGTTTGCACTTTTTTATTCTAACTGTACATAATCTTCATATTGTATATATTGGAACATATCACCTGAATTAAATTATCAACAACATTTACACTGAAGCTTCCTCGTCAAGTTACTATTATATTGTGTTGTTTACAATACTATAATATATATTTACTACTCTAACGTCAAGGAAAGGAACTGTTAGAACGCAAATCCTGAGTTTGTGCCCAGGACCATACGGATAGTTCGTGTATTACTGAAACATAAATAATAATAACGAAAGTCTAACCTAGGACCAACGAGAAATATCAACGATATCTACACGGCTCTGGCCACAAGGGGATTGTGGACGTAACAAATGTGTTTAACAAATCCCAAACTGAAGTTCTGGATATCTAGGCAAAGGAGTGGGTTTAAGATGCATTGTTGCGCTCATTTATTTTTTCCCACCGAGGCTCGGTGCTTCTCAGCAGTGCGATGAACCTCAGGCGCGCATCAGGGGCTGTCCCCCATGTGTTCGCCCGCCGGTGTGCTCTTAATGTGAACGTATCTACCAGTGTAACGACGTTACAGGGGATTGCGTGGCCAACATAGTGTGGAGTCTCCGGCCAGTGGTGCTTTACCCGCCAAACGTTGTTGGCTCGTTGGTTTATGGAGTATGATAGCCGAACTGACTCTTTACCCGCTGTATTATTTGTCCAATATTTATATTTGTGGAACACATGCTATAGAACATTACACTTGACACACACAAACATGTATAAGTAAATAATGCACATGGTACGCTGGTTTACGAATGAGCCAAAAGGCATACGTTTATTGATCTGACGAAATTATTTCAACGGCGTCACTACATGGACGCTACAACAATGCCTGATAAATTAAGAAATAAAAAAATTCTATTACAGTGCTTTATGGAATCTAAATTGCAACAATAACCTGCAATTGGCAAAATACACCATAGCTACAGGTATGGAATATAACACATCAATAAAAGTCCAGGCATATTTAATAGGTGAACATAGATTCCGGTCCTAAGAAGGACTAAAAAATGCCTGCCATTTACGTCATTTCTGGGCGTATAAATATACAAAGGGATGGTCGAATCATGTAAATCACAAGAGCCAGAAATAGTGGGCGGCCTCTTAAAGTCACGTGTCCTTACCCCGAGCCTTTGTCCAGATAATTAAACAATGCAGTTGATTGCGGCTCCGAGGGCCCGTCAAGGGAAGGGGAGTGGAGTGGGATGAGAAGGGGTGGGGGTGGTCACTATGACGCAGTACGGACCGGGGAGTGGCTTCTTTGTCTAAACCAGGATTGTCGCCGAGAGACTAGGGGTGGTAAAAGGGAATGAAATCAGGTTAGGTCAACAACAGTAATAATTGCCCCCTTTCAATGCCCGCAATTTCCATAATTTCGTACCAAAATCAAGTTCCTTGTTTAAGCCAACGGTGGCCTACCCATGTTTATACAACAAATGACACAGACCGCGCGAAGAAAGCTAGATACAGCCGCTGTTACGACCACCGGTGTGGCTCTCTAGTACAAAGGATACTAAACCAACACTAACACAATGTCCAAGGTGATTGCCCTGCAAGGCCAGGAGAGGGAAAAAGGGGGGTATAGGCGATGCGGTCGCGTCCAGAATCCGGTTTTTAGAAAAGTAATGTTTGGGTTTCTTCGATGGCTACTTACTTATTAATAAGTGCACTAATTAATTTTCTAGATCAGGGGTCGGGAACATTTTTGTCTGAGAGAGCATCACATATTTTGAAAAGTAATTCTGTGAGAGCCATACATTTTGTTTAAAACTAAAAATTGAAGAAAATGTGTGCAAGAGTTATTTCATTTTAATTACAATGAATGCTTGGTTGCTATTTTGTCCGTCTTTTAGGTGAGTAGAGTTTATCTCCTTTACCACTTCTGATGCTGAGCTGCAGTATAGCTCATTTGTAGAATGAAATATTGATATCTAATTAATATGTAGATCAAAGGAGTCTAAAGAAACTTTTTTTATAATCAAACATTTGACTGCGAGCCAGATGCAGCCATCAATAGAGCCACATGTTGCTCGCGAGCCATAGGTTTCCAACCCCTGTTCTAAATCATTAGAAAACACTTCGTCGTGACAAACAAATCCCAAATTGAAGGTCTGGATAGCTAGGCACCAGAGCGGAGTCAAGGCGCATTGTTGCGCTCACTTTTTTTTTCCCACCGAGGCTCGGCGGTTCTCGGCAGTGCAATGAACCTCGGACGCGCATCAGGGGCTGTCCCCCATGCGTTCACCCGCCGGTGTGCTATACTTTGAGACTCATGGGCACAGAAGTGAGTTTGTGTACCAGCCATTATCTACAGCACTGACACATATACAAACACATCAACAGAATAAATATAGTAAACATGTAATAACCTGAACAATAATGTAGAACGGCTGGTAGTTGGCAGACAAATTGAAACCGGAAGTATTAACTATTCCTGTATCTGGGTGGAGATGGAGTAACTTGTGATAGTTTCGTGGATTACCTACAAGAAAACAATGTAAAATTTGTCATTAGCAATGTCCATGTCTTGTTTAATCCATATATATATTATATAGATGTAGTCAAATCATTTCTCCCAGTCTAAAAAAAAATGTCATACAAATATACATTTACTGCAACACAAAGTTTTGACTATTTAATTTATTCTCAGAGAATTTTCTTCTATATTCCTTTTCTCTGTTTGTCTAACAAATTTAACTATTTTTATGTTTCCCTTACAGATCTGTTTACATGGGTGCTGTGGTCTTGATGAAGAGTGTTAAGTTCACGATCTGGACTCTACTCCGTTCAAAGGCAGATTTTTTGCACTGAGTCTAGTGGGCTTTCTTTGTGTCTAATTCCAGTGTTTACAATTTCATTTTCACAACTAAAATTTAATACATTTTAACATCCTTTTTTACATTCTTTTGTTAGCTTAAATGTTGAATACAATTTTCATATATCACTTTATAGTGAATTCATCTATCACCTTATAGTGAATTCATTTATCATCTTCTACTGAATTCATGTATGACCTTATAGTGAATTCATTTATCAACTTATACTGAATTCATTTATCACCTTATTTATGTTATACAAATTTGGTTGAAACAAAGCATCGGTTTCAGCTGAGTACAAAAATTATGGGTCCAAACCTGCTTTAAAAAAATACGTTGTTTGTCTCCCTTCGGAATCCTCAGCATAAATTGAGCTTGGTTGTAAGTTGGTTATGGCCCTCTAGTCAACAAGGAGAACAAATAGAATCGTATGTTTTAAAAAGATAACGTAATGTCTAAATAAAATAAAAAATCACAATCAGTTCAACATTATTTATTAAACTAAAAAGCAGCAGACAAATGGTTTAGCGAAATATAAAGCTCTGTATAAATATACTTTGTAAAATTCGTTTGGACTAAGTAAATTCAAACTATTTTAAATTCAATTTTTTTTTTGTTAGCAGATGAATATACGTTGGGTGTAGGTTTTAAATCTATACATTGGTGCATTCTCCATAAATAGAATCTAACATGCAATTTTATTTCATGTAATAAACTAACTGAAAATTAAGGTTCAGTTTATTAAGAAAAATATAACAAGTTTATTTATTATTTACTTAATTCAAGTTAGGGTTAGTCAAGAAGATTGAAATGCTCATGTTTAGTAGCCCTATCCCTTCCTTTTCATCCTACTTCGAGTTTGTTTTTTTAGCGTTTTTAGATATCTCCCGCATCCAATTGTTTTTTGTTTTTTTTTACCGTTTTTAGATTTCTCCCGCATCCAATGGTTTTCAAGCGCCCCCCCCCCAATTCCTTTCTTCTCTAGCCCCAAAATAGGTGGTTATCATATCCTAGAAAAACGCATATAATATTATGTATTAAGTTTATATTAATTAGAATATTTTCTTTATCAAAAATGTGTTTTTTATTATTTTCTCTATCACAAGCTGATGGGGTGATAAATAAGTCAATTATTAGTATTTGACTTAGAAAAAAATAATTTTGTAAAATGTAATAAAACATGGAAAGAGACATCATTGAAAAAAAAAAGAGCTGAAAGTTTCATTACAAGTAAAAAGTATAACATCATTTGTTAAATCATAAAGTGCCTATGATGGTAGCGCGCAGAAGTACTAAACTTTAGTTTAGTTTATATTTTTAAATCCACCCCCTCAAAAAAAATCCTCAATTGTGCGCCCCAATTGGCGGCCGCCTAGTTTGACTATATGGCCGAAGGGAGCCGCCCATTAGGAAACAAATTTAATAAGCATATGTGTAATAAATCATTAAATTAAATTCAAGCCTAGAAAAAAAAACTTAAAAAAAACCCCTAACAAAACAGTTAGGAAGCCTTAGAGATTTAAGAAACAAAACTTTTCTTGCAAGTCAATTTAATGTTGTGTTTTTCCCGAGAGGCATGAAAAACGTTTTCTGAACAAAGCAGGAAAACCAACACTTTAACATAACTTAAAACTATAATCAACATACAAGACTAGACTCGAACCACGGATAAACGTGAGACACAAAAAAAAAACATAAGTTGAAGAAATATGGTCTGATTATTAGATAAAGACGCTCAACTTCTCATGGTGAGATACTCAGTTGTTTGATTGTTCTTATTTGTTCTTATTTAAGAAATAATGCACATTTAGATAATTTTTAGTTAGTTGGTTAGTAAACTAGATAACTACATAAAAGATTGCCTCAATCACTCTTCTGTAGACATCAATGTCACAGTTCAAGGCGGAACAGTTGTGTAACTTGAAGGACGGTTGATAAAGGCATTGGTCACTCAAGTTGTAGGAGGTGGACGATTGGTCAGGGATGACGTACAGAAGCAGGGGCTAAATCTCAGTACAGGATGACATCTTAGAGGAGATATCAAAAGGTTTCAATTTTTTAAATTAACAATCTATTTCTTAATACATTTTACATTATAATACAGTGTAAGTACTACAAGACAAAATATAAAAGTTGTCTAGGCTAAGTACTTTACAAATGTATACATAAGATTTCATAGTTTTCGCTTAACTATCTATTAAAATTATCTTCTAAAATATATGGATAATATTGGCATTAGTTTGTAGGAGCACAGTATGACGTTACCATGGTGCGACTACGTCCAGGGTAGCTAATGCATAGTGGAAGGTAAAGGTAACTATAAAAAGAAATAATACAGCCCTCTAATATATATCCACGAAAATATACAACCATTTTAAAATATATACCATGAAAATATACACTCATGAAAATATTTACCCATTAAATAATGCAATATACCCATGTAATAATACAGTGTCAGGAACTTAATTATGAATAATTAAGCAAGAAATCCCGGCTCAACTAATTAAGTTTAATACAATGATAATTATATTAAATACCACTAACAATTTACTACAAGTAGCACAACGTAAAATAGAATGACAGAGACTATCTTTTAAATGTAGAAAATGATTACTTTACTATACTTTATTAATGTTGATCTTAGTAAGAAAAACAAACAAACAAATATCAAAACCAATATTATAAAATGATAAGCTTATATATAAGAAAAAAAATTAGTATATTAAAAGAAATTCTTTCAATATAGTACTAATGAAAAAAATAAGTGAAGAAGTATGAGTGACATTAATTTATAAACATTAATGCGTAATATAAAATGGCCTGCTAACAAAATTGATAGAGAATGAATATAAGAAGAAGATTAGATCTAATAACGAAAGTGATTAATATTAAAATCTGCTATCCATATCCATAGTTTGTATCTCGTATAACAATAGCATAGGGTCTGTCCCGCCTTAGTTCAACTGTTAAGACTTCCCTTCGTTTCACCTGCTTGGTCCCTCCGACGTCCACTATGGCACGACACGGACAACCCACTCCAACGTATTAGTGGCGCAACTAACTGCTGCCAGTAGTCAGTCAATATCGTGGTCGTCCTCTCGTCTCTCTCTTACTCGTTTCCTTCACTACACACTGGCCGTCACCCGTGTCAGAAATTAACTGTCCAGTGTCCTCTTTATTCGGTGGTCTGGCAAAGTCTCGTCTACGGACAGATAAATTAGCTTGAGCAAGATACAAACATCAAGCCTCTTAGCAAAAGTTCTGTGCCGCAAAGTCAGTCTCCCTAAATTAAATAGTCGTCTCGACTCCCCCAATTTCCTAGCCTGTCAGTTTCCACATTCCATCTAAAAATTTATGCCCGTGTCTTGGCCAACCTTGATTCCCCCTTTGTCCCTTTAGCGCCCTATCCGTCTATAGTTACCCGCCCCTAGGTATACATCTTCCTGTTAGACTCTCTCTACCTCGATTCTGTTGTTTGTGCTAGAGTTGCTGTGTCGTGGGACCAAGCTCAGTATTAGCACAAGATATTATTATAATTTTGTTAGCGTTCCCGTGATTTTAATTGTACTTGACATCACCCCCCTTCGCTTGACTATATTTAACGATTAAATATAGTCACATGTAAATGATAAATGTAATCATAATATTAGATACAATCAAATATGAGCAGTTTCAAAACATGTGTAAAAATTATGGATAGTTAAACATAGATTACAATAGTAAGTCATGGGAATAGAGTCTGACTTTTGACAATGTACAGTACAAGAAACCATAAGAAATCAGTGCATTCAAACATCGGCATAGCAAGATTAGTGTAGAAACAGCTAGATTAACCGAGACAAAACATCAGCATTGACGTTGTTAACACCCTTAATGTGTTGGATTGTGAAATGATAGTCTTGTAAAAGCAAGCTCCATCTACAGATTCGAGAGTTGCCAAAAGTTGCACTTTTGAGATAGGAGAGCGGTCGGTGGTCACATTGAAGTGTAAAGTGTGTGCCGAGAAGATAGCGTGACAGTCGCTGCACGCTCCAGACAATAGCTAGACACTCTGTTTCAATAGTGGAGTAACGCTGTTCTCTTGGTAGTAGCTTCCTGCTGAGGAATTTCACTGGGTGATGGAAACCGTCAACAACTTGCATTAAGCAACAGGATATACCTATATTTGAGGCATCAGTCTGTAAAACAAATGGCAATTGAGGATTTGGAAGCGTTAATATAGGTGATGTTGTAAGACAAGTCTGAATTCTTCTCAGTGCACTGTCACACTCTGGACTCCAAGAGACTTTAAGCGGTTTCCCTTTTTTAAGAAGTTCAGTTATAGGAGACACCAGACTAGCGAAGGAAGGTATAAACTTATTGTAATAGTTGGCTAGGCCCATCAACGAACGGACTTCCTGCTTTGTTTGTGGTACTCTAAGGTTTAAAACTTTCTTAATATTTGAAGGGTCAGGTCTTAAAGTTCCCTCTCCTACCACGTGCCCCAAGAAGTTGATAACATTGTGAGCTATCTGGAGCTTACTTGGTTTTACAGTAAAACCTGTTTCGCGTAATCTGTGTAGAACAGCGGAAAGTTATTCTAGATGTGATTCCCAAGTATCATTAAACACACATATATCGTCGAAATAGAATATCACGTTCGACAAACCCTTTAGAACATTGCGAACTGTTCTATTAAAGAAGCTTGGGCAATTGATTAGGCCAAAAGGAAGGTATTTGAACTGGTAATGCCCTCCCGGTACTCTAAATGCCGTAAAATGACGACTGTCTGGTTCGATTGGAATTTGATGGAAGCCCTTTGTGAGGTCGATTTTTGTAAAATACTTTGCAGTACTAAGGTATGTAAAAAGGTCTTCCTGATCAGGAATGACTTCGGCATCAAATTTGGTAATGGCATTCAGTTTACGAAAGTCAACACAAGTGCGAATGGTACCATCTCGTTTTTTCACTAACACAACAGGGGATGCATAAGGCGAATCTGATTCCTCAATTATGTCTAAATTAAGCAAATTGTCAATTTCGGAGGCTAACACGTCTTTCATATGTATTGGTACTGCGTAGGGCTTAAGTGCGATAGGTTTGTCAGATGTCAGTTCAATTTTAAATTCCTTCACTTTAGCTCTTCCAGGAATATCAGTGATAATACTCGAAAATTCGGAAAGGATATTGTGGATTTGCACTTTTTGTGAAGCTGGTAGCTCGGGGTTTATGTCTAATTCCCCTATGGAATTACAATCGCCATATTTAAAGTAGGAAGATCAGGTATTTGACTTGAGACACAGTCATTTGCCTCGTCATGTTCGGAGTCGGTTACGACGGAAACCGCGCACGCGTCTAAAAGCTTAACCTCATCGTCAACGTTAGAAAGGACATCGTTACTTCTTTCATGATATTTTAGCAGTCTGTTGATGTGATAGATTTTGGATTTCCCGCTCTTCTTAATAGCCACATTTAAGTTTGAGACTTTCTTCTGCACAACATAAGGCCCATCCCAATGGGAGGAAATTTGTTTTGCTTGTTGGGTTTGAGTAAGAGGACAGAATCTCCTACATTGATGTCTTTGTCAGTTGCACTTTGGTCATAATAGGCCTTATATTGGGATTTACTGACCTTGTCGTTTTCTAGAGCCAGATGGCTAGCCACACCCAACCTATTTTTTAAATCTAGAAGGTAATCATACACAGTTTTAGTCTCTTTTTCTAAAAACTGATCCGTGAAGAGGTGTTTTAAGATAGACATTGGGCCCCTTACTCTTCTTCCATAAACAAGCTCATATGGGGAGTAGTGCGTTGAATCGTTTGGGACTTCCCTGTAAGCAAAGAGAGCGGCGCTAATATAACGATCCCAATTGTTAGGGTCTTTCTGTGCGACCTTCCGGAGCATAGATTTTAGAGACCCGTTGAACCTTTCAACCATACCGTTTGAGTTTGGGTGGTAAGGTGTAGTTTTGACAGCT
Organism: Anisus vortex; assembly: GCA_949126835.1. Lineage (NCBI taxonomy): Eukaryota > Metazoa > Mollusca > Gastropoda > Planorbidae > Anisus > Anisus vortex. Next base: position 37,019,940 of record OX421494.1, on the reverse strand, counting down.
TTAATGTTGAAAAATCTGCAAATTTGATTATAAAGCTCTGATTTAAATTGAGGGCCATTGTCGGATAGTATTTGCTCTGGGAACCCAATCCTAGAGAAAATAGTGCTCAGTGCCTCAATTACATGTGATGTTGTAATATTAGATAAAGGGATTGCTTCTGGCCACCGTGTAGCGGTATCGACAAGAGTTAGAATGTATCTGTTTTTCCTATCAGTCATCTGCAAGGTACCTATGATATCTATCGCCACCTTACGAAATGGGGTTGAAATTGTTTCCATTACTCCTAAAACTGCCTTCCCTCCTCTACCTGGTGTCTTGGCTTTTTGACAGGTTGGACACGATTTAATAAACTCTTTTATATCTTTATCAACACCCGGCCAAAAGAATTGTGAGTATACTCTTTCCTTGGTCCGCCTGACAGACATATGCCCAGCTAGCGGTGAACTGTGGGCCGTATCGAGTACTAAACGTTGTTTAGATTTGGGAACCACTAACTGATTAATAGCTGCATCGGGCTTGTTTTTAGGTTGATAGTGCTTGTATAGAAAACCCTGTTTCGTAATAAATGATACAAATCCTGATTTAATGACATGAACTGTTCCTACATCAGCCTTTTCCCACAGACTTTTAAGTGTATCATCTGCCCTTTGTTCTCGTAAGAACACTTCACTATGCAACTCCTTATCTCCTTTCCCCAAGACACTTTCAGAAGATTCGTAGGGTACGGCATCAGCGTGTTGATGCATCGCTCTAGTTACCGCCCCTGCTGAGTGGTACATTTTAGCCCCATCGACATTGCCAATAATTAGTTCCACTACGGGATCATCAAACAGGGCTGCAACATAACTACCTTTAAGAAAAGGGGTATCTATATTGATTTGCGCTAAGGGATATTCTTTGGTCTGGCCATCAATTAGTTTCAATGTATAATGCCCTTCCAACATATCTTTCGGCTGGACCAGGTCCTTTCTAAGCCCGATTATACTACAACCTGTGTCACGCAGAACCGACACTGCACGATTATTCACAAAACCCTTATGAATTATTAAGGTACCCGTGGACCTATGATGCCCTTTTTTATTTTCTAATAAACTCATTGTATGTGACTGACAAGCAAATAATGTCTCTGACTGGCGAATAACATCTCTACATTTTATACACTGTGGATGGTCTGTGTTCAGCTTGTGTACCGAGGGTAGTCACATTCGTTGGGTGTTCTTGTCTAAGGTATTGTTGGAATTGTATACTTGTCGGGACCTGTGCTTGTTGGAGTGGAAATCATGGCCTTTTTGGAAAGCCCCACTTGCCATCGGCTTCAGAAAACACTCTTTAGCAAAGTGACCCGCTTGCCCGCAACGGAAGCAAGTTAAAGTATTGCCTACAACTCCTACAGCCACATCGGTGGCTGCAGCTACATATGGGATGGGTTTATGTACCTTGCTAACATTGGCACCTTTAGATGCTATTTTATAGCTGTCAATAATAGAGAGTGCCTCGTTTGGCGACTGTGGTTGTTTCATTAAAAGTTCACGTAAAAGGTTGGGTGATACTTCATTGTATATCCGCCCCTTAAGCAGTAGATCCATAAGACCCTCATATGTGCGGGGCGTTTTTGATGTTTTGACCCAACTTTCCAATGACCTTTTTAGCACCATAGCATATTCCCTAAAATCATCCCCTCTAGGTACTGTAGTGTCCCATCTATGTCTGTATGTCTCGTCAGAGTATCCTGCAAAGCTAAGTAGTTCTGCCTTAACTCGGTCATAGTCAGCGCTGTGTAATAGGTCGTGTAGTATCATGTAATTCTTCAATTTGTCTGTCAACTTATGAGCTAAATGAAGAGGCCATGTTGTGCGTGGCAGTCTGTCTTTTATCGCAGTCGTTTCAAAAAGGAGAAAAAAATAGTCAAGGTCCTCACCTTCTTCCAGGCGTTTAAAATTTTTGTCTAGCTGAGGGCCCTTTCTATGATAATCATCGGGCGGTAACTGGCTAGTTTGTGAATAGTCTGTTCGCTCGTGGCTTTGACTATTTTTGTCTGGTTGGGCACACCGTTTTTGGGAATCTAAATCTATTTTACTTTGGTCCTCTAAATACTGGGTAAGTTTTTTTCCTTTTAACCCATATCTGGTGGCCTCAGCTTTTAACTGTTCCACCGTGCGCGGCGTATAGTGTGTTGACATTATGTAGGAAAGAAAACACAAACAAGTATGCTCCTGACAGAATACTGTTTTTGTCTCAAATCGGAGATAACACTCACTGTCACAAACAAAGCAGTGTTTCGATGTGGTAATTGGAAACCCCTACGGCGTGACGGCCGTACAATAAAAATACTTTAACCTGAAGTGACCCCGTAAAACCCGTACCGGGGAAACTCTTCACCCCTCAACTCCTAGCACACAACACACACACACACGAGAGGAAAACAGACTTATCCGTCCGACGTGATGTGCAGGGGTGGGATCCGGAAACTGTATGGAGGTAATTACTACCAGCGTCGAAAGAAAGAACAGGTGAACTTGTGACACACAAACCAACCGCTCTAGGAAAAGAGTTGGATCAGAAGTTGTAAATGGTGATATGAAACTGAAAAGATAACTTTTAAAACAAAACCAAACAATGTTAACAAAAGAAAAAAAATGTTTAACAATCCGTAGAGTAGAAAAAAAAATGAAATAATAAAATCAAACAGTAAATGTTATTATTTGTTTAGGCAATAAAACAGGCATATACCACCAATTTAAAGAGAAGAAAATATAATAAAATATACAGGCTTATAGTTATAGCCTACTTTGGACGGCCCCCACAATGTCAGGAACTTAATTATGAATAATTAAGCAAGAAATCCCGGCTCAACTAATTAAGTTTAATACAATGATAATTATATTAAATACCACTAACAATTTACTACAAGTAGCACAACGTAAAATAGAATGACAGAGACTATCTTTTAAATGTAGAAAATGATTACTTTACTATACTTTATTAATGTTGATCTTAGTTTAAGAAAAACAAACAAACAAATATCAAAACCAATATTATAAAATGATAAGCTTATATATAAAAAAAAAATTAGTATATTAAAAGAAATTCTTTCAATATAGTACTAATGAAAAAAATAAGTGAAGAAGTATGAGTGACATTAATTTATAAACATTAATGCGTAATATAAAATGACCTGCTAACAAAATTGATAGAGAATGAATATAAGAAGAAGATTAGATCTAATAACGAAAGTGATTAATATTAAAATCTGCTATCCATATCCATAGTTTGTATCTCGTATAACAATAGCATAGGGTCTGTCCCGCCTTAGTTCAACTGTTAAGACTTCCCTTCGTTTCACCTGCTTGGTCCCTCCGACGTCCACTATGGCACGACACGGACAACCCACTCCGACGTATTAGTGGCGCAACTAACTGCTGCCAGTAGTCAGTCAATATCGTGGTCGTCCTCTCGTCTCTCTCTTACTCGTTTCCTTCACTACACACTGGCCGTCACCCGTGTCAGAAATTAACTGTCCAGTGTCCTCTTTATTCGGTGGTCTGGCAAAGTCTCGTCTACGGACAGATAAATTAGCTTAAGCAAGATACAAACATCAAGCCTCTTAGCAAAAGTTATGTGCCGCAAAGTCAGTCTCCCTAAGTTAAATAGTCGTCTCGACTCCCCCAATTTCCTAGCCTGTCAGTTTCCACATTCCATCTAAAAATTTATGCCCGTGTCTTGGCCAACCTTGATTCCCCCTTTGTCCCTTTAGCGCCCTATCCGTCTATAGTTACCCGCCCCTAGGTATACATCTTCCTGTTAGACTCTCTCTACCTCGATTCTGTTGTTTGTGCTAGAGTTGCTGTGTCGTGGGACCAAGCTCAGTATTAGCACAAGATATTATTATAATTTTGTTAGCGTTCCCATGATTTTTATTGTACTTGACATACAGCAATGACATATTAGAAATAACCAACATAAACATTTCTTTCGTGATAAATCAAACCTATTTTCTATATGTTCACACTAAATTTAAACTGTCACTAACCAATATATAAGGGAAGTTGGCAACACAAACAAAGATAGGGGAGATCAGCACGGTGACCGGAGAGAGTGTTTATCGAGTGGTCAAGAAGGGATTGTTTTTGGGTAGTGTGTAAGATCGTTGTAGACATCTGAAGTATGGTGTTGAAATAGAGATTGATTTTGAGAGAAGGAGAAAGGAAATGTGCTGAAGGTATTGCCTGAAATATGAACACTGTATGTATTGTTAATATTATTAAATTGCTTGCGGAAAAGAGACTTGTTGGAGTTATTCATTGTGTTAAGGAGAGAACGAAAGTTGGCACGTTAGTAGTACAACGTTTCTAATTATGTCACCTTGCTCACGACAAGATCGCTAAGAATAGTGGCAGTGACATAATTTTATGGTCTCAGCGGTGTCTTCGAAAGCAGTGTCTTAGGAAGCAGTCTCTTTGTAAGTGTTTCAATCATCTAAATTTAGTGACACATCAAGAGGAAATCAAGGATATTAAAGGTAACGAGAACATTTTTTTTTTATTGACCGCTGTACGAAAATCGTTAGAAGTAATCAAGTAAACAGCGACACTACTTTATCATCTCTGTACAGAGAACATTGCAAGCAGAAATAACGACAATTTTACTATCTTAATCATTTCCTGACACAATACGTCAAGAGCTTAGTGCAATCAGGAAACCATTTGAGAGGTACATAAGTAAATACAACTCAATAGTCCTAGAAACAAATCTCAGTGAACAAAATAAAGCAAAAATACTGAGAGACAAAATGATAGGAAACAAAAAGGCGCACAGGTTAGCAAATGAAAACATTGATAAATATGACAAAATGAAAGAAACCTTGATAAATCAAATAACAGAAAAACGAGTTAGAGATTCAAAAGGCATATCAGAAGAGCTTAGTGCAATCACAAGAGCACAACGAATGGTACAAGAAAAACAGGAGCAACAACCAAGTTTAGCATCTGATGAATACGAGTCTGTCATAAACATAAGTAGAGAACAGCTGATAAGTCAACAGAAAAAGGACAAAGCACTTTGCAAATACATAGAGAAACTAGATAATACACAAAACCGACCACAATAACATCAAGTTCATTTAAGAAACGGCGTGCTAGTCAGAGAAACACAAGAAGCTAATGAAACCACAACACAGATAATGATACCAGAAACATTGAAGAAACTTGTTCTTAAAAAAACACTCAAGTCCATTAGCCGGACACATGGGTCCAAGAAGAAACATTCAAAGGATTACAAAACATTGTTATTGGCAACACATTAGAAAAGATGTCAAAAAGTACATCAAATCTTGTGAAGAATGTCAACGTTTTAATAACATTGGTCCTAAACACAAAGCTCCACTACAAAAAATGGATTTAGCATCCAGACCATTTGAGAAAGTGGCAATTGACATTATTGATTCAATGTCAGTTACCTCCAAAAGATAGAACAGATATGCTCTAACTATGATTGACTTTGAATCAAGGTGGATAGAAGCCATACCACTAAAAGACATAACTGCCGAAACAATTTGTCATGCATTATTGTCTATATCTACGATATTGGGATTCCCAGACACTATTTTATCGGACAATGGAACACAATTCCGTTCACAAATAACAGCAGCTTTTACGCATATGCTCAATATATCTCAAACATATTCAGCCAGATACAAGCCTCAAGCAAATGGTGCAGTAGAAAGAGCAAATCAATCAATTAAAGTCATGCTGAAGAAAGTGGCACAAGACAAACAAGACCAATGTGACAAATTTCTACCACTAGCACTTTTTGCGTACAGCGAGATTCCGCACGAATTTACAGGTTTTTCACCTTGTGAATTCGTTTTTGGAGCTAATCCAAAAAGTCCACTTGAAAAATTTAAAGATGAAGTACTGGAGACGAAAAACAAACCAATTTTACCATATGATCTGGTGACAAGAACGAGAGAAGAAATCATGTATGCGGTACAATTTGCAAAACAGAACCTAGATAACAAAAACAGTGCATACAGGGATTTGGTCAATAAAAACCGATATTTGAGACAACTCTCACCTCAAGACAAAGTATCTGTTTTTTTACCACAAAAAGATGGATTTGATAAAGCATAGAAAAGGTCTATATACCATCATGGAAAAATGTAGCAATGTTGACTACATAGTACACATTAATGGAAAAAAACAAGCTTTTCCATATTGACATGTTAAGAAAATTTGATGCACCATCAAAACCACTACAGGCTATAGTAGAAGAGATAGCAACAGGTGTAGAAAGTCATCCATGACAAAATGAAGACAAATCAGAGAATATATTGGAAAATGTCACTTCGGAAGATACTGGACAATTCGGAATACCTACTCTGGAATTGGACAAGAGAGTTGAGTTAGATGACATCAATATATCTAAAAGCATACCAAAGATATCAGAAAGAAACTCAAGGATATCATACAAACATACAGTACTACTGTTACAAACAATCCAGGCAATACAGAAGTTATCAAACATAACATCAAAGTTACTGAAGATAAACCTTTTAAAATAAAGCCATATCTACTAAACTAAACTACATAAACTAATACGCAAATCTTTATATTTACTATTTATCTCTCAAGTTCGCTTTCAATCTATAATAATTATTATATTTAGCATGAGTATAATATGTGATTTCATAGTATAGTAGACATAGTATAATCTGGTCGTGTCTAAAAAAAATTGTGTTATACAAATTACAATTCATCTTAGAACAAGCACAAATATTTCATCTTCAGAAACTTACAATTCTTCTTAGAACAAACACAAATATTTCATCTTCAGTTGTGTTCAGGGGATGTTTCAAAGTTAAAACTCCATTCTTCGTCATTTCAAAGTAAAACGTTTGTATCTCCTGAAACAAAAAAAATATTTCCCAAATTGTTAAGAGATGTGATAAGATAAGTATGGGCTTTTGCGCGTCTATCCATGCTATTAAATTAGTATGCTCAGTGCGCTCTTAGCTCTACATAAGCGAGTTACAGGAATAAACCACTTATGATTAGAACAAATCCATACGATAAAAAGGAAGTCTATGTCACTTGAAATGTATTTACAGGTCAGTGTTTATGAAATATAATGTTATAGATAAGTGAAAGTCACGTGAAAGCCGACATATTTTGTCTTCAATAATTCTACTTCCAAGCCTTATCCATTCTTTTTATATATCAGTGGACCTATATTACTCACTGACAATCGGTACATAGACGCGTTTGTGATGACAACACATTGTATGAAATGTTCATCCCTATCCCCCACCCCTAAACATAAGTTTTTACTATGTATGTAACTATCACAATTCATTGTGCGCATTTTATTGTTGTTGTTGTTTGTCCATCTTATCTTATATAGTACAGACGCTCCTTCTGTAAAGAAGATTATTGCGTCTGTCACGACGTCCCGTGCGGGAGAGCAATTCGTCACAATGTTGACACTGAGAGGGGTGCGGGGGGTGGTTGAGTAGGGTTAATGGTGGCTGGTTGTCGTGGGGTTAATGGTTAATGGTGGCTGGTTGTCGTGGGGGTATGAGGTGCCGATGCTGCAATCGTTCTGGAACAATGATTATCTCTCTCCTTGGCTCGTTAAGATATTACAGAGTATACAAACAAACAGTTCTAAGATAATCAAGCAAATCACTTGTGACGAATGGAAACGAATCGGTCGTCACATAGGCCGAATTTTATAACTGCCAATGTTTATAACAAATGTATTAGCATCACAACCAAGTTTGGATTAGGAATATATGTACATTATTTTGATTAAGCGTAAGAGAGAGAGAGAGAGAGAGAGAGAGAGAGAAGGTTTAGAAATATAAATGTTGTTTGTAAATGTTAGTATATTACCTTGTTCCCATATAGCGGGGTTTCCCGGCCAAGGAAAATGATACTATACCGCCCTCCCCACCCCACCTTCCTGTGTCACCTTTTCCACCCGCGACGTGGTTATCCCCCCTTACCTGTTAAGATAGGAATCATCTCCCTCCAACTTTGAATGGCGTACGAATTTAACGACCAGTGTCCAGATTGCAATTAAGGGTCACATAGTCTCGTGAATATCGCGCCCTCTCGCCCCCCCCCCCTTTTCCACTTCCTGGGTGACCATATATTTCCTACCTTATCTTGTCACTGTTTCAGGAAATATAATTCCAGTTGATATCATTTTTTCTGATCGCCAACGGTGGACATTGACATTTTTATGCATAGCTCTGGCCTTCTGCAAATGGCCCATAATTGGGCGACTTTCTAAGGCCAGGGAGATCCTTCTGTTGATCTCAAAATTTAGTACCAGATGTCAAACCATTGGTATAGTTTACACTCCCCCTCTTCATGTCCGCTATATAAGTTGAAACTGTTCGCTGTAAATTTAGTCCTAGCGCCAGTCTCATAAGAAGACACACTTTCATTTTAGTTAGAAGTCAGATCTAACTATTGTAAATATTGTTCTACTCAGATTGTTTGATCCACCATTTTATATGCCAGTTTAGTCACGAAGTTTTGCATTTTGTTGATGAATTGCCTGCATCTGCTAATAGTTTACCTTCATCCTTGTATTATTATTGCTAGCCATTTTCCGCTACCATTGAATAAAGTCATACAGTTTTCTCTCATAAGACAACAGCGTTGGTTACTGTTTGGTTAGAACGTGACATTGTTTGTTAGACTTAGACGTTTACGAAGCCACGTCTAAGGAAAGGTGTCAAATATACATTTGCAAAAGTACAGTAGAGGCTGCCATCCGACTTCAAAAGATACCTCCAGACCAACGAAGCCAAGGGTGTGAGTTGAAACCTCCACCACACGTGTAACCGAGTCGAATCCACAACTACCGGGTTACATAATTGGGAGCTCGTCCGGGATTCGAATCTGGGCACCATTTGAAGCGGTCCAGCTTGATTGTATTTTTGCTGGGGGCTCTTATTCACCTCTAACAGAAAAGCCACTGTCCTGACAACCCGGTGACAACCTGTATCAACCCCTACACAAAACACTGCCTGTCTCCTGAAGAAAGTCAACTAGACCTACCCTGCACATTTCATTGAACATTGCTTGTTACCTGAAGAGTGTCAACTGCCAACCAGACAAACCTGTAGACAACCCTTTGCCACACGTTTATCCACCTGACACCATAGATCAGCTTCAACGCCGCCGTGAGACAACACAGCTAATAGTTACCGAAGTCCACAAGACAGAATTAAAAACATTCTAACATTCTAGTGACATTAGTGAATAGTGTATAAGTGTGTGTGTGTTAGTGATATGGATTTCTGTAATTCAAATTAGGAAGGCTGAAGGGTAAGTGATCCTTTTACTTTTGTTATATCATTGGCAATTTAGCATAATTTAGAAGTTAGAATATTATGGCCGATATTGTAAGCATTAAACGTGTTGCTAGAGAAGAAGCTGAGGCCGCTAACCTCACTGGTAATGAGATGTTAGAATATATTAAGCAACAGGTCGCTGAGTTTAGGGAGGCAGAAAAGTTAAAAATTGAGTCCGAAAATGAAAAGTTAAAAATTGAATCAGAAAAAGAAAAGTTAAAAATTGAATCAGAAAAAGAAAAGTTAAAAATTGAATCAGAAAAAGAAAATTTAAAAATTGAATCAGAAAAAGAAAAGTTAAAAATTGAATCAGAAAAAGAAAAGTTAAAAATTGAATCAGAAAAAGAAAAGTTAAAAATTGAATCAGAAAAAGATTTGCAAATTAGGTTGGCCCAAATTGAGGCTGAGAAAGTAATACAGTTAAGACAGGCAGAATTAGCGGCCCCCGGTATGTGCACTCCGAATTCCCCTTCCTCTCAAACTTCAACAGAGCACTCAAATGACTCATTCACCCCCAAATACTACTCTTTCACACCTGACATTTTTGACCCGTCATTAGAGACCATTGACGTCTACCTTAATAGGTATGAACATTTAGCTGTAAACCATAATGTCCACAAAGAACTATGGGTTAGACATTTAGTTCAGTCTCTAAGAGGCCAAGCTTATGAGGTTTACAACAAACTTCCTTCTAATGACAAAGACAGTTATGAAACATTGAAAAAATGCGCTACTGATAAAGTACGAATTGACGGCTAGATCATACAATAGGAAATTTAGAGAATCACAAATAAAAGAAGGAGAGACGTATGTTCAGTTTGCAGACAGGCTAAATTCATATTTAATCAAATGGGTAGAACTCGCATCGCATGAAAAAACATTTCAAGGACTAGCCGAGCTAGTCCTAACAGAACAATTGAGACATAATATGTCTTATGAAATGAAAGTGTTCCTAGACGAACGTAAGGTGGGTACCTTTAACAAATTGGTAGAGTTAGCGGATCGCTACGCCACAGCTCACCAAGAGGAAAATCTGACAACCAACCCCCCACGCCCCCGCCTTGATAAACCCCAGGCAGGGCGCCCCAACGGGCCTATAGATAAGAAAAACTCACATCGCTATCCGCCCCAGCACGAAAATCAGCAAACGCTACGCCCCTACCATCAAACAAATGGAGGGAGCAATCGCCTAGAGCACTCAAACCCTTTTCCGAGTGATAGGAGAGACCGCCCCACACAGGCCCGCGTGTCCTCCGTCGTAGTCCGAACCGACTCTGAGGAGCCGGAAAATCCAATGACACCCATTTATAATTTGGGAACCTTAGCTACTTGCACTAATGAGTTAGAAACTCAGGTGACTTTGATTGATGAATCGAAAACCTCGCCTACCCCTGGGAGCCACAATGGCCCCAAAGAAACAGACACGGTTGAACTGAATGGGGAACCAGCAACTTGTCACTTTGATAGTGGTTGTCAATACGACTCCATTGTTTCCGCTTCGCGGGTACGACCCGGCGACCTTACGGGTCAGTTTGTAAGCCTTCGAGGGCCATCCCTCTCTGCACCCGTCCAGAATCTTCCCATTGCGCGTATTCACATAAATTCTCCTTTTGTGCGTGGCACAATAAATGCAGCGTTCATGAAAGACCTAGTTTATGATGTTATTTTGGGATGCAAGTACGTTTTTCTAGCTATCCCACAGACCCCTATGATCCTGACCCCGGTTATCACCCAAGCCCGCCCCGAGACAGTGGACTCCACAGTAGAGCTTCCGCCCTCTCACCAAGATTTTATTAAAGCTCAGCAGGAAGACCTTTCCCTAAATTCAGTTAGAGAAAAAAACCAAACAAGCTTGCGCGATTCTAGAACAGCTTATGTTTCCTTTAAAGCAAACCTTCTCTATAGACAGCCTTGCGCTGATCAAGATGAACAGCCCCAGGTAATAGACATAGCCCAAGACTTTCATATAGGAGCCCACCAAGAACAGACGTCGACTGTTCAAAAAGTGAAACATGACTATTACTGGCCCGGTATGTCGGGTGACAGCAAACGATTTGTATCTTCGGGTCACCAGGGCCAAGTCATGACAAAGAAACGCCTCACTCCACCTGTACCGTTAGGTGAGATCCCAGTGGGGGATATTCCCATTAAACGGGTGTCAGTAGACCTAATAGGTCCCCTCCCCCGGTCGCGGTATAAGGACGCTTATATCCTGAGTGTAGTGTGCCAATCGACTAAATGGCCAGACAGATTACCGACCCTTCTCATTCATGGCTTCAGGCAAAATCTTAACCGCCGACTAATGCGACAGTCTCTGTCTTTGACCCCGTATATACCAGGACCCGAAAACTGCTTATCAGACTTCCTCAACCGCCACTCTATTGCAAACAAAACGGGAGAGGACTAAGAAGCCCTTCTGGTTTATTGTATATATCTTCTGTCATTATCATAAATCTGTAAGTATCTCAATTTATCTCTTAGTTTTCAGTTTAGACTTGTAACAGTTTGGGTGTATAATCTCGCGATTGTTCTCGTAATAGCGTTTATTAACAGTTCTTATCATAGATAAGAACTTTTGTTGGTGGGGATATTGTGACGAATGGAAACGAATCGGTCGTCACATAGGCCGAATTTTATAACTGCCAATGTTTATAACAAATGTATTAGCATCACAACCATGTTTGGATTAGGAATATATGTACATTATTTTGATTAAGCGTAAGAGAGAGAGAGAGAGAGAGAGAGAGAAGGTTTAGAAATATAAATGTTGTTTGTAAATGTTAGTATATTACCTTGTTCCCATATAGCGGGGTTTCCCGGCCAAGGAAAATGATACTATACCGCCCTCCCCCCCACCTTCCCGTGTCACCTTTTCCACCCGCGACGTGGTTATCCCCCCTTACCTGTTAAGATAGGAATCATCTCCCTCCAACTTTGAATGGCGTACGAATTTAACGACCAGTGTCCAGATTGCAATTAAGGGTCACATAGTCTCGTGAATATCGCGCCCTCTCGCCCCCCCCCCTTTTCCACCTTCCTGGGTGACCATATATTTCCTACCTTATCTTGTCACTGTTTCAGGAAATATAATTCCAGTTGATATCATTTTTTCTGATCGCCAACGGTGGACATTGACATTTTTATGCATAGCTCTGGCCATCTGCAAATGGCCCATAATTGGGCGACTTTCTAAGGCCAGGGAGATCCTTCTGTTGATCTCAAAATTTAGTACCAGATGTCAAACCATTGGTATAGTTTACACTCCTCCTCTTCATGTCCGCTATATAAGTTGAAACTGTTCGCTGTAAATTTGGTCCTAGCGCTAGTCTCATAAGAAGACACACTTTCATTTTTAAAAGTTAGAAGTCAGATCTAACTATTGTAAATATTGTTCTACTCAGATTGTTTGAGCCACCATTTTATATGCCAGTTTAGTCACGAAGTTTTGCATTTTATTGATGAATTGCCTGCATCTGCTAATAGTTTACCTTCATCATTGTATTATTATTGCTAGCCATTTTCTGCTACCATTGAATAAAGTCATACAGTTTTCTCTCATAAGACAACAGCGTTGGTTACTGTTTGGTTAGAACGTGACATTGTTTGTTAGACTTAGACGTTTACGAAGCCACGTCTAAGGAAAGGTGTCAAATATAAATTTGCAAAAGTACAGTAGAGGCTGCCATCCGACTTCAAAAGATACCTCCAGACCAACGAAGCCAAGGGTGTGAGTTGAAACCTCCACCACACGTGTAACCGAGTCGAATCCACAACTACCGGGTTACATCACTGGTTAAGTGTACAGTGTATCGGTCAAGCGCCAACCTCAGACTGCCTCTACAAGAGTTGAGCGGGCGTCTCGTGAGACCAGTCACTTGACAGCTCCTCAATTTGGTTGGGTGGTTACATTAGGTTGGATTTACATATAATTCCCATTGGTCTTTTCGAACATATATTTACATAAAGGAAAAAGGCTTATTGGAGCCAAAAATGGAGTTGGAGGTGGGTGAGCAATTATACCGCCAAAACCGCGGGTAGGGGGTAAATGAAATAATTATTGCCGCCTGCACTCAGCGGGGTGAACAAGGGAGACGGGGGAGGGGTTGAAGTGGGTGAACAAGGAAGACGGGGGGGGGGTCAAAGTGGGTGGGAGTAGTCTAGATAAAAGACGATTGATACATACGTCATGCTGGGTGGAGGGAATTATCTCCCTATGATAGAGTTTGACGTGGTCACTCAAGTGGGGTGGGGGGTTTTCGGCCGAGGAATATTAAGTAGATGCGAAAACATTGACCGTCTCAAAGGTTAGCTAACGAGTCGCCGCCCTTGGGTGATAGGAGAAGGGGGGTCAGTAGGGGGGGTTTTAGCGGGGGTGGGTGGGGTGTGTGTACAAGGGAGTTTTATAGCGTAATGGCTACACACAACATGTTGAAATAACAACATGAATGAATAAATAGTTGCACACTCATTCATTCACGGTTTGTACCAATTGATCGTATTTAACTAGCAAACTCTGAAATGGGACTAAAAGAGGAGTGTAGTGAAAGGTTAAAGAACAGGTGAAGAAAAGGAATGGCGGGGTGTTCCTATTGCGTGAGAGAAGTAGAAGATACTGGCATCAGGCCACTCTTATCCTATCTAATCTAACTCTACGCTAACCTATGGTTCTAGTTCTACGCTACTTCCTACGCTATAATCTATCTATGTGTGCTAGGAGTCACGATTTAAGTCCAAGGTCGTGACAGCGTCCTACGCTCATTCGCTGTCTGAGTCTAGTCTTGCATCTAATAAAGATGCAAGACTAGACTCAGACAATGTTTTGAATGTTTTAAATGATGTTAAGTTACTGGTTTTCCTGGTTTGTTCAGGCAACCCATTTCATGCCCGATTGCCACTCGGGAAGAAAGAGTAGGCTACTTATATGCATTTGTTCTCGCATAAGGGATAAGGAAATTGTTTTTGTTTTTATGTTTATCTGAGCATTGCAACAGGCTGTTATTGGGTTGTATTTCTAAATTAGAGTTTAATGCCGTATGTATTATTACGACTTTACTCTTTGCTTGTCTGTCCTCTAGTGTTTCTAGGTTTAGTGATTTGACTAATGGTGTAAGTTGAAATTGTTTTCTTAATTACACTCTATAATGCTCATTTTAAAGTACTGATTGAACGCACGTTAAAAAACAATTTATAGCTCGGGAGAGAACAGAAAGTATTTCTGCCTTACTGAGCGATATTGTAAGTATGAATGTAAGTATGTAGATATTATATGACTGTGTATTTCTGGCAAATCTTCGACTGGAGTTTAATGAAAAGCAAGATATTTCCATTGGTCAGAGGCACCAGGCAATTTGCTTAAAGCGAGAAACAATCTTATATTTATCTCTTAGGGCTCGGACAACGAATGTATAAGTATTACACAGTTAAGCCACATCACCATATAGGTTCAGTTCAACCTGTTGAAGGATCCCATCCACTCTAAATTCCTGCACAGCTGAGCAGTCAAGCTGAGCCGCTCCTGCGTCCCTGCAGTTTTGATAAAGCGGATCATTGTGGGGCCTAAAACCCCTGAAAGAGGCCCCTATCAACCTATCGGGAAGTGCGAAACTGAGCAACTGTTCTGTGGAGTATCCATTAAGGGTTCACTCGATTTAGCCGTCTTTGGTGACAACACACACACCGTGTTAGACTTGTCCCGGCACTTGTAACACTGTTCTTAATTCCAACTCAGGGATCGGCGGGCGCTCTCGAATGAAGACGGCTTACTTTGTACAGGTGCCAGGGCTCATTCCTGGTCAATGCCTCTGATTAGTTTTATAGTTGGAGATTGTGCCACATAGTCCTGTAAACACTTACCGTGTGGATACTGTTTCTGTTTACAGCACCCGAGCTCCATATCCAGCTCAGAACGCATCATGTTACCACTGATAGCCTTGACGCGCACCGAATATGTCTGTAAGAGCAGTAATAAGCAGATGAGTAGAACAAATATGTTTTCATCAGCGGGATCTATCAGGCGTATATGCACTTTCTGCAAGTTGAAAGTTTGGTTGGAAGAAGGCTTAACTAGAGTCATGACTGCACTGAGATATATATTTCGTCCACCAAGGCGTCCATCATCTTTCTGAAAAACAAGTTTTTCATCAACCGTTTTTACCGCTCGAAATGGGTAACAGCGGCCCGTTTCATTCGTGTTCTCATAGGAAACACAATTGCTGTGACTTCCAGCGACACTTTTGGGGTTATTTATGACATAAGCAGCACCTAGTGCTTTCTACACATTCAGACTTCTAGTCTTCAAGTGTTTACTTTAATTTCTCTCCAGTTTCCCTTGGTAATATTAGTATAAATACTTTTCTTCGAGCAAACCGGTTGCACTTTTCAAACTTAAAGCTTATTATTGTTTCTACCCAAAAGATTTTCGAAACCAATTGCAAAATTGACAAACAAAACTTGAAATAGCAACAACACGCAGGGTGAGTGTCTACGTTTATTTGTTTCATTGGACCATTTTGTTTACTTTTACTTTAGATGGAAATCAATTTCTGACAAAAAATTTAAATCACAAAAAACCTCATTGTACAATAACTAGTGCTGCTATGCAAATACATAGATTGAAGAATATACTGATGCTATTGGTTGACGGGGCTTGAGATTTCACGCTGACGTCTTTAATTGGTGTGGTGGAAATTAGCTGAAGTAGTTTGTCCACTTTTAACGCTGTGCTTGTGTTGTGCTCTGATGTTCTCTTCTGGGACTCCACTGATATGTATTGCAGGATGTCTGTGCTACTTAGTGTGCTGGTAGTGGTATTCGTACTAGGAACTGATCTCTTCGTTGTCGATTTCACTGATTAATGACATAGATGAATGAATAGGTCAGCCAATAAATGAAATATGTATGCTTAAAAATAAGTACATAAATAGAAATGTGCCTTAATAATATATCACTGCAAGATTAAAGAGGTTAATAAATTAAAGGGTTAGGTTAATAAATCAACCTATAGAAGTTTAAAATATAGATAAACGAAAACATGACCTTAGTGAGTATTTGAATTAATTAAAAAAATAATATAAAAATATATGCTTGTGTTTGGCAGCTCAAAAAAAATAAACTTACTATTATTATTATTTTTAAATCCCTCAGTAAATAGTATTACATTTTTGTTGAATCTGTAATAAATACATTGCATGTTGTATTATAACCTAACTCTTTGTTGAATCTGCAAGAAATACATTGCATGATGTACTATAACCTAATTCTTTGTTGTATCTGTAAGGAATACATTGCATGTTGTACTATAACCTAACTATTTGTTGTATCTGTAAGAAATACATTGCATGTTGAACTATAACCTAACTCTTTAGACTATAAATGAGCACAACAACTACAGAATGCACACACACACACACAATTATGTATCTCTAATGAATGATATAAATTAAAGAAAAACAGAGATTGAATAACTGTTTACCATTCCTTGTTGTCGTGTAATTTGTAGAAGGTGTCAAAATATTATTTATTTTTATATAGAGTACAACCATATCATAGCAGCTAGGGGTGGATTTTGCTTGTGCCTGGATAGAACAAAGACAAACATTAAATACTATTGGCTTACTTATTCATTGTTTGTCAACACAAGCTTTCGAATGGTATAATGAGACTGATTTATTATATAAAGTCTCCACAATTCTTACAGTTTTTATTTCATTATACTTTTTTTTTAGAAACTATCAAACTAAAATGTGTCATATATTGGTGGTTTCCAAGTATTGTAACACACAATGCTTATTCCCCTCTCTTTTTTCTCCTTACACAAGATTTTGTGGGCGGGGCTTATTTTTCCATTTCCTTGTCTTTTAGTACGAAGGCGAAAGATTCTTTGTAATTTTGGTATTCCGTGTTGACCTCAAATTCTCGGAGTGGCTAGGAATGGTTTATTATTTCTGCATGGGGGAGTTTCTATCATTTTTATTATAAGTTTTGTAATGATACCATTATTTTCACCCCTCCTAGTAATAGGTCTGTACCCCGCACCACTTTAATAGTATTTAATGATTTGTTTGTCTGAAAGGCAGTGAGTTTCGAGAAAATTTCTTTTGAGGACGCTTGTGTTTGCACTTTTTTATTATAATTGTACATAATCTTCATATTGTATATATTGGAACATATCTCCTGAATTAAATTATCAACAAAAGTTACACTGAAGCTTCCTCGTCAAGTTACTATTATATTGTGTTGTTTACAATACTATAATATATATTTACTACACTAACGTCAAGGAAAGGAACTGTTAGAACGTAATTCCTGAGTTTTTTCCCAGGACCATAAGAAGAGTTCGTGTAATACTGAAACATAAAAAATAATAACGAAAGTCTAACCTAGGACAAACTATCAACGATATCTACACGGCTCTGGCCACAAGGGGATTGTGGACGTAACAAATGTGTTTAACAAATCCCAAACTGAAGTTCTGGATATCTAGGCAAAGGAGCGGGTTCAAGATGCATTGTTGCGCTCACTTTTTTTTTCCCACCGAGGCTCGGCGCTTCTCGGCAGTGCAATGAACCTAGGACGCGCATCAGGGGCTGTCCCCCATGCGTTCACCCGCCGGTGTGCCATTCTTTGAGACTCATGGGCACAGAAGTGAGTTTGTGTACCAGCCATTATCTACAGCACTGACACATATAAAACACACCAACAGAATAAATATAGTAAACATGTAATAACCTGAACAATAATGTAGAACGGCTGGTAGTTGGCAGACAAATTGAAACCGGACGTGTTAACTATGCCAGTATCTGGGTGGAGATGGAATAACTTGTGATAGTTTCGTGGATTACCTACAAGAAAACAATGTAAAATTTGTCATTAGCAATGTCCATGTCTTGTTTAATCCATATATATATTATATAGATGTAGTCAAATCATTTCTCCCAGTCTAAAAAAAAATGTCATACAAATATACATTTACTGCAACACAAAGTTTTGACTATTTAATTTATTCTCAGAGAATTTTCTTCTATATTCCTTTTCTCTGTTTGTCTAACAAATTTAACTATTTTTATGTTTCCCTTACAGATCTGTTTACATGGGTGCTGTGGTCTTGATGAAGAGTGTTAAGTTCACGATCTGGACTCTACTCCGTTCAAAGGCAGATTTTTTGCACTGAGTCTAGTGGGCTTTCTTTGTGTCTAATTCCAGTGTTTACAATTTCATTTTCACAACTAAAATTTAATACATTTTAACATCCTTTTTTACATTCTTTTGTTAGCTTAAATGTTGAATACAATTTTCATATATCACTTTATAGTGAATTCATCTATCACCTTATAGTGAATTCATTTATCATCTTCTACTGAATTCATGTATGACCTTATAGTGAATTCATTTATCAACTTATACTGAATTCATTTATTACCTTATTTATGTTATACAAATTTGGTTGAAACAAAGCATCGGTTTCTACTGAGTACAAAAACTATGGGTCCAAACCTGCTTTAAAAAAATACGTTGTTTGTCTTCCTTCGGAATCCTCAGCATAAATTGAGCTTGGTTGTAAGTTGGTTATGGCCCCCTAGTCAACAAGGAGAACAAATAGAATCGTATGCTTTAAAAAGATAACGTAATGTCTAAATATAAAAAAAAATCACAATCAGTTCAACATTATTTATTAAACTAAAAAGCATCAGACAAATGGTTTAGCGAAATATAAAGCTCTGTATAAATATACTTTGTAAAATTCGTTTCGACTAAGTAAATTCAAACTATTTTAAATTCAATTTTTTTTGTTAGCAGATGAATATAGGTTGGGTGTAAGTTTTAAATCTATACATTGGTGCATCCTCCATAAATAGAATCTAACATGCAATTTTATTTCATGAATTAACTAACTGAAAATTAAGGTTCAGTTTATTAAGAAAAATATAAAAAGTTTATTTATTATTTACTTAATTCAAGTTAGGGTTAGTCAAGAAGATTGAAATGCTCATGTTTAGTAGCCCTATCTCCCCTTTTCATCCTACTTCGAGTTTGTTTTTTTAGCGTTTTTAGATTTCTCCCGCATCCAATTGTTTTTGTTTTTTTTTACCGTTTTTAGATTTCTCCCGCATCCAATGGTTTTCAAGCGCCCCCCCCCCCAATTCCTTTCTTCTCTAGCCCCAAAATAGGTGGTTATCATATCCTAGAAAAACGCATATAATATTATGTATTAAGTTTATATTAATTAGAATATTTTCTTTATCAAAAATGTGTTTTCTTTTATTTTCTCTATCACAAGCTGATGAGGTGATAAATAAGTCAATTATTAGTATTTGACTTAGAAAAAAATAATTTTGTAAAATGTAATAAAACATGGAAAGAGACATCATTGAAAAAAAAAGAGCTGAAAGTTTCATTACAAGTAAAAAGTATAACATCATTTGTTAAATCATAAAGTGCCTATGATGGTAGCGCGCAGAAGTACTAAACTTTAGTTTAGTTTATATTTTTAAATCCACCCCCTCAAAAAAAATCCTCAATTGTGCGCCCCAATTGGCGGCCGCCTAGTTTGACTATATGGCCGAAGGGAGCCGCCCATTAGGAAACAAATTTAATAAGCATATGAGTAATAAATCATTAAATTAAATTCAAGCCTAGAAAAAAAAACTTAAAAAAAAAACCTAACAAAACAGTTAGAAAGCCTTAGTGATTTAAGAAACAATACTTTTCTTGCAAGTCAATTTAATGTTGTGTTTTTCCCGAGAGGCATGAAAAACGTTTTCTGAACAAAGCAGGAAAACCAACACTTTAACATAACTTAAAACTATAATCAACATACAAGACTAGACTCGAACCACGGATAAACGTGAGACACAAAAAAAAACATAAGTTGAAGAAATATGGTCTGATTATTAGATAAAGACGCTCAACTTCTCATGGTGAGATACTCAGTTGTTTGATTGTTCTTATTTGTTCTTATTTAAGAAATAATGCACATTTAGAAAATTTTTAGTTAGTTGGTTAGTAAACTAGATAACTACTTGAAAGGTTGCCTCAATCTCTGTTCTGTAGACATCAATGTCACAGTTCAAGGCGGAACAGTTGTGTAACTTGAAGGACGGTTGATGAAGGCATTGGTCACTCAAGTTGTAGGAGGTGGACGATTGGTCAGGGATGACGTACAGAAGCAGGGGCAAAATCTCGGTACAGGATGACATCTGAGAGGAAATATCAAACGGTTTCAATTTCTTAAATTAACAATCTATTTCTTAATACATTTTACATTATAATACAGTGTAAGTACTACAAGACAAAATTTAAAAGTTGTCTAGGCTAAGTACTTTACAAATGTATACATAAGATTTCATAGTTTTCGCTTAACTATCTATTAAAATTATCTTCGGAAATATATGGATTGATATTTGCATTAGTTTGTAGGAGCACAGTATGGCGTTACCATGGTGCGACTACGTCCAGTGTAGCTAATGCATAGTGGAAGGTAAAGGTAACTATAAAACGAAATAATACAGCCCTCTAATATATATCCACGAAAATATACAACCATTTTATTCATTCATTGTGTTAAGGAGAGAACGAAAGTCGGCACGTTAGTAGTACAACGTTTCTTATTATGTCACCTTGTTCACGACAAGATCGCTAAGAATAGTGGCAGTGACATAATTTTATGGTCGCAGCGGTGTCTTCGAAAACGGTGTCTTCGAAAGCAGTGTCTTAGGAAGCAGTCTCTTTGTAAGTGTTTCAATCATCTAAATGTAGTGACACATCAAGAGGAAATCAAGGATATTAAAGGTAACGAGAACATTTTTTTATATTGCCCGATGTACGATAATCGTTAGAAGTAATCAAGTAAACAGCGACACTACTTTATCATCTCTGTACAGAGAACATTGCAAGCAGAAATAACGACAATTTTACTATCTTAATCATTTCCTGACACAATACGTCAAGAGCTTAGTGCAATCAGTGAACCATTTGAGAGGTACATAAGTAAATACAACTCAATAGTCCTAGAAACAAATCTCAGTGAACAAAATAAAGCAAAAATACTGAGAGACAAAATGATAGGAAACAAAAAGGCGCACAGGTTAGCAAATGAAAACATTGATAAATATGACAAAATGAAAGAAACCTTGATAAATCAAATAACAGAAAAACGAGTTAGAGATTCAAAAGGCATATCAGAAGAGCTTAGTGCAATCACAAGAGCACAACGAATGGTACAAGAAAAACTGGAGCAACAACCAAGTTTAGCATCTGATGAATACGAGTCTGTCATAAACATAAGTAGAGAACAGCTGATAAGTCAACAGAAAAAGGACAAAGCATTTTGCAAATACATAGAGAAACTAGATAATAGACAAAACCGACAACAAAAAAATCAAGTTCATTTAAGAAACGGCGTTCTAGTCAGAGAAACACAAGCAGCTAATGAAACCACAACACAGATAATGATACCAGAAACATTGAAGGAACTTGTTCTTAAAAACACACTCAAGTCCATTAGCCGGACACAAGAAGAACCATTCAAAGGATTACAAAACATTGTTATTGGCAACACATTAGAAAAGATGTCAAAAAGAACATCAAATCTTGTGAAGAATGTCAACGTTTTAATAACATTGGTCCTAAACACAAAGCTCCACTACAAAAAATGGATTTACCATCCAACCATTTGAGAAAGTGGCAATTGACATTATTGGTCCAATGTCAGTTACATCCAAAAGACAGAACAGATATGTTCTAACTATGATTGACTTTGAATCAAGGTGGATAGAAGCCATACCACTAAAAGACATAACTGCCGAAAAAATTTGTCATGCATTATTGTCTATATATACCATATTTGGATTCCCAGACACTATTTTATCGGACAATGGAACACAATTCCGTTCGCAAATAACAGCAGCTTTTACGCATATGCTCAATATAACTCAAACATTTTCAGCCAAATACAACCCTCAAGCAAACGGTGCAGTAGAAAGAGCAAATCAATCAATTAAAGTCATGCTGAAGAAAGTGGTACAAGACAAACAAGACCAATGGGACAAATTTCTACCACTAGTACTTTTTGCGTACAGAGAAATTCCGCACGAATTTACAGGTTTTTCACCTTGTGAATTCGTTTTTGGAGCTAATCCAAAAAGTCCACTTGAAAAATTTAAAGATGAAGTACTGGAGAAGAAAAACAAACCAATTTCACCATATGATCTGGTGACAAGAACGAGAGAAGAAATCATGTATGCGGTACAAATTGCAAAACAGAACCTGGATAACAAAAACAGTGCATACAGGGATTTGGTCAATAAAAACCGATATTTGAGACAACTCTCACCTCAAGACAAAGTATTTGTTTTTTTACCACAACAAGTTGGATTTGATACAGCAAGGAAAGGTCCATATACCATCATGGAAAATGTACCAATGTTGACTACATAGTACACATTAATGGAAAAAACTAGCTTTTCCATATTGACTTGTTAAGAAAATTTGATGCACCACATAAACCACTACATGCTATAGTAGAAGAAATAGCAACAGGTGTAGAAAGTCATCCAGGACAAAATGAAGACAAATTAGAGAATATATTGGGAAATGTCACTTCGGAAGATACTGGTCAATTCGGAATACCTACTCTGGAATTGGACAAGAGAGTTGAGTTAGATGACATCAATATATCTAAAAGCATACCAAAAGATATCAGAAAGAAACCCAAGGATATCATACAAACATACAGTACTACTATTACAAACAATCCAGGCAATACAGAAGTTATCAAACATGACATCAAAGTTACTGAAAATAAACCTTTTAAAATAAAGCCATATCAGATACCATATAACTACAGAAACGCTGTAGAAGAAGAAATTAAGAACTTACTAGAACACAGCCTGATAAGACACTCAAATTCTTCATATTCTTCATTCATTGTAATTGTCAAGAAGAAGAATTGCAAAATAAGATTATGTTGTGACTACAGAAGATTGAACCAAATGACAATCATTGACAGAAAACCTTTACCTAACACAGAAGATTTAATCAATGAAATTGCTAGAAACAATATATTTACACATGTAGACCTAACAAGGGGTTTTTGGCAAATCAAGATGGAAGATAATGCAAAACAGTACACAGCATTTTCCACACACAACGACTTTTACGAGTGGAACGTCATGCCGTTTGGGCTCTGTTAACAAGCAACTTTTGTAAAAATGATGAACAGAATTTTAAACAACATACCAAATGTCAGACATTATGTTGACGACATATGTGTTTTCACAAAAGACTGGCAAACACATCTAGCAACCCTTGAAAAATTGTTTTCATTGTTGAAAGAACATGGTCTAATAATTTCACCTGGCAAACTTTAAATTGGATTTCAAACCTTTCATTTCTTAGGTTACAAAATAGGAAATAATCAGATCAAATCTACTGAGGAACTTGCTAAGAAGATACTGAATCTAGCATCACGAGTGAACAAGAAACAAGTGAGAGCATTAATTGGATTATGCAATTTTCTACAGACAGTTTATACTAAATTTTGCTCAGATCATTCATAATTTAGTGAAGTTAACAAAAAAGGAACAAAAGAATAAAGTTGAATGGAATGTTGAATGTGATACAGCTCTACAAGAGATAAAGAGACAATTTCAGTCAGAACCAATACTAATTCCCATCAGTTATGATAAACCACGGATACTTGCAACTGATACTTCAACTGAAGGAATTGGTGCTTGTTTAATGCAATCGCATGAAAACATCAACAAACCGAAAAATAATTCTTCCATTTGTAATGTTTACCATAAGAATCATTGAAAAAAAAAATTACTTTTTTTTACATAAAGGGGGAGGGTGTCACAAACCAATATATAAGGGAAGTTGGCAACACCAACAAAGACAGGGAGATCAGCACGGTGACCGGAGAGAGTTTTTATCGAGTGGTCAAGAAGGGATTGTTTTTGGGTTGTAAGATCGTTGTAGAGATCTGAAGTTTGGTGTTGAAATAGAGATTTATGTTGATAGAAGGAGAAAGGAAATGTGCTGAAGGTATATCCTGAAATATGAACACTGTATGTATTGTGAATATTATTAAATTGCTTGCGGAAAAGAGACTTGTTGGAGTTATTCTTTGTGTTAAGAAAAGAACGAAAGTCGGCACGTTAGTAGTACAACGTTTC
Organism: Anisus vortex; assembly: GCA_949126835.1. Lineage (NCBI taxonomy): Eukaryota > Metazoa > Mollusca > Gastropoda > Planorbidae > Anisus > Anisus vortex. The sequence continues at coordinate 36,995,403 of OX421494.1, read as the reverse complement.
TAATTATGTCACATTGGTCACGACAAGATCGCTAAGAATAGTGGCAGCGACATAAACTAATACGCAAATCTTTATATTTACTATTTATCTCTTAAGTTCGCTTTCAATCTATAATAATTATTATATTTAGCATGAATATAATATGTGATTTCATAGTATAGTAGACATAGTATAATCTGGTCGTGTCTGAAAAAAATTGTGCTATACAAATTACAATTCTTCTTAGAACAAACACAAATATTTCATCTTCAGAAACTTACAATTCTTCTTAGAACAAACACAAATATTTCATCTTCAGTTGTGTTCAGGGAATGTTTCAAAGTTAAAACTCCATTCTTCGTCATTTCAAAGTAAAACGATTCTATCTCCTGAAACAAAAAAAATATTTCCCAAAGTGTTAAGAGATGTGATAAGATAAGAGACATAATTTTGAGCTCTATTCGCTTTATCACCGGGTGCCAGTGGAGATCCCTTAGTGTTGGGGATATATGATCTTGCCTCCTCACCCCCGAAACAATGCGCGCCGCGGTGTTCTGCACTCTCTGTAATCTCTGCAGCTGGTTCTGAGGCAAACCCCACAGACAACTGTTATTGTATAAGTGCTCTCATGCAGCTGCATTATATATTCACAGCATCCACAACATAAGCAGAACTGATGTGCCATGTCAGTGGAAAAAGAAAGTTGTAGATGAAGTTGTTCAAACAGCTGAAGATTTGTTTCGTAAAAAAGAAAGAGTATGTTTCTGTAAGCAGAGAGCCTTGTGAAGATGACAAAAATTGGTTGTATGAACAACTGCAGGGCTATGGCCCGTTTACAGGGCTCTGCTGGCTGATGGCACCAGAACCAGACCAACAGCAAATAGATTTTCCATTGTTAGATGCAGTCTTAACATCAAAAGTATTCCAAGAAGCCACTGACAAAAGGAAAAATTTCTTGGTAAAAATGGAAATGACAAAAGAAAACATTGCAAAAATGTCTAAAATAACAGTTCAACAAAGTAGAAATGATGCTTGGCATATGCTTCGAAAAGGCAGACTGACAGCAAGTAACTTTGGGTCCGTGCTACAAGCCAAAAAGGTTACACAAGCACTAATCAAGCGTGTTCTTGGAGAATATAATTTGAGTGGTGTAAAAGCAGTAATATGGGGCAATAACAATGAAGAGGAAGCTATTAAAGCCTTTAAATCTAAAACAGGCTGTGATGTTCAGCCCACATGGCTTTGGCTAGACAGTACAGGCCTGCTTGGTGCTTCTCCAGATGGACTAGTGGGAAAGGATGGCATACTGGAGGTGAAATGTCCCTTCTCTCATAGAAATCACACCATTGCTGAATGCCTACAGGACACCACTTTTTGTCTTGAGCAAAACTGCGAGGAGCTTACCTTGAAAAAATCACACCGACTCTGGCATCAGGTGCAAGGTCAGCTACAGTTGACTGACCGTCAGCTATGTTATTTTGTGGTGTGGACATTAAAAGATGTGCATATTGAAAAAATACTAAGAGATAATACATGGGTTAGCAATCTGGCTTTACTACGCACTTTTTATATGAATTACCTGTTCCCCAGATTAACTGCTTCTTAAATTAAGTACAGGTTCTTATGTTATCTTATACATTACAGACGCTCCAACTATAAAGAAGAGTTTTGCGTCCTACGCTCATCTGTGGTCTGAGTCTAGTCTTGCATTTTTATTAATGTTTTAAATGATGTTAAGTTACTGGTTTTCCTGGTTTGTTCAGGCAACCCATTCCATGCCCGAATGCCACTCGGGACGAAAGAGTACTTATAATATGCATTTGTTTTTGTATAAGGGATAATGAAATTGTTTTTGTATGTTTATCTGAGCATTGCAACAGGCTTTTATTGGGTTGCATTTCTAAATTAGAGTTTAATGCCTTATGTATAATTACTACATTACTCTTTGCCCTTCTATCCTCTAGTGTTTCAAGGTTTAGTGATTTGACTAATTGTGTTACTCTTGCTAATTGGAAAAATTCACATGTTATGAACCTTTCAGCTTTTTTTAAAATTTGTTCTATTTTTTTTTATGTTTTCTTTAGTTGATGGGTCCCATACAGATGCCATATATTCTAGTATAGGCCTAACTAAAATGAGATATCATTTTAGTTACCGGTATATATTTTGTATTACATTTGTTTGTTGTTATTTGTTTCTTTTTCTTGGATACCCTTTTAAGTTGGCATTTTTCTTTTTAAAGGTTTACAAATTCAGTGCAATGTTCTGCAACAGCTAAACTATTTTAATTTTGTTCAGTTTACTTTATTTCATCAAAATGATTCAGCTGTGTTAACTAGAACAAACTTACAACAAAATTAACTGCTGTTTACAATGTATGTTTTAAATGCAATAAAAAGGAAATAGTACAGTGTACAGCAAGAACTAGTCTAAATCATTTTATTTATTTTATTTATTCTGTTTGGTCTGAATGATTTAGCAGTTTATTGTGTTAACTGTGGTGTATCACAGTATTGTAAAAGTAAAAGTGTATTGGTGCATTGTCAAGGTTTGACACCGTTCCTTTGTATAAAAAAAATAAACGGCGTTTAAACCAAACATGATTGTTGCTTATCTACAATTAAATAGTTAAATAAATAATAAAACACTCGGAATGCTACAGTAACTAATTATTTTATGTCAGCAATCCCAGCTTTGTATCTGTTGTGATTAATTAATCATTGCAATGAAGGAGAAAAATAACAGGATGGTGATGTTAGAACTTTACAAGCTTTTAACAATAACTAGGTTAAACATGCTAATAATGATTTCTATTAGTCTATTACTCTTTTATCAATGGAAACTGCAGATTGACTAGTGCTGCAACCAGCTGGAAAACTATGTCAATGTGATATCTTAACATTGATGGAATGAAAGACAAAATTTTAAAGTCCTTCAGACGCTGGTTAGCTCTTTCGACATGAATCTTGCAAGATGCAATTTCTTTTGTCATTTCCACTTCCCTTTCGGTGAACTGAGTATTATTTAAAAAGGGTGGTATGTTTACAGTTACCCTAGGTGGGAGCATTTCTGCAATCAGAAATCCCTTATCTGCCAAAATAAGGTCACCTGGCACGAAGAGGTTTAAAATTCCACAGTTCTGAACTATAGCTTTGTCAGAAACAGATCCTGGATACAACTTTGAAGTAAAATTTATCACACCATTGGGACTTACTCCTATGAGGGCTTTAAAAGTGTTTTTTGACCTGTATGCAGAATATGTTGCCTTCTGTTTATCCATCTGCTTTGGAACAGCGATCTGAAAGTCGGTGCAGTCAATAATCATTCTGCAGTTTGGAAAACTAAGAAATGAAAGCGGGGCAGATACTCTATTTTTAAATCTTGATGGGCATATTTTGGCCATAAGGTCTTCAACAAACAGTTTATGGAGCACATGAATAAATGTCATGACAATGTTTGAAACAGTTGTTTCACTACATCCAAACAGCTGGGCCAGATGAACATTGGTGTAGTTTTGCCGCAGTTTCATTAAGGTAAAAAAAAACTTGATCTTCCAACTTGAGTCGGGACAGCTCAACTGTCCACCCTTGATGATATTTAATGCTGTCCTTGAAACGCTCAACATATTGTACTACAATGTTAAAGACATGTTTAGTTGGAAGACCTGTCTTCATTCTGAGAACTTTCTCACTTAAACTGTGCACAGAATAAACATTTTTATGGTATTTCACTACATTTTCTAATGTTGCAATGTGTTTCTAATGTGCTTTCAAGAATCAATGCATCTACTCTCTCTAAGGTTGATTCTGGAGTAACAGGTGGACTGTCCTTTGACTGCTGTGAACCTTCACTGGATGCAGTTACTGTAGCTGTTACTTTAGTAGTCTTTTTCCTTTTGGCTGGAGGACTGCTAAGTGGAAAGAGCTTATCTTTATTTCTCTCGAATATTTCTGGCCCATTCTCTTTAACACCATTTCGAAAATCACATGAGCACTTTCTTGAATGCTTATTAGGAGTTTTGTCTTGTCTTCTGAAAAATGATATTAAAAAACAATCTGAAAATAGCATTTTCCTGATCAAATATCACTAAAACTAATAATTAAAAAGCAAAAAAATGTGTAATTAAATTATATTTTTCTGCAAACTTGTATTGATCTATAGCTAGCAACAAACTTTTCAGCATTATAAGTTTAAAACTATAATAATAAAGTAGTTTTATTTTATTTATAATAAAATTTGATTGATTTTGCTACACATAAGACGACATAAGACATAATCATAATGAAATAGGCCTACAATGTATTAGGCCTACACTACAACCTACATCTTCATACAGGCCTAAACAAATTAAAAAAAACACATATTGTGTAAGAAATCAAAGTCCCCAATCCCCTTTTGTTTTTATTATTTTGATATTTGTATAATACTGCTACTACTAGATTTCTACTTTAAAAAATATAATATAATATAGGGTTTAGTGTTGACAATGAATAGTAGTATTAGTAGCAAACAAGCTGCACAAGCATAAAGGTTTTATTAGATTAACTGAATTTCTAGACTTATACACTAGTACTACTAAATATTTTAGGAAACGAGGCTCGAGAATTATAATATCATTAGTATAGCCTATACTATTAGTTTATAGTCTACTATACTATAGAACTGTAGGCCTAAGTCTAAGTTATTCTAATTCTAGTAGCCTAAATTATAAATAAAATTGGCCTACTCACCGTATGAGGGCAATCCACTTGTCTCTCTCCTTTTTTAACTTCAATTCACTTGGAAATCTAAAATATTTACATGTATGGCTCTCTGACTGATGTACACAGTCAGGCACAAAACACTGAACCATCTTTTAAATACGGGACTAGTACGTCGATCGAGGAAGTAGAAAAATTGGAGCTAAGCCGCCATTTTGGATCATTGTTTAGAACCAGAGGACGTGGTAACTAGGTCAGTGACGTCACACCTCTGAACTCTATTGCAGTAATCCAACCTTGACTGGATAAGAGAGACTGCTACGATATTGACCGTCCTTCTTTTAAGTTGAGGTCGCAGCTGACCCAGGGCGCTTAGATGATACGAACAAGCCTTAACCACAGCACTGATATGTGGAACCATTGATATTTTATTATCAATAAAAAAGCCAAGGTCTCTAACCGTGTTGGACAACGTTATATCGGAAGCTCCAACTTTGATCGTATCCATGTCACATACAACTAGCCATGTCACAAACACCTATCCATGTCACATACACCTATCCATGTCACATGCACCTATCCATGTCACATACACCTACCCATGTCACATACACCTATCCATGTCACATACACCGCCCATTATCTCATGGGTGGGAGCCGCTCTTGAGTGTTTTAGGATTTTCCTGCTACAGTCTTGGAAGCTGACAAAGGACACGACGGTTTTCTAACATATTCCAATGTCAACATTTCTTCCTTCCAATTTGTGTTCTACTAAGCACGATTATGCAACCCATGGCACGATTGCCAGTCTTGGCACTCAGTACGCTTTGCAATGGCACGCCGAAGATTCCCATTAAGGCAATTCAAGCACACGGTGAGTTCTCTAGCAGGATGAGCGTTAGGCTTTTGGCACGCTTAATGAATTAGACATTTTTTGGGGCACACTGTTATCAAAATGTTGCCGCCCCCTTGCAAGTTTATTTTTGTTGTGCTTTTTAATTTTTTTTATTTTCTTGTAGTTTTTTGCAACGCAGTCAGCTCTGAAAACATGCACGCATCATCTCAGGTTTCCTCGCCTGCTGTGGTGAGTAGAGTGTACTCGATGATATTACGGACTTTATATCGATGATATTACGTACTCTAGATCGATGATATTACAGACTCTATATCGACAATATTACGGACTCAATATCGATGATAATACGCACTCTGTATTGATGTTATTACGTACTCAAGATCGATGATATTACGGACTCTATATCGATGATATTACGGACACTATATCGATTATATTACGGACACTATATCGAATCTTGTTGTGTATTTGCTCCATGCATGAGCTGTTTAATATATTAAGTAAATGTTGGGACCGGTTCCTTAGAGAGGAGGGGCGGGTCTATGGTTTGCGCAGCCTCGGCTCTACCCAAGGCGACTTAAGTCTAATGCCGAAAGGGTAACTAAAAAGGTCTAACTGTAACTACTTATAACTAGACAGAATAATAAAAAGTAAACTATCTAACCACAAGAAGAAATAACAAAAAAAGGAGATTTACAGAAAATACTAGATCTATATAAATTTTATTCAAAGAAAATATACCTAAAACAAATCTCAACCAGAACAACACTGTACTGGTAAAGAAAGATAAATAAAATCATTATAAGTATAACATGAACTAATAATAATAACAGTCACAAAGTTTAAAATACATGAATAAATAACTCTCAAAACAAGTTTTAACGATGAAATTTTAGTTAACCTAAAATTGATTTACATGACTATGTACCACTCATTCAAATAATATTAATAAAATAAAAGCATTACAGGTGAGACGGAAACAAGAACCTGTGACAATGACTGCTGACCTCCTGATCAGCCAAAAAAATACCACTTCTTACCAATTAAGTATCAAATCACAAACAATGGTGAATACAATTATAATAGTAATTTTGAATAATATTCAAATTCAAGATGTCTTGAGTAATAAATATAGATAGGCCTACTAGTATAATAAAATACAACGTGGTGGGCTACAAATAGTACAAGCTAAAGAAACCTGGCGCCTAAAGGCACTCCAAGATATATTTAAAAACAGCATGTATAAGGTTACACATTCACGCATGATAGGCCATAGGATATTGTATTAAAAAAAAAGAGATAAATGGCACAGCGTAAAAATATAAAATAAAAAGTTCATTACCATCTTCCAACAAGCAAGATACCTCTTCCAACAAGCAAGATACCTTACTTTGTCTTTCACACGACAACAAATCATTAGGGCTGCAACCCTCAATGAATTAGACAGCAGTCTCTCTCTCTAATCAAACACAAAATCCCTCCCTATTTATAAAAAAAAGTACCGGTAGTCGAAAACGAGGCAAAAAAAACAAGAATCTAAGCTTAGAAACAACACAACCTGCTGCCAACTTACAAATAAATATAAAAATAATATAAAAAAACATATCCAGCTGTTGCACTGAGGATTTTAACCCTACGGGTTACATAAACATCTCAGTTCAAAGGCCCTTTCTCTGGCGTGACATATAGTCACTACAGACGCTTTCTAATTTTCCGAGTTCCAACTGGATACTATGACACTAAGAATTTTTGCGATCCGACAGTCCAGGACTTGAATCCTCGTGAATGTTAGTTGTAGTTTTTCTTATTCTGGTGGGTGTTCCTGAGTCTAACAAGCTATGATGGGTACGTGACGTTAGTTGGGGCAATGTAAAGGCGAATTGGCATTGTGCTGGTCACACAATTCCCTAATATGCCATGGTCGAGGAAATTGGTAAACCCTGCCTCACATGCCCTATGGATTAATTTTGACCTTCAGTTCATTTATCTTGACTCATGACCATTTTAAGCTAGAGGTTCAAAACGATTAGGTGTGGGGGAGGGGGGGGGGGCAAACAGCATCGTCTAACCCCAACTATGATGCTATATCCTTCCTCAGCTAAGATAATTTTCAAGACATAAAAACTAAATATTTATAAGGTTTTATATAAAGAAATATTTAAAGAAATGTTTACTTTTTGTTATATTTTTTTTCAATGGAATGTTTTTAATGTTAAACAAATAAAAATAATAAACTAAAACTATCCGCTTACATTGATCTCTCCATCGTCTAAAACTGTAATTGAAAGTTCTGTATCAGATACATTGAGCACTTGATAGAGTTCAGCAAGGATAGACTTCACATTAGAATTCTACAGATACACAGATAAAGAGATAGCAAAAAAAAATTTTTTTATTTTTATTCAAGTTGTAGATCATGGCTCAAGCTTTACACCCATAGTCCAAAACCATCTCATTGCTCAAACTTTACACACATAGTCCAAAATCATCTCATTGCTCAAACTTTACACACATAGTCCAAAACCATCTCATTGCTCAAACTTTACACCCATAGTCCAAAACCATCTCATTGCTCAAACTTTACACACATAGTCCAAAACCATCTCATGGCTCAAACTTTACACACATAGTCCAAAACCATCTCATGGCTTAAGCTTTACACACATAGTCCAATACCATCTCATGACTCAAGCTTTACACCCATAATCCAATACCATCCCATGGCTTAAGCTATACACCCATAGTTTAATACCATCTCATGACTCAAGCTTTACACCCATAATCCAATACCATCTCATGGCTCAAGCTTTACACCCATAGTCCAATACAATCTCATCGCTAAGGCTTTACACCCATAGTCCAATACAATCTCATGGCTCAAGCTTTACACCCATAGTCCAATATCATCTCATGGCTCAAGCTTTACACCCATAATCCAATACCATCTCATGGCTCAAGCTTTACACCCATAGTCCAATACAATCTCATGGCTCAAGCTTTACACCCATAGTCCAATATCATCTCATGGCTCAAGCTTTACACCCATAATCCAATACCATCTCATGGCTCAAGCTTTACACCCATAGTCCAATACAATCTCATCGCTAAGGCTTTACACCCATAGTCCAATACAATCTCATGGCTCAAGCTTTACACCCATAGTCCAATATCATCTCATGGCTCAAGCTTTACACCAATTGTCCAATACCATCTCATGGCTCAAGCTTTACACCCACAGCCCAATACCATCTCATGACTCAAGCTTTACACCCATAGTCCAATACCATTTCATGGCTCAAGCTTTACACCAATTGTCCAAAACCATCTCATGGCTCAAGCTTTACACCCACAGCCCAATACCATTTCATGGCTCAAGCTTTACGCCCATAGTCTAATACAATCTCATGGCTCAAGCTTTACACCTATAGTCTAATACAATCTCATGGCTCAAGCTTTACACCCATAGTCCAATACAATCCCATGGCTCAAGCTTTACACACATTGTCCCATACCATCTCATGGCTTAAGCTTTACACAAATAGTCCAATACCATCTCATGGCTCAAGCTTTACACACATAGTCCAATACCATCTCATGGCTCAAGCTTTACACACATAGTCCAATACCATCTCATGGCTCAAGCTTTACACCCTTAGTCCAATACCATCTCATGGCTCAAGCTTTACACCCATAGTCCAATTAACATCTTATGGCTCAAGCTTTACACCCATAGTCCAATTAACATCTTATGGCTCAAGCTTTACACCCATAGTCCAATACAATCTCATGGCTCAAAGGTTTTTGGTGAACACAATATACAAGTTGATTACATAGTTGATACAATGACCTAGCGCCCATAAGCGAATGGTGTCGTGGTCCATTCATTAAATTTAGGAAACACCCCATCTCCATCCCATCCTCAATACGTTTTTCCACGAGATGACAGAAATGACGGACACTTTGATTGTTGGCATTCCGAGTATAGCAATAGAAAAATCACAAATAAGCCTTGAAAGAAAACCAGTAATGATCTTGGTGAATTGCTTTCTAGAATTGTTGGCTTTAATAAGTTATGTAAAGTTGTGATAAGTAATAAGTTAGGTATAACACAGAGCTATGGGTATTTGTATTAATCTATATACTGTCGAAAAAAACACAGTTATTAACGCAAGGTTACATAAACATTCAAAATTACTGTGTTACATGAACATTTAGAAATACTGTGTTACATTTAGATTTAGAAATACTGCGTAACATATACAATATACGGCTATATACATTTAGAAATAATGTGTTACATATAGATTTAGAAATACTGTGTTACATATAGATTTAGAAATACTGTGTTACATATTAACATTTAGAAATACTGAGTTACATATACATTTAGAAATACCGTTGTCACGGTTCTAGACGCAACCATGAATTATTAGCACTAATATATATAGATAGTAGTGTAGAACGTAAGATCATAGATTAGCGTAAGTTTAGGATAGAAAGGAGGAGAGTAGTCTGACGTCATAACACATCTCTCTCTCACGCAACTGTAACTCTCCAGCCACCCTTCAACACCTTTCCTCAACCTTCACTATATTATATTATTTCCCAATTCAGAGATTACTAACTAAATGCTGCCGAAATGGTACTCAATTTTGGATTAATGAGAGTGTATGTGTCAGTTATGTAAAACCTACAATGTATATATTTATATCATGTCTTCGATTATTAATTCATGTTGTTATTTTAATGTGTTTATACAGATATCACGTCAGTAACTATTAATTCATATTGCTAATTCAACATACATGTATATAGGCATTACGTCATTGACCCAAAAACTCGACTTCTCGCTTAACCCCCACCTATACCCCCCTTTCCGTGCAAACCCTACCACCCCCTTTTCTCCCCTACACCTACCCAATTCACGGGGCAGTGGCATGTTAGTTAATCCCCTTGTTCCGCTGGTTCCTGAGAAACTGACCAGGGAAACCGTTTCCACACATGTATAACACTTCTCGGGGAAGTCTGACCACTGTCCACTTGACATAGTGGTATTAAGTCCCCTGTAGGGAAGATGAATCATTTCCCCCTCTCCTTTGTTCCCTACCACCCAGGTTGTTGGCTGTATTAATTGCTTTCATCTACACCTCCACCCTGCCTACATCCCCACCCCTTCTCCCTCGAGTGAGTCATCCCTTTAATCAGATATATTTTTGAACTAGCCAATTGGAATCATATCTCAATCTAAATTAAGGGAGTTAACCAACCAAATTGATAGCGACCACGTGATTTCAACTCACAAGGACGCTAGAGCGAAAAGTTTAGAAGGACAGTCTTGGCTTGGCTCTCGGCCTGAAAACTTAAACTTTGGCCTGGAAGTCCCTACCTGTACACTTCGACTCGCATATTAGACCCCCTCCCCCCGCATGCTTAGACTCTAGATTTTCGGCGAGTAATAGATTTTCCACAGTGTAGTTGTGTAACTTAATGATAGACTACATGACAATACCATGCGCTAGTGCTAGCTATTACTGTATTGATTCGTGTATATTGCCCCATTGGATTACTAAATGATGATAAACATTATAACTTTCATTAGAGATTTGCTTGTGTACACCTTACAACTGTTTTTGTGTATTTTATGTCATCCAACGAGCCAGGAGAGAACTAATCAATATTCCAGGTTGATTACAGCGTCGGCACAACATACTCCTACGACAACAAGCCACAACAACCCCAATCACCCACGTCCCGATCCTGACAACTGTGTTACATTTAGATTTAGAAATACTGTGTTAAATATACATTGACAAATACTGTGTTAAATATACATTTAGAAATACTGTGTTACACAAACATTTAGAAATACTGTGTTACATATACAGTTAGAAATACTGAGTTACATAAGGCATACCTTTAAAATGGACAACTCTACCAGGCCGTGGATAGATTGGTCGTTGAATTGTTGGGGCAGCAAAATGGCCTTTCTTGTAAAAGACTAATTGTGACAAGAAAAATAAGATATAAAAGTTGATCGTATGTACAAATACAAGCTGCATGTACAGATACAAGTTACATGTGTTACGAAACGACGTATTAATACAGATGTGAGGTGTTATATTAGTGTATTATATGTAAATGTAACGCCGTAGGATTCAATCGTTAGACGCTATCGTTTGGTTGACCTAGATAAATAGATGTCACCGTTCTAGCTGAGTGTAATTTGACACTTGACCTCGTGTCGCTTCTCTAGAGAAGGAGTGTTAGCCGAGATAATTAACCCCCTTCCCTCCATTTCCGCTATCATTTACAAACATTTACAACTCTTCCACTAGGGTGGTTAAGTTACTTGCCCTGCCATCTACAGGTCGTGACACTGAATTGTAATCAGTAACTACAATTCCCCCCCACCTACACCTTTTTTACAATTATCTCTCTCTCCTCCTATCCCGCATTTTTCCCTGAAGAAAACACATATACGCTCACCCACTTGCATAGATACTTTAATTGGAAGCGTCTCCAATAGAGCCTTAATGTCTTTTTTTCTAAGGTTTAAGGGCACCCTGAGGTCTGGCATGATTGTTATATTGTGGGAAGTTTAATCAATGTACTGTAATTAAGTAAGATTAATGTTTCAAGCTAAACCCTGACCTCGCCCTATCCGCCCAGTTTCGAACAAAGAGAAGTTAACTCTGTTGTTCCATTAATTAAACGACTTTCTAACCAGACTTGTGTCTGTGTTTTTGGAAGTGGAAGTTTTTCCCCTAGTTACGATTGGCTGTACCTTATGCTATAAAAGAGCCCGCACGAGGTTGGACTTCAGTCGAGGGTCTAATATTTTGTAAGGAGTAGAACATGTTATTAAAGTACTTATTTTTCTCTATTATATAGTCATTCAGCAACTTGGAACTTAGTCGCTATTATCTACATTATTTTTATACTTATATTTGGAACTGTGTTCATCGTGGCTATTCTTACCTTATTATAATAAAGATTTATGTTATGAATTCACCACGGATTTGACTGTTATTATTATTTGCATTGTGAAACTATTACATCATAACTATAGTCAAGAACTTTCTTATTCCACTAAGAATCTACACTATTTATTTTACAACTGAGCCAACTGCAAGGAAGTAGACTGTTGCATTCGTATGGAGTAGAATCCGATTGATAGGTCTTCACCATCAATACTATCCTGGACTAATACATAAATAATATATATATATATAATATTCAAATCAACAAAGTTATAATTATCTGGAGGCCGTTCCGGCTTCGTAACACATGTACAGATACAAGCTGCATGTACAGATACAAGCTGCATGTACAGATACAAGCTGCGTGTACAGATACAAGCTGCATGTACTTGTCACGGTTCTGGACGCAACCATGACTTTTTAGCACTAATGTAGATAGATAGTAGTGTAGAACGTAAGATCATAGATTAGCGTAAGTTTAGGATAGAACGGAGGAGAGTAGTCTGACGTCATAACACACATCTCTATCTCTCACGCAACTGTAGCTCTCCAGCCCCTCTTCAACACCTCTCCTGCTATCCATAACATTGCATATTATTCGCCCATTCAAATATAATTATTGGATTACCTTCAGTCAAGTTTTGCCAGCCCAGGCTATCTACATATTGCCGAAGACGCTATCAATTACGCATCAGATAACAAAACAGATCTGCCCTCAGCCGCTATAAAAGATTTGCCTGCAGCCGGCTTTAACAGAGTGCCCATAGCCGTTATCAAATTACGTATCGGATTACCTGCATCAGTTCACCGCTGCCCAGCAAAATGCTCCCGCAACAATACGCCATGTTCGCACTCGACTAACTGCAATATCCCGCCTCCGGGCCACCAAGTTACGTACATGAGGCCCGCACTACGCACTTGCTTCACCCTGGGCTACGCAGCTACACCCACACAGCTAAATGCTGAATTAACTGTTCTGCGCCTTGCGCCAAGAAATCTGTGACTTTAGATAGGACCATATTAACTGTTTCATTGAATTACGGAAACAATGGATCGGACATTAGTAGCGTGTATATTTTAACTTTTAATGAACTGTGTCTCTACAAATCGCGTTAGTTAACAGACAATGTAATTTAGAATGCCCAGTGGCTTATAAATTGTTCCTTGCAAACGCTCCACGCTCCACCTCATTGGTGTTCCAACAAGTACCAGTTGATGTCAAGACTAAAGGATCGCGTGTCTTGTGTGAAAGATGAACAGATGCATGAGAAAACATGAACAGGTGGATTAGATAGCTTTGTTAGCAATTAAATATATATTATGTTCTTTTCTGGTTTCACAAATCATAAAACGAGAATAGACAAGTAAACGATTTAATTCTGCACTAAACAAGTGTTCAAAAGCTAAAGTAAATTATACCGCATTATCCCCCTGTTAGCTAGCATAGCGGTCAGAAACAATCGGCTAGCCCTGACGTAAACTCTTAGTGTAAGTCCACGCATATATTAAATAATAATTCGCAATGATTTTACACATATTGGGTCAGATCCTTTCATACAAAAGGGAGAGAGATGTGGCGTTTCGGGGTCTCTAACAAAGATTAACGCCACATGAAATTAAGGAAGATTTCATATATAATCTACTCTGGTAAAGAGTAGTCTTTGCTTAGCCATTGCCTGTACAAATTTGCTTACAATTATAGCCACTACTGAGTGAATGATTGAATGCACATATCTACCTATCATTATCTCTACTTAATCACTTAATCATTTAGCTCTTGCACATGTAACATATTTCATGTATTTTTACATTGCGTATTCGTTGTTAGCATTCCTTTTATGCTTATATTTATATCAATATTCTCATATGATATTGTTATTACTATTGCTAATGCTATCATTTATTATTATGCTTACATTTACACTAGTGTAGGCTATATAATTGTGCGTGCTTCCAGCGAACATGTGGCTAGTAAGCCAAGGTTAGTGCATGTTTTGTTCACGTGGTAATTATGCAATCCCCACGTACCTAGCAACCCAAGACCCTACCTCTACACCCCCGCTACTCCCCCACTCCACAGTCTCTTCGACCAGATCACAGGAAATTCACATCTCCATGACGGTTTTTCCCCTGGTCGGGGAACAGGGAACTGGGAATCTTTTATGCATGACCCCCGTCGGACAAGAGAGAAAACTCTGGCCAACAACACTGGGCCTTCGAAGTTTCCCTACCGCCGGCGTCCCTCCCCCACACCCCCTCCCCACTACCCCGCTTTTTGGTACTCAACTCAACATGTCAATCAAATGCTGAATTGAAGAGACATGTTGACCGATAGGATACGTTATCTACATGTCAATCTTACCATTGCCCCCCCCCCCCATTTGCAATCACGTGAGGTGTTCAAATCTAACTTGTTGTCTTTTATTACTTTTAACATGTAATGTAAGTTAGTTCTACGGGCAGTTCGCCTGTTGCCAGGCTACGGAAAGGACGCCTAAGAATGGCGTACCTTCGGCCATACTCAGGTTTACTTATAGGCTAAGCCTACCGCTAGATTTACACTATGTATGATATCACTATTCATCACTTGTATTTGGATTGTATGATTTTTTTGCTCACGTCATCAATGATTGAGTACGGACTTTCTTGTGAATAAAATATTCGTTGTTACAATACGCCTTGCTTATCGATTGATAGAATACCTGTTTGTGTGACGTTCAGTGAAAAGGGTCAATTAGTCGACAATTTTACTCAACCTACGTATTAACGAGCCTGAAACCTGTTTATAAATATTTGTCTTTGCACCACATAGAGATCATCAGCATTTTGGGACCACGTACCACCTAGATAACCTGCCATTTTCACCCCTCCCCATCACCTGTGTACCTGCTGAGTTATCCACTAAGTCTGCACTGTTAGCCTATGCTAATTAAAGGCTATGTGACGCATCAACTTAGACCAGCACGTCACACCTGTGGGCTCGTGCCGACATTGTTTCGTCAATCGTACATGAATAAGTACTCACGCTCAACATTAAACTCTGTGCTATGATATTCTCCACGTGGTCAAGACTGGGGGCTTAGGTTTTATCAGGTGAGCGAACTGTTTTATTTGACTCCCTAGCAACACTCATCTATCATCGTAGAATTATACGTCAACAATAGTTTCTGCCAACGCTATACGCTTGAAATATATCGCCTTGCCGTTCGGATTATTTGCTGTATTACGTTTTATTTGTCGGCTTCACGCCACAAAAACAACATCGCCACTCGTGTTTGGATAACTTGCTGTAATATGTTTTATTTGTCGGCCGAGGCTGGATAACAATACAACCCGGCGCCACACTCGCACCCCAGAAGATAACTTAAAAGCGTCCCCGTGTTTTCTCCGACCCCTCCCCGACACAAACCCACCACCAATACGTGGTTATCCCAAGATACCACCCCACTCCTGTCCTTTCCCACTCAGATCCCGTTGACACCCCCCATGCCCAGCCACGGTAAATTATGTGTGAATTTACTCCCAAAGTAAATTCCAGGTTGGCCGGACGATTGACACGGTTCTGGACGCAACCATGACTTTTTAGCACTAATGTAGATAGATAGTAGTGTAGAACGTAAGATCATAAGTAAGTTTAGGATAGAAAGGTGGAGAGTAGTCTGACGTCATAACACACATCTCTCTCTCTCATGCAACTGTAACTCTCCAGCCACTCTTCAACACCTCTCCCCAACCTTTACTACATTATATTATTTCCCAATTCAGAGATTACTAACTAACTGCTGCCGAAATGATACTCAATTCTAGATGAATGAGAATATATGTGTCAGTATGTGTAACTTACAATGTATATATTTATATTATGTCTTTGATTATTAATTCATGTTGTTATTTTAATATGTTTATACGGATATCACTTTAGTAACTATTAATTCATATTGCTAATTCAACATACATGCATAAAGGCATTACGTCATTGACCCCAAACTCGACGCCCCGCTTAACCCCCACCTTTGCCCCACCTTCCGTGCTTCCCCTGCCGTCCCCTGCCGTCCCCTAATCTCCCCTTCACCTACCCAACTCAAGGGGCAGCGGCATGTTAGTTAATCCTTTTGTCCTGCTGGCTCCTGGGAAACTGACAAGAGACGCCGTTTCACACATATATAACATTTCTCGGATAGAGCCGACCACTTACCACTTGACATAGTGATATTAAGTCCCCTGTAGGGAAGATGAATCATTTCCCCCTCCTTTGCTCCCCTACCACCCAGCTTGTTGGCTGTATTAATTGCTTTCATCCCGCCTCCCCCTCCCCCTTCTCCCTCTAGTGAGTCATCCCTTTATACAGAAATATCTTCAAACTAGCCAATCGGAATCATATCTAAATCTAAAGTAAGGAAGTTAGCCAACCAAATTAAGATCGACCACGCAAGAGTCGCAAGTACGCGAGGGCAGAAACTTAGGCAGTCTTGGCTTGGCACTCGGCCTGTAAACTTAAAACTGGATTCTAGAAGTCCCTATCTGTACATTTCGACAAGTAATAGATTTCACAATGTGTAGTTGTGTAACTTAATGATACAATACATGACAGTACCATACGCTAGTGCTAGCTATTACTGTATTGATTCGTGAATATTTTCCCATTGGATTGCTGAATGACAATAAATATTATAACCATCACCAGAGATTTGCTTGTGTATACCTTAGAACTGTTTGTGTGTGTATCTTATGACATCTAATGAGCCAGGAGAGAACTAAAATAATATTCCAGGTCGATTACAGCTTCGCACATCATACTCTTACGATGCTTTTTATTTTATGTGTATTTAAATTGTGGACTCTTTCCTCGGTTCTAACGGGGTCTCCACAGTATTATGAAGTAGAAGAAGTATAACCCCAATCACCCACGTCCCGATCTTGACAGTACTGATACAAGTTGCATGTACAGATACAAGTTGCATGTACAGATACAAGCTGCATCTACAGATACAATCTGCATGTACAGATACAAGCTGCATGTACAGATACAAGTTATATGTACAGATACAAACTGCATGTACAGATACAAGCTGCATGTACAGGTACAAGCTGCATGTACAGGTACAAGCTGCATGTACAGATACAAGTTATATGTACGGATACAAACTGCATGTACAGATACAAGTTCCATGTACAGATACAAGCTGCATGTACAGGTACAAGCTGCATGTACAGGTACAAGCTGCATGTACAGATACAAGCTGCATGTACAGATACAAACTGCATGTACAGATACAAGCTGCATGTACAGATACAAGCTGCATGTACAGATACAAGCTGCATGTACAGATACAAGCTGCATGTACAGATACAAGGTTGTTTGAGAAAACTTAAAATCAAGAACAAGCAACAACATGAACAATGAAATAAACTATATAAAACTGCAATGAAATAAACTATTTAAGACAGCAATGAAATAATTTATTTAAGACTGCAATAAAATAAACCATTTAAGACTGCAATTAAATAAACTATTTAAGACTGCAATGAAATAAACTATTTAAGACTGCAATGAAATAAACTTTTTAAGACTGCAATAAAATAAACTATTTAAAACTGCAATGAAATAAAAATGCATTGTTTGAGAATAAGTTCTGTGTTTAACATGGTTCAAGGTAATACTATAAATCTTTTCGGTAATACTTTACAATTACCTTGGTAATACTAAATAATAACGTGGTAATACAAATGAAACTTACAGTGGTAATACTATCGATGGTACAGTGTATTGTAAATATCAAATCGTGATTTTCTGTTCGTAACTGTGAAAATAGTAGAATTGAAATTAACCCTCTATAGACAGGAGCAATTCATTGAACTCACATTTAGAGGTAATTCTTTGAACTTACATTTAGAGGTAATTCATTGAACTCACATTTAGAGGTAATTAATTAACTCACATTTAGAGGTAATTCATTGGCGATTTCTAGTGTCCAGACGAAATGGTTACTTGCATTCTCCATAAATGTACTAAAGCTAGAGCTGATGTCTTCACCGGAAGTTGTATCACGAACTGAGGTGCTCCAGAGGCCTTCAGTTGCCATTGTCAGATTTAGAACAGTTTCACCTGCACATAGAGAGTATTATTTCAGTCAACAGATGTGATTTACTCGTTGTAGAAACTATATTTATATTTCACTAATGCTAATCTATTGTTTAATTACAAAGAATTTTTTGATGAAAAAAACTTAGAAAACATCTAAATGGCAAATAAAAATAGAATTGAATAATCTCTATAACATTAAAGGGTGAGAATGCTGGGAACTGGGAACACTATTCTGCATCTGAGTTTCGCTTCTAATACCAGAGTTTAGTCAGTCCATACTTCATATCTAGCATTATACGAATATAATAAACAAGCAGTATGATTTTAAATCATAGTATACATTTCATAAGAAGAGGTAGGCCTATTATATTGATTCTGGAGTAGAAAGGAACTACTTAACACATTTAATGTTGGGTTTTCCAAATTATGTACATAATGTGCATTATGAGGCACGGTGTTCGGGCGGCTTACCGCAAGTACTGAGTTTGAATCCTGGTGAAGGCGGCTAGCTTACCGCAAGTACTGAGTTTGAATCCTGGTAAAGGCGGCTAGCTTACCGCTAGTACTGAGTTTGAATCTTGGTGAAGGCGGCTAGCTTACCGCAAGTACTGAGTTTGAATCCTGGTGAAGGCGGCTAGCTTACCGCAAGTACTGAGTTTGAATCCTGGTGAAGGCGGCTAGCTTATCGCAAGTACTGAGTTTGAATCCTGGTGAAGGCGGCTAGCTTACCGCAAGTACTGAGTTTGAATCCTGGTGAAAGCTAGCTTACCGCAAGTACTGAGTTTGAATCCTGGTGAAGGCGGCAAGCTTACCGCAAGTACTGAGTTTGAATCCTGGTGAAGGCCAGGAATTTTGCCAGGACTTGAGTGTGTCCCTTAAACTACCAGCTCTGATGGATACTTAACACAAGATAATCCTCTAGTATGCCGTGGTCACAGAAACTGGTAAATGCCGCTTCACCGGCCCTATTGGTCCGTTGAGTATTTGACTTACTTACATAATGTATTTAGCCAAATAAAGAAATCCATTCTATTTACCTAATGAGCCATATATTTAGCCAAATAAAGAAGCCCATTCTATTTACCTAATAAGCCATGTATATAGTCAAAAAAAGAAGCCCATTCTATTTATCTAATGAGCCATGTATTTTGCCAAAAAAAGAAGCCCATTCTATTTACCTAATGAGCCATGTATTTAGCCAAATAAAAAGCCCATTCTATTTACCTAATGAGCCATGTATTTAGCCAAATAAAGAAGCAAAATCTATTTACCTAATAAGCCATGTATTTAGCCAAATAAAGAAGCCCACTTTATTTACCTAATGAGCCATGTATTTTGCCAAAAAAAGAAGCAAATACTATTTACCTAATGAGCCATGTATTTAGCAAAAAAAAAAGCCACTTCTATTTACCTAATGAGCCATGTATTTAGCCAAATAAAGAAGCCCATTCTATTTACCTAATGAGCCATGTATTTAGCCAAATAAAGAAGCCAATTCTATTTACCTAATGAGCCATGCATTTAGCCAAATAAAGAAGCCCATTCTATTTATTTAATGAGCCATGTATTTAGCCAAATAAAGAAGCCCATTCTATTTATCTAATGAGCCATGTATTTAGCCAAATAAAGAAGCCCATTCTATTTACCTAATGAGCCATGTATTAAGCCAAATAAAGAAGCCCATTTTATTTACCTAATGAGCCATGTATTTAGCCAAATAAACCAGCCAATTCTATTTACCTAATGAGCCATGTATTTGGCTAAATAAAGAAGCCAATATTATTTACATAATGAGCCATGCATTTAGTCTAATAAAGAAGCCAATTCTATTAACCTAATGAGCCATGTATTTAGCAAAAAAAAAAAAGATGCCAATTCTATTTACCTAATGAGCCATGTATTTAGCCAAAAAAAGAAGCCAATTCTATTTACCTGATGAGCAATTTATTTATCCAAATAAAGAAGCCAATTCTATTTATCTAATGAGCCATGTATTTAGCCAAATAAAGAAGCCAATTCTATTTACCTAATGAGCCATGTATTTAGCCAAAAAAAGAAACCAATTCTATTTACCTAATGTGCCATGTATTTAGCCAAATAAAGAAGCCAATTATATTTACCTAATGAGCCATGTATGTAGCCAAATAAAGAAGCCAATTCTATTTACCTAAAGTGCCATGTATTTAGCCAAACAAAGAAGCAGATTATATTTACCCAATGAGCCATGTATTTAGCCAAATAAAGAAGCCAATTCTATTTACCTAATAGCCATGTATTTAGCCAAATAAAAAAGCCAATTCTATTTACCTAATGAGCCATGTATTTAGCCAAATAAAGAAACCAATTCAATTTACCTAATGAGCCATGTTTTTAGCCAAATAAAGAAGCAAATTCTATTAACCTAATAAGCCATGTATTTAGCAAAAAAAAAGAAGCCCATTCTATTTACCTAATGAGCCATGTATTTAGCCAAATAAAGAAGCCCATTCTATTTACCTAATGAGCCTTGTATTTAGACAAAAAAAGAAGCCAAATCTATTTACCTAATAAGCCATGTATTTAGCCAAATAAAGAAGCCCACTCTATTTACCTAATGAGACATTTATTTTGCCAAAAAAAGAAGCCAATACTATTTACCAAATGAGCCATGTATTTAGCAAAAAAAAGCCACTTCTATTTACCTAATGAGCTATGTATTTAGCCAAATAAAGAAGTCAATTCTATTTATCTAATGAGCCATGCATTTAGCCAAATAAAGAAGCCAATTCTATTTACCTAATGAGCCATGCATTTACCCAAAGAAAAATGCCCATTCTATTAACCTAATGAGCCATGTATTTAGCCAAATAAAGAAGCCCATTCTATTTGCCTAATGAGCCTTGTATATAGCCAAATAAAGAAGCCCATTCTTTTTATCTAATGAGCCATGTATTTAGCCAAATAATGAAGCCCATTCTATTTATCTAATGAGCCATGTATTTAGCCAAATAAAGAAGCCCATTCTATTTACCTAATGAGCCATGTATTTAGCCAAATATAGTAGCCAATTCTATTTACCTAATGAGCCATGTATTTAGCCAAAAAAAGAAGCCAATTATATTTACCTAAGGTGCCATGTATTTAGCCAAATTAAGGATCCAATTTTATTTACCTAATGAGCCATGTATGTAGTCAAATAAAGAAGCCAATTCTATTTACCTAATGTGCCATGTATTTAGCCAAATAAAGAAGCAGATTATATTTACCCAATGAGCCATGTATTTAGCCAAAAAAAAAGCCAATTCTATTTACCTAATGAGACATGTATTTAGCCAAAAAAAGAAGCCAATTCTATTTACCTAATGAGCCATGTATTTAGCCAAATAAAGAAACCAATTCAATTTACCTAATGAGCCATGTTTTTAGCCAAATAAAGAAGCCAATTCTATTTACCTAATAAGCCATGTATTTAGCAAAATAAAGAAGCCAATTCTATTTACATAATGAGCCATGTATTTAGCAAAATAAAGAAGCCAATTCTATTTACCTAATGAGCCATGTATTTAGCCAAATAAAGAAGCCCATTCTATTTATCTAATGAGCCATGTATTTAGCCAAATAAAGAAGCCAATTCTATTTACCTAATGAGCCATGTATTTAGCCAAATAAAGAAGCCAATTCTATTTACCTAATGAGCCATGTATTTAGCAAAATAAAGAAGCCAATTCTATTTACCTAATGAGCCATGTATTTAGCCAAATAAAGAAGCCCATTCTATTTACCTAATGAGCCATGTATTTAGCCAAATAAAGAAGCCCATTCTATTTACCTAATGAGCCATGTATTTAGCCAAATAAAGAAGCCAATTCTATTTACCTAATGAGCCATGTATTTAGCAAAATAAAGAAGCCAATTCTATTTACCTAATGAGCCATGTATTTAGCAAAATAAAGAAGCCAATTCTATTTACCTAATGAGCCATGTATTTAGCAAAATAAAGAAGCCAATTCTTTTTACCTAATGAGCCATGTATTTAGCCAAATAAAGAAGCCCATTCTATTTACCTAATGAGCCATGTATTTAGCCAAATAAAGAAGGCAATTCTATTTACCTAATGGGCCATGTATTTAGCCGAATAAAGAAGCCAATTCTATTTACCTAATGAGCCATGTATTTCGCAAAATAAAGAAGCCAATTCTATTTACCTAATGAGCCATGTATTTAGCAAAATAAAGAAGCCAATTCTATTTACCTAATGAGCCATGTATTTAGCAAAATAAAGAAGCCAATTCTATTTACCTAATGAGCCATGTATTTAGCAAAATAAAGAAGCCAATTGTATTTACCTAATGAGCCATGTATTTAGCCAAATTAAGAAGCCCATTCTATTTACCAAATGAGCCATGTATTTAGCAAAATAAAGAAGCCAATTCTATTTACCTAATGAGCCATGTATTTAGCAAAATAAAGAAGCCAATTCTATTTACCTAATGAGCCATGTATTTAGCAAAATAAAGAAGCCAATTCTATTTACCTAATGAGCCATGTATTTAGCCAAATAAAGAAGCCTATTCTATTTACCTAATGAGCCATGTATTTAGCCAAATAAAGAAGCCCATTCTATTTACCTAATGAGCCATGTATTTAGCCAAATAAAGAAGCCAATTCTATTTACCTAATAAGCCATGTATTTAGCAAAATAAAGAAGCCAATTCTATTTACCTAATGAGCCATGTATTTAGCAAAATAAAGAAGCCAATTCTATTTACCTAATGAGCCATGTATTTAGCCAAATAAAGAAGCCCATTCTATTAACCTAATGAGCCATGTATTTAGCCAAATAAAGAAGCCAATTCTATTTACCTAATGAGCCATGCATTTAGCCAAATAAAGAAGCCAATTCTATTTACCTAATGAGCCATGTATTTAGCCAAATAAAGAAGCCCATTCTATTTACCTAATGAGCCATGTATTTAGCCAAATAAAGAAGCCCATTCTATTTACCTAATGAGCCATGTATTTAGCCAAATAAAGAAGCCAATTCTATTTACCTAATGAGCCATGTAATTAGCAAAATAAAGAAGCCAATTCTATTTCCCTAATGAGCCATGTATTTAGCAAAATAAAAAGTCAATTCTATTTACCTAATGAGCCATGTATTTAGCAAAATAAAGAAGCCAATTCTATTTACCTAATGAGCCATGTATTTAGCCAAATAAAGAAGCCCATTCTATTTACCTAATGAGCCATGTATTTAGCCAAAAAAAGAAGCCAATTCTATTTGCCTAATGAGCCATGTATTTAGCCAAATAAAGAAGCCAATTCTATTTACCTAATAAGCCATGTATTTAGCAAAAAAAAGAAGCCAATTCTATTTACCTAATGAGCCATGTATTTAGCAAAAAAAAGAAGATAATTCTATTTACATAATGAGCCATGTATTTAGCCAAATAAAGAAGCCCATTCTATTTATCTAATGAGCCATGTATTTAGCCAAATAAAGAAGCCAATTCTATTTACCTAATGAGCCATGTATTTAGCCAAATAAAGAAGCCAATTCTTTTTACCTAATGAGCCATGTATTTAGCAAAATAAAGAAGCCAATTCTATTTACCTAATGAGCCACGTATTTAGCCAAATAAAGAAGCCCATTCTATTTTCCTAATGAGCCATGTATTTAGCCAAATAAAGAAGCCAATTCTATTTACCTAATGAGCCATGTATTTAGCCAAATAAACAAGCCAAATCTATTTACCTAATGAGCCATGTATTTAGCAAAATAAAGAAGCCAATTCTATTTACCTAATGAGCCATGTATTTAGCAAAATAAAGAAGCCAATTCTATTTACCTAATGAGCCATGTATTTAGCAAAATAAAGAAGCCAATTCTATTTACCTAATGAGCCATGTATTTAGCCAAATAAAAAAGCCAATTCTATTTACCTAATGAGCCATGTATTTATCCAAATAAAGAAGCCCATTCTATTTACCTAATGAGCCATGTATTTAGCCAAATAAAGAAGCCCATTCTATTTACCTAATGAGCCATGTATTTAGCTAAATAAAGAAGCCAATTCTATTTACCTAATGAGCCATGTATTTAGCAAAATAAAGAAGCCAATTGTATTTACCTAATGAGCCATGTATTTAGCCAAATTAATAAGCCCATTCTATTTACCTAATGAGCCATGTATTTAGCCAAATAAAGAAGCCAATTCTGTTTACCTAATGAGCCATGTATTTAGCCAAATAAAGAAGCCAATTCTATTTACCAAATGAGCCATGTATTTAGCAAAATAATGAAGCCAATTCTATTTACCTAATGAGCCATGTATTTAGCAAAATAAAGAAGCCAATTCTATTTACCTAATGAGCCATGTATTTAGCAAAATAAAGAAGCCAATTCTATTTAGCTAATGAGCCATGTATTTAGCCAAATAAAGAAGCCCATTCTATTTACCTAATGAGCCATGTATTAAGCCAAATAAAGAAGCCCATTCTATTTACCTAATGAGCCATGTATTTAGCCAAATAAAGAAGCCAATTCTATTTACCTAATGAGCCATGTAATTAGCAAAATAAAGAAGCCAATTCTATTTACCTAATGAGCCATGTATTTAGCAAAATAAAAAGCCAATTCTATTTACCTAATGAGCCATGTATTTAGCAAAATAAAGAAGCCAATTCTATTTACCTAATGAGCCATGTATTTAGCTAAATAAAGAAGCCCATTCTATTTACCTAATGAGCCATGTATTTAGCCAAAAAAAGAAGCCAATTCTATTTGCCTAATGAGCCATGTATTTAGCCAAATAAAGAAACCAATTCAATTTACCTAATGAGCCATGTTTTTAGCCAAATAAAGAAGCCAATTCTATTTACTTACTAAGCCATGTATTTAGCAAAATAAAGAAGCCAATTCTATTTACCTAATGAGCCATGTATTTAGCAAAATAAAGAAGCCAATTCTATTTACCTAATGAGCCATGTATTTAGCCAAATAAAGAAGCCCATTCTATTTATATAATGAGCCATGTATTTAGCCAAATAAAGAAGCCAATTCTATTTACCTAATGAGCCATGTATTTAGCCAAATAAAGAAGCCAATTCTATTTACCTAATGAGCCATGTATTTAGCAAAATAAAGAAGCCAATTCTATTTACCTAATGAGCCATGTATTTAGCCAAATAAAGAAGCTCATTCTATTTACCTAATGAGCCATGTATTTAGCCAAATAAAGCAGCCCATTCTATTTACCTAATGAGCCATGTATTTAGCCAAATAAAGAAGCCAATTCTATTTACCTAATGAGCCATGTATTTAGCAAAATAAAGAAGCCAATTCTATTTACCTAATGAGCCATGTATTTAGCAAAATAAAGAAGCCAATTCTATTTACCTAATGAGCCATGTATTTAGCAAAAAAAAGAAGCCCATTCTATTTACCTAATGAGCCATGTATTTAGCCAAATAAAGAAGCCCATTCTATTTACCTAATGAGCAATGTATTTAGCCAAATAAAGAAGCCAATTCTATTTACCTAATGAGCCATGTATTTAGCCAAATAAAGAAGCCAATTCTATTTACCTAATGAGCCATGTATTTAGCAAAAAAAAAAGCCAATTCTATTTACCTAATGAGCCATGTATTTAGCAAAATAAAGAAGCCAATTCTATTTACCTAATGAGCCATGTATTTAGCAAAATAAAGAAGCCAATTCTATTTACCTAATGAGCCATGTATTTAGCCAAATAAAAAAGCCAATTCTATTTACCTAATGAGCCATGTATTTATCCAAATAAAGAAGCCCATTCTATTTACCTAATGAGCCATGTATTTAGCCAAATAAAGAAGCCCATTCTATTTACCTAATGAGCCATGTATTTAGCTAAATAAAGAAGCCCATTCTATTTTCCTAATGAGCCATGTATTTAGCCAAATAAAGAAGCCAATTCTATTTACCTAATGAGCCATGTATTTAGCCAAATAAACAAGCCAAATCTATTTACCTAATGAGCCATGTATTTAGCAAAATAAAGAAGCCAATTCTATTTACCTAATGAGCCATGTATTTAGCAAAATAAAGAAGCCAATTCTATTTACCTAATGAGCCATGTATTTAGCAAAATAAAGAAGCCAATTCTATTTACCTAATGAGCCATGTATTTAGCCAAATAAAAAAGCCAATTCTATTTACCTAATGAGCCATGTATTTATCCAAATAAAGAAGCCCATTCTATTTACCTAATGAGCCATGTATTTAGCCAAATAAAGAAGCCCATTCTATTTACCTAATGAGCCATGTATTTAGCTAAATAAAGAAGCCAATTCTATTTACCTAATGAGCCATGTATTTAGCAAAATAAAGAAGCCAATTGTATTTACCTAATGAGCCATGTATTTAGCCAAATTAATAAGCCCATTCTATTTACCTAATGAGCCATGTATTTAGCCAAATAAAGAAGCCAATTCTGTTTACCTAATGAGCCATGTATTTAGCCAAATAAAGAAGCCAATTCTATTTACCAAATGAGCCATGTATTTAGCAAAATAATGAAGCCAATTCTATTTACCTAATGAGCCATGTATTTAGCAAAATAAAGAAGCCAATTCTATTTACCTAATGAGCCATGTATTTAGCAAAATAAAGAAGCCAATTCTATTTAGCTAATGAGCCATGTATTTAGCCAAATAAAGAAGCCCATTCTATTTACCTAATGAGCCATGTATTAAGCCAAATAAAGAAGCCCATTCTATTTACCTAATGAGCCATGTATTTAGCCAAATAAAGAAGCCAATTCTATTTACCTAATGAGCCATGTAATTAGCAAAATAAAGAAGCCAATTCTATTTACCTAATGAGCCATGTATTTAGCAAAATAAAAAGCCAATTCTATTTACCTAATGAGCCATGTATTTAGCAAAATAAAGAAGCCAATTCTATTTACCTAATGAGCCATGTATTTAGCTAAATAAAGAAGCCCATTCTATTTACCTAATGAGCCATGTATTTAGCCAAAAAAAGAAGCCAATTCTATTTGCCTAATGAGCCATGTATTTAGCCAAATAAAGAAACCAATTCAATTTACCTAATGAGCCATGTTTTTAGCCAAATAAAGAAGCCAATTCTATTTACTTACTAAGCCATGTATTTAGCAAAATAAAGAAGCCAATTCTATTTACCTAATGAGCCATGTATTTAGCAAAATAAAGAAGCCAATTCTATTTACCTAATGAGCCATGTATTTAGCCAAATAAAGAAGCCCATTCTATTTATATAATGAGCCATGTATTTAGCCAAATAAAGAAGCCAATTCTATTTACCTAATGAGCCATGTATTTAGCCAAATAAAGAAGCCAATTCTATTTACCTAATGAGCCATGTATTTAGCAAAATAAAGAAGCCAATTCTATTTACCTAATGAGCCATGTATTTAGCCAAATAAAGAAGCTCATTCTATTTACCTAATGAGCCATGTATTTAGCCAAATAAAGCAGCCCATTCTATTTACCTAATGAGCCATGTATTTAGCCAAATAAAGAAGCCAATTCTATTTACCTAATGAGCCATGTATTTAGCAAAATAAAGAAGCCAATTCTATTTACCTAATGAGCCATGTATTTAGCAAAATAAAGAAGCCAATTCTATTTACCTAATGAGCCATGTATTTAGCAAAAAAAAGAAGCCCATTCTATTTACCTAATGAGCCATGTATTTAGCCAAATAAAGAAGCCCATTCTATTTACCTAATGAGCAATGTATTTAGCCAAATAAAGAAGCCAATTCTATTTACCTAATGAGCCATGTATTTAGCCAAATAAAGAAGCCAATTCTATTTACCTAATGAGCCATGTATTTAGCAAAAAAAAAAGCCAATTCTATTTACCTAATGAGCCATGTATTTAGCAAAATAAAGAAGCCAATTCTATTTACCTAATGAGCCATGTATTTAGCAAAATAAAGAAGCCAATTCTATTTACCTAATGAGCCATGTATTTAGCCAAATAAAAAAGCCAATTCTATTTACCTAATGAGCCATGTATTTATCCAAATAAAGAAGCCCATTCTATTTACCTAATGAGCCATGTATTTAGCCAAATAAAGAAGCCCATTCTATTTACCTAATGAGCCATGTATTTAGCTAAATAAAGAAGCCAATTCTATTTACCTAATGAGCCATGTATTTAGCAAAATAAAGAAGCCAATTGTATTTACCTAATGAGCCATGTATTTAGCCAAATTAAGAAGCCCATTCTATTTACCTAATGAGCCATGTATTTAGCCAAATAAAGAAGCCAATTCTATTTACCTAATGAGCCATGTATTTAGCCAAAAAAAGAAGCCAATTCTATTTACCAAATGAGCCATGTATTTAGCAAAATAAAGAAGCCAATTCTATTTACCTAATGAGCCATGTATTTAGCAAAATAAAGAAGCCAATTCTATTTACCTAATGAGCCATGTATTTAGCAAAATAAAGAAGCCAATTCTATTTACCTAATGAGCCATGTATTTAGCCAAATAAAGAAGCCCATTCTATTTACCTAATGAGCCATGTATTTAGCCAAATAAAGAAGCCAATTCTATTTACCTAATGAGCCATATATTTAGCCAAATAAAGAAGCCAATTCTATTTACCTAATAAGCCATGTATTTAGCAAAATAAAGAAGCCAATTCTATTTACCTAATGAGCCATGTATTTAGCAAAAAAAAGAAGCCAATTCTATTTACCTAATGAGCCATGTATTTAGCCAAATAAAGAAGCCCATTCTATTAACCTAATGAGCCATGTATTTTGCCAAATAAAGAAGCCAATTCTATTTACCTAATGAGCCATGTAATTAGCAAAATAAAGAAGCCAATTCTATTTACCTAATGAGCCATGTATTTAGCAAAATAAAGAAGCCAATTCTATTTACCTAATGAGCCATGTATTTAGCAAAATAAAGAAGCCAATTCTATTTACCTAATGAGCCATGTATTTAGCCAAATAAAGAAGCCCATTCTATTTACCTAATGAGCCATGTATTTAGCCAAATAAAGAAGCCAATTCTATTTACCTAATGAGCCATGTATTTAGCCAAATAAAGAAGCCAATTCTATTTACCTAATGAGCCATGTATTTAGCAAAATAAATAAGCCAATTCTATTTACCTAATGAGCCATGTATTTAGCAAAATAAAGAAGCCAATTCTATTTACCTAATGAGCCATGTATTTAGCAAAATAAAGAAGCCAATTCTATTTACCTAATGAGCCATGTACTGCAGGTATTGATTCCGCGGGTGGTAAACAGTCAAGAGATTCTGCGGAAATAATTGCATTGGTGGGTTTTGAATTCATGAAAAGGTAAACCCGAAAAATACAGTTTGGCATGCATCGCCAAGATTCATTTTCTATAAATAGGCGTGGAGAGCACAATACATTACATTAAACAATACAAAACACAAGACATTAGGCAGGTTCTGAAGACTAAAGTTTAAACTAAAAGTAATGATATTTTTAACTTTATTCAGTTCTACATTACTGGGTTTTTTATTGTACATTTTAACATTGCTAATATGGTTGTTTACCCTTTCTTGCTAATACAGAACAGAAGACCAAAAGAACGACGAAGCATAGTGATTTTTCCATTGACGCTTGAATCTTACGCTAAACAAGTGCAGCATGGACAAACCACTGTTCGCTCTGATAACATCTTTTCTTATCATAATAATTTGCTCAAGTGATGACACATTTTTCTCAACTTAGGTTCAATAGAAATTAACTTTATTTTTGTATTTCTAATTTTACTGTTTTTTTTTTCTTTATTGTTTAAAAGTATTTGATGTTTCACTAGTAAAACACAAAGTAAACTTGCTCTAATCCCTCCCTCTGTATTGTAAACTAATAGACATTTTCTTAACTTCCGAGTTCAAGATAGGACCTTGTGTATTGAACGTAATTATGCACCAAGAAACATCACTCTCTCTATGCACAATTTAAAATAGTGGACGCAGCGAAACTTTTCTTATTCAGAGTCCAGTGCTTTTTCTTATCTTATTTTATATATTACAGACGCTCCTTCTATAAAGAAGTTTACTGTGTCCTACGCTCATCCGTTGTCTGAGTCTAGTCTTGCAATTTTTTTTAATGATGTCAAGTTACTAGTTTTTCTGGTTTGTTCAGGCAACCCATTCCAGGATCGGATGCCAGTCGGAAAGAAAGAGTACTAACATGCATTTGTTTTCGCATAAGGGATAAGGAAAGTGTTTTTGTCTTTATGTTTCTCTGAGCATTGCAATAGGTTATTATTGTGTTGTGTTTCTTAATTAGAGTTTAATGCCTTATTTACTTACATTGCCTCTTTTCTCTATGTTGTATTTACTTTTGGTCGTTTCAACCTTGTGTTATTAGATTATTCACTATTTGAATTAGCAAATTAACTAAAATCATATAAA
This sequence comes from Anisus vortex, assembly GCA_949126835.1. Taxonomy (NCBI): domain Eukaryota; kingdom Metazoa; phylum Mollusca; class Gastropoda; family Planorbidae; genus Anisus; species Anisus vortex. The sequence goes on along the minus strand of OX421494.1, from coordinate 36,964,383 downwards.
TATTTTTACCCTATGGCATTTCAAAAGCCTAATTTAGAATGGCTATTCGCATCTAAATTTAAACATTAAATCTATTTTGTTTTGCGGGGTAACTTTCGGTTGAATGTATATCAAAAGATGTCTGCGCAGCCTATTTGGAGTTTTTCTGATTCGCGAAACATTTTAGTCATTAAAAGATGTGTAGATCTAATACATTGTAAAGACTAAAATTAAAATAGGTTTTTATCTTAAGATTTTCTTTTCTTCAAATTAAACGAGGATTCTATCGGAAAAGACCAAAGTAGTGGCTCAGTAGAACCACTCAATCATATATGATATAACCACTAGGGTATATGGGGTGTTCAGGTAGAGGTGCTCAGCAGAGCAGTTCGCCAGCCTTGGTCCTCATCTGTCACTCAGCTCTCACCTGTGGCTCCTCGTAGCTGTTAGCATGCAACAGCGGCCATACCCCGGGCAACGGCTTCCACTGGCCGGCTAAACCAGGTGAGGGTAGCCGCTGGGCTCAAACACACGGCGACATAGGTCTTGCCTACCTGTGCATGTGAAGCCTGGACATCGGCGGACCCTGCGGAGATCAACCAGATCCAACGGAGGTGAAGGCGACTACAGCAACGCACTGTGGAGCGCGTAGTGCAAGGTGAGGCACGTAGCACATCTTGGTCATCCACTGCATCTGAGCCCATCGCCGGTCGTCTAGACTTGTTCTTGCCACTGGCATCTGGTGGACCCGGACGAGAAAGTGAGGTCGACGCTGCGCAACTCGTCTTCACTTTAAACAAATTAACATGCGAAAATCATTAGTCATCCACCATTCCAAGCCCTGTGGTGATGGGTACGCGGCGAAGCGATAGGTGTGGTGCACTTGCAGTCGTAGCCGTAAGCCTGCACACAGGCGACTCAGGCTATAGGGTCGTTTCCCCACTGAATGGAGCAGAAGTGGAATCCGGCAGACACCTGAGTGACTGAGCAGCCCTATTCAGGACAGCACTGCTCACCTAATAGCATGAGGAAGGGGCTAGAAAAGGTGCCCTAAAAATTGCCTGCTCCTTATACCCTGGCCGGCAAACGGCGGTCGGCGGGGACCCAACTTATGCGGTCGAAATTCAAAGAAAATAAAGTCAAAGACAACTCCTATAATACTTGGAGCTTGGAATATCCGCACACTTCTCGACAGAGATACCTCAGATAGACCTCAGCGACGCTCAGCGCTCATTGCTCATGAACTTACTAGATACAACATAGACATTGCTGCCCTTAGTGAAACAAGACTGGCTGGTGTAGGCGAACTCACAGAAAAGCTTGCTGGCTACTCATTTTTCTGGAGCGGACGTGACCCAATCGCAAAACGCGAGGATGGAGTTGGTTTTGCGATTAAATCCTCTCTTGCGTGCAAGCTCACCAGTTCCCCCAGAGGAATTAATGATCGCCTCATGACAATGAGACTGCCTCTCTGCCATGGTAAGAAGTTTGCAACAATTGTCAGCGCATATGCACCCACAATGACAAACTCGGAAGAGACCATTGCTAAATTCTATGAAGATCTCAACACTGTCGTCTCCACCAAACCTTCTTCTGACAAACTGATTATTCTCGGAGACTTTAATGCTCGTGTCGGTAGTGACAACTCCTCCTGGGAAGGGGTGATGGGGAAGCACGGGGTCGGAAAATGTAACAGCAATGGCTTGCTTCTTCTTCAGACATGTGCTGAATTTGGTCTCCTAATAACAAACACCATTTTTAGCCTCCCTACTCGCAACAGGACATCATGGATGCACCCGCGTTCAAAACACTGGCATCTAATCGACTATGTCATTGTCAGAAACAGGGACCGACAGGACGTGAGAGTGACAAAGGCCATGTGTGGTGCCGACTGTTGGACCGACCACCGCCTCATTATCTCTAAGTTGAATTTTCATTTCAAACCAAAAAGAAGACCTCAACCATCCAAAACTCCGAAACGCCTAAACACAGGCAGGCTTAAGATCCCTGATGCTAGACAAACATTTGTCCACACTTTAAATGGACGCCTTGCCTCTATCACATTTGACAACAAGGACGCAGAAGCAGCATGGACTACACTTCGCGACACGGTACATAGCACAGCCACTGAGTGTCTCGGACCCTCTACCAGGAAACACAAGGACTGGTTTGACGAAAACAATGCAGCGATTCAACTTCTACTTGAGCAAAGACGTAAAGCACACAAGGCACTTCTTGATGACCCTAAGTCAACAGCAAAGAAAACCGCCCTGGGAAACATCAGCAGCAACATTCAGAAGCAACTTCGACAAATGCGGGACTCTTGGCTGTGTGCGAAAGCTGACGAAATTCAGGGCTATGCTGACACAAAAGACATGACGAACTTTTATAGAGTTTAAGAGAAATTTATGGCCCTGTCACCTCAGGCTCATCTCCGCTCCTTGATGCAGAAGGTTCCACGCTTATCACTAACAAGGAGGAAATCTTAGAAAGGTGGACGGAGCACTTCAGGAATGTATTAAACACACCCTCTTTTGTGGGCCACGAAGCCATCGAAAGATTATTTCAAGTCCTGGTGAACAACACACTTGAAGCTGTCCCAACTATGAACGAGCTAATGGCAACCATCCGACAAATGTCCAATGGGAAAGCACCTGGCCCCGATATGATTCCTGTTGAGATTTATAAAGAGGGTGGTCCTGTGCTGACAGGTAAACTGCTTTGCCTACTTCAGACCATATGTGAGACAGAAACGGTACCACAGGACCTAAAGGTGCTTCCATAATTCACCTCTACAAACGCAAAGGAAACCGACAGGCCTGTGACAACCACCGCGGAATCTCACCGTTGTCCAATGCTGGCAAGATCTTGGCTGGAATTCTACTTAATCGTTTAAATGTACATCTGGAGCAAGGTCTACTACCAGAAAGCCAGTGCGGCTTCCGCAAGGAACGCGTCACGATCGACATGGTATTCGCAGCTAGACTGCTCCAAGAGAAGTGCCAAGAGCAGAACTTAGACCTGTATTCAATTTTTATCGATCTGACCAAGGCATGTGACTCAGTCAGCAGAGATGGCCTATGGAAAATCATGGCAAAGTTCGGCTGCCCAAGAAAGTTCATAGCTATGGTAAGGCAGTTTCATGACGGTATGCAGGCCCGTGTCCTGGACAACGGAGAGATGTCTGAACCCTTCCCAGTGACAAATGGCGTCAAGCATGGATGCGTTCTGGCTCCAACACTGTTTAGTCTAATGTTCACAGCCATGCTTAGTGATGCATTTAGGGATGGACGTGAGGGTGTAGACATTAGGTACCGCACTGATGGCGGGCTGTTCAACCTTAGGAGACTCAAAGCAAAAACAAAGGTCAAGTCTGACACCATTCATGACTTACTATTTGCCGACGACTGCGCTCTGAATGCCGGCTCTGAAGCTGATCTGAAACACAGTGTTGAAAAATTTTTCAGTGCATGCTCAAACTTTGGACTCACCATCAGCACTAAGAAGACAGAAGTCCTGTACCAACCAGCCCCCGGAAAGCCCTACGTCGAGCCAAACATCAGTATCAATGGTGAAAAAATCAACACAGTAAACCGCTTTACGTACCTTGGTAGTACACTGTCTCAGGGTGTTGTCATTGATGATGAAGTAAACCTCCGTATCTCAAAAGCCAGTGCAACATTTGGAAGTCTCTACAAAAATGTCTGGAACAGAAGGGGCATTAGCACCCAAACCAAAAAAAAGTCTACAGAGCAGTTGTGCTCCCTACTTTACTATATGCATGTGAGACTTGGACTGTTTATCAACGACATGCTCAGCTCCTGAATCACTTCCACACAAAATACCTGAGAAAAATCCAAAATAAATGGCAGGACAAAATTCCAGACTTTGAGGTACTTGCCAGGGCAGGACTCCCAAGTATCCACACAAGTCTGATGCAGTCTCAACTTCGCTGGGCAGGGCATGTTATACGCATGCCAGACTGCCGTCTTCCATAGAGGCTCTTCTATGGCGAACTTAAAAAACGGTCAGCGAGCTCGCGGAGGTCCAAAAAAGCGCTATAAAGACACCCTCAAGGCATCACTCAAAGCGTTTTCCATTAAAGATGACTCCTGGGAGGTGACAGCCAAAGACCGTGCCTCATGGCGCTCAGCGGTCCATGAAGGAGCAGCTCTTTGCGAAGAGCAAAAACAGAGAGCAGCTGAGTCCAAGAGACAAGCCAGGAAAGATCGTGCCCTAGAGCTCACTGTCGACGTTCTGACCTTCCCCTGTACGGTTTGCAGTCGTACCTTCCGTGCAAGGATAGGCCTCATTAGCCACATGAAAACCCACCGCACAGCCACACCCCATACTTCATAGGACGACAAAAATGGTCATCGTCGATCACGACGGACGAACAACAACCAATGATCTATATAATGTAGAACGACTTATTTATATAAGGTAGTATCACTGATCTTTATAAGGTAGGACCACTAATCGATATAAAATAGATATATAGTAGAACAAACTGATCAACAATCTTTACAAAATTTACTATAACACTAACCTAAAACGCTTAGTTGTTTTGGAGGAGACTACTGAACAATACAAATAATATTAATAACCATATCTCAATATGTATTATTATTATCTAGTTAAGTCAAGTTAATGCCAATATTATAACATTACTAGGACGATAAAAAATTAAAAGTCGGAAGCATTTTTTTCAGTTTTATTTTAGGTGTAACAAATGTATTACAAAATAAGCTGTACACATGTGAACATGAGCAGTCGGTATAAAATTATATAATATATATAGACATCACATTGTATGCTAAACAATTTCTTTATATAAAAACAACAGTTTGAAAACAAAGTCATAACAATTGTATCAAATTATATTTGCATTTACAATACATTTATGAGGAAAAAAAGGAATTATTCTGTACACGTTACATTCAGATTGATGTACATGTATATTTAGTTGACAAGGGTCAATGTGAACGGCTTAAATTTTTTTTAGTGCGATGTGAACTGTACGGGAGAATGTACAGCAAGCAAATTACATATACACCAGTGCAAAAAGCTGTTCTCTACATTTGTGAACAAGTGGCACTGCAATGAATTGTGCAGGCTGTGCACATCACAAGGGCCCGGGGGTCACGGTGAGCGGAGTAATATATTTAGATGTTTTAGATAGGAAAATCATCATCATCGACGTCATGCACCTGGCAAAACACTGCCACGTCAATGCCACGTCAATGTCGGGTCAATGCCACGACACTGCCACGTCACTGCAACGAAAGTATCAGGATATTACCACGACATTGTCATAATACTGCCACGACACTGATGTGAACTGCTTGAAGTCTGTAGACTTCGGTTGATTTTAAAATTAATTGTTGATTGTATAAAACAGAATGAAGATGTAACAACTCTAAACCAGTCGATAGATAATAAACAATGGGTGATTTCTATTAGTATTAGCAAGACACAACAACGTGTTGGTTACAATGAAATAGTTCCGTTTATCATACATATTATCATTCATCATTTTGTTTGATATCACAACATTCAGAGACAAATGTAGAGTGATTTCCGTTGCAGGTAATTATTGCGGTTATTATTCAACCAACATCGGTCACCAAGGTTTTCATTCATTCGTAACCTATTTAAGTTTATTAAGAGATTTCAAATCAATTAAAATTTTGCGCATGTCAAAATATAACGCTGATCCTTGTATCTGCGATGAAACAATATATAGTATCGTTTGGAAATTATGTGTGTTTATCTTCTGATATTCAAATAGCGGATTCAGACGGGATTTAAATTACTTGTATCAAACCGAACTCTTGGATTGGCTGCTTTGAATATTTCCGGAACCATGGTATTAAATCGTAGTTTGAATCTGTTATCGTGACAATCCTCTTCTTTCATTGATTTACTTTCAAAGTCTTTCTTCAATCCACCGCCTCTCTCATGCTTCATAGAACCCAGGGTGGCGTTAGGATCGTACACGTACCCAGAAGTACTTGCGCTTCCTGGAATGTGGGGGCTTGGCCGGAACTGGATGTTGTCGTCGAAATTGTAAGGGTGCGTGGGTTTGTTCATGATGGACGTTGGTTTAGGCCCAACTTGAGGCTTCTGTATGGCGTCACTAGAACATTGAATGAAGGTTCTAAATTTATTTCTGAAACTGCCCACATTAGAATGTCGCCGGGGTTCCATGACTGGTTCGACGGGAGGACTGGATTTTACAGAGCATGACCGGAAACAGGTCGCCGCCGTGGGGAAATCTTGTTTGCACATGTGGCAATCTCTGAGATCTTCCAGGGAAGAATTCACCGTATTTGTGGTGGAAGCCGCTGAGCTGTCCTTCTTTCTGGACCGGACTGACCTCACGGCGATGTAGATGACCACTGAGCCGATGGTAATGAAGCCAAAGAAGGACAAGAGAAGTAAAGTCAGTGGGATGGTGGCCGAGCCGGAGCTGTCCGCAGTGTCGTCTTTGCTGTTGGTGGCCGGCCGCGCTTCCCCACGATCACCAGTCGAATCAACGCCCCAAGCTACATTAGGGATGACCAGATTGTCCAGCACGTCCACTTGTAGCGTTGTTGACGTGCTGTGCTGGAGAGGTGAACTTTCTGTTGCCTATAAAGTAAAAACAACCAACACTTTAGTGTACAATCTCTAAAGGTAGTCAGAGGTCTATATTAAAAATGCTAAAATATAAAACGTCTATATGTTTATATACACATATACACATTAGGACTGGCAGTGCGGAAATATAACCCTAATCTTAGTTTACCCTTTAAATTAAATGACAGAACTACATATGTAGCTTTGTTACTGTTGTACTCAGTATCCTTTCCTTCTGGTTAATGACAATGTTTTTTTGATGTTTTTTTACATTTCTTTATTCAGCTACAAACACATATTTCAATTTATCTTCTTTTATTACTCTATACTTTAGGTGTTTATTATATTTTTTCTATTAACTATCTAATAGAAATAATCTTAATATCATATAATATCAGTTTAAAAGTCTAACAATATTCGTTATTTTTTTTTATGTCGCAAGACATTGTTATGACTGGATGTATATATAGATTAGTGACTAGCTAAAAATAGCTTAGTACAGTACACTATATATAGGAATGAGTGACTTTAGTTGTTGGTAATACGATAAATCGTATAACGCAAAAGATCGAATCTTCTTTATATAAGGAGCTTCTGTAATATAGATCTATTCTATAAGATAAGAAAAATAAAGACTTAGATTCAACAAAAAGCAATATTGAAGTAAAAGAAAAGTATATTACCGTGATGGTTAAAAGTATTTCATTCACACTAGTTGCACAAGAAGGCTTGACAACTTTCATTGCACCAGTCACTGGGTTGATTTCAAATTTGTCTGTGTACTGCGCAGGCTCAACTGAAAACAAGAAGAATACATTTGCATATTTTCCATTGCAACACAAACAACAAGTAATAAACCTATATTATAAAAAAAAGTTTGTTTTAACATACCACTTCTCGGGCAACTGCCCTAGTTACCGATTACGTGAAAGGTCACTAATTATACCGAACAGTTCTATTACATCCACAAGGCTTACCTCTAGATATTGAAAATGTAATGGAATTATTCAAAGTGTCTTTATCCTCTGCCTGGATTGGAGCTGGATACAGTCGTAAGAATCCCTGAAATAGACAGAATAAACTATACCCTGCTGGCTAGGCTAGACAGAAAAAACTGTACCCTGTTGGCTAGACTAGACAGAATAAACTATACCATGTTGGTTAGACTATACAGAATAAACTGTACCCTGTTGGTTAGACTAGACAAACCAAACTATACCCTGTTGGTTAGACTAGACAGAATAAACTATACCATGTTGGTTAGACTAGACAGAATAAACTGTATCCTGTTGGTTAGACTAGACAGAATAAACTGTACCCTGTTGGTTAGACTAGACAGAAAAAACTGTACCCTGTTGGTTAGACTAGACAAAATAAACTATAACCTGTTGGTTAGACTAGACAGAATAAACTGTATCCTGTTGGTTAGACTAAACAGAATAAACTTCACCTTACTGGCTAGACTAGACAAAATAAACTGTACCCTACTGGCTAGACTAGACAAAATAAGCTGTACCCTACTGGCTAGACTAGACAAAATAACCTTCACCCTACTGGCTAGACTAGACAAAATAAACTTCACCCTACTGGCTAGACTAGACAAAATAAACTGTACCCTGTTGGTTAGACTAGACAGAATAAACTTCACCCTACTGGCTAGACTAGACAAAATAAACTTCACCCTACTGGCTAGACTAGACAAAATAAACTTCACCCTACTGGTTAGACTAGACAAAATAAACTTCACCCTACTGGCTAGACTAGACAAAATAAACTGTACCCTGTTGGTTAGACTAGACATAATAAACTATACCCTACTGGCTAGACTAGACAAAAAAAGCTGTACCCTACTGACTAGATTAGACAAAATAAACTGTACCCTGTCGGTTAGACTAGACATAATAAGCTTCACCTTACTGGCTAGACTAGACAAAATAAACTGTACCCTGTTGGTTAGACTAGACAGAAAAAGCTTCACCTTACTGGCTAGGCTCACGACTGGCGTTGAAAAATGCGCTTTATGTACAAAACGTTTTAGCATGCTTTTTTTTTAGTCATGACAGTGACATTAATACATTGACTATTCTTTAACTGCCTAAAATATCGACTTGGCTTATCCTCTGTGGAGCCGATTATCACGTCATTTGATTTATCCGTTGTTCAATTCTATGTCTGCACTTAGATAATGATTAAACAAATATTGAATTTCTAATTAAACTAATTAGTTCATATTGAATCAGATGTAATTGATAACTATTTCGTATTGGTTGTCTTCCCATGGTGCGAAATGTTAACTTCTTTACTCGGGTTGTTTTTTTGTTTTTTTTTTTTTTTTTGTTTTTTTTTTTTTTTTTTTGGGGGGGGGGGGGTATGAAACTATTGTTTTCTTCCCACTATGATAGAGCTGTAAATAAAATGATGGCCCTACAATGGAATTTGAAGCAAAAAGCTTTAATAGTGCGACAAGAGTTAATCAGTTACATTTTCATCAAGCTTTGACCAGCAATCAGTTCTATCCTACAAAGACCAGTCTACATTCTACAAGCTGAACGGAATACCCAAGTCTTCTACTTACCAAATATCCACATTTGATGACAGTCTGAAAGTACGGCGTGGTGCAATAGTGATCCATTTTTTGACAATCCGGATAAATAAAATATGGGCCCTGGTCATCGGCATCGGTAATTTGTATGGTTAGAATGGCGTACGATTTGAGAGGATTCGTATTTCCGTTATCCTGTTGGAAGTAGTCAGAACATCCTTAGTTTTAGTACATTGCAATGTGTGTGTGTTTAAACACTTAATAAATTTGTCAATACAGTATTCAGCGTTATAATACTAAACTCAATGTCACTGTAAATAAATGTATGTAGCACAATTTAAAATGTTTAGAACTACATTTATATTTACAAAAGAACAAACTTACTGTGGCAGTTAAATTCAGCTTGAAATAGATTTGACCCTGAAAATGAAGTTCGTCAAAATCGATGGCCTTGAATAGTACCACGTGACTTCCGTCTTGCGATATTCGGAAATGATTTCGTCCATCAACCTGGAGACAGTCATATGAACACGTGTAGCTTATTGGATGAAGTTAATTAGCTTTTAAAGATCTTTGTTATGGCTGTTTTGAATGCATTTAAGAAAGTTACAGATATAACCAATAACCAGTATGAAAATCGTATAAGAAACAAACAACCTACCTTTGTATCATTAAACGGCTCCAAAGAATATCTTGTTATACGTCCTGTAACATCCGGGTCAAAAGCTATATGACGTAAGCTAAACACACGACTACCAACAATGGACGACTAAGAATGGAAAATTAAACAAAAAATCTAGAGTCTATTGTACATAACAGTCTCAGAAGTTGTTTTGTTTGATAAAATTTTTGTCTAGATTTGCTATAGTATGTCAATGTTGAAAAGCAGATACTACTGTATGTCCATTTTAAACTGCTTCAATGATATGTTATAAGCTTATTAGTTTTATCAACTTATTTCAAGGAAAATACAACACAAGTCAACCGGGACAGGAGAATGATCGTAAACCTAATACTGCTTGGTTAGTAACTGACATTATTTAGGGGAGAATATAGCAAACTAGATATGTGTTAGCTGCACAACAATTGCATGGCCAATGGCCAATGACACAGGTGAACTCTACTTCAATTCACTTTCATGATTCATCTAATTACTTTGTGGTTAACAACATATTCAATAAACTAAGATAATGCTCACGGCCTATCTTAATACATGGGGACCTAAGTGGTGCGACAGGGGCCGATGGAGGAAGGGTTTGAAAAGTGGGGGGGGGGGAGGGGGGCGGAAGTTTAAATGAATAGTTATGTGAGAAAGAAAAGCTTTTTAAGAGCTGGTAAATAAAGTCTTACAAACTAATGCTTACTTATTTGTGCATGAGTATTGAATAAACAAATGCACAGTAAACTGACTTTTTTATTCACCTTGAATATTATCCAAAATTGCTTGCTATAAATTAGGCCAAAACAGACCATATCACTTCAGAAAAAATACAAATAGTGAATTGTGTAATGAAAAGAGTGACAGGCCAATCTAAGGTAACGCCTGTTCACGTGGGTGTATATTTAGGTTTGTGAGGTCAAAGTTACAAAATGTACTGTAAGTACTCACTCACCTCACTTATACTCATGTTGTAAGAACGATTTAAATCAAACACTGGCGCGTGCTCGTTTACATCATGTATAATGAGTTCTTGTTTAAACTAAAATAGAAAAAAAAACGTTAGTCTAGTGTTATTTATATATGTTGGTGTTTATTTACATGTAAAGTTAGTCTAGTGTTATTTATATATGTTGGTGTTTATTTACATGTAAGTTAGCAAACATTGTGATTATAGCATATTAATTTTTTCAGATAATAATATAGAATTACTATAAATATTGTTTTCACTCAACATTTGAACAGTTATGATTATAAAATATTGTTTTTGAACAGCTATGTTATTTCATATTATTTCCCTATGTATAGATCTATATATAACAACTAGTTGAAAACTCTAAGTTTACCTTATACAGCCATCCATTGTAAGTACATTCTAACATAAATGGTATTGAACCTTGACGTTTACCCTAAACAAAATAAAAATAATGTTTAAATTTACATTATATTTACATTTGTCTTTAACACAAATTATATCAGTCAAGAAATATATTTATATAATTGAGAAAATAAACCCAGTGTATCAAATAAAACAGTGTGGGTGTTTGCATATATTGGTAAACAATACTTTTATTCTATTTAGTATATTGGCTATACTTTCTTCAAGTCTAGTTATGGTCTTGTTATTCTATGTCAAACGTTTGGTTTGTTTCAAGTGATATTGATCAACATTGAGTCAAATTAAAGATTTGTTTTCTTATTAGTTAAAATAATTGTTGGTTCAAAACCGTAAAATGTTGCAAAAATTTTATTTTATTTATGTGTAAATCGATTATAGCGTGTTACTTTTTTTTCTACTGGTAGAAAATGAACAGCTAAATATTACCTATCAATATGTTGGTCGGATATTTACTATAAGATTGTGAGCAACTCTGCAGCATAGTAGACCATGCATATAATATTATAGTCTATTAATCGTCTGTGTAATTAAAGTGAATGTCCATTTCTATCAATAAAGTTATGTAAGTGTTAAGTAATGTTGGCTTTGGATGATTGTACTGACCAAGTGTTTGCTAATTGCTTCAATATCTGGCGATTTAGAAAAGACAATTCTAGAGTGGTCATCATGAGATATGTCCAATTCAAGATAGCCTTCCAGACCGTCTTCAGTGAGTGTCCATTTCTCACCCTGTGTGGTTGGAAGTTTCAATAAAGTTGAACCTGTACATGAAGACAAACAAATAGTTACACAATTGGTCAGACCGCAATTAAAACATGTATTTAGCAGGTGTTCGGTAAATTTGGCAGAGGTAAATTTGGAACCGGTATTTTAGGCAAGATATTTTGGCAAAGGTAATCCAAAATTACCTTGCCGAAAATACCGTTGACGAATTTACCCTTGCCAAATTTACAGTGATTCATTTAGCATTATTGACTGTTTGTTAAAGAGAGACATAGCTGTGTTTCAACACTGTAATAGAGAGTTTGTAGGCCTACATGTAAAGTGTACATTAGTAGGCCTATATGTAAAGTGTACATTAGTATGCCTACATGTAAAGTGTACACTAGTAGGCCTACATGTAAAGTATACATTAGTATGCCTACATGTAAAGTGTACATTAGTATGCCTACATGTAAATTGTACATTAGTAGGCCTACATGTAAAGTGTACATTAGTAGACCTAAATGTAAATTGTACATTAGTAGGCCTACATGTAAAGTGTACATTAGTAGGCCTGCATGTAAAATGTACATTAGTAGGCCTACATGTAAAGTGTACATTAGTAGGCCTACATGTAAAGTGTACATTAGTAGGCCTACATGTAAAGTATACATTAGTATGCCTACATGTAAAGTGTACATTAGTATGCCTACATGTAAATTGTACATTAGTAGGCCTACATGTAAAGTGTACATTAGTAGACCTAAATGTAAATTGTACATTAGTAGGCCTACATGTAAAGTGTACATTAGTAGGCCTGCATGTAAAATGTACATTAGTAGGCCTACATGTAAAGTGTACATTAGTAGGCCTACATGTAAAGTGTACATTAGTAGGCCTACATGTAAAGTGTACATTAGTAGGCCTACATGTAAAGTTTACATTAGTATGCCTACATGTAAAGTTTATATTAGTAGGCCTACATGTAAAGTGTACATTAGTAGGTCTACGTGTAAAGTGTACATTAGTATGTCTACATGTAAAGTGTACATGTACAATCGTCAAAGTCAATCTAGTTTTTTTTTTCCAGACCATTTTGCATCAATGGGCTAGTGAAGCATTGTACACGTGGCCACGTATGGAAGGGAACGTGTGGTCATCAAAATGTCCAGAGGCCTTTTTTTCCCTTTATTTAGTCGGGTACCTAGAAGAAATGACTAGACAGAGTGGAACTAAGAAGTCCCAAAGGAAAAAAACAAAGCTTTTAACCTTTGATTCAAACCTTTTTGAATGCTTTGGAATGTAATTTATTGTAGTTGCGCAAGAGAACTAAAATCCAGTTTGTTGATAATATAATATATGAATAAATATCTTTTTCTTCTTTTTGATGATATGAATTAATTGTTTGCAGTGTGCAAAAACCATATGGATCTACATACAACATATGGACCTACAATACAACATATCGACCTACAATACAGCATATCGACCTACAATACAGCATACGGACCTACAATACAACATATGGACCTACAATACAACATATGAACCTACAATACAACATATCGACCTACAATACAACATATGGACTTACAATTCAACATATGGACCTACAATACAACATATGGACCGACAATACAACATATGGACCTACAATACAACATATGGACTTACAATACAACATATGGACCTACAATACAACATATGGACTTACAATACAACATATGGACTTACAATACAACATATGGATTTACAATACAACATATGGACCTTTAATACAACATATGCACCTACAATACAACATATGGACTTACAATACAACATATGGACCTACAATACAACATATGGACCTACAATACAACATATGGACCTACAATGCAACATATGGACCTACAATACAAGATATGGACCTACAATACAACATATGGACCTACAATGCAACATATGGACCTACAATAAAAATGTATGTTTCTAATTACCTGGACTTGCATCTTCTCTTGTAAATAAAAAAGAACTTTTCACAGTACATGGTTCAATTTTTTCTGGACTTGTGGAGTTACCTATGGAAATAAAGGATATATTTGCAACTAATGTATTATATGATCACTAAAACTATTATGTCGTATGTTCCCGACGCTCCGTCTCAATAGAAGATTGTTACATTTACCGGTATGACCATTACATTTCAAATAAATGCAAAGATAGCAATTCTTTATTGTAACTTTTATCTATTATAAATTTAATAGGATACATGTAACTGTAACTCTGTAACAATAAATGATTCTTAGACCTTCTTAACAGTTTCGGCTTTATTGTTGACACTTCTACTGTGTAAATTTAGTTGCACAGAACATATGTTTAGTTCTTAAGTACCGATATATTTAATGTGCCTATATTATAACATAATATATTAAAACGACGTCTGAAAATGAATTAAAATAACACGTTCATGGTTGAATCAATAAAAATTATAAACAACTTACTGTCTATAGCGGCAGTGCAGGTAGCCAAAGCGAGGAGGATGAAGTTAATGAATGTCTTGCAACACTTAGTACTTGTACTACTTCTAACTTTATCAACTTTTCTTCCAAATGTCCATCCACACACAAAGTTACTCACATCCATTTCAACTGTTAATTATTTACTTTTATCGCGAAGTAAATCACAGACATAAACTAAATTAATTTATCAGAAACAATATCCAGGTTTTCCCAGAAGTGATTAAATAACAACAGAGCTCTTTGAAACGTGTATGACAATAAATAATCACTTGATAAAACCAACTCGATCAACTTCTCGAAGCCTCAGAAAAATCACTGAAATATTGTGAACCTTTAACGTAGCTTTCTTGTGTAGAAAAGACAAGCCACAAGAAGGTCACATAACTCCACTAAGCTTCTCTAGGAGACTGTCTCTTGCATTTGGTATTTATACTCGTCCTCTATGACTGTGTGTGTGCCTACAGCTCATACAATGGGACACACACGGAGCCAGAGGAGTTGAATGTTTGTTGGTCAACACCAACATTTGTTGTTTCAGTTCTCCGATATTTTCAAAGCTCAAATGAAACAGTTTTCTTGGATTAGGGGGGATTTTCTAATTTAATCCTTTTGGCTAACATTTAATTCACGTTGGTCAATATTCTTGTATTCTTTTCAAAGACAAACAAAAACGAACACTGACTTTATAGCAATACAAAAAATTGTCTTTTCTATTTTGAAATCTTTTATACAAATGAAGCAAATTTTTATTGTATTAAAATTCACATTAACAGTAATATAAAAGAAAGATGATATGAATGTTAGCCCCCACTCTTAGAATTTAGGCCTACTTACGGACATTTTGTGCCTTGATCTTCGTATTCATTAAAAGTATTTATATATAATGTTACTTAATGTTACTGTTACCATAATGTTTTTAGCTTTTTAAAACCTATAGTGTTAACACGAGGATTTCTGGGGTCAGGTCAAATTTTAAAAGTTTAAAAATTGTATGTGGTAAAATCATGTTCTTGTTGTTGTTTTTTGCGTGTTGTTAGTTGTTTTTAAGGGGGGTAGGAGCTATACAAAGCAAACCCTTACATCTAATCCATTGAACCCACTTTCAAGTAAAAACAATCTAAGCCCGGTTATAAAACAGATTTTACGCCAAATTAAAAATACAATATTATAACGCCGACTTAAAACGAAATCCTTATACACATCTCAGCCTCAAGAAGGTTACAAAAACAAGCAATGTTGGCAATATGGCAGGGACTGATGCATGTATAAAAACAAGCAATGTTGGCAATATGGAAGGGACAGATGCACGTAGTAGTACTCCATTTTTTATTTAGTCACTTATCTAGATATTGTGTCTTGTGTAGAATGTATAGGGCGTTTGCAATCACGTGACAAAAAGCACGTGATTTTTGTTTACTTTGAGTAATGGTGTACAAGTAACAATAGCCGCTGTATTAATAAAGTTTCATATGGGCTCGAGCTTTTTTAAAATGATGTTTTGTGTTTTAAGTCTTGTTAAGATTTAAGCTGTATTATGTCTGTTAAATAAAATAGGCTATTTTATTTTTATCATTTACATAGATCATAGACGATGTGAGCATATTAGTGACTTGGCTAGATAGCCTATTCACCAACACTTCACTTGGCATCCCTATTAGCCATTAGCCTAGCCTACGAAACATTAAAAGTATAGGCCTATAAAGTGAAATTGAAAGTCTAAATAATCCTACTAAAAAATAAGGAGGTAAATAGTAGTACTGTAGATTAATTGATTCATGTGATTAGGCTAAAGCCGGCTAGACCTATTTACACTTTCAATTTCACTTTATAGGCCTACACTTTTAATGTTTCGTAGGCTAGGCTACGATGTCAAGTGATAGTGTTGGTGAATAGGCTATCTAGTCAAGTCACTAATAGGCTCACATCGTCTATGATCTATGTCTATGATAATAATAAAATAGCCTATTTTATGTAACATACATAATACAGCTTAAATCTTAATAAGACTTAAAACACAACACATCATTTAAAAAAAGCTCGAGCCTATATGAAACTTTATTAATACAGCGGCCATTATTACTTGTACACCATTACAGAAAGTAAACACAAATCACGTGCTTTTTGTCACGTGATTGCAAACGCCCTATATTCAGATGTGAGTTTTGCATGATAAAGAAGTACTTCACCATTTTTGTACACCAATAGTGGCTTCTATTTACACAAATACGTCACTAAAAAACCTAAGCCACGCCCACTGGGAACGCTCCATTAAGGCAGAAATTATAGATTTTACTTCTATTAAATAAGCCATTATCATAAGACATCATCTTTTTTTCGGTAGGCCTTCAGCGACATTTGTGTATCTTGTGAATTGTACAGTTAAATTCTTCTTCAGCGACATTTGTGTATCTTGTGAATTGTACAGTTAAATTCTTCTTTCATCTATTTGGTAAATAGTATACTAAATACAATGCAGGGATATATTTGAACTTTAGTGCTCTCTATGTGTAAAAATGCTTATTTACTTATTTACACTAATTATTGAACAATGAAAGAAATAAAATTACTATCTATATCAAAAAGAAAAGGAAAAGTTATAAATATTCAACTGGCCTATATTTTATAGAGCTGACGATACTGCATTGTCTGCTGATAAATATTATTGTCGATACAAACACCAATTCCAAAGTTGTAATGTATTTTTAATACGTAAAACAATTCTATTAGTAAAAAATAAACGAACTACTCCCCAGAAGGGGATTAACAAATTTTGAAGACGATAATCCAGACAGGATTATTTACTTTCTAATCATAGGCGGAGACTAAACATTAATTGGCTAAGGAAAGTTTACTCTGCTATTCCTACTCCGTTATTTCCAGAATTTTTGTCCATTTATGGACTCAAATGTTTCTTTGTTAATTAAATAATCAACAGTTGTCTTCTCTTTTAGTTGTTTACACCAGAAATAAAGTTGTCGTGACAGAATTGTACCCTGGCCCAGATTTGGACAAACCTTAGTAAAATATTTGTCCGCTAAATGGAAGATGAAACAGTCTATAGTCAAGTGAGGATAGAGAGTCTGACAGAAGTTGGCGTCTATAGACTACAATGGTACTGATAGAATTGAAAAAAAAAAATTTGGAATTCTTCTTCTTTTTCATATTGCTGTGGAGACCCCCGTTAGGACCGAGGAGAGAGTCCACAATTTAACTAAACATAAAATAAAAAACATCACAAACAACAAGTAATTATAAACAGGTGAAGAGTGTCACTTTAGGTTTTTAGACCAGCCCTTCAGTGACGATTTGAAAGCCGGCACAGTAGGGGTAGTGATCTGCCCTGATCCAGACGTCGGTGCGTGCATGTGGGACATGCAGCTTGAGCTAATGGCATCGGGGTAGAGCGGGACACCTGTTGGCTATATATATATATAGAGAGAGAGAGACACACTTTTTATATAGATCTCACACCCATGTCATAAAGTAATTTAGCTGTGTGTGTAACAGTTTAGTATTTTAAAACTACTACTGACTAACTACAGTGTCGATAATTTTATTTCTAAATCTAAAGCTTGCCAACGTTTTTCAAATTGTTTTTCTTATACTTTTAAAAGCATTTCTATACATTGGTATCAATAGTTTTAAGAAAAATATCTTCTTACGCAAATAAAATATTTAAGTGAGCTCAAAATGTATGCCAATGTTTTCTCATCTCTAAACATAGTGTTTGCTATTTACTTTTCTCTACAGTCACTTGTTCTAGTATTGATTTAAATACATTGTTTGCCAATTATTTGGAATTTATATAAAACAGGTTTATTTTAAAAGAAGGAGTTGATGAAAGATACTTGAAACATAATATAAAAAAAAAACCTTCATTGTCTTTTAGAAAAAAGAATGCGTTCCTTTACACTACAGTCTCCCATGCAATATTTCATGTTTTAGACTCAAAGTAGGCCTACCGTTGTTTTGAAGCGACAACTTTCCACTCCGGCTCTTATAGTATAGTAGTTTTCAAGAAACTCAAAAACACTGCGGTCCACAGCGTACATGTACACTTGTTCACTTGCTCCATGTTTGTGGGTCCCGCGAGATATTTTTGAGGACCTCATCGTACTTATTTGAAGGTAACAATATACATAGCTCTGGATCCCATCCAAATCTTTGTGGGCCACAGATTACCTTTTTGTGGGCCCTGGTGTACATCGTTGGTGAAATGCCTTACAAAAGTAGTCCTTAACACAAGTTGACCTAATTGATCTGCACGGTACAATGTTTTATTGGTAATCCTAACTCAGTGGTAATCCTAACTCAGACCTTGTGGTAAATTGTTTAGGCTAGAGCCAGTAGTTTTATTTCTTATGGCACAGTACTATCACAAATGCAACAACAAAATAAATCAATAGACCATTAGCAATTAGGAAAAAAAACTATAGCAAATAATGAGCCAATGGTATTTTCTTTATTTATAGTAACACTAGTGCGCAAGATGTAGTACGTAGAAGATATCAAGATACATTTTCCCCGAACAACAATTTGTGATTTTACATCAATACTATTTCTGGTGTTGTTGTTTTAATGTTTTCCTTTTGAAGTGAAGCCGTTCAAAGTTTTAGAAGAGAAGGTTACATCTACGCATGCATTTAATGGATAGGTCTTATCTTCATCTCCGTGAAGTTGGCACTGGCGTAGAACCCGGTCAGGGAGTTCCAGTTGACTCCACGCCCAAAGTCCTTGTTTCCCCAAATGCCGTTGAGGTTGGAGGTGTGGCAGCCATTGTACCACCAGCCACCTTTGTACAGGGCCGCACAGTTCACCGCGTGGGCGTCGTTGTCGCGGTCGTACGTGCTGAACCTCATGTTGTTGTGGATTGGTGAGAGGCTGTCCCCTGCGCTGCCGGAGTAGCCACTCACGATGAGCTTGTAGTCCTCCGGCTCGCCGTAGATTTTGAACAAAGAGTATGTGGCGAACTTTCTTTTCTCCTTGAAGACCAGGTCCACCCGCAGCTCGTAGTGCCGCAGGGAAGTCAGGATGTGGATGTTCTCGTTCCCCAGGTAGAACTCCCCGTTGTCAAAATCCCCGAAGCCGTATTTGTAGTCCTCCCAGTTCCTGGTAAAGTTGACCGTGCCGTCCACGCGCCTCTGTATGACAGTCCAGCCCCCGCCGTCTGTCCTCGTGTCGCACATGACCTCAAAGCCGTCAGCCAGAACCACGACGGGCCGGTTTATGCCTTTGGTTCTCCGGATATCTTTGCAGGTCTGTGGGAACGCCGGATTTTGGACACGATGAGCTGGTCTTGGTTTTTTTATGACTGGTCTGACTACTGGTTTAGAAAGGGAAAAGTCAATTAGAACATCATGTTACAGCAGCATGTTTTCAGATATGAAATTTGATTGATGACTGAATTTCTTCAATGAACTAAATTTATAGGATTGAATTCATTTTATGTAACATTGTATCTCTTTGAAAAAGCCTGTGAATTAAATACTTTAAATTAAATTATGCGTTTGTTTTATAAAATTTGACAGTAAGGATGTAAAAAAAACTGGAAATGGTGTATTTTTGAAAAAGTATCTTTGAAAAAGTATCTTTGAAAAATTATCTTTGAAAAAGTATCTTTGGTTTGTTCTTTAATCTCTAACGGACATTAGTTTAAATTGTCAGAGTGTGCGAGTTTTCCAGTTTTATTCTAATTCTAATCATTTTACTTTACTTATCATTGGACACCTTATTGAGCGACCTTGGAACTTTAATGTGGTAAAGTATCTAGAAAGACCAAAATGATCTATAGAGCCCGTTTCTGTGGCCACGGCATTCTAGGAGATTATGTGGCCACCACAATGCCCAGCCGCCTTTACTTACTGGGTAGACTCAGGGACACCCTTGCCTTCACCAGGATTCGAATCCGAAGCGGGACGTTAGGGCGCTGCCGTTTTGTTGTGATGGAATCAAAATATATCGCATAATTTAATAAACGTAATGTAATGTCTTCATTTGAGAAAAAAAATATTTTCTATAATAAATGAAATAAATAGTAAATAAAAACAGTTTAAAACAATATTAATGCATATACAGGACTATTAAATTTTAATAATTTTTTAACAGTTTCTTTAAATATATAATGACTAATATAATGACTATTAAAAATGACTATTATAATGACATATTAAAACAATGTATTTTAAAACATAAAGGCTTATCTGTCTATTCATATATTTGTCGTCAAAAGAAATCTGAAGTCATGGTGCTAAATACCACTACTATGATTCCAGTCAAAGTTGACAATAAAGATCTCCCCAACTCAGAAAAATTCACATACCTAGGAAGCTAACTCACACCAGATGGAGGAAGCAAAGAAGATATTCAGAACAGACTGAACAAAGCAAGAATTGCATTTTATAACATGACCAACATCTGGAAATCCTGTACATATAGTACCAGAACGAAAATAAAACTATATAACAGCTGTGTGCTTCCTGTCCTTCTATATGGTGCAGAATGTTGGCGCATGACACAACAGGACCTTGTCAAGCTTTCCACTTTCCACAGGAAAAACCTCAGGAAGATTTTGAAAATATTTTGGCCAAAGAAAATAAACAACGAAGAATTAATGTCCCAATCCAACCACGAAGACATGGGCACAATCATAATGAAAAGACGTTGGCGATGGATTGGCCATGTATTGAGAAGAGAGGAAGGGAACATCTGCAAGACAGCACTACACTGGACTCCAGAAGGAAAAAGAAAGAGAGGTCGGCCAAAAGTAACCTGGCGCAGAACAGTGGAGCAGGAATTAAAAGAATTTGGTCACTCCTGGGGTACGATTGGAATTGTCGCACGTGACAGAGAAAGATGGAGGGACTTTGTTGCTGCCCTATGCGCCCACGGCGTTACGGGCAGTAAGTAAGTAAGTAAGTAAAAACAGTTTAAAACAATATTAATGCATATACAGGACTATTAAATTTTAATAATTTTTTTAAAGTTTTTTCAAAATATATAATGACTAATATAATGACTATTAAAAATGACTATTATAATGACATATTAAAACAATGTATTTTAATACATAAAGGCTTATCTGTCTATTCATATATTTGTCGTCTTGGGGCGTTTTTTGCAAAAATTACGCTTGCTATTTTTTTCAATAAGCTTATAAATCTAATAAATGCATCTGTACGATTTCATTAATTACGGTAACTACTTGGACACACCTTTCAAAAAACTTGACTGTTGTAAAATAGTTGGGAGTTTTCAAACCCATGGTAAATTTTAGACAAGATGTTCAATGAATGAATAATAACAATGGATATCTTAGAACACTGGGAGAGGAGTAAAAAGATTACATAAAACTTTTTTTCAATTTGGAATGATCAATGGGGAGTTGTCATTGCGCCAGTCAACAACGAGCCTCCAAATCAGAGATAGAGTCTTATTCTTTGGTAGGCGTTATCTACAATTGGAGCGTCAGATTCGTAGAGGCAACGGTAGAGAAGTCAAAACGAAAGGTTTCGTCCTTATTTCCATGAATAAATTGTGAGTTGCAAAGAGCACATTAATTTTTTTGATATTCATTGGATTACTATTTTAATACTCATATATGCATTTAAGTACATTCTTTTAAAATATTATTTACTATTGAATTTACCTATTGAAAAAAATTTTTTCCTCGATTGAATTTGTTACATTTCGTCAATTGAAAGATGCGTTATTTATTACATCGCAACAAAACGTCCAGCACCAAAATGTCTAGCGCCAAAACGTCCAGCACCAAAACGTCTAGCGCCAAAACGTCTAGCGCCAAAACAGCGACGCCAAAACGTCCAGCACAAAAAGTCACGCACTGTTCGAACCCATACGTCTTTGATATTCTTACTGGTCCAAACATCAGCTATGTCCCTTAGACGTCCAAACTTTATGTGGATTTAATTGACCAAACATTGTTATGTTTGTATTTGTAGTTATTAAAACTAACTGTATTGGTAAACTTTTTAGACAAATTATAATCATTTTGAAAATAAATATTTGCCCCGTTACTATTAATGTTAATCTTCGAATTCAAAGTCTAGAGTGCTAGCGTCCTCTTCGTTGTCCGTTTCATAGACTCTACTTCTGCGACACACTCATTTCTCTTACTTTGGCGACACTGACGCACCCCACACAAGTCTTTTTAAAAACATGTAGGAATGTAGACTAAACATCTATATTCTACATGGTCTCGTCTATGACAAAATTTTAACGGTCCTAGTACTCGGCCAAACGTTATTGAATCTATGCTACTGAACATCATTGAGATGGAAAACTCCGACATGGTCTATATAATCAATAATGTGCATAATGGGAGGAGTGAGATTTGAAAACTCTCCTACTTACCTTCCTCTGCATATTGGCGTACAGTACATTGACACGACATCACCAGAAGCATCAAGAAAACACATTGTACAATCAAATGTTCCATAGCTGCTGATGTGAAGCTGTTCTTTTCCCAGGGTTCAACTCTGTAATAGCAATTGTCGCATTCAATTATTCACTATAGGATATAACAATGTTAGAACTTCTTCAATGAAAAAGGCCTAAAGATCTAGAGCATTAAGTGATAAATGCACAATTATTGACTGCCAGATATATTTACATATTTACTTTTAGAGTACCAAAATATGCATAAATGAAATATTTCATTACTAAGTAATTGTAAGTTTGATTTTGAGGTCAACACACGCAATGATTTTAGATAGTTTAATATGTTAAAGGCGCTTCTTTCATAAATAAAATAATTATTATTGCTTCCTATACATAAACGTAAAATGCATTAGATTCAATATTTTTGAGTATGTTCAACAAGTTTTGTTGGGTATTGAGGCGTTTTGGGCAAGATTAATGTCACACACAACTAAGAACTGTCTTAGAATGTAATCCGCTCTTATAGGATAATATAATATTATCCTCTGTTGGTACAAACCACTAAAATTATATGCCACGATCTTGAGTGTCTGATTGGAGCGAGAATGAGTCTTTCCTTTCTCTCTCCTACATTTAACACTTAATTTATTTAGTATTTAGCTTAGTATTGAATTTTATTTACATATATGTTTATGCTCTGCATGCTTATAAGTATATTACTTATTGTCATATGACTAGTTATTGATATTATTTTCCATTCATGTATTCAGTCATTGTTACTATGCCTACCTTATGCATACCATTATAAATGCTATAACACGTGTGCGCTTCTCGCCCCCTCTCCCCGTACCAAGGACGATCGGGTAACAAGTCAAGGTCATATGTGACCACCATCCCTCGCTTTCGCTTCCCTACCTCGCTTCTTCTTACGTCCTCGACCAACAAGAAAATATAGCATGTATACAAATATAGACTTCTAAGGGTGTTTCCCCTGGTCGGTACCCCTTTGTGGCTTGGACACAGGCGCCACTCGGAAGATGAGAATTACCTTGGAGGGCTGACCGCCTCTTCGCATTTCCCTCCCCTCACTCACCTTCTCCCCTTCCCCCGTGCGTCCCTACTCCTGTCGATCAGACTCGTGTACAGCTACCCCCCCCTCCCCAACGTACGATAGTTGTGACTCAATGTTAATCAAATGTTGAAGACAACCGAGAGATCGACCAATCGTACAAGTGTTGGGCATGTCAATCTCGCTGACCCCCCCCCCCCCCTCCTTCCTCCCTTACACAACGTGATGAAGGCTTGGTCGGAATGTAATCTTTAGTTAGGGCAGTCTGGCTTAAGGAGTCTCGAGGGGTGTATCCCCAAGCTCCAACAGCACCAAGCGGTGCTACAGTCTGTTGTAGAGTCCTTCTCAGGACTACCTACTATATAAAGTTTAAGCCTATGATTAAGTATACACTCTTTTCGCTTGTATCTGGATTGTATGATTTATTTGCTCATGTCATTAATAAGTGAATACGGACCTTCATGTTCAGAATATAATATATTTGCTCGTGTTCTCTAGTGACTGTACAATCGATGTTGTGAAGTATATGTGTTAAGTATAGCCAAATCTCTACAAAATTACCTCAGACGAGCCGTGAAATTCAACACATAAATATAAATTTGATCATCAATACGTTCATCTCTAGCACAGTACTCCGGCTCATCCCTTAAGACAATACGCAGCCAACAATGATAGAAAGATAATAATTTATCTCTTCTCTATAGATGTAAACCACCTATATACTTTATAAGAAGAAAAGTATACACATACGAGCCTGCCTGCCACACAGCATTACATAATTCAGTTACTTTTACTTAATCATACAGAAGGCACGACACACAGGAGGCTCAGGTGCAGATCTAACCCCAACTTATGAAATTCGCGTGGTGATTAAGTGGTCTAATCACCCCGCCACGTGACAGCTATGTTTAGCCCATTATATGATGTTAATCATATATTGCAAATCTAATCGTCTTTCGAGACTATGGAGCCAATGATGATGATGATGATGATGATGTTAAATTTAATTTTTCATTGTAACAATAAATAATGAACATCTTCTCTGTCTACTATACAGATGCTCCTCTAAAGATAAAACTATTGCGTCCAAATATTATTTATGATTTACAACGAGTTTTGATTAAAGTTTTAAATTCGTTTCCTTTTTTTTTCAGTATCTTGCTTGAGCTCTACTCTGGGAGAAAATTAAAACTTATAGATTTGGCCTTGCATATACAATAAATGTTGTTGCTTTTTCTTGTAAGTCTTTCTTAATGTAAGTTAGACATGTGTGCTGAAATTAGTTAGAATTTAAAGCGATTAATAGCAAAATTGAAAAACTTTAATGAATTAGTCTTTCTAGCCAGAAAGGTGCCAAATGTTAAGAGTATCACAGAAAATAAATACAAGCACTTCATTCGTGGAAACCCAACCCAAACTAAAAATGCAAAGTTCTTAGGAATAATAATAAATGGCACATTATCATGGAATCCAAATGTTGAAGTAATTACAAAAATCAAACAAAATCTTCATAAAGAGAAAACTCTACAAATAAAAAATGACATAAGACTAATATGCTATCTAACATTAGACATGTATTATATATTCTAATAAGCATGTAATATCATATGTTTACGGGACACATCAACAGAAGAAAACACTAAAAACTTTATAAAAATTCAGAATATATATGCAATGCTGAAGACACGCAATATAAATATCTGGCCGTCAAAAACAATCTTGGTCTGACCACTGCCAAAGCCTCTGTAAGAAAATCCACCTAAGACTTTTCTGTCTTAGTAAACAAAAGACATTTCTAATAGACAAGTCCATGATGAATCTATTTTACACTGCGACTGTTGCTAGCATCATAACCTTGGCAATAACCTGCTGGTATGGTAATGACTCTACATTGGACAAACAGCGTATAAACCGACTTAGCTTCTCTTACAACGCAGACAAAACTACCAGCTCTTGGAGATCTATTCAATTCAAGGTGCCCGTTAATGATTGATAAAATCCTTCAGGACCGTGCGCACCCACTACACGACAACTACATTATATCTAGTCCAAGTGGTCGGCTTTTTTCAATAAGGGCAAAAATAGAGATATTTAGGAACACTTTTGTACCACAGTCAGTGGGAATTTTTCAACAGAGTCGCCAGTCAACAAGAAATACAATAGCTGACTCCTAACGAACTTTTTCTTGTATGATAAATAGTATGATAGTGTGCGTGCATGTCTTTTTTTATAAGTAGCCTATATTTTGTGTGCCTGAGTACTAATAAATCTTTTTTATTGTTTAAAATATTCTGGAATACGGAACATCGGCAATCAAGTCAAATTTCCATTTGTTTGTATCAATAAAGCATTCTTATCTTCTTATCTTATCTTACTAGACTAGTGAGAATATTCACAACCGACAAGAGTAACACCAAGAGTTAAATAGCAAACATAGAAACACTAGAGGAAAGAAGGGCGAATAGCACAGTAGTAATAATTCATAAAGCTTAAATAAAGCAATAATCTTCGAATAGAAGAAGCGTCTGTAACATAATATACGTAGGCTTATTGTATAACGTATTTAAATATCATATATCTTACTTCTGTGTACTGCATTACAGTTTTTTTCAGGAATAAAAAGACGTGTTTTCTTTAAGTTTATTCTTATTTGTTAAATGCAATGTACTACTTACAGTATAACTCTCTTTTTGTTTCCTGTAAATTTTGTTTCTACTGTGTCCAGAGTTTATTGTTAAAGGAAATTCTATGATGTTCTTCCACTTGAAAAAAATATATAAAAAATTGTGTTTCTAGGATAAATAAATGACGTTACGGAAATGAGTTTTCAGTTAAAAGAAATTTGGTTTGAGATTGTTTGTTTAGCCTACTTTTTTTTAGTGATTTTTTTCCCCTGTAGTTTAACAAGTTAAAGTGTGTACGGTAACAAGTTCACAATGTTTGAGAACTCTTTGTTTAGGTCATCTGGGTTTTTGGGCGGCACATATGGCACGCATGCATTGGCGAATTTTTACTGTATACTAAAGTCTAGGGTCATTGTATTCATGTGGCCTCTAAGGCCAGCGTATCCATGTGGCGTCTAAGGCCAGTGTATCCATGTGGAATCTAGAGCCAGCGTATCCATGTGGCCTCTAGAGCCAGTGTATACATGTAGCCTCTAGGATCAGTGTATTATGTGGCCTCTAGGGCCAGTGTATACATGTGGCCTCTAGGGCCAGTGTATACATGTGGCTTCTAGGGCCAGTGTATCCATGTGGCCTCTAGGGTCAGTGTATTACGTGGCCTCTAAGGCTAGTGTATCCATGTGGTCTCTAGGGTCAGTGTATCCATGTGGCCTCTAGGGCCAGTGTATCCATGTGGCCTATAAGGCCATTGTATCCATGTGGCCTTTAGGGACAGTGTATCCATGTGGCCTTTAGGGCAAGTGTATCCATATGGCCTCTAAGGACAGTGTATTCATGTGGCCTCTATGGTCAGTGTATCCATGTGGCCTTTAGGGCAAGTGTATCCATATGGCCTCTAAGGACAGTGTATTCATGTGGCCTCTATGGTCAGTGTATTTATTTGGCCTATAGGGCCAGTTTATCCATGTGGCCTCTAGGGCGAGTGTATCCATATGGCCTCTAGGGTCAGTGTATCCATGTGGCCTCTGGGGTCAGTGTATCCATGTGGCCTCTAGGGCTATTGCATCCATATGGCCTCTAGGGTCAGTGTATCCATGTGGCCTCTGGGGTCAGTGTATCCATGTGGCCTCTAGGGCTAGTGTATCCGTATGGCCTCTAAGGACAGTGTATTCATGTGGCCTCTAGGGCTAGTGTATCCGTATGGCCTCTAAGGACAGTGTATTCATGTGGCCTCTAGGGTCAGTGTATCCATGTGGCCTCTAGGGCTAGTGCATCCATATGGCCTCTAGGGTCAGTGTATCCATGTGGCCTCTGGGGTCCGTGTATCCATGTGGCCTCTAGGGCTAGTGTATCCGTATGGCCTCTAAGGACAGTGTATTCATATGGCCTCTAGGGTTAGTGTATCCGTATGGCCTCTAAGGACAGTGTATTCATGTGGCCTCGAATACTAAAGAAATTTGAGCAATCAACTTCTGTGCTTAAAGATATCCACTGGATCATGTGACTAAATGGATTGATCATATTATGCTTTTTATTTCGCCTACGTCCGGCTGCATGGATGGCACTTCATATATTCCTATCTTCGAGAAATCATTGTCAACGGCACGGGTCATCAATTGCCTGTGCATCTCTTGGTCACAAAAACCTGTGGCGCCTTTACAATGGAATAGCTTGGTGAAACAAGTGTAAAATTCAGGGCCCTTGAAAAAAAGATGCCGGTACAAGATCTTTTCTGGGCCCCCTCCCCGCCACCCAAACACCTTTTTTTTCTAACATTAGTCATATTTTAGATGACTTTTTTTTGTATTACATACGTTTGAAAAAAAAAATCAGGAATCTTTTTAAAAGGTCTGTGGATCATTTTGTGAAACTGACATAAGTGTTACCATTTATTATTAGAGTGTAATTATTTCAATCACAGCCTTACCGGTACGAAAATACATTAATCAAGTACATAGTTCTTAGTTCAAATTGATGTGGATCTAATTTTTCCTCCGCTTCAATATTGATCAGAATTGATCTAATTATTTACAAATATAACAAAATCTTTCATATTTGGATGCTTACTGTTTGGTGAAAAGAAAAAGTCAACAGAAACTACATCAAAGGCCTACATGAATGATAAAAAAGGCAGAGAAGAAAGACTTGTTTTATTAAAACAGGGCTGCCTTAAATTGCGCCCCTTTTTCTTGGCAAAATCACGAATTACAGTGTCAAAGCATAGACTATAATATACATGGACCGCTTGCTTTAGTTTCTGCTAGATGATGACTCGAAACACTGATTTTCGGAATTCCAGATTCTAAATAAAGTAGTTGCTATAAATTAGTTTCTATACTAGTTCCGTTTTATTTAATCGCTATGGTTTTCTGAAGTAAAATTGAAATCGAAAGTTGTACACAGTGGTAACATTTATAGATCAGTGTTGTATGCGCACGGAAAAAGAATATAAGCTCTAAAAATAGAGCAAGCGGTCCATCTTATTATAGTCAATGATAATAGGAATAATAGTAGAATAAAGTCGAAAAAATGCGATTTAATTAAACGGAACTTGTATCGCAACTACTTTATTTAGAATCGGGAATTACAAAACAAGAAGAAAAGAGTATAAAAAACTAAAGCAAGCGGTCCATGTATATTATAGTCTATGGTCAAAGTTTATTTGTCTTGCAATGCCAGACTCAATACTGAGCCTAGCCAAGTTGTTCAGGCGATCCTGACTTATGGTGGACCTAAGGCAATTTTTCATTAGCTAAGTTTACTGAAGCTCCTCTCTGCTAATGCTACTTTGGCTGGTGCTGTAAGGGACATCCTCGAACTGACACCTATGTTATGAAAAATATTTTCTAATTTGGAATTTGGTAAAGCATTTAACAGTTCCAATGCACCCAACTGTTCTTTACCAAAATGTGCATTGTGAACCATTGTTGGGTGAATTATTTCCTAAAGAAAGTCTTCACAACTTATGTCATTATAATACTTTTCTGCTAACTTAGAAGCTTTATAGTTCAAGTTATCTTCTGACATCTTTTGGTAGTTCCAACGAAAGCTGAATGTGTGGAAATATATTGGACTGAATTGAACCGATCTGTAAACTGTAAGACCTCCAATAACACAATCCTATACAACTTAAAATAATGTGTTTTCGAAAGTGGGCTTCCTCAGGGCATTCTTCCGTTTTATTCATGTCATTCACATTTTCATCAGGTTTATCCTCATCATGAAATCTTGTTCTTTTTCTGGCAGTTGTATTGCTATTCCTAAACAATTGTACTTCTATCTGCAGGTGGGCTGCAACAAGCTTAGCTTCATTCCACATTGCTTTCCAACTGTTTCCCAAAGCCCCTAGTTGTGCATATTATAAGCTTTCTATGTTTGCAACTTTCATATCTATAGTCGCATCACAAGCTTGAATGACTTTGTTGCAGAATTCAATAGGGACTAGTGTCAATATTGCCTTTCCAAAAATAATTATTATATTAATGATTTAATTAATTTGATAATTATATTAAGACATTTGCATTTTATTACACTAATTATTTAGTATCCCTTATTAAAGTTGTATTGGTCAGTGCACCCAATGTATTTTGGGAAATCTTCAATAAAAAAAAGGTTTTGTAAGAAGATAGACTGAGAGGGTCTACTTCTGCTAGAGGCCCCAGTAAGATGAGGGAGCCAATATGTCAGTTAGAAAACTGATTTTATATCTACATCATAGAAATTTAATTAAAGTATATCATATGTGCCTACAATTCCTACATTCTATATCATCAAAGAATATATATATCTGTGTTGTTTTAAAAGTTAATAAAGTATTGAAGTAAGTGAAAGAAATATTGTTACTTCGTCATTTCAAGTTTATGAATTCATCTGAATTGTCATCAAACTCAAGTTGTGAGCTTGGCTGAATAATATTAGATTATAATAAAACTGAAGATAAATGTTTAGCTGCCCATAGGCTACCAGGCTACAACAATAATACTAATATGGGCACTAACAATTAGTATACTGTACCACACGACTGACATTATGATGCAAGGGAAAGAACCGATATAACATATAGATTTCATGGATTTCTTTTCTGGTTTTCGGAGTAAGATTCAGCTTTAACAGGTCTTCCAAAGCCAACTCAACCCCTGGTAGATGAGCTGCAAATGGTTTTACACTTTCAATTCGATCTGACCATATGGTGCTAGAAATGCCATTAAGCTTTGACAGTATTTTCCACCTCTTGAGGCTGCAACTGAAAAATGTGTATTTACATTTGTCTAAAATTATGATTACTTCAACCTCCCCTCTTGGCTATTGCACAGGAGATCATTAAAGTGTAAAAAGATCAACTAACTAGCTTTGACTTAACAGGGAAAACTGTAAGCCTATAAGAGTCAAAGGTCTATATCTGTAATCGTCTCTGGAGAAAAATAATAAAAAAGAGATAAGAAGATAAGATACGAATGGGCATTTCTTATAGCGCTTCTATCCATGCTATTAAATTAATATCCTCAGTGTGCTCTTGGTTTGATTTGCAGTGGCAGATGTATTAGCCAAAGAGAAGGGTCTTTAAGTTCTTTTAAAAAGACTCTCTTGTCCCAGATTCTATCAGTGTCTGAGATAAACAGTTTCACAGAGAAGGCGCCACTGATTCAAATGAGCGCACGCCCAAGTACTTCTTTTTTGTGCCCATCCAAACTAGGAGTTTTGAGGAGTGACTGTGATGAAGAGCGCAAATCAAAATTAAGGGCCCCCAGCGCCACGTAAGATTGTAGGAGGTTTTGGGGCATCTCCTCATAGCTTAATAGCAACAATTAAAAAATACTTGTGTAATTGCCAATTTAATTACATTTTTAATTTTATTTTTCATGGGTTTCATGGGCCCCCTAAACTCTCATGGGCCCCGGTACGGCGTACCGGCTGTACCCCCCTCTCGTGCGGCCTGGTAATACTAGACTAGTGTACTTGTAACTGAATGGTGTTATAGCATGAGTAGAGGGTTCTCATAATGTTCAAAACCGTTTTCAGATGTCGTTAGCATATATAAAGAGAATATTTAGAGCAGTCGTGTTCCCCACTCTATTATATGCCTGCGAGACCTAAACAGTTTACCGATACCGTGATATGTTACTGAACCATTTCCATACAAGTCTGAGGAAAATACAAGCATCCAATGGCAAGACAAAAATCACTGACACTCAAGTGCTTGCCAGGGCAGGCATCCCGAGCAAACACATAAGTATGATGCAGTCGCAACTGTCATAAAGTCTTATCTAATGAAGCAAGAAATTAATTAGCACACAATGAGATAATTAATTCGGGTGTGACCTTAGTAGTATAGGCGCTTTGTTAACTATTCTTAGTAGTATAGGCGCTTTGTTAACTATTCTTAATAGTATAGGCGCTTTGTTAACTATTCTTAGTAGTATAGGCGCTTTGTTAACTATTCTTAGTAGTATAGGCGCTTTGTTAACTATTCTTAGTAGTATAGGCGCTTTGTTAACTATTCTTAGTAGTATAGGCGCTTTGTTAACTATTCTTAGTAGTATAGGCGCTTTGTTAACTATTCTTAGTAGTATAGGCGCTTTGTTAACTATTCTTAGTAGTATAGGCGCTTTGTTAACTATTCTTAGTAGTATAGGCGCTTTGTTAACTATTCTTAGTAGTATAGGCGCTTTGTTAACTATTCTTAGTAGTATAGGCGCTTTGTTAACTATTCTTAGTAGTATAGGCGCTTTGTTAACTATTCTTAGTAGTATAGGCGCTTTGTTAACTATTCTTAGTAGTATAGGCGCTTTGTTAACTATTCTTAGTAGTATAGGCGCTTTGTTAACTATTCTTAGTAGTATAGGCGCTTTGTTAACTATTCTTAGTAGTATAGGCGCTTTGTTAACTATTCTTAGTAGTATAGGCGCTTTGTTAACTATTCTTAGTAGTATAGGCGCTTTGTTAACTATTCTTAGTAGTATAGGCGCTTTGTTAACTATTCTTAGTAGTATAGGCGCTTTGTTAACTATTCTTAGTAGTATAGGCGCTTTGTTAACTATTCTTAGTAGTATAGGCGCTTTGTTAACTATTCTTAGTAGTATAGGCGCTTTGTTAACTATTCTTAGTAGTATAGGCGCTTTGTTAACTATTCTTAGTAGTATAGGCGCTTTGTTAACTATTCTTAGTAGTATAGGCGCTTTGTTAACTATTCTTAGTAGTATAGGCGCTTTGTTAACTATTCTTAGTAGTATAGGCGCTTTGTTAACTATTCTTAGTAGTATAGGCGCTTTGTTAACTATTCTTAGTAGTATAGGCGCTTTGTTAACTATTCTTAGTAGTATAGGCGCTTTGTTAACTATTCTTAGTAGTATAGGCGCTTTGTTAACTATTCTTAGTAGTATAGGCGCTTTGTTAACTATTCTTAGTAGTATAGGCGCTTTGTTAACTATTCTTAGTAGTATAGGCGCTTTGTTAACTATTCTTAGTAGTATAGGCGCTTTGTTAACTATTCTTAGTAGTATAGGCGCTTTGTTAACTATTCTTAGTAGTATAGGCGCTTTGTTAACTATTCTTAGTAGTATAGGCGCTTTGTTAACTATTCTTAGTAGTATAGGCGCTTTGTTAACTATTCTTAGTAGTATAGGCGCTTTGTTAACTATTCTTAGTAGTATAGGCGCTTTGTTAACTATTCTTAGTAGTATAGGCGCTTTGTTAACTATTCTTAGTAGTATAGGCGCTTTGTTAACTATTCTTAGTAGTATAGGCGCTTTGTTAACTATTCTTAGTAGTATAGGCGCTTTGTTAACTATTCTTAGTAGTATAGGCGCTTTGTTAACTATTCTTAGTAGTATAGGCGCTTTGTTAACTATTCTTAGTAGTATAGGCGCTTTGTTAACTATTCTTAGTAGTATAGGCGCTTTGTTAACTATTCTTAGTAGTATAGGCGCTTTGTTAACTATTCTTAGTAGTATAGGCGCTTTGTTAACTATTCTTAGTAGTATAGGCGCTTTGTTAACTATTCTTAGTAGTATAGGCGCTTTGTTAACTATTCTTAGTAGTATAGGCGCTTTGTTAACTATTCTTAGTAGTATAGGCGCTTTGTTAACTATTCTTAGTAGTATAGGCGCTTTGTTAACTATTCTTAGTAGTATAGGCGCTTTGTTAACTATTCTTAGTAGTATAGGCGCTTTGTTAACTATTCTTAGTAGTATAGGCGCTTTGTTAACTATTCTTAGTAGTATAGGCGCTTTGTTAACTATTCTTAGTAGTATAGGCGCTTTGTTAACTATTCTTAGTAGTATAGGCGCTTTGTTAACTATTCTTAGTAGTATAGGCGCTTTGTTAACTATTCTTAGTAGTATAGGCGCTTTGTTAACTATTCTTAGTAGTATAGGCGCTTTGTTAACTATTCTTAGTAGTATAGGCGCTTTGTTAACTATTCTTAGTAGTATAGGCGCTTTGTTAACTATTCTTAGTAGTATAGGCGCTTTGTTAACTATTCTTAGTAGTATAGGCGCTTTGTTAACTATTCTTAGTAGTATAGGCGCTTTGTTAACTATTCTTAGTAGTATAGGCGCTTTGTTAACTATTCTTAGTAGTATAGGCGCTTTGTTAACTATTCTTAGTAGTATAGGCGCTTTGTTAACTATTCTTAGTAGTATAGGCGCTTTGTTAACTATTCTTAGTAGTATAGGCGCTTTGTTAACTATTCTTAGTAGTATAGGCGCTTTGTTAACTATTCTTAGTAGTATAGGCGCTTTGTTAACTATTCTTAGTAGTATAGGCGCTTTGTTAACTATTCTTAGTAGTATAGGCGCTTTGTTAACTATTCTTAGTAGTATAGGCGCTTTGTTAACTATTCTTAGTAGTATAGGCGCTTTGTTAACTATTCTTAGTAGTATAGGCGCTTTGTTAACTATTCTTAGTAGTATAGGCGCTTTGTTAACTATTCTTAGTAGTATAGGCGCTTTGTTAACTATTCTTAGTAGTATAGGCGCTTTGTTAACTATTCTTAGTAGTATAGGCGCTTTGTTAACTATTCTTAGTAGTATAGGCGCTTTGTTAACTATTCTTAGTAGTATAGGCGCTTTGTTAACTATTCTTAGTAGTATAGGCGCTTTGTTAACTATTCTTAGTAGTATAGGCGCTTTGTTAACTATTCTTAGTAGTATAGGCGCTTTGTTAACTATTCTTAGTAGTATAGGCGCTTTGTTAACTATTCTTAGTAGTATAGGCGCTTTGTTAACTATTCTTAGTAGTATAGGCGCTTTGTTAACTATTCTTGCATCGCCGTGTTGACCGATAAGCCTTTGTACTTGATAAGCCACATGGGTGGCCGTAGGAGCGGCTGTATCTAGATTTCTCCCGCGCGGCTTTGTCCTTTGTCGCGTAAACTTGGATAGTCCACCGATTGTTAAGCAAGAGCTTGAATATTGGTAAGAGATTGTAGAGGATTGTTGACATTTAAAGGGGGGCAATGATCTCCCTTTGTTGTCCTGACCAGATTTCTTCCCCTTGACAGCCTCCAGCCTTCAGTTCGACAATCATAGTAGACAAAGACGGACCACTCCTTTGTTCTATCGGCGTCACAGAGACCACCCCACACCCATCTTACCCCAATCCTTCCCATCCCTTCCCCGCGCGGCACGTGTGCTTGCACAATATTGTTTAAACCACCTGACCGCTGACATCAGCACTGGACTTTGATTTTCATTGGCTATGTGGGCGAACCTTCTTCTTTAGTCCCGCCTCTCTGGCGATATACTTAATCTGCAGATAACCTTTTTAGTTTAGTCTACCTAAGACCACCTAAATCCTACTATCGACACGAGTCTACTCAGTCTTCTACGGGTCCGACACGAGACCGACGACTGTGCACGTCTTGACAGTACTATCTAGTTGTCAACGACGTTGCCACGCCTTTTAGACTCTGGCATTCTAGAGTCCTTCTTAAGATCAGACTCTGTGTCCGACTATTCCTGAACTTGGATTAATGTGTATTTTCCCTTACCTGTGGCAGTGGTGTACTTTGCCGATTGTCGTTTATTGTCGCTGTTTAGAATCAATAGTACTATGTTATAGTTATATGAGTTTTGTATACCTCAACTTATCAGACATTGTAGTCGCGTTCACTTAGTGACATTTTGGACATTATTATTTTTTTACAGCTGATATGTTTCAATTTGTTGGAAAAACAAAATCAAATGGCGATTGAATCGATCCTTGTGTATATGTATTTATAAAATTCGATGATTCAAAAACATTTTTGCAAAGCAATATTCTATAATTATAGCAACCTCGGTTTAACAAAATATCGTTCAGCTACAACATTGCAATTGCATCTAACAAGAGAAGAAATAAGCTTCATGATATTGTCTAAGATGCTTGAAGCTTGTAACTTCAGACTGGCAGTGGAATGAATCAAGAACAGAATATCCATTCACTGTCTGTTATCTGCAAATGATAATTAGGCCTATATGTAGATCTAGATCTCAGTTTAACTGTGAAATCCTTTACATTTGCAAGCGAAGGGAAGATATGTAGTAATCATATAAACTGTGTAGTTAATGTAATTATTAAAAATATTGGCAACATAATAATATATGCCTACATTTTTTAGTGATATAATATTTAGACCTATATAATTTTCAAATACTTTTTACAGTTTGATAATTTGCAAGTTATAAATTGTAAGCCAGTTATTTTTTTAAAAGAGGAACAAAAAGAAACATATTAGAAAAATTTGCTCATATAAAACGGGTTCATTATCTCCTTTTAATACAAAAAAAAATTTACAAATTTGATTCAATAGTGATGCCAAACAAGTTTTTTTTTAAATATAACAATATTACTGACTAAGCTTAAATATTATTTTCATTATATAAATCCAATATTCATACAAGATATAAGTATTAGAAGATTAAAATAATTTAGGTTAAACAGTTGTAAATAAACATGTCCTGCATTGTTTGTCCATTTTAGGAGTTTATATTTTAAACATTAATAATTACAGAAATGGCATAATATAGTGCTATTGAATAGGTCTCTTCTATTTATTAAATTAATAGCTCTAATATTTATTTTATGTTTAATTAGCATAAAAACTCTTTTAAATGAACTTATAAGTTTACAGAAGGGCAAAGAATAATTTAGTAATAATACATAGGCCCAAAAAATAAAAATTAAAACAAATAGTAAGCTTAGTCATTTCTTTCTCCGTCATTTTGACGGTCATAACAACTAGTTTAGTAATAATACATAGGCCACAAAAGCATTAAATTCCAAATTTTACATGTAATCAATTTAAAGTTCAAAATAAGCTCTCATTAATTTTTTTAACTTGGAACCGAATTTCTCGCTCGCATTTTAAAATTTAAAAGACAAGCGAGAAAGGCTAGACGTTAGCATTCACTAATTTGCGTGGACTGCACGGGGCATAGAACAGCAATACATGTATTTGGATTAATATTATACATTGCATTCCAAATGTCTGTCGGAATGTTCCATTTTGTTGTCATTAACAGGGGGCGTATAAACCGTAATATGAAGGGTATGTAGACTACGCTCGACAATAGAAAGCCCTCGTAAATCTTTCTTTCTTATTCACTCTCGACTTTGTAGGAGTGGTTCCACTTTTGACAATTGATTAATAGGAATTGGGGGGGGGGGGGGGTACTTGAGGTCTTTTCGCTCTGAATAAATAGACTAACGTTGGGTTTCGGGACCAAGTTTTAAATCAGAAAGTTAGTTCTCTGATTCTCTGCTCGACTCGTTTTCGTTTCTCGTTGGTCTTTATCGAGTGGCTTTGACTTCTCCGCTTTCTTTTTTTCTTTTTTTTTTTTTTTTTTTTTTTTTTTGTACAGGCTTGTAAAATACTAGACTACTATTGCCTGTGAATATGTAAATTAAATAAACTGAGATTGAATATTTAAATTTGCACTATGGGTTGACTTCACTGCTTCAATTACCAACAGTTGTGTTTCTTTAACAACTATAAATACTATCTAACATCTACAAGAAGTGTAAATCATATCTTCGGAAGAATTAATAGTGAACGTTAATTGTCAGTGTCAAGTCTGAGTATTTTGGAAGTAGTCGATACACAGATGATTAATGAAATATCAGAACACAACACTAGACAACGATAGATCACCTTGATCATTTTTAAATCGCCTAAATATATCATTACAAGCAATCTACACGGGATCCATAGTACCAAGGAGATTGGGGTCGTAATATAATTGAGAAAAAAGCTTACAACACAATAACAATCTGTTACAAGTTACAATGCTCAGAGAAAAACACTTTCCTCATTCCTTATGCGCGAACAAATGCAAATAAGTAGCCTACTATTTCTTCCCGAGCGGCATCCGGGCATGGAATGGGTTGCCTTAACAAACCAAGAAAACCTCTTTCCCTCTAGCTTTCCAGTTATTATGATGTTTTCGTTTTTTTCTTTTCTTATTATGTGACCTGCTAACGTTGATTTGCTTTTCATAATCTTTACAATTAATTCTATATTAGCATTTGACATTTTGAGCACATCCACATTAGATGTTTTCTCTGTCCATTCCACTCGCTGCATTCTTCTATAAAACCACATCTCTGCACTTTCCATATATGTATTTTTGTTTTGTTTTGTTTTGTTTTGTTTTGTTTTGTTTTGTTTAGTTTTGTTTTGTTTAGTTTTGTTTTGTTTTGTTTTGTTTTGTTTTGTTTTGTTTAGTTTTGTTTTGTTTTGTTTTGTTTTGTTTTGTTTTGTTTTGTTTTGTTTTGTTTTGTTTTGTTTTGTTTTGTTTTGTTAAGTTTTGTTTTGTTTTGTTTTGTTTTGTTTTGTTTTGTGTTGTTTTGTTTTGTTTTGTTTTGTTTTGTTTTGTTTTGTTTTGTTTTGTTTTGTTTTGTTTTGTTGTCCTTATTTCACGACACAATTGGTTCTATGTAGCCCTTTAGTACTTTTGTTTTCTTGACTCTATCGCTACTCTATCGCTACTCTATCGCTACTCTATCGCTACTCTATCGCTACTTATTTGTTTGTTAATAATTAATATGTTTTTCATTTTCCTGAAGGCACTCTTAGCTTTCTGATTTCTGTCTCACAGCGCCCATCGGATGTAGCCTAATAAGCGTTCCAAAATATTTGAATTTACTTGCTTTAGTCTAGTGCGCGTGAAATATTTCTATGAAAAGAATAATAGTAAGCAAAAAAATAATAATATTGATATTGTCAAAATCCTCGGATTCTAAAACAAATGGGGGGGGGGGGGTAAGCACAACTCCATTGTGGATAAACCCATGAGAATTATAGTCAATTTGAGATCTAAGCTTATAAAATAAGTTTTAAAAAGTATTAAAGTTAATTATAGACATTTCAATCTTAGTTCCATTTTCTACAACAACACAAGCAAGCGTAACATTTATTTTTATATTTTC
Source organism: Anisus vortex (assembly GCA_949126835.1). Taxonomy (NCBI): domain Eukaryota; kingdom Metazoa; phylum Mollusca; class Gastropoda; family Planorbidae; genus Anisus; species Anisus vortex. Next base: position 36,925,483 of record OX421494.1, on the reverse strand, counting down.
TACAACAATTAAATCAAGCGTAACATTTTTTTTTTCTACAACAATTAAATCAAGCGTAACATTTATTTTTTTATTTTCTACAGCAATTAAATCAAGCGTAACATTTATTTTTTATTTTCTACAGCAATTAAATCAAGCGTAACATTTATTTTTTTTATTTTCTACAACAATTAAATCAAGCGTAACATTTATTTTTTTATTTTCTACAACAATTAAATCAAGCGTAACATTTATTTTTTTTATTTTCTACAACAATTAAATCAAGCGTAACATTTATTTTTTTATTTTCTACAACAATTAAATCAAGCGTAACATTTATTTTTTACTTAACACCTAACATTATGGTGGCTGGGGTAACAAATTGGATGCCATTATTTATAGACGGGGGGGGGGGGTCGTTTCCGAAAGTTTGACAATTATAGTTGATAAGGGGGAGGCAAAAATTGTATAAAAATCGTTGACGTAATTAATGGACGTCTCCTAAGCAATGTTTATTTTTTTTGTAAAATTTTATTGTAAACTAAGATTAAAGATAATCATGTTACATTGTAAGTACTGTTATTGAGAATATCAATCAATAATAATCAATAAGAATATCAATACAAAATAACTATTGTGAAGATATATATTCATAATAACCATTATGAAAATATCAATCCAAAATGACAATTGATAAACCGAGGTTAGAATTATATTAATCTTATTGTATAATGTAATAAATGTTGTATGAAATTTTTTTTTCATGGAATCTATATAGATCTTGTGAGATAAAGCAAAATATGTTAATAGATAGTCTCGATAGCCTTGATAAGAAATTAGCATAAGAACTGTCGATACACATCACTGACATACAATAGTTTATCTCAGTATTACTGAAGTTGATTAGACAATACAAAAAGATAATTGTCTATGACTAGTTGTCAATATAAACATTAAACATTATTCTTTGTGTCTTTTGATTATATTTGTGCCTATGAATTTTTTTTGTTGTTTGTACATATATTAAATGAATTTTTGTATGTATTATTAAATGAATTATTAAATGCATTAATTAATATTAAGATAATTAACATTAAGATATTTTTTTTAATTTTTTTATTGTAAACATTTTTCGTATAAAAAAATAATAATGAATTATTATTTTTTCTCTGTGAAGGGGGGGGTAATGATATGGTGAAAGTATAATGCAAGGGAAATGACTCATGTAAACCAATTGTAATATTAAGTAAGAATTATAAAACTTAGAATAATACCCAGATTTGAATATTAAATAAAATATAAAACCTAGGGTCTTGCTTGATAGATCGGAAGTGGTTAGTCACATGATCTACCACGCTCGTTTTAATTTTTTAGTCTCCCTGAAACCTTGTAATGGTAGCAGGTGATAATTACGATAGACTCATATTCATAATTTCTATAAAAGTATTATATCATTACTATAATTATAAATGTTATTTCATGGATGTAAAATGTGATTGTGAGTAATAAGAATTAAATATTATATGCTGCAACAAGGAGCTCTTTCATTTGCTTATAAATTGAATCGTCTGTTCAATGTCGGATAGCTGGAGACTACCATTTCATCAGCCATAATATAAACACTCCGAGGAGACTGTATCAATGTATGAACCATTAATAATATGGTCATAAACAACAACATTATTTAATGACCCAGCATTTTGGTGATTTAATAGCCATTTAATTTTGTGTAACCTGCCTAAAATGCAAATCATATGTAAACTATGTTTAGGTTGCCTAAGCCTAATAGTAGGCCTAATAACTTAAATAAGTAGAGCAATCTCTTGTGTCTTGTAATACTCTAAATTATCAAATTTTATTCACTAAGACAATCTATCTATTCAAAATAGCAATTAAATGTATTTAGTGTTCGTTTTCAAATGTTTCGGGTAGATTAATTTTCAGCTTATATATGGACTAGTAATTTAATGAACTGGCAATATTTCACTGTTTTTGAGTCCGAAAAGGACTCAAGGACGGTGCAGTGATTGACATCATAATAACCTCTCATCTTTTCTTGTGGCTGCAAAAGATTATCTTTAACATGGTTAAAAGCATGATACATTCTAGTTCTAAAATTTTCCACAAAAGCTAATAGTCCAGTCTCTTCGTTAGAATTCAACAATGTCTCTTGCAAAAGTTTAAGGGTCCCCGAACTGAATGTCCAAACACTAGCTCGAACGGACTGAATCCAAGAGATTCATGCACAGCGATTAGAGCGAATGGAATGCCGCGATCCCAGTCTTCAGTGTTCTCAAACCAGTATGCACGGAGCATAGTTTTCAGAGTTTGATAATACCGTTCTCGGGTACCTTGACTTTGCGGATGATAAGCAGTTGAAGTGGCATGTTCAATGCCCAGTTTCTTCAAGACCTGGTTGAATAGCTTTGATGTAAAATTGGTACCTTGGTCAGACTGTATAGTCTTTGGAAGACCGTACCTTGAACAAAATTTAATCATTGCAACCGGTAATTTTATCTGCATTAATGGTGCGAAAAGGAAAAGCTTCAGGGTATCTTGTAGCAGCGCACATGATAGTGAATAAGTATTGGTGTCCCGCTTTTGTTTTGAGCAAGGGACCCACACAATCTATCAGTATGTGGCTGAATGGTTCTGAAAAGGCAGGTATCAGCTTTAGAGGTGCTACCGGTATAGTTTGGTTAGGTTTACCAACTAACTGGCATGTATTGCATGACTTACAGTATTTGGTGACGTCACGATGTAGTTCAGGCCAATAGAAGTACGGAAGAATTGGACTATAAGTCTTTTTCACCCCTAGATGACCAGCATATGGGGTATCATGGGCCATGTGTAATATATCGTTGCGATATACTGTTGGTACTACAATTTGACTACCTTCTCTGCAATTGTCAATGTCACTTTTAACATCTCTCCATTTTTGCATCAATATTCCTTCCTTCAGAGAATAACCATTTCCCTTAGTTTCTGCTTCCTAATCAGTTATTAACTTTTTCTCCAGGTGTTCAATTCCCAAACTCTATTATGTTCAAAAATAAGTAATTGTCGAGGTGACAGATTACTTTCCGTAGTCTTTACTGAGGGATCACTCAAAATGTCAGGAAAGTTGCCTGTAGGTCAATTGCTGGTTCTGCTTTTGATTTTGACATGGTTTCGACAGACTTTTGTTGTTGGCCCATACCTCTAGTGACGATATGCTCTCACTTTTGTAAAGGTATTGTTTTTCTTTGGATATGGAACGTACCCCATCTCCAGCAATATCATTTCCTAGTATTAAAGAGACACCTTTAAACGGAAGTGATTTGTATACACCCACAACTACATTTCCAGTGAAGTACGCACAATCAAATGTACTTGATGAAAAGGAACTTGTACATTTTTCCTTGCTACACCTTGAATTATAAGATTCTGTTCTGTATGTGTCGATTGCGACGTAGGAACAGTGTTCTTTAAAAATAGTAAAACTTCAGCCCCTGTATCACGGAGTATTCTGATTTTCTTTTCACTATTGACTCCATTTATTATAGATGACACAGTACCTTCTTCAATAAAAGGCAAACAGTTACTTGGTATCTCAGTATCTATACGATCTGTGTCCAAGCTATCTTTGTAAGAGGTGAGTTTATTACCCTTTCCCCGTAAACGGGGGTGACTTTGCCCATTTTTCAACTTTGGAATGTTCTCACTTATTAAATACACCACATATATTTATGAGAACACTATTTAACATGGGGCCACTACTTGTACTACATGTTTATTACCAAAAAAAGACTAATTGAAACCAAATTTCATTAATAAACTTAAAAATATAGTAAAATCTGAAAAGTGTAAAAATGGGGTGACTTTGCCTTTTCCTCGTAAGTGAGTAATTTATTGAATAAAAAGTCTGTTAAAATGTTTTAATGAATTTAAAATCTAGAACAAGATAATAGGAATCACAGACATTGAATAAAAAAAAGAATATTGATGACAGACAACAAATAAATAAATTGGAAACAAGCCCTATTGAGAAACACATTTTTTTACATTTATTTTACGTACAAATGGTATGTAAATATTACTGAGTATGGTAACAATAATGTGAATTTTTTTGTGATACTATGGAATCACATTGTTAATGTGTAGAAAGTAATGCTTTGATTCCACCAGTAATTGGTAATGTCAAAAATATTCTTAGACGACATTTTCTTTGGTGGCGGCCACTCTAGATCAGAGTCTGAGAATAAATGCCCTCCTATAGTTTAATGATTATCGGTATTGATGACAGTACAGTCATCTTTCTGTGATGACCAAGGTGTTGGTGGTACTAAATTAACTGCCAAAGGCTACACCTGTAATAGTGCTTCATCTGTTGGTTGGTCTATTGTTCTCAGATCTTCTGAACACATTGATTAAATCAATTATTTCTATAGTGGTATAGAGATTTATATCAGTCTACATCATGGAGTGACTTTGCCTCACTTTATGGAAAAAAAGGCTTAAGGATTTTAAAAAAATAAGCTTATGAATCAAAATAATTAGCTTTTGCACTAATAACATGCACCAGAATGAAATAGATTGGTAAATAGCATGTATTATATCCAAATAGAAGTTTGAACTCACCTAAATCAGTAAAAAATCAATGTACTGAACAAAATATCTTGAACAGTCAGAAAATATGGCTTGACAGATACAGGAAATGTAAAAAAAAACACTATTAACATGTCTTCTTTCAAATCAGCTAAAAAAAATAGGGGCCATAACTCTAAAAATCCCTGAATTTCCACTTTCACATTATTAGTATGAAATGGGCAAAGTCACCCCCTAGGGCAAAGTCACCCCCGCTTACTCATTGTTATTCTATCTGATGTAGACTTCTTTGAGCTCAGATTAGAATTAGAATTATTGAAAACCATTGTTTCTCTTTTGGGAACTATTTCTGGTTTCAAACTCATTGGATACGTGTGTTCTGTCAGTTTATCTGCACTATCACTAAGTATCTTTGTTTGAGTATTAACCTTCTTTACATTTTTATGAATTCTTTGCTTTGGCATTGCTTCACACGACAAGACAAAACGATTATTCTTTTTATCTTGTTTCTTATTCAATATCCAGCACTTTTCCTTAGTATGCCCACATTTTTTACAATGGCTACAGGTTGGCTTGGAATGTATTGAACCTTCATTGCTCTGCTGATTTCTCTTTGATTTATAAGATTCATTTGGATTTATGAATTTCTTGTCTACCTATATATTTCGATTCTGGAATTTAGATTTATCAACTGTTGTAAATGTATTGCTGGAATGGATAATAACATATTCATTTTCCATCACTGCTGCTGTTTCCACTTGTTCTACACCTTTACTTTGTCTGCTAAATGTATTTCTTACATCACTTCTTATGCTATTGTTAAAGTCTTCCATTAGCATAAGATTAGCTAATTGTTCAAAGTCTTTGTTTACACCTTTAGATCGAATCCATCTATCAAAATGTTTCTTTTTCTGTCTTAGGAAATCAACATTTGATTGTTCCTGTTCTTTCTTAGATTCTCAAAACACTTTTCTGTATTTCTCCGGTGTTAAGGCATAACTTAGCAGTACTCTATTCTTGATCAGTTCATAATCGTACAATTCCTCTTGAGTAAGACTTAATACAACATCAAGTGCTTTTCCTTTGTTCAGAGCTGAGCGTAGAAGTATAGATTTTTTGCCTTCTAAAAATTGATAGTCTATAGCGTTTCTCTCGAAAATCATGAAAAACTCTTCCACTGAATTATCTTTAAGAACTGGAATATGTTTCTTGAACTTATACAATTCTGCATCTGCTTCAGAGCCTGCTTTCGAATGATTTGAAGTACGAGACCTTGCTAGTTCAATTCTTTCTTGGCTTGCTATTTTGTCTCTTGCTATTTCTCTTTCCATCTCAATTCTCTTGTTTTCTTTTTCCATCTCTTTTCTCTTGTTTTCTCTCTCCATCTCTAATTCAATCTTCCTCATCTCAAGTTTGAATTTCAATTCTTCACTCCATTCACTAGTTGTATGTTTCACTCTCTGTGTTGTAGAGAAATGTATTTCATCATCTGATTCATTATTACTATTAATATTAGCAGTAGTTTCCTCAATAATTAGTGTACCCTGTTTTCTTAGGCATTCTGTTACCTCGTGAACTAATTTAGTTTTTGATGGCCTAGTTTCTGTGATAGAAATACTTAATGATTTGGCAATGTCTTTTAATTGAATCATTGACATTCTGTTAAGCTGTTCTGAAGTTAGAGCAAATATATCTGGGTCTAGTGTAAGATTTTTTCGTTGCTTCCATTTTCACTATTTTTAAAAGTTACTAAAAATCTTGTTAATAATATAATAAAAGAGTTCAACTTACGTACTGTCCTTGAAATAATTCACTACACCGCTCAGTTCAGATTTATCACACTAAGGTTGTAAAAATAATACTTTCTTAGAGTAACTTCACTTTTACAAGATAATACACAAGATGATTTTTCAGGCTTAATAGTTAAGACTTCCAATCCTCAATAATAATATTCAATTCAATAACAATCCTCAAATATATTGGTATTGTATACTGTTCATATTTTACAACGTAAACAATCCAAATCAAAATTATGTATAACGGCAGTTGTAAATAGTCTGTGTAAATAGTATAACGATTCTTGAAACTGAAGTAAATCCTCTAAACATTGGTTAATAGATCGCTGACGAGCAGGCCCATTTTATTACGACAAGCCTGTCCTTCATATGAAATTCCCAAGTTGAGTTATCAATTCTTATTACAAAGGCGATATATTAGTGGTCATATTGTCATTGCATTGTCATATATGCCACAATTGATAATTTTAGTATTGCACTGATCAAGTCGCTTGGATATACTTTTCAAGTATGAATTAAATAAAAATGTTAAATGACAAGCCAGCTTTTGTTATCTTTTTGTAGATAATTATTAAGAAGTAGATGACTGTAGTACCGAATTGTAGACTGTATTATTTATTTGGCTAGAGCCCCCATTCAGTTGATGAAATATTTATTTATTACGTTGTCTAGTAGTTATTATAATTACTGCTTCAATTGGTAGTATCATTATTAGTTCATGTTGATATAAGTTTAGTGTAGTCTAGGTTGGTCCTGATAAAAAAATATTGACTGGCAATCTTTATAACATTGATTAGAGTTTATTAGATTTATTCAGGTGTATATTTATGTTGGCTCAAATACACAGCAAGTATCGTGTTGTTATTGTGTAGTGTTGGCAATTACTTTTGTAGTATAAAAATACACACGCCATACTGGAACGTGAAAAACTGATATAAATCGAGTTTTGTAAACAAAGGAATTATGGGAGATATTGCTGCTGAGAGTTAACACCATTGCCCCTTTTACAAGTTAGTCATATATACCTAAATTGTAAAAGGGGCAAGGGTGTTAACTCTAAGCAGCAATACGCCCTATTAGTTTAATCACAGAATCATCAATTAAAAAATAAAAAAAGAAGAAGAATGATGTTTACACAAGTGGTTAAGAAAAGCACATATTCCGTAGACTAGATAAAAAAAATATATTCAATAGGCTATGAATAGCATTGAAACTACTGGTAAAACAATATTTAATTCTTTGTAGAATTATTCCTTTAGAATTTTACCTCAGAACATAGAAAAAATTTGTCTTTACTAGTTGATAGATGCCAAAGAATTGATGTAATCTTGGGACTGATTCGCATGGATCTATGATATGGGTCGATAAGATAGCATAACCGAATACAAGAGAATACATTACATTATGGCTGATGTAAACAGACAATATATAATAAAATACTAGCGTGCGTGGAATATTCGAGTATCACCGACAACGTTTGAAATCGGCCATGTGTCCGGTGATGTAGCCAGGGCTGCGGAGTCGGTAGATAAACGTTCCGACTCCGACTCCTCATTTTTTTTACTTCCGACTCCGACTCCCCGACTCCTCTGTATTAATATGCGAATGTATTTTGTACATTCCTTGAAGGAAAGAAAGGCAACATACATCTACATGTCATTACCAAAGGACTACTGTCTGGGATTTACTGTATTTAATTTTAAATATTTATGGGCCCCCTAAACTCTTAAGGGCCCCGGTACGGCGTACCGGCTGTACCCCCCTCTCGTGGGGCCTGATCAGTAGAGGTCACGATCGGCGACTCTAAGGCAGTGGCGTAGATAGGGGAAGGGGGTCCAAATTCGAAAGTCCCCACGAGCCTCTACTTGAGAGGGGGCCCCCAAAAGGAGTGTCCGAATTGTTTTTTTCTCATGTCATAATGTCGAATGTCAAAATGCAGGGGTCTTTTAAGAGGCCGAGCCCCCCCGGGCCCCCAAATCCCTAGCAACGGCACTGCTCTAAGGGGCAAACGGTTAATCCCTTACCAGTGAGAGGCTAGGTTACACATGGGCGCTGCGTTCCCTGTAACAGCAGAACTACGGATGTTAAAACCGGTTATCGGTTCTATAAAACCGGTTAAAAACCGGATTTCGGTTAACCCCCCCCCCATCCACCCCCGCGCAATGTCACAAGTCACAAGCCGGAAAAGCCAAATGTGCCTAATTTTGTAGGTATATTTGAAAAATACTTCAAACTTAAATTGTGTTTGCAGGGCATTCAATGGGTTGATTTGTGTGAATACAATATGATTTTGTACACTTTACCATACAATTCTTTAGAACTAAAAAAAATCTGGGCTAATTGATTAAAACCGACAATAGTTTTCAATTTGTCAATAGTGATAATCAAATTACCGATTATTGTTGACCATAATATTAAGAAGCATATGAAGGGGCGTAGGGCCTATATTTATGGTAACTTGTAAAATAATGTGTTGAAAGAGAATCAAAAGAATATGTATTTAATAGTGCCGTTAATAATAAAGCACAGACGCGGTGTTTTGAAAATGAAAACCGATTTTCGGTTTCAAAACCAGAATCCGGTATTCCGGTTTTCGTTTAACATCCCTAAGCAGAACACAACACTATGAAAAGTATAGCCTAAATATTGCCGCTCCTAATTGTGAGTTGTGTGCGTAGCGCATTTATAAGTCGTAAAGGCGGCATTTTTTTTGTATTCCTATTGAACGCAAATTACATAAGGAAAGAATCGTAAATGTGTAAAAGCCTCTCTAGGCCTCTAATAAAGGTATGCTTGTACACTAGTAGCTTAAGATGCGTTTTATTGTGGACCTATGGCCTAGGCCTTTAGCCTACTAAGGCTGTGTTTAGTATTCCGAGAAAACCGCGCGTGCCATGTCCTAGCATTTGAAATCATTACAAACAATGTTAATGGTAATTAGTAATTTGGGCACTTGTATAGCGTCATCAATACCAGCGCCAATATGACGTTCAGTCTAATGACGCATTTCAAATTAGTTCAAAAGACTTTTTTTTGTGTCGACCCGCTATAGTATTACAATCTGGATAGGATCTTGAGTAGGGATGGGGACTTAGAGGAAGAAACAGATATTTTACTTTCTCATCACTAATGTAGGCCTATTGGTCGGTTGTTTAAAATAAATGAAGCTTTGCCTTTTTCCAATCTAAATTTAGTAGGAGTCGGAGTCGGTGCATTTTTTGCCGACTCCGACTCTAGGTACCCCAAATTCCTCCGACTCCTCGACTCCGACTCCACAGCCCTGGATGTAGCTGGGAAAAACCAAGAAGTCTTGGCTTATGAAATAATTTCGATCATTACTACGGCAATTGTTATGAACGATTAGTATTCATTTAATTATGGTACAATGTATAAAATTACGTTTCGTAACAATATATATATATATACTAGTGGCAGTGGCGTAGCTAAGGGGGTGGGGGGGGGGGGCAAGGGGGGCGGACCGCCCCGGGGGACAGCATATTGGGGGTGACACTTTGTCACCTTCAACTAAATTTTTCAGCCAGACTAAGGTGCGAAAATAGTCTGAAAAGTCATGAACAATCAAAGGATCATCTGTCATGCTTGGAGAAGTGGAAAACACTGGCTTCAGGACTCCAGCTGCAAACAACCATCGATGCAGCAACCGTTTCCCTGGTGGAGAAAGAGAAAAAGAAGTTCAGAGACATTCTGCACAGAGTTTTAGATGTGATACTTTTCCTTGCACGACAGAACCTGTCATTTAGAGGACATCAAGAGGATGCGTCCTTCTTTAAACTTTAAACAAAGGTCACTTCTTGGAGCTTGTTGAATTGTTATCTCACTACAATGTAGCGTTAAGAGAACATCTTGTCAGACTCCAGCAAAGAACAGACAGTCAGGTAGTATGCTACTGCATTGACAGGCGATATCCTCGAGAAACTAGAAAACGAAGGACCGGATATTCAGTTATGTCGCGAAGGGTACGATAATGCAGCAAGCATGGCTCGAATCCAAGGTGGTGTGCAACAAAGGATCAAAGACATTAATCATTCTTTGAACCTTTGTGGCAAACATTCGTTTGCTAACAATCCGTCTTGTGTAACGTTTTTTGGAAGTCTTGGGGCGCTGTACACTTTTCTGCTCTGTCGACCCATCGCTGGGAAGCACTAGTGAAATACACAGATCTAACAGTGAAGAGACTGTCCACAACTCGCTGGAGTGCACATGCTGATGCAGTGAAGCCAGTGATACAGTAGTTTAACCAGTATGTGGAAGCCATTGAAGCTCTGTGTTATGTCGAAGAAATCGTCGAGACAAGAGGCGCTACGCACAATCTGTTGCCAGCTAATGAAACTTTTCTTTCATTTTGTTCTTGTTTTTCTGGCGTGACGTTTTACAAGAAGTCGACTTAGCACAGAAGTACATGTGACAGGTATTACTTGCAACCAAACTAATGGCTCTCAAGGTCTTTTTGAAAGAGCAGCGTACAAAGGTTGATGACAATGCCTTCCAGCAGGAACTTGCGAAATGTAAATAACTTGATATCCTTACAGAGAAGAGAATCATAAGAAAGAGAAGACTACCAGGAGAGGGGGCATAAGAATAAGATGCTGGATTGTCATTGCAGCAGGAGACCAAGAGAGCAATGTTAGATGTCTGGACCGTTTTCATATGGAGTTAGATACGAGAGGTAAGGCAGTGAACGACATTTTGATGACTTTTTTCTGCCGTTAAGCCAGACCATATTATTTGTGCCAACGACGAAAGAATACAGTTGTCTGTTACTAAGCTCACAGCTGTGTATGATGAGCTGTCTGAAGAAGACCTTTGTCTAGAAATACCACGTTTAAGTCGACACCTACACGCAGCGGAAATAAACTTGGAGGAAGCCAAGCACTGGACTGTACTGCAATTCCTACGGTTTATCATCAAGTGGAACTTTGTTGAATCATTGCCATATCTTACACTGACTCTAAGATTCTTTCTGACAATATGTGTTTCTGTGGCATCGTGTGAAAGAAGTTTCTCCAAAATGAAACTTATAAAAAATTACCTCCGGTCAACCATGAGCCAGTCGAGAGTGTCAGAAAAATAGATTTTGACCATGTCATTGATGTCACGTGCGAAATCATTTGTCACGTGCGAAATCAGCTACTGACGTATGATGATATTTTTAGTAATGTATTATTATATATTCTTTTGATTCACATCCATCTTGGATCTCACAAGGTTGTATAAGAATTAGTATTGATATTATTGAAGTAGATTTGATGTTTATTTGACTCATATGATGTAAATCTTTTGTGTATGAAGTGATTTAGATAAACTGTACCTTAATATAGAGGAAATCCACAATCCTGTTTGAATGATTAAACACAATTTTATTCCAACAAGTTGAGATGATAAATATAACAGTAACACAGAATACATGTACCAGTATTATATGATGAAACTTAATCAGTTGAGATTCTTCTATATCGTACTAAGCCGTAATCCTATCTTTAAGAAAGTGGTCAAAAACAGTCCTCACACATTAGCGCCCAAGCTAGAACTAAACTAACGATCTTCAACCCTCGTGCATATGACGTATTTAATGCTATGACGTAGTGTCTAGACATATACATGTTTTATTCCTAACACGGAAACATTTCGGGTTTAAGATTATTTCTTTTTAACTTTAGTTAATAATAATACAACCAATATAATTATGGAAATAAAACTACTTTTGTAACACTCGCCCCCCCCCCTTAAGACACAAAGGAATTACAGACAGTGTTAAGTATGGAATTCTTTGTAGAGTACACATAAAATGAACCGAATTCCCAAACTATTCGTAAGATTTAATTGACTATTGGACAATCTTTTTAAGATTAAAATGAACCATATATTACATATCCCCTTAATAACAAAGTCGTTATTATGGAATACCTTATCACATTATCTTAATCAATGATTATTAATTAAACATTTATTTATCAATTAATATTTACAATTATGATTATTGTGTGTACAACGTTGACCATAAAACTATTACCACCAATAACCAATTCCCATAGAATTGATATGAATTACCCAAATAATTGGAACCGATTAATAATTGATAGATAATTCTTTAGAAAGTTTAATTTATTTATAACCGATCACTGTATCATTAACTAATGATTTTCAGTTATTATATTATTATGATGTCTAAATTATGACATCAAGAATATTTAAAAATGTGATAATCTCAGCTGATTTAGCTTTTACATAGCATAAAATAAGACATCCAAATTGTAACATGACGACATAGAAAACAAACAATTTGCAAAACACATCAATAATCAATTGAACAAACACAAGTGTGGATGTATTCAAGTTAAATACCGGTGTGTGTGCAATTGATGTATGCAATAGTTACCTTTTACATTACAACGTATGATTGTTTCTAGTAGAATTTGAAGTTTTGTTCTGTAATGTTTCGTAGTGTAATAATTCAAAACATAGTTTAATTATTGTCATATAATACATGTTAATTAATACAATGAATGACATAAAAGAAAAAAAAACATTTCATGAGAAACTGACTTTTATCTTCTGGTTCACCAGTTACATGCGCGACAACGTGTCAGCGACCACATTTTGTTTACCTGGTAAATATACCACATTTAAATTATATGCTTGGAGGAATAAGCTCCAGCGAATAATTCTTTGGTTCTGTTTAACCCTGGAAAGGAAAACTAAAGGGTTATGATCAGTTAAAATATCAATTGGATATGGAGAACCATTTATATAAAAATCAAAATGTTTCAATGATAGAATTAATCCCAAAAGTTCTTTTTCTATCACACTATAGTTTCTTTGATGCTTATCAAATTTTTGAGAGTAAAAACTAATCGGGTGTTCCAGTGAATCATCACCCTTTTGAGAAATGACCGCTCCCATCCCTGTATCACACGCGTCAACGGTAATTTTAAAGGGTTTACTGTAATTGGGTGTTACTAATACAGGTGCCTCAGAAAGAACATCTTTTAATTTATCAAAGGCCTGGTGGCATTCATTAGACCATTTGAAAGTGCAATTCTTCTTTAATAGATTTGTTAATGGACATGCAATGGTTGAGAAGTTTTGACAGAACCGACGGTAGTATCCCGCCATCCCGAGAAAATTGCGGAGTTGTTTACAGGTTTCAGGAACAGGGAACTCACGAATAGCCTTCACCTTTGCATTTAGTGGTTTTACCAAACCATTTCCCACCATGTGACCTAGATACTCGATGGTTGCATCGCAGAACTGACTCTTAGTCAAGTTAATGGTGAGATTAGCATGAGTCGATTTCGTAAATAACAAATGTAGTTGATCTAAATGAGATTTAAAATCGTCACTAAGACAACAATATCGTCGAGGTATGCATGACATTTAGGAATGTCCTGAGTAATGGTATTTATTAACCGTTGAAAAGTAGAGGGTGCATTAACCATACCAAAGGGCATGACCTTAAATTTGTACAGTCCATCAGGGGTTACAAACGATGATATCTCCTGAGCCCTCTCCGTCAGTGGAATCTGAAAATACGCCGTTAATAGGTCAATTTTCGTCACAAACTTAGCATTACTCACTTGATCTATTAGATCGTCGATTCTTGGTATTGGATAGGAATCAGTTTTTGTCATTTTGTTTACCTTACGGTAGTCCACACAAAACCTCATGGATCCGTCGGCTTTAGGTACCAATACGCAAGGGGAAGACCAGTCACTACTACTAGGTGTAATAATGTCATTGTCAAGCATGTAACGAACCTCTTTACGGATGCATTCTAACTGGATAGGATTTAACTGGTAATGTATGGTTTCAACATATTGATATGGCACACTTGTTGCGATTTCCGTCTATCAGGGGTCTTTACAAGATAGTTAACCTCACTAAGCTTAGCCATAACCTCGCAGGGTCCTATAAACTTGGCACTCAGGGGTTGACCAGACAGTGGCGTCAGCATGAGAACTTTATCACCAGTTTGGAAGATACGGGTTCTTGCGTTGACGTCATAATAGACCTTCATCTTGTCTTGTGCCTGCAAAAGATTAGATCTGACAACTTTTAATGCATTATACAGTCTATTTTTAAAAATGTCCACGTATGTCAGTAGACCAGTATCTTCAGTGGATGATAACCATGTCTCTTGTAACAGCTTTAGTGGTGCACGAACTGTGTGTCCGAATACCAGTTCAAAGGGACTGAAACCAAGAGATTCTTGTACAGCCGCTCTGGTTGCGAAGAGTGCGAAGGGAATACCACGATCCCAGTCGTCGTTATGCTCGAAACAGAAAGTACGGAGCATGTTTTTCAATGTTTGGTGGTATCGTTCCAGTGCGCCTTGACTCTGTGGATGATATGCACTCGATACTGCATGACGAATACCCAGCCGTTCTAAGACTTGGCGAAATAACTTCGATGTGAAATTTGAACCTTGATCTGACTGCACGGTTTTCGGAAGACCATATCGGGTGAAGAATCCGATAAGTGCATCAGAGATTTTGTCGGCATTGATGCTACGTAGAGGAATAGCCTCTGGGAATCTCGTTGCCGAACACATAATAGTGAACAGATACTGGTGGCCAGCCTTAGTTTTAGGCAACGGACCGACACAGTCTATAATGATGTGACTGAAGGGTTCTGAGAATGCTGGTATGGGTCGTAGAGGAGCTACCGGAATGGTCTGATTCGGTTTGCCGACCATCTGGCAGACATGACATGATCTGCAAAACGATGTGACGTCACGACGTAGGCTAGGCCAGAAGAAATATGGAAGAATCCTGTTGAAGGTTTTCTGTATCCCTAGGTGACCCGCATACGGTGAATCATGTCCTTGCGGTATACATTGGGTACCACGATTTGATGTACTTCGCTGCATGTTTCATCGTTGTTTTCTTTCCCTCTCCATTTCCTCATCAACAACTCGTCCCTCAGGTAATAACCTGCGGCCATTGTTTCTAACTCTCCTTCATTCTTTGCTTCCTCTTTTAGCTTCCCGATCTCTGGATCTTTGCCCTGAGTAAAAATGAGTAGTTGTCTAGGCGACAAATTATTTTGATCAGTATGACTTGAGTGACCACCTAGAACATCCGCCATGAAGGTTGCTTGCAAGTCAATCTCTGGTGTTGGTTCTGGTTTCTTTGTCGATTCATCAGTCATCTGCTGTTTCTTCATAGCTCTGGTGATAACACATACTGAATTTTCAGTATTCTTACACTGAACAGAGTCTTTGGGTTCTTTAAGTACAGGATGTACCTGATTCTTGGCAATGTCACTTCCTAAAAGTAATGAAATGCCTCTGTAGGGAAATTTCTTCACTATCCCAACAATAACAGATCCAGTAAAGTAATTACTCTTCAACTGTATACGATGTAACGGTGCCGTGAGTGTTCCAGCCATAGTACTGATTAAGGCATACTGGCCTGTATGAGTCAATTTCGACGTTGGTACAGTATTCTTCAACAGTAGAGATATATCAGCACCGGAGTCACGTAGAATGTTAATCTTCCATTCTCTAGCTTGATTATCTATAGGTGACACATAGCTCTCGCTAACATCCGATAGCATGCACTCGGGTAGTTCTCTGCCTACTGAGTTTTGTGCTTCACTACTGCCTCCATATGTAAACGTTTTATTTACTGTTTGTTCATCTGTCACACTCCCTTTGGAGTTTAAACTAGAATGTTCAATAGCCTCGGTCTTCATTTCAAAGACTTTTTCCGACTTTGAGCAACTTGGACATGTGTGTTTCGCCATCTCCTCATGACAAACAGCAGATGTCTTTCTTTCAGCTTTAATTCTTTTGTGGGCAGTTTTGTTTATTTGAGTTTCAGTTTGTACGGCGATGTGTGATAAAACCACGTTGTTCTTGTTTTTAATGGGTCTTTTCTCTTTATGTAGACTCCAACAATTCTCTTTGATATGTCCATCTTTCTTACAGAATGTACAGGTAATTCTCTTTTGTACAAAACTTGAATTCTCTTGTTTATCGGCTTTTTGTTTACTTTTATCCTCTGTCGATCTTAACTTCCTCTCTGTATTACTGTTTTGAGTCCTCAAACTTGTTCTGTCATTTTGAAAGTAATGGCTATGCGGGTGAATAATGACGTATTCATCGGCTTTAACTGCTGCTTGTTCTGCTATTTCAATGCCACGATCAGCCAAATGAACTTTTATATCAGTGCGAATCTTCTCAGTAAAATCCTCCATCAGTATGAGATTATATAGTTTTTCAAAATCTTTATTCACATTCTTAGAACGTAACCATCGATCAAAATACTTTTTCTCTAATCTCAGGAAGTCAACATGTGAAACTTCTGGTTCCTTCTTGTACTCACGATATAACTTTCGATACTTTTCTGGAGTTAGAACATAACTCAATAGTACTCTGCTCTTTATTAGTTCATAATCATTGCATTCCTCTGGAGTCAAATTCAATACTCTATCTAGAGCCTTGCCTTTTGTTAGAGCTGAACGTAAAAGTACTGCTTTCTTATCTTCAGGAAATTTATAATCGATCGAGTTTCTATCGAAGACCATAAAGAACTCATCAATGTCCATGTTCTCCATGCTTGGTACATGCTTTTTAAACTTATATAGTTCCACATTATTTGTTTCCTGCATCGTATGAGTTGACGAACGAGACTTTGCCAATTCAATCCTTTCATTACTAGCGATTCTTTCTTTTTCCGATTCCTTCTCTTTCTCTGCTTCTATTCTTTTACCCTCCAATTGTAATTCTAACTTCTTCATTTCTAACTGGAATTTCATGTCCGCACTTAGTTCATTTCCATTCATTTTAATATCATGGTTATTTATATCTGTTTTCAGGGTTTCTGATACATTGAGAACCACTGATTCTTCATTATTCATAGTATTTTCTTCAAGCATTCTACCATGTCTTTTCAAACAGTCCTTAATTTCTTGAATTAATTTACTCCTTACTGGTGTAACTTCAGTAATGTCTATTCCCAAAGAGTTTGCCATCTCTTTTAACTGGGTTAATGACATGCTATTTAACTGTTCTGACGTGATAGCACAAATATTCAATTGCTCCAACGTAAGATTAGCTTCCGCCATGTTTTTATATTAATGACGTAAATAGAAGATAAAAAATTCAACTTTACCTTTCATAAAGTCCTTTGAAATATTTTTACACCACTGTTAATTTGTAGAAGATAAATTTTAAGGATGGTTGTATACAAAGCTGAAAACAGTATGTCAGAACACAGACAGTGCCTCCCACGTAGACAGAATTTGAATAAATATTTGTTGTAAATCGTTTTCACTAAAACAGTTGTATATTCTCAATTTCTTATACCTACAAACTTTAGATCCAGGACGCTAGCCCCCAATCTTTTGTCACGTGCGAAATCAGCTACTGACGTATGATGATATTTTTAGTAATGTATTATTATATATTCTTTTGATTCACATCCATCTTGGATCTCACAAGGTTGTATAAGAATTAGTATTGATATTATTGAAGTAGATTTGATGTTTATTTGACTCGTATGATGTGAATCTTTTGTGTAAGAAGTGATTTAGATAAACTGTACCTTAATATAGAGGAAATCCACAATCCTGTTTGAATGATTAAACACAATTTTATTCCAACAAGTTGAGATGATAAATATAACAGTAACACAGAATACATGTACCAGTATTATATGATGAAACTTAATCAGTTGAGATTCTTCTATATCGTACTAAGCCGTAATCCTATCTTTAAGAAAGTGGTCAAAAACAGTCCTCACACATTAGCGCCAAAGCTAGAACTAAACTAACGATCTTCAACCCTCGTGCATATGACGTATTTAATGCTATGACGTAGTGTCTAGACATATACATGTTTTATTCCTAACACGGAAACATTTCGGGTTTAAGATTATTTCTTTTTAACTTTAGTTAATAATAATAGAACCAATATAATTATGGAAATAAAACTACTTTTGTAACATTGACCTGTTTGCCGCAATGAAAACAAGAAGACATTCCTTCTAGGACTATAGTGTCGAAGGACATTCTTTTGGTCTGTGCATTGCCGTGTCGTGCATTTAGATGTTCTGAAAGTGAACAGTTGCATTTAAAAAAATCTTTGGATTTAAACTATTTGTTTTGTGGTATTGGATTCGGATTTTGTCTTGGATCATACATGTAAGCAGTAACGTAACCGGTCAGTAGAGTAAAGTAGAGCCTAGAGGTAGCGTATGTATGGAAATTTAGCTACACCTAATGTAAGTTGTATATTTACACTTGTATCATTCACTCACACGAGGCGTTCATAAAAATACTTAACACTCCAGGAACAGTAAAATATATAAATAAGTTTATTCACACACATATATTTTTATGTCCTCACAATTCATATGAATATCCATGCACGATGATATCTGTATATATATATATTCACTCAATAGCATTGCAATTTATCTCATCGAATTTACAGAATAGATTCACAGAGATCTCTCATATAATGTCCATTACAAAAACTCCACATAAAAATACAGCTCCTCTCTCTACAAAAGCTGAATGCCCATTACTCTACCAATGTCAAGTCTCGTAACCTTTCCTCCAATCTTTTCTAACCTAACACGTGAATTAACAACACAACTGCGTATTATTATAGTCTCCGTCTGCCTTTGCTATCCAAGGTCAAGGTCTACTCTTCTTTTCATTGGTTATCTCTCTTTGACCATAGACTATTTATTATGTTCTATTTCAATCACTGACACACCCCCCTTGCCCATAAATAAAATGACATTCATGGCATTTTTATATCCAAAACATAATTAATACATCCATATAAGTCATAAATCAATACATAGATTATGTTATATATAAATAAATCATACATGTAATAATATTTGTTAGTATAGTTTGTTAGTTATTGTTAGTAGACAATGTTAGTAAGTGTAATTATGTACAATGAGTTTGTGACTGTTTACATGGCTAATCTTGACAATATGTCAGGTATGTGATTGTCTGTCCCTTTAATACTTTGTATGTTAAACTGGTAATCACTAAGTTTCATTGCAAATTTATTGATCCTATTATTGTTCACGTTGCTCACATTGAAATTAATCAAAGGTTTGTGATCTGTAAATATTGTAAATTTACGACCTAACAAATATCTTCTTAGTTTAGCTACTGCTCATACAATGGCCAAACCTTCCAACTCAATTACAGAGTACTTTTCCTCTGCTTTTGTCAGTGATCTACTTATATACAATGCTGGTTTGTAAATACCCATAATTTTCTTTTCTTTTTTATTTACTATTTTCTTCCAGACAATGTTTCATTAAACATGCACCAAGACCTTGCCTAGAGGCATCAGTAGCTAAAATGATTGTATCTTTAGCTGAAATGGTAGTTAAAATTGGTTCTTTAGAATATAGTATTTTTAAATTTTGCATTGCTTTTTCACATTCTGAAGTCCAATTAATTTTTGTATTAGATTGACCTTTCCTTGTTAAATTTACAAGTGGTTTTACTATTTGACTGTAATTTTTAATGAAATCTCTATAGTAACCAAATAGTCCTAACAAAGCTCTGATTGTTTTTTTTGTTTCAGGCTTCTTTATGTTCAACATTTTTTCTTGCATCCTATCAATTGGTTGTATTGCCTGATCTTTAAATTTATGTCCTAAAAATTCAATTTCATTCTGAGCTAATTTCATCTTTTGTGGTGAAATAGTTAGATTATGTTCAGCTAGTATTGCTAACAATTCTTCTAAAACTTTCAAATGTTGTTCCCAAGTCTCAGTGAATATGCAAATATCATCTACATAATGAACAATATTGGGATGTCTAGGTATTATTTTGCGCATCATTTTAGTAAATGTTGCAGTACTATTAATCAATCCGAAAGGCATTACATTCCATTCATATAATCCTTGATCTGTTGTAAATGCCGTGTATTGTTTAGATTGTTCCTGCATAGGAATTTGCCAAAATCCTCTAGTTAAATCTAAGGTAGAGAATATTTTTCCTTTCCCTATCTCATTAACAATGTCTTCTATATTAGCTAAGCCTTCCTGCATTCAGTTTTCGATAATCACAGCATAATCTAATGCTATTATCTTTCTTCTTTACTATCACCATAGGTGACGAAATTTGTGATATCGATTTGCGTATCAGCCCTTCTTTTAACAATGTATCTAACTCTTTCTCAACATTTGCTTTCTGCATTTGGGGTACCTGATATACTTTGGCTCTAAAATGTGTTTCATCATTTAATTCTATACAATGTTCTATTGTCTCTGTATGACCAGGTTTGTCTGAAATTACTTTTTCAAATTTCTTTAATATTTCCTTCACTTCTTTGATTTGTAATTCTTTTAAATGAGCTAAAGAAATGTCTTTATAGCTTTTAGTATTGCTATTTTGTAGTACATTACAATTTTGCACTTGTGAAACATTTGTGTCATCATTCAGTTTTATCACTACATAATCTTCACTACTATTTTCAGACGTCACATTATGTTCAATTTTGTTAATGTTTTCAGCTGTCACTGAATATTTTCTAAGATCATTGATATGAAATTTTCTTATAGAGTCTTTTACAGAGATTTCATATGAAACTGTATTAATTCTTTTTTTAACAGTATATGGACCATGCCATTCCTTATTACTATTTGTTGGTGTTGGTGAAAAAACCAATACTAGATCATTAGGTTTCAAGGTTCTCAAATACCTATGTTTGTTTTTTATTTCTCTTTGTTTTTGTCCTGACATTTTTAAATTTTCATTGGCTATTTTATTTACATAACCAAGTTGAGATTTTAAATCTTCAATATACTCTTCTGTATTATACTCAATGTCATCATTATCAAGTATTGTATTTTTGAAATTGTCCAAAGGACTATTGGCTTGTCTTCGAAACATTAGTTCAAATGGTGAATAATTAGTTGTCTGGTGTATAGCATTACGATATGCGAACAAAAGCATAGGTAAATAAACATCCCATTCCTTAGGCTTATCTATACAGCATTTTCGGATCATTAGTTTAATTGTCTGGTTAAATCTCTCCACACATCCATTCGACTGTGGATGATATCGAGTGGAAAATATCTGGGTTATTTCTAGCAATTCATGGAATGCTTTAGTTAAATTGGAAACAAACTGTGTCCCATTGTCACTTAATATGTCCATAGGAAAACCATACTTTGTAAATACGGACAACAAAGCCGTACAAATGCGTTCAGATGTTATGTCTTTCAGTGGAATAACCTCTACCCATTTTGTGGCTAAGTCAATGATAACTAAAGCAAATCTGTTTTTATTAGTTTTAGTCATTGTCATGGGACCTATTATGTCTATTGCAACCTTATGAAATGGTATTCCTATCACATTAAATTCTTGAATGGGAGCTATGTGAGTAGATAGTTCTTATTTTTTCTTAAACAACTATTACAACATTCTTTTATGTGATGTTGAATGTCTCTTTTCATTCCCTTCCACCAAAAATTTCTTTTTACTGTATGGTACGTCTTATCTGTACCTAAATAGTGGTTTACTATGTCCAGCTACAATTATTGTATTTACTAATGTCTTGGGAACTATTATCTGCTCTTCTCTGTTATGCATTTGTGTATCCATATTGAATCGAATAACTATTCCATTCTTTATTTCTATACCTTTATTCTGTTTGAATTCACCTTCTTTAGTATTTGTTTTATTTTCTAACAATTTATTTATATAGTCATCTTTTTTCTGTTCAGCTTGTAACAATTGATGAGTTATTTTACCCATTTCAAGCACTGTTTTTTCATTATGCTTTACAGTGTTTATTTCAGCAAATGTTTGTTTCTCTACCTGATTCTTTTCATGATTACTTATTTCTGGTTTATATGTCTCTTTCTTGCTAATAGCTACAGTTAAATGTTTGTTTAAGACATCTTTTATGTTTTCATAGTTATCCAAATGATCATTTGCTATCTTTAAAGCTTTATTATGATTTCTGACATGCTGAGTCAAAATTATAGATTTCAATTCACCAGGAACATTCAATTCATTACACACATTTTCAAACTCATCTATGTATTGACCAATTTGTTGAGTACCATTCCAATTATGGAAGTTATTTTCTTTACTTTTTAGTTTCACAGGTTCCAACATGTTTATCCATTCATGTGATTGAACATTATTTGACTTCAAAATGCATAGATTTTGAGATAGTGGACTGATGGGATCAATATTGGTTGCATTCATTGGTTATTGGTTGATAAGTGGAGCGGTGCATTTGGGCATTACGACAGCTTTTACTTTCCCTGCGATCCAAGGGGTGTCAATTAAAATATTTGCACATTTGCATGTAATGGAACTCCCATCACCTAGTGTAATTACTTCTATGTCATCAATATATTGATCAGACTCAACTAGATTAGCTTGTACTATTAAGCACGAGCACCCAGTATCTCTCAATGTCATGGTCTGAATATGATTAACATAAGAAGGGAACAAGTATAACTGTCCACCTGCTTCATGTATGTTAGTTAAGTATTTTCCAGTATTAGATTTTGGTGCTACAGTTGAAAAATTGTTACTTTGAGAAAAGTTACTGTCAAACAATTGTTTAGGTTCAGTTTGTTGGCCCTGAAACGGTGATGAACAATCATAAGATATGTGCCCATAACCCTGACAATTATAACATCTTAGTGATGTAGGATTATCATTGACCCTATTGCCATTGCCTCTAGACTGATTGTAAGAACCCCTACTATTATTGCCACTATAATAGCCTCTGTTGTTGTTACCTCTAGTTTGTTTAAAGTAACCTCTATTATAATTATAGTAACCTCTATTATTGTTGTTACTTCTATTGAAAAATCTACCATTATTTTGGTTATTAGAATTAGTGTTTCTTGTGGGTGACAAACTATGTCTTCTGAAAGGATAGTTAGTGTTCCTAGCATTACTCCTATTTTGGTTTCTTGGTCTGTTGTCCTGATTTTGATATGCGTTGAAAACATTCAAGTTGTTTTCAAAAGCATTCAAATTATTTGTATCTTCATTTTTACTAAGTGCCACACCAGGATGAATGTCCTTGTAATTATTTAAGGCTGTTTTCAATTCCTCTACATTTCTAATGTTTCTTTCTTTAAGATATGTAAATAGTTCTGGAGTGGCCATTGTGAGAATTTTATCAATAATTATCATGTCTAATATATGTCTGGGATTATTTATGTCCACTTTACTTAGTGTTAACCATTTTTCTAGGTATTGGCTTATGTCATTAATGAACCTATCAGGGTTGTCACTAGCTTCCAGTCTAACCTTATGAAATTGTTTTCTATAATGATCAGGTGTAAAATTATAAAAAATGAACATTGCTGCTTTTATTTGATTATATGTTCTACCAATTCCTTCACCTACTGCTTTTAGACCCTTTTCTTTAATTGCTTCTAATAATTTAGCAGCCCATTTATCTTTTGGTAAGTTATTAGCTATACAATTTTCCTAAAAAATAGATAAGAAACTATCTAAATTATTTTCATTTCCATCAAAGGGCTGGACATTAAATTTGTTATTAACCTTATGATGGTTGTAAGATTCTGTGACCTTCATTTTTCCTAACTCTAATTCAGTTTCATACCTTTTATGTTCTAATTCTGTGTGTTGAGCTATTCTTAGTTTCTCAATTTCTTGAGCTCTTAAGTCAATTTCTGTTTGTTGAGCTATTTTTAGTTTTTCAAATTCTCTATCTTCAGCTCTTTTATCTCTTTCCTTATTTTCTATCTCTTTTTCAAATTCTCTATCTTCAGCTCTTTTATTTCTTTCCTTATTTTCTATCTCTTTTTCAAATTCTCTATCTTCAGCTCTTTTATCTCTTTCCTTATTTTCTATCTCTTTTTGTTCTTGTTTTTTGTGCTAAATTCCAAGCCTGAACTTTTTCTTCAATAAATTTCATCATGTCTTTTTTTTCTATTTCATATTCCATAGCTAATTCTTTAGCCCTGGCATACATTTGTGCATTAATTTCAAACGAAGCCATTTTTTATTTATTTTTTTTTATTTTATTTGTCCAGTGTTATTATGTATTTGTTATTACACAATTTTTAAAGAATGTTTTATTTATTACACAAATTACATTTATTTGTACTGTGACCAACTTAATCATATACTGATATGATTAATAACACATATTCTATATATTAGTTATACTAAAATGTGACCCAATGATAATCAAAGCTTGATGACTTACATGATTATTTGTTCACATTTATATTTTTATAGAGTTCGTCAAAGCTTGATGACTTATATGACTAGTCTCTTTCTTGACCTAATCACACTAAGTTCCTACGGTAGGACAATAAATGTGCAATGATAAAATAATTTATTTACTCACCATAAATTACTTGAGTCAAATGAAAGTTCAACTTCTGGACCACCCCAAAATTTACTATGTGTTACAAAGCTTATTTTATGACTATTTATACAATGTACTGAATCTGTATGTGCGCAATATTATGTTACCTCACAACTATGTTATTTCATCTTATAAAAGAATTCAAAAATTAATTATATTATTTACAGTATCCAAAGTTATTTGCATAAAAATTATTTCTTAGTACCCTGTCATGCTAAGACATTATCTTACACATAATGGATTTGCTCTAACAAGTTTACAAATTTAACATATAAAATGCATATGAACACAAAACAAAAATAATTGCTGTTTTAAATAGACAATACTAAGAGGAATTCAACAAAAGAATTACAATATATAAACATTGACCAAACAATATGATGTTTTAATAACAATACAACAATTATTTACGATCACAAACAAGACTTACACAGCTAACGACTATATTTGTAAATAAAACAAATATCCCTATAGAATCATCTACATTAAAACCTTGAAAAGAAACAGAATTAGAGTAAAGACAGAAGTAAAAGTATTCAGGTCTTAACATAGACTACCTCCAACCTCCCACACATATATATTGTATACATATAACATGAAATTATCGTATTTAACAAAGTAACATAAGAAAGAAAAGATAGTAATGATCAGTGTCAGTTTCTTCAATGACTTGATGTTATGTTACACAATATTCCGACTATGAAGAGTCTGAAAGTATATCCATGTATGACTAGCATACGGTAGGCACACTATGACGTGTGATCTGTCTTCACTTCACGTGAAATCTGCCATCTCCGATGTGGACTGGATGTTTAAAATAGGTACTGTGTATATCACAAGATCTTTACATCTGACTTCCGGCTAATCTGTTTACTGACATTCAATGTCACGTCGGGATGTATATGTATAATAAAACAATTAGTCAAAGTTGAAGTTGAACTGCAGTTATGTTGAAACAAGGAGACGTCCAATCACAACAGTGCGCCGCCATTTTGTTTATCTAGTGTCCGCCATCTTGTGTGACGTCATTGCTTCACTTCATAGCGTATTGTAAAATGTTACAGAGTCTAGATTCAGAAGCTTTTTGTTTAAAAATGTTCTTTGCGTGATAATTCAATTTTTCATGATCAACGATTGATCACAAAGAAATTCATACGACAGCTCTCCACGTTCCACGTAATCCAAATATAATCTTGAAAAAAGTTTATTAATTCCAGCGTCGGCACCTTTGAAAAATGCAATGTGGGTTGAGATGTAGAGCGCCACAAGCACCCACCTTTTTGTTGCTTGTTGTGCCGCCTATGTATCTACTGACTTTTACAAGTCTTACTGCAGTGTCTCCGTTTCCTGGTATCCTGAATATGGCTTTATACAGTGTTGATTAAATCTTGATTAATATCTTTAGAAATCGTCCATTAAATTCTGCCATCCAACAGCAAATCATATATTTTCTGAGAGATGTTTTAGCGTTCTCTCTAACGATTTTATGACCAGGTTGACTGGTTGAATAGTTTGCTGAATAGTTTGCTTGAGAGAGTTGACAATTTGAAAATCAGACTTTACCTTCTAAGATTTGTTCTTGTGGAAGCATTTCATTATGTTGTAGCGTAGTAGTTTAGTAGTTGCCGTTCACCGCTGCGACCAGTTGTAAGTTGTATATTTACACTTGTATCATTCACTCACACGAGGCGTTCATAAAAATACTTAACACTCCAGGAACAGTAAAATATATAAATAAGTTTATTCACACACATATATTTTTATGTCCTCACAATTCATATGAATATCCATGCACAATGATATCTGTATATATATATATATATTCACTCAATAGCATTGCAATTTATCTCATCGAATTTACAGAATAGATTCACAGAGATCTCTCATATTATGTCCATTACAAAAACTCCACATAAAAATACAGCTCCTCTCTCTACAAAAGCTGAATGCCCACTACTCTAGCAATGTCAAGTCTCGTAACCTTTCCTCCGATCTTTTCTAACCTAACACGTGAATTAACAACACAACTGCGTAATTATTATAGTCTCCGTCTGCCTTTGCTATCCAAGGTCAAGGTCTACTCTTCTTTTCATTGGTTATCTCTCTTTGACCATAGACTATTTATTATGTTCTATTTCAATCACTGACACCTAACCATTCAGCATAGGGTCAAGTGGGGTCACTGGGGTGACATTTGAACGGACCGCTCCGGGTGACCTTTACTCTAGCTACGCCACTGACTAGTGGTTATGCCAGTCAAAATGACGGAGAAACGAATGACTATAATGTGATTTGTTAAGAGAGAATAAAATAAAATTACAATAAAAACTGCAGTGAGAAAGTTTCTTTCGATATTTAGTGTTTTTTTAATTGTTTCTGGTCACCCTGGTCCTGGCACATACATAAGAATTGTTGATGTCAAGCTTCTGGTAAAAAATGTAGCGAACAGTTGTGTTGACTTGACCTGTTATTAATAGGCCTAATATTAAATTAACAATACTATCAAGAAGATAAAAAACACAAATACCAAACAATAAAAAAGTAAATATTACATTATTAAAAAAAGGTACATAGATCTAATAATATTTCAATACAATAAAATGTGTAGTAAGAAAGTTTGTTCAGTATTTAATTTGTGTTCTTGCTTATTGTATCAATACAAAAGAGTATTGAGAACGTTTCTTTTGGTATTTTGTTTTGTTTTGAAATATTATTTTCTAGTTTTGTTTTATTATTTACCTTTTTATTGTTTGGTATTTGTAGTGTTTCTTTTTTTTTTAGATAGTTTATCATTGTTAAGTTAATTTAATATTATTAATAACAATTCAACACAACTGTTCGCTACGTTTTAATACTAGAAGCATGACTGCAACAATAAATATGCATATGCCAGGGTCAGGGCGACCGAATTTAAAAACTCTTTTTAGAAAACCAAGACAAGCCTTTCGGCTCTTGTGTCCAGGGCTTAACGTTAAGGATTGAGTGAATTCTGTCCGGGCTCCAGCCACCCCACGACACGCCGAAGGCGTGGCGGGCCGTGTAACAGATAAGGTTATCGTTGTGGCTCGCCCGTATACCTGCACTGTCACCCGGTAGCGCAAATCCTATACTATAAGTACAGGCATCCAGGCATCGGTTGGTTCTCGAGACGGGAATGCAACGTCCATTGCTTCCTCCCCACCGAGACCCCATGGCCTCTCGGCAGTGCAATAGATCTCGGACCCGCTGCGGGGGCTGTCCCCCACGCGTTCGCCCGCCGGTGTATTCTTAATGGCTGAAGACTCACCTATTTCGTCAGCAAAATTAGCGTATTTACTACATATTTCGTTGTCTGTCTGTATTCTGTAACTGTCGTCTGCGCATAGAACTGTCACCAACGGGATATGCGCTATATAAGCACCGTTATTATTATTATTATTATTATAATGTATCGGCGGTTTACACACTACGCCAGTCTTTGGGGAACATGGGTGCAGTAGTGGGTCAGGGCGACCAGAAACAAGTAAAAAGAACAAAAACTAAATACCCAAAAGAAACGTTCTCATTCCAGTTTTTATTGTATATATATATATATATTATTGTATATTTTTTTCTTTCTCTCTTAACAAAACACATTGTGGTCATTCATTTCTCCGTCATTTTGACGGGCATAACCACTAGATAGTTTATCATTGTTAATTTAATATTATTAGTAACAATTCAACACAATTGTTCTCTACGTTTTAATACTAAAAGCATGACAGCAACATTTTGACGGGCATAACCACTAGTACATAAAAAAAAAGGCCAAAGATATTAACTTAACAAAACTACAATTTTAACCAGGACGAACAATATTAGAAAAGAGTAAATTAAAAAAAAACATTCGCGTTCAACTGGGGTAAAATGGGGTACTTAAGGAAAAAAATCTTCTATATTGACAAAAAACATCAAAATGAAAACAAATTTAGCTGAAAATAAAAGAATACAACATTGACAACATTGTAACAAAGCACAAACACCATAGAATGTCATTTTTTTAATTTATTGAACTTTAAAAAAAAGACATGGGGTTCGGCATGGGGCATAATGGGTCATGGTAAGAACTTGTATAAAACCATAAAAAACATCAAAATTATTCACTATTAATACACAGTTCACATATAAAGTTTGATTTTTATTTATTTTTTTCGAGCAAGTCTTCTTAGTTCAAAGGATGAAAGACCAAATGGCATTTTCTCCATCTTCTGCCTAGTTCAGATTCTTGTTCAATCATGTTCAACAGAAAACACAATTTTAAATGCACCTAGGGCTGAAAAAAATAACAGGCCTAATTAGAAATTGCATTCACAAATAAAAATAATTTCATATTTACAGGCCAATTTTGAAATTTCATTCACAAAAACTAAATATAAAAAAGTTGTATGGGAAAGAACCCCATTTTGCCTCACTGAAACTACCCCATTTTGCCCCATTGTGGTGGGGCACAATAAAATGCATTAAGCATGCAACATGCTTGATTTTATTGTTAAATTAAAGGCCATATTTGTCGACAATAAGATATTATTCAGAAACAATAAAAGATTTAGTTCAAAACTTTAATTATTCAGTATCAGTTTCTTAAGTCGTAAGTTAAAAAAAATAGATGAAAAAGATGCGAAAATGTATATTTACCTTGTAACAATAATTCTGCGTGAAATGTGGACTATAGCTTAAGATGGCGTCGTCTCGTATCGTGTTACTTCAAATCCAATCATTTGCGATAGTTTTTGAGGCTCTGAAAGGGGTGTATTTGCAAAACCCCATTTTACCCCAATACCCCGTTTTACCCCAGTTTCCCCTACAGTATACTATAATTGAATAATAATAAAAAAAAACAACGGCTGAACCTCTCCCCTCTCATAACAGCGCACCGTTCCAAGCACTAGGCCAGGAATACTTCGTTAAAAACAGCAGTCTATACATTTAAGATGCGCAGGCAAATATTTTTTAATGCGCAAAAAAAATGCGCAGTCGAATTTAATTATCAGCGCGCATGCCGTGTACGAACAAAGTGTGCTATTCGTACACGGGTGTACGAATAGACACTTCCTTCAATTAAACTCGTGAAGCGTGTCATCAAATTTAAATGTTTTAATTTTAGTTTTTTCCTCAAAATTCTTTCTTTACGCTACGCCGCACACTGTGCCATAGGTTTTTTCATTGCCTACGTTTAGCCTTAGCCTAAGTTGAGGCCTGCACCATAGGTGGTTTGTTTTGTTTCATCATTACCATTAGTTAAGCATTTACTATTAATTATTAATTATTTTATATGACAAGCAGCTCAATATTGTGCGTTCACACACGGACATAACCAATCAGAGTTGAGTTCTATTTTTAGTAGCCTACACCAGCTGCCTTGTAGATTTCCTTGGCGCCAGCCTACGTCAGCTGACGTCTATTTGTCTAGTATTTGTAGTTCATCAGAGCTAATTTATGTTGCTAGTACATTAATTTAGACAAAATCGATTCAAAACTAAAAATTGCATTAAAGTTATCGGTAGGCCTACTTCTAAATAAAGTACGATGCTACATTTTGTCATATAATAAAGTAAAATTAATATAAGCCTCATATTTATTATAATTCATTCATAAGTCTGAAACTTGATAATGCGCTTGATAAAGTTTTTATTAGATATATGATATAGGCACAGGCCTATATTATATAGACACAAGACCATAGTCTATAGCCATGATAGTAATAGGCAGGCCTACTTCAAATAAAAATTTAAATTAATAATAGAAATATAAAACCTATACAGTTAGATATTATAGATAGGCCTACATTTCCAACTATATCTATATCTCATTTATCTTTGTAAATGAATTAAAAGGAAATTTATGCACTTTTGAACGCTTGAAAATGGGATCTATTTAAGTTAGGGGTCTATATAAAAATGAAAAAAAAAAACTGACTGAAATTTTTTGTCACAGGCATTAAAAACAGTATAACTAAAAACCGTTTGAGATATCACTCTATTTGGTACAGTTATTGGTTATGTAGGCCTAACATTATTAGAACTATGTTTTCATTATGTCGTTTGTGCTATAATAGTAATTGCCCTATAATTATAGGATATAATATAAAAAAATATATATTATATAGGGTCCATATATATAAATTATATATTACTTAATTGGTATTACAATTCTAATTACACTCAATCACTTTTACTCAACAGAAACACATATATATATATATATATATATATATATATAATATATATATATATATATATATATATATATATATATATATAGAACAACAGAAACACATATATAGAGAACAGACTCAATTTTTTTCAAGGGTTTAAACAATAAAATAATTCAAAATTTATTTGTAATAAAAATGTCCTTTCATCACATTTTGAAAAATTCTTAAAGTTAAAGGATGGTAGAACACAAATTTTGTAACTTTTCAAAAACTCATAAAAAATTTACTGATAGTACGGCATACAAGATACTTATATCAAAATGAAGGGGAATCATAGCTATATTTATATAAACAGTTTTCTTTTACATAACATATGTATTTAAAATACATGTATGATTAGAATAGGGCAGGGGTTCATAAAAATAAAAAGCGTCATTTTTTAATACCGTATATACTCGCGTATAAGTCGTACTTTTTTTACCGAAAATTTCGACAAAAAGTAGGGGTGCGACTTATACACCCGACACTGTTTTTAAAAAGTTCGAAAAACATCACTACTCTGTCATAAAGTTTCTTACATAACCCGTATAGTTGAGTGTACTGATGTAGAATTACTAGGATATGCCTAGGCCGACATTTTACATTTAGAAAACTTTTGTCTGTGTAAATATTACTATCTATATGTAACTGAAATTGAAATGGACAAATATTTTAGTTTTTTCTGACATCCACCCTCTTTTCTTTTGAACTTTTGGGCCGATTGTATATTGCCAAAACGTAGCGTAAGTTTAAAGGTGGCATTTTTGTAGGCTTATTGAACGCAAATTACAGTATGGAAAGAATCGCAAATGTATGAAAGCCTGTCTTAAAGCGTAAGATGCGTTTTATTTAGTATTTAAGGTCTAGGCTTATAGGCTATATCCTACTAATAAGGCAGTGTTGAGCATTCCGATAAGACCGCCTAAGGTCTAGGCGATGTTTCCAAAAGTACGATCGGCAGATGGACGCGCGAAATGTCAATAGTGACAATAGTGTGTTTTATTTTTCATTAGTTGCATGTAAGAGTTGAAAATAAAACACAGCTTATTATTTGTAGATCGCGCAAACGCACTTGAAATCATTACAGACAATGTTAATGGTAATTAGGACACATGTATAGCGCGTCATAAATGCCGGCGCCTCCAAGTCTCCAGTCTAGGCGACATTGAGTCTAATGACGTACTTCAAAGACTTTTTTATGTGTGGGATAGGAACTTGTGTAGGGAAAGACTTAGATGAAGAAACACATACCTTACTTTCCCATCTCACTAATGTCTATAGGCCTATTGATCGGTTGTTTAAAATAAATGAAGCCCTGCCTTTATTCGATTATGTTTGCCTTATGCACGATTAAAACCATTTTTTAAGGAAAGTTTCCAAACTAAGATGAATATTTAGTAACTTTTATGTTTAAAAGTTATGCATTTTTGAGATATTAAAAGGCAGTATAACCCGGGAAGTCGGGGTGCGACTTATGCGCGGGTCAATGACAACATATAAGAAAAAAAAACTTAAACTAGGGGTGCGACTTATACACCGGTGCGACTTATACGCGAGTATATACGGTAATTTTTTTTTTTAATAAATAGTTACTCCTATTTAGAGCATATAGTTTCAGAACTTTAAATATTATCATAAGTTTTATGCCTAGCAATTCCAATAAATATCATGTTGTTCAGCCAAACATAAACACATTATTACAATGGTTTAAATTGTAGCCTACAGATTTTCAGGATCTTTAGGTTACCTTAACTATAATTAATACATAAAAAATAAGATAAGATAAGATTGCTTTATTGATAAAAAAAAATGGAAATTTAATTTGATTACATAAATTCCATCTTTCAGCATACTTAAAACAATATTAAAGAACCATTTTTATGCAACCACAATAGACATTCACGCAAACTATCATACCATTTATCATACAAGAAAAAAGTAGGCCTATCATTTAGGAGTCAGCTATTGAGCCATTGTATTTCCTGGCTGAAAGATGATTCTTTTGAAAGAGTCTCACTGATAGTGGAACAAAAGAGTTCCTAAATCTATCTGTTCTTGCCCTTATTGAGAGAAGCCGACCACTTCGACTAGGTATTATGCAACTATCATGAACTATCATGAAACATTAAGCTACCACTGACTACCAGTATTTAACTTAAATTGAGGATGAAAACATGTTTGTTATCTATAGGGCCTACCTATATTTTATATGTGAAATTTATCATTCAAGGTATGATTAATTATTACCCAGGGAAATGATGGATAATTTAGCTATTAAAATATACATTTGAATGAACAAAATTATTGAATGTAAATAAATAAATATAAAAATAATACATAACCAGAAAAATGTGTAGGCTATTATTAATTAATTTATTTTGCAAAGCGACACTAGAAACAAAGTAACCATATAGTGTAAAACACCAAAGAAATAGTAAACATTTGATCATTTAAAATCGAACACTAGTAAAAAAAATTAAGAACTTAAACCAAAAATTAACAATTGAGTAAAAACACTTGAAATGTTCTATTAGTCATTTGTATCTACATTATCTATCAATTTATATTACTTTGCTAAGTTAAAAAATGTTAGCAAATGGACACAAAATAGTGGTGTGAAATATTAATAATTAGCGATTACAGCTATACTGACATCACCATAATATTAAATGACGGTAAAAAATCTATTAGGTATGTGCACATGATTAATTAGCAAACAAAAATAATTCATTAGCAAAAAGCATTTAAAATGTCACATTTACATTTCAATATAAATTATAAATAACATACAAAGTATCTCAATGTTGAAATCTATGAATATTTTCTTTGTTTACATTTACTAATTACTGTTTACAGCCAACAGTGATGCTGACAGTGTTTCTGCAAGGATTGATGGTAGAACACAATCAAACAATCTTTCATATGATAAAG
This sequence comes from Anisus vortex, assembly GCA_949126835.1. NCBI lineage: Eukaryota > Metazoa > Mollusca > Gastropoda > Planorbidae > Anisus > Anisus vortex. The sequence goes on along the minus strand of OX421494.1, from coordinate 36,891,600 downwards.
CAAAACAATTGAAATTTTAGGCATAAATGAATAAGATTAGATATTTATAATTTATATTAATGATCTACCAAATTGCATCAACACAAGAACAAAAGTAAGATTATTTGCCGATGATTGCATAAATTATAGAATAATAATAATAAAGACAAGAAGAGACAGCAAAATTTTACAAAAAGACCTAGATGAACTACAAAAATGGGAATCAAACTGGAATATGACAAAATATGTCTTTTCACCCAGAAAAATGCCAACTAATAAGGGTATCCAAGAAAAAGAATCAAATAATAACAAACTGCTTCATTCATGGTAAAGATGTAGTCTAATGCTAATTATAGTATAAAAGATGTAGAACATACTACAATAAATTCAATTAGAAAAAATACGTATGACCACCATTAATCATGTCAATGAGTTAATAATGAAGGCTTAATTATTGTCCATATACAGAAATGGTACAGAACAACCAATAAAAATGTTATGACTTAGAATGACTAGTTTACATTTTACATATATACTGTCAACACTTATGTGGGTACTGGAGTAATTGATTCAGACGCCATTTTGAACAGTTTGCTATACTGGCATATTTAAGAGTTGTCATTTTTGGCTCTTGTGTTACAGGCTAGGTTTACATGCCATAACTATGCTCAAAGTTGTTTAAATTACTGCCAGACTCATAGTCATGATCAGCAGAACCACCTGCACGAGAAATAATGGGTTGGTTCCCACTCAACGATTCGAGCGAAAAGACTTTCTCATTATTATCCGGCTTTGACAGCCTTTCTTCCTTTTTTATTTTTCTCTTCGACGCATTCTTCTTTGTCGACAGAAAGACACGGCGTTGTGTTGTAATCCTGGTATTTGATGACTGAATAGGAGATTTTTGCTCACACAGTTGTCTCTTTTATTCATTGGCAGAAATCCATGAACGTATTCTACTCATTTGATTGTGAATGTCAGTCGCATTATGAACATTCACTTTTGACAGGATAAAAGCCCAGTCTTCTTTTAGTTTGGCAACAGTTGACTGGAAATTATCTTTTTTATCACTCAATTGAAAATGGCTTAATATTTCCTCTGTTTCATCCAGGTCAACTTGCCTGGTTGACAGGATGACTTCTTCATGCTCAACAGCATCATTCTCAATAAGGCACTCTTCTATGTCATTGTCATCTTTACTGACATTCTTGGCTAGTGCAGCAGACCTCTCTTCTATATCACTACTTTCAGTTTCAGTCTGGAAATTTTGACATTTACAAGAAATAAGAGGCTTACAGACCGTCACCACTAGATGTATATGTTTGCAAATAGTGCTGTGTATACCAGCATCAACACAGCTGCATACAAAAGTGTGCACACATACGCCACAAGGTTCACAGCGCAGAGCACACAAAAGAGTGTTGTGAGGGACTACATCACTTTGTTCAACAATGTAGACCTCATTTGTTCCTTGCACAGCAAACAGTTTGTTTGGTTCAATGGTCTGAATGATTGTTAGATCTAAATTAATACGTTTTATGTCTGTTCCAAATATTTAAAATATGTCTTGTCCACTTGCCTTTGTGGATTTTTAACAGACGGTCATTCATTTTTTATCTCAACAATCTCAGTAGGGCATGAATGCACTTGTCCATTCTTTTCACTTTTTTACCACCTATATGGACATGCTTAAGTACTCTGTGTAGCGCCTCCAAATGCATATTATGATGAACCTGCAAACCAAGCCTATAACACAATGCCCAAAGATGAGGTCTGTTTGCATATTCTCTGCCAAAGTATATAGCAAACTGTTCTACTTTAGGGTCCATGGAAGCCATGTTCATAAACTGGCTTAGCTTTACCTGAAAAACCTGAGGATCCATTATACCCATAAGTGCTCGAAGTGTCTTGTATATGGTGGCTTTCAAAAGACCATCTCCTTTAATTTTTACAAGGTTCTTCCTCCATGCCCTATCTACGTGCCAAGTGCACAGAAGACGGTGAGCTGGCAAACCCATAACCTGATACCAGGCATTGCTATATACTTCTGTGTCATCAGTCATCAAAGTGGCATTTTCCATTTGTTGACCTGTACAGTTTCTGAATACAGATAGAAAAACGTTCATTGTCAACTCATTGACACGATTACTGAAACAGAAACATGCTGGGAAACCTTCACCATGTTCATCAATCAACATGATTGTGGTCAGCTGGTAGTCATACGCATTTGTACCATGGGTCGAGTCCATGATGGACACTTCTTTTATGGGTTGGTACAGCCGCTTTAACCCAGCTATTTGGGCCTCACTCATCAAAACAAGCATAAAATCATCACCAGCTAATCCCCACACATTATCATGCTCCCCTTGAAATTTAAAATATCTAACCATACTCCTGTCTCCATCTAGCCTGTTGTGCTCAATCCATGCAGAAACACTTTCTGCATCATTGCTACTGTAAACAATACCTTTGGTTAAATTAAAATCCCTAACAATGTTCTGAAGATCTTTTTTGGACAGAAAATGTAGCCTGGATACTGAGCTATTGTCCCCGCTTAATTGTATCTGATCAATCACCTCTTCAAAGGGAAGCCCCATAGCCAGTAGTCCAGCAATTTTGGTGCGCTGATCCCTCGTGAGTGGCTGATGTGCAACTTCTATTTCATGGCCAACATGATCAGGAAAGAAACTTACACTGACACTTCCTACAAAGTAAAGATACATAAAGACACCTGTGTTAGACATAGTTATTTATGAATTCTTTAAAAAAAAAAAAACACAAAACAAATATTACTTTTGACCTGAACAAAAATACAGGTATGTATACCCCTGTACTGACCTGAATGAGAAATGGAAACTTGTATAGATGCTGGACAGTGAGATCCAATTTTACATGAACCTTGAACTTTGATGTGCCTTATGCTGCGACCATGTTTTCTGTAGGAACCACTACGATGACATGTGTATGTACGTCGAGTGACATTACCAAATTTTCTATCACTTTGAGACTTCACAAATGAAGATTGTGTTGTTATTTCCAAATGATTTTTCCATTTAGAAAACTCTGAAATTGAAATAAAAATAAATTGTTCAAATTCAACATTAAACAAAAAGCATTTTGGAAAGAGATTTTTTTTAGGTACACTTTTTATTAAAATAACCAATGACGCATAAACCATTTGTGCACTCTTTGCCTATTTAAATTTAACCCACCCCCTCCACTCCATACTTTGCACCCACCACACCTCATTTCCATAATAAAATTGTCAACAGATTTTTCCTCTAAGACACTTCATCTACATGTAGTAGGTCTTCTGACATTACATCTAATGCAACAGTTGGTCTATTGACACTTTTTCTATTGTGATTTTGACTTTACAGTAATTCTACTTCTAATGAAATCATTATCCCACAACAGTAAGTCTATTATTTTAAACAATAGAAGGCTACATTTACCAATGTTTTATGTAGCTGTTTTTAACATGAGCAGCTATTAAGAATTGATAGAACTTCATTAATCGTTTGTAGGATAAAGTTCTGACAATACTTAAGTGCATTTTTACACCTCTCTGTGAATATGATCTTTTTTTCCCTTGAAAGAGCACCTTTTGACTTGGGCTGTGTATAGGCCTAGGCCTTAATAGGTCAGTGGCACAAACTCACGTGATTTCAAATTGACCAATGGGGATCCGAATGCGGACAAACACTTTTATTATATATATATGTTAGGCCTACGCACAGATAGTGCAATTGCCCAGTTGGCCTACATGAACTGTGCAACTTTTTGCCCAGTTCATGAAATGGGCAACGGCCTTGCCCAGTTCGTGAAATGGGCAAAGACCTGACCAACTCATGAAATGAAATTGTTTAAATAAAGACGTTTTATATTTAATTACTCTTATATATAAAGCACTCCAATGTAACATTTTCTATTCCTTACAACATCCCAAAAAGAATATCAATGGAAAGAGTTAATTTTCTCATTGAAAAAAACTTTTGTTTATAGTTTGACCATTAACAGAGTTGGAAATTTTTTATATTTAAAAAAAAAAATGGGTCCCTATATATAGCCCTATTTATAAGCTTAGGCCTATATATTTGCGATCGCAATAATGTTTTCTTAATAACATTTTAAAATAAAAACCTTTTTGAAAACGGTTTATGGGAATCATTCTCAATGTAAATTAAAACAAACTTTATTAAGAAAGTTTGAAATAAAATTAAACTGTGTAGGCCTAGGCCTATTTCAAAATTATTTTTTTTTCTAATTTGCGTTTGTTGCCGATCGTCGATACCGATAGATCTATTATCGATAACACTTTAAACATCTGAATTTCTTATATTTCGCTTCCTTAAGTTAATTACAATTTTAAGACTTTTAAAAATTATATTTAGGCCCAAAAACATTGTAGGCCTACGGAGATTTTTGGCTGGTCACGTGACGATTAATTTAAATTTTATATAGGTCAGTGCTGCTACTTGTCGATTAGTCGGCTTAATAACTATTTATTGTCATTTTGAACAAGGTTTTCGTGGCCTGGGGGTTAGTACTTTGAGCTGGCAACCTGGGAGTTGCATGTTCTACCCCAGCCATCACCAAAGTATGCTTATTAATGAATAGGCCTAATGAAAATTTCAGAAAACAACTACCGAGCGTGTGCTTTAAACGGAGATTTTTTGTTCGGCGTTATTTGGAAAATTTTCCGTAGGCTATAACGCCTCCCTTATTACTTAGGCTTAGGCTACTTAGGCTATTAAATTAAATTAATAAAACTTATGACTTATGAAATATATTTATAAAGGGATTTTTACAAATATTTTTAATGTTCTATTAGGTAAACAGTGATTTTATATTTAGTCATATATTCTATGTAACCAATTAGTTATTAGATCTAATACCGCGGGCCACGGATGAGCGTAGGACGCAATAATCTTCTTTATAGAAGGAGCGTCTGTAATGTATAAGATAAGATTAAAAGATAATTAATTCAAACAAAAAGGTTAGGCCTATTTAGCCTAGATGTTAGTATTAGTAGGATATTCTTAGGGTCGAAAGGCCTACTTCAAGTCAAATTCAAATAGGGTTAGGCCCTGTTAGGGCTTTATTTGTATCAATAAATACCTCCTTCTAGCTAGGAATATGATCTTAAATAATAGACTTTAGGGCACTTTAGGCCTATCTATAGATTAGTAGGCCTATGGCCTATCTAGGCTACTATAACTATAAGATAATAAGTATAGGCCTAAGTTAATATAAGTCATAAGTTACAGTAGGCATATAGCCTAACTCTCACAATTGTTCGAAAATTTGGGTCTGCCGTTAACACTCGGCGTTTTTCGAAAATTTGGGTCTTCCGATAACGCTCGGCGTTATTCGAAGATTTGGTTCTTCCGATAACGCTCGGCGTTATATGAACAGTTCTTCGAATAACGCTTCCCATCGATAAAAGCATGTTAGGGCTAAGTAAACAATAGAATAAGTTATTTTTAGACGGATCAGCTGTTTTTTGTTTACATCAAGCAGATGAGAGAAAATTTCAATTTGGATACAGTTGAATCCTATTTATATTATTTAAATGGCTCAGGAGAATTTTTAATAATTACACTATTAATAATACATAAATTTAAATTGCATTTTTTAGTTTTTTCTAACTAATTGTGTGTGTTACTTTGACACTATTACTATTATACTTAGACTTATTTATACTATTTTTAACTCTATTACAGTTTCCATGTCCTGTGGATATGACAATGTGCCTGAGCTGCCTGACCCATTTCTTCCTGAGAGGGTTCCTGGAATACAACTGATACTAGGACACGGGATGTAGCCTGGAATTTTACAATGGCCATGGCTTTTTTAAAGCTTTATTTCACTTTACATTTGGTAACTAAAGTGTGTGAGTTTACTAACTATTCCGCATGAGAACATGTAGGCCCTACCCTAGAAACCTAAAGGTTGGTTTGACCTAACTGTGGAGAGTTTTATAGGTTTTGTGGTCTAATTATGTATGCAGGTATTATCCCTTCTCCAAATGTGGTTAGGTTCTGGTAAAAAAAAAAGTAGACACAAGTGACCAATTAATTAGTAACTATAATGTTTACGGAAAAGCAATAAGCATTGGAATACTATACTTTTTCATTTATTAGATATAGCTAGGGTAAATTCTTATATTTTGTTTTAAACCTGAAGGGATACAAATCCAGATTGGGTAGAATTAAATAGACTAATTAACTCATTAAATTTGGCCAATTGAGTTTACAGTAGGCCTACTGAAGAGGTTTGGGAAATATTTGCATTTTTTATTCCATACCTATCACTGCTAAACCATCAGTTTTATTTTGAGCATGCCATGGATCCAGAATTTATGGATAAACCTGGCAACTGTGGAGTATATTATGACAGTGAAAAAGTTGTAAGAAGTACAAGTGTGAAATGTAAGATGTGTGAAATATTCTTTTCCAGAAAGGTAGGTATTGTTTGTTAGTTTACCATAAATTGCTATAAATCAATACATATCAATGAATCTTTTTTTTTTTTAAAGTAATGTGTAACAGTAATTAAAATGTAATATTAATTTAGCATGTCCAAAGCCCCCTGTCAAAAGAGTGGAATTCCACTGTTAGACTGCATTAGTTGACTATAACAGGCCGTTGCATTTAATGTAATGCATATTTGTTATGTCTGAGAGAATGAAAGTTTAAAATATATGTATGGACAAAAAGTTTATGTTGTTTTTGTGTCAAAAATGTTTGTATTTTGCGAACAATGATGGATAAACCCGACCAAAACACCTTCCGACTGGCGTGACACAAAGTGGCACTGTAATATGTAGGGCTTCGCGTTATACTCACTCTCTTCAAATGTGAATACCAAAGTCATTTTTCATTGGATTAAGACCAAATTTTGGGAGCAATCAGAGGACATCTTACTGAGCAGTTTAGTATGTGTATATTTCCCATAAGTTCGACCAAAGCAGAGAAAAATGGTTTTAAGTTTGTGTCATATTTTCTGTTTAAATTCTAAGTTATTGAGAGTCAACATTTCCTAACTATACATATATCGTAAGAATCTGTATTCTTTCAGCTTTTTAGTGATATAATTTTTATGTTAGGATGTTTTGATCTCACTTTGGTATTAAGCCACAAAGTTGGGTACCCTAATTGAAATGACACCAGGTCTTTGCATAGCCTTGTTATTTATAGATGCAAATCATAATTTCATGAGGAAATATCAGTTCAGTTAATAAGTGCAGGACATTCTCATGAGAGTGATGCAAAAATTATGAAAATCGTACAGAAAATAAGAAAGTTATGGCAATTTTTAATATTGGCCAATCGGCTTGCAATTTATTTTGTGTAAAATATGCAAATTTTATGCAAATTAGGCAATTTTTACATGCCGTGTGGAATTTTTGAGCGCACCATTGGATTCGGCATGTCTTTTTCTTTCAGGATGCCAAATTTTATCAGTTTTTAATAACAAATGATGATGATAAGAAAAAAAAACTTGCTTTTTTTTTTGTTCAATTGAACTTCAATAAACGGTGCCATAAAATATTGTTGTTCTGAGCCAGAAATGTTCTAAAAATTGTCAAAATTTACTGTCTTTAATTACATATAACTCGCTTATTATTTGTCCGATTTTTACAAATCAAAGTGTTCTGTGATCAGCTTTCTGAGATCTATACAGAAAACACAATAATTCAAGTTGAATTTAATAAATAAAAAAGCATGTGGACATGCTAATTAATTTGTGTATTTACTATAGAATTCATAATTTAAAAATATTTTTAACTTTTTAAAAAATATTTAAAACAATGCCCCGCGGCCCCGCGTAATTGCTAAAATGAAAAAAATTAACTGATATTAAAATAAGAGTAATAGCCATAAAATTTTTATTTCTGTACATATTTACTTCAAATTTGTTTTATCTTGTGTAAAATTAATTTTACTTTAATAAAATCTACATTTTGTTGACTTATGGGAGCCTAATTTGTTTTAATTATATTTGTAAACTTTTTATTTTAACTATCTAAATATAATGTTTTTACCTAAATTTTCATTCATAATTTTGTTATTCTAAAACAAATAGTTTTTTTTTTTCCTTATAACATTTAGGTTAATTCATTTTGAACCAAAATATATTTTATTCTCATTCAACTTAAAAAATCAAGTCCCAATTGCCCCCCTCCCCTCCTGATCGCTAAAACGTACAAAATCTATTAATATTACAAAAAATTCATACAAAAAATTTTCTGTACATATTTGCATCAAATTTGCTTTGTCTTGTGTGAAAATGATTTTACTTTAATAAAATCTACATTTTATTTACTTATTATGTGTTCATACTTTTTTTTTTCTTATATTTGTGAATGTTGAAAATTGTACTTTTAGCTAAAAAAAAATTATTTTTTTTCATAAATTTTAATTTAAAATTTTTTTGTAAAAATATATTACATATTTTTTCTGATAACATAAAGGTTCATTCATTTTCAAACAAAATGATACAAAATACTTATATATTTAGCCAAATACAACTTAAAAAATTTAATCACAAAGATAAAACATTAGTTACAAAGAAAAAAATTCAAAAAAACTGCAGTTGTTTGACAGTTTACGTACGCTATAGTGTTTTCTTGACCGTTAATCTATTGAAGTTTATTTTATATGCAATAAATGGAAGCTATAAATATAGAAACTTTAGTATAGCTGGCTTAAATAATTGTGTTAAAAAATTACTATTATATTTTTTTCTTTAGTTTTAATTGGTAGGACATAATTTCACATGCTTTTATTTTTTTACAGAGCTTATTACTTTATGTTCAGTAACAGTAGCCTATTCATGGCACTTGTTTTAGAATTTCTGTAATTCAAAATTATCACAGAAAGAAAGAGATAAGCTTAATAATGCTTTTATACAGTATTGTTATTCTGCTTTTTAATTTTAGAGTTAGCAATTATTTTTAGTGTCTATATACTACTTGTGTATTAAAGACCTTGTTCTTTTTTTTTAAGTCTGAAATTTTTGGTGAAAGTCTGTAAAAGGTCTGAAAAAAGTCTGGAATTTTATTTTCTCAACAGAGTAAAAACCCTGGGAGAGGGTCCCAGTCTCCTCTCAGAAGTCCAGCTTTTCCGCTTGGCATTCAGTGACACCAGAATGGATGTGTCAAAACAGGGAGACCAGAACACTGAAATATATACATATATGTGCCCATTGAGACACATTTAGGTAGGAGAGACCATATTTCAGAAGTATCCAGGCGTAGGCCTACCGGTATTATAGATAGGCAGCACTTGGCACATCCGGGCTGTCACTACCTCTAAGCAATAGAGGCTTTATTTTGCGCATCACTGTTACTCATTCCCTCCTCCCCATAGTATTTTATCTTGAATAGTATCCATTTTTTTTTCTTGAAAGGATCACACTTTTCAGTCATTTAAAATGTTTTACTTTTTAAAAATTCTTTAACTCTTAAGGGTTGGGGAGCCAGTAGAAACCTATTTTTTTTAATTGTACACGCATCATGATCACTTTTGGTATATAGATAGTACAAACAGGCCCGAGTAAGTATACGTTAAAAAAAATATTTTCTGATGGTTGCGATTAAAATGGCGGCCATTTTGGATTTTTTAGTTAACAAGTTACCACACACAATAAAATGTATCAACTTGATTATTTATTACGATAATGTATTGCAACTTTGCTGAAACATTTATAAGCTATATGTTTATAAAATAGCAGATGAATTTTGGTTAAATTGATAAATAAAATTTATATGAATTTTTTAGTAGGATATAGACAAAAATATTTTAATTGCCAAAAATTTTAATTAAAATAAATTTAATTTAAGGAAAAGTATAACTCGTATCAAAAGTTCATCTGGTAACTTTGATTATATTGCATGTAATAAATGTATGCCAAAAAATGCATAACAATTGGTTCATAAATAAGGAAGTTAATACAAAAAGTAGAAGAAAAAGTAGTATTTTGAGAAAAAACAGAAAAACTGACAATCCTAGGGAAAAAAAAATTTGGGGAGTAAAATTTAAAAATTCATTTTTTAAAACTATTTCTTAATGGTTTGTTGTAAGATTTTTTCCCCACAAAGACAAGATGTTAAAGATTTTTACATTTAAATAATGTTACTAAAATTTCCGAACTTAATGTTTTAGATCCAGGAATAGTTAAATTATACAACTTAGGCAAAAGCTTAAAAATTGAATTTTCTGACATTTAGATCAATTTCTCTGCCGTTCCTACCCTTAAATAGTTCACTTTTATTCATTAAAAAGCTGTATTTTCGTGATTGAAAGGGTATGGTATTTATTATTTCTTATAAATTAAAAAAAATGTAATTAGTGTACCAAGGATAACTAAATGCAATCGATTTAGGAAAATGGTCACATGACCCACATTGGCTACACCCCCAAAATTGTAGTGTAAATGTTGAAAGCGATATACATTTTGCGGCCACGGAATTTAATATTTCGGCCGATGATTCTGTTGATGAAATTTAGTATGTAAAGAGAAAAGCGGTGTAGAAAATAGACAGTTTAGATTTAAAGATAGTCAATTCATGACTTCGATATTAATTTAGTGTATGAATCATAAGACCTTTTAAGACCCACATAAAGAAAATAAAAATCCAACCAATGTCTACAAATTACACAAACATATTATGATAAGTGAAATTTACTAAATAAATAAAGCGTCATATAACTTTTATTAAACAAAAATAATACGATCGAAGCGACCTACCTTTCACAATGTTTGCCAAACCACAGAACAGTTTTGTGACCATAAAATAAATATAAAAGGTCAGATTTTCACATACCTAGATTGACCTAGTCCAACAGTGCCGTTGCTAGGGATTTGGGGGCCCGGGGGGCTTGGCCTCTTTAGGGGCCCCTGCATTATGTCAATGTCGGAGTTTAATCTAATGTAAATAAAATATTTCTTACTTTGTGTTATATTTGGGGTTAGTACTTTGAGCTGGCAACCTGGGAGTTGCATGTTCTACCCCAGCCAAAGCATGAGAAACTGTATAAAAGGGGTCGCGGCCTAAAAAAGTTTGGGAACCACTGCACTAGGGGGTCTAGTCTAGTGCCTTATTGGCCACACTGCACTATTGGTCTTCTCAGGGTGTACCCTATCCATCCCCACTTTTGTTTTTCAATATCTTCTTCCCTATTTGTTTTTTGTCTGGATAGGTCCCACTGCTGGTTGATTGATACCTTTTTCTGACATCTTATTTGTATTATGCTTATAAGCCATTGAGTAAACTGTATTGTGTAATTCTTCATCTTATTCTTTTTAAATGTTATTTTAAATTCTCTATGTTGAGTTGAACACTGATTGTTTCTCTGTTTGGCTTTTATTTTTCAGGAAATTGTAGTTGACAGTAACATGAACAAAATATACATTGTGATTGATTTTAATGAGCATGGTTTCAAGAGTTTAATGGAGAATATGAAGAATTCATTCTAGGTTGGTCAGTACACACAATAATTCTTTTCTATTCTATAGATTCAACTGATTTTTTTAAAGAATTTAAAAGAACATATATTAGTGGCCACCCAGGGTGGCCCAGCTGGAGTATCTTGGGGAAGTCTCTGTTTCCGATGGGATACCGATGCTTCAGCTCACAAAGGTAATACTGATGCCACACCCAGGCTAAACCTTCTATTATTATATGGAGAAATCATCCATAGTTCTTTTTATATCATCTTATATATTACAGACGCTCCTTTTATAAAGAAGATTATTTAGAGTCTTACGCTCATCTGTGAGTCTAGTCTTGCATTTTGATCAGTGTTTTAAGTAATGTTAAGTTACTGGTTTTCCTGCTTTGTTCATGCAACCCATTCCTTGCCTGGATGCCACTCAGGAAGAAAGAGTACTTATATGCATTTGTTCTGGCATAAAGATAAGAAAACTGTTTTTGTCCTTATTTTATCTGAGCACTGTAACAGATTGTTATTGTAATGTATTTCTAAGTTAGAATTTAATGCCTTGTGTTTTATTACTACTGTGCCCTTCTGTCTTCTAGTGTTTCAAGGTTTAATGATTTAACTATTGGCATTACACTTGTCAGTTTTGAATATTTGCTAGTAATTAACCCTGTAGATTTTTTTGTTCTTAAACTTTGATAAGAGATTACTTGTGTATTTAAAACATGTTGCCTTGTGAAGAGGTTCATGACTTCTTAGCTGTTATTTTTAACTAGAGTTTTGTCTTTGTATGAGATGTACTAATTGGTGCATTGTTTGGCTGTTAATAACAACTAGTGGTGAAACAGCCTTATCATCTCAGGATATACGCAGCATAGTGAATTCTCCACTTCCAAATGCAGATGATTAGCCTCACATGCTCTTGATCGGAGGCCTGGACGGTGACTCCCACCGGGAGGAGAGATTCTAATCCCATTGGCCAGCCTCCTGGTCGCTGGTACATTTTTAGAGTCCATACTTTAGCATTCTGTGAGATGGACTGTAGCCTACTTGTTTCTTTTGTCAATGTATTTGTCCATCTTTTGTCAATGTATTTGTTCATCCTTTGTCAATGTATTTGTTCATCCTTTGTCAATGTGTTTGTCCATCTTTTGTCAATGTATTTGTTAATCTTTTGTCAATGTATTTTTCAATGTGTTTGAAAATCTTTTGTTAATGTATTTGTTAATCTTTTGTCCATGTATTTTTCAATATGTTTGATAATCTTTTGTCAATGTATTTGTCCATCTTTTGTCAAAGTATTTGTTCCTCTTTTGTCAATGTATTTATCCATCTTTTGTCAATGTATTTGTCCATCTTTTGTCAATGTATTTGTTCATCTTTTGTCAATGCATTTGTTCATCCTTTGCCAATGTATTTGTCAATGTATTTGTTCTCATCTTTTGTCAATGTATTTGTTAATCATTTGTCAATGTATTTGTCCATCTTTTGTCAATGTATTTGTCCATCTTTTGTCAATGTAATTGTTCAGCTTTTGTCAATGTGATTGTCCATCTTTTGTCAATGTGATTGTCCATCTTTTGTCATTGTATTCGTCCTTTATTTTGTCAATGTATTTGTTCATCCTTTGTCAATGTATTTGTCCATCTTTTGTCAATGTATTTGTCCATCCTTTGTCAATGTATTTGTCCATCTTTTGTCAATGTATTCGTCCTATATTTTGTCAATGTATTTGTTCATCCTTTGTCAATGTATTTGTCCATCTTTTGTCAATGTATTTGTCCATCCTTTGTCAATGTATTTGTCCATCTTTTGTCAATGTATTCGTCCTATATTTTGTCAATGTATTTATTCATCCTTTGTCAATGTATTTGTCCATCTTTTGTCAGTGAATTTGTCCTATATTTTGTTAATGTATTTAACCATCTTCCCGGGATCGACTGGCGAGCCGAAGGTCCCGGGTTCGAATCCTGGTGCAGGCTAGGATTTTCTCCCGGGTCTGGAGGGTGTCCCTGAGTCTACCCAGCTCTGATGGGTACCTGACCTTAGTTGGGGTAAAGTAAAGGCGGCTGTGCATAGTGCTGGCCACACAATCACCTAGTATGCCATGGCCACAAAAACTGGTGAACACTGCTTCATCGGACCTATGGATCAATTCGGTCCGACGGGTACTTTACTTATTTAATCATCTTTTGTCAATGTATATGTCCATCTTTTTTTGATGTATTTGTCCATTTTTCATTAATGTATTTGTCCATCTTTTGTTAATGTATTTGTCCATTTTTGTCAATGTACTTGCCTATATTTGCTGATGCATTAGTCCATTTTTGTCAAAGTATGTGTTGTTATTTTTATAATACCCGGTACATTAGTCCATTTTTGTCAATTTACGTGTCTCATTTGTTAATTCTATTCGTCCCTTACTGTCAATCTATTTGTCTTTTTTTTTTGTTAATTTCTATTGGAAAAATTATTTTAATGTTTGTCTTTTAAAAATGTATCCTTGCCTCATATATACAAGTATCTTTTGGTCATTTCTATAAACAATGAAAAAAAAAAGTCTCTTACTCTTTGCTATATTTTATACCTAACAAACTTTGAGTAAATTATTTTTTTAGGAAGTTACTCCTTATGTTGATTCCGTTGATGGTTTGATCAGGTTATCTTTCCATTCCTTCAGGCTTCAACAACAAAGAGCCAATGGCCACCAAGATACTGAGCTACATGCAGGTCCACATTCTCCCTCAGCTGAACTCACCGGACAGAGTCCTTGTGGAGCTTGGGGACTGCACAGGCAAAAACTACAAAGTCACTCACTTCAATCAGCTGGTTGTTACTTATGTAAGCCTGGCAAATATTGTTGTTTTCTATCATGCAACATCTTACAGTGTTAAGTTGATGCAGTGTTTTTAATTTTATAATAGGATAAGAAAGGCACTTGGCAAGCTGCCTGCATACACATAAGATAATGTACCAAACAAGAAAATACCACATTACCAAATAATTTTCCAATTTGCTGAACATTGAACTAGATATTCATTTCTGAATGGCCTAATGGATTGTTCTTTACTCTGCAACTCTAAAATTCCAAGTAGGAAGTTTTCCCATTTACAAAATGGTCGAATTTTACATCTTTTGGCTGGGGCACTTATCTATATGTCTCATTGGCGTGCTTTACATTGTTCCTGATGACATGGTGCGAACATTAACATAAAATATTGAAGATTTACTTAGTTATGGGTTTTCAACTCATATAGATAAGTGATTTAACGGAATTTATACGAACAAATAAATACCCCTATTGAAAAATTTTATTTTCACTTAAAGTTAAAGTAATTTTAAATAATCACTTTATAATGATAATTGTAGATGATGAAAATGACGAACTGGCAAAAAAACATTTAAATGACCTGTTACTAATGACGCTACAACTACAATGGAAAAATAATTTTTTACAAATGTACCAAATCATCAACTCGGATATTTCCCAATTGGTTAATCTTAACCACTATAAGCTGAAGAGCTTATATTTCAGTGCTTATAATGCAGAGAATATATTTTTTAAGCTATGTTGAAATATGCTTATATTTAAAATTGTATTTTCTTTAATCATTTACATATTATTTTACTTTATTTATAATTTTAACAAATCTTCATAAAAAAAGACCAAAAAGGCACTACTCTCACTACTCCTTAAAAAAATGACATAACATAATGATACAACTGCCACACCCTCATAAAAATATCCAAAATTAAATTAATTGGTCTTTTATAAATTACTAAATGATATCAAATGACTAAATTATAAATGAATATAATAGGATTTAAAGAAGGAGATTAGGCTTAGTGTTTAAAGAGTTTAAACTTTAAATAAAGGAATCCCAAGCTGAATCTGAAGGCTTTCCTTATCTTGATGGAGTTCAGTATGGTTCTGACTTTTCTTAATTTTTTTTACCTAAAGTTATTCCTTGTTCATTTGTGAAAACTTTAGATTCAGGACACTTCTCGGGCCACAAAACTGTCTGGTTCAATTTGAATTTTATTATAAGTGTGTAAACGTACTTAATTTTATACTTTATTTTTTGTGATTCATAATACTTTCCATAGCAACGCTAGGCCACCAAAGGTCAAATTTACTATTGTTTACATTGACATTAGATTAAAGACCTTCGTTTGCTTGTCAAATTACATATTACTCTAAACAACTACACTCAAAAGTACTATAGGCTAGACTATACTAAAACACAACAACAAATAAACAAACAAACAGCAAACCACAAAATCTAACTATTGAATCAACAAATATCTTTTTTTAAGAGTACGGTACACATAAACAAGTTTAATCAAATCATATAAAAAGCCTTAATCAATCAATATCATCAATAACTAAATAAATTCATCATCACTACTAAATCATCTCTACCACTACACCATTATTAACTATCAATTCACCTCAAAAACAGCAAAACTAAAATCCTCACACCAACTCAACATCATTTATCTATCCAATCTATCTACAAGCTAAATCTAAAACCTATTACAAATAATTATTCCCAACGCTACTAACTTTTAGTCCTAAAAACCAGCAAAGAGTTTCACATTTAAAGGAAATACCAAATATTTAAACCAAAAATGTAACAATTTAAGAGATCTAGCAATTTATAAGATCTAACCAGAGACCAACATTAGGCAGGTTTTATCCGACCTAATGTATATAAGAATAAAAATAAGAAAAAGCAAACATTAAGTTAAAAATAATAATATAGATATCATTTACATCAATGCAACAAAAACAAACCATGGACTGAGCATTCAAAATGGCCGCTTCCCTCGTCTATTCAGAGATCATCGATGTACCATATAAATCTACATACTATCTAAACAATCTGACATAATATTAAATCATCCTGTTCAATCATCAAAGTCCAGGTATCAATAAATTGTTTACATTACATATTTAAACCAATAAGCAATAGAAAAGTTTTATAATTACAACTTACGGGAGACTCTGAGATGCAGTTCTGGACCCCAACCGATAAAACAAATTGATCGCTGACCGGAAGGAATTATTTATAGGGACAAACCAAACACTATCACAAACCAATAAGATTTACACAACTGCAGCCAATCAGATTCAAAAGAACAGACCAATCCGATTTATCCCCCTCGAACCGAGTTGGCCCAAAACATGACAGGAGAATATTTAAAAGTGTGCTTCATTATGGAATGAAAACAGATTTCTAAACAAACAAACACTATAACTACACTAAGCTATATACATTTACAAACTACTGTACATTTTCTACCAACTACTAATAACCATATTCCCTCACAATAATTGTAAACGAAGTTATTTACCCAAAACGGTGAAGTTTTGGTACAACTGTAGTTAAATAACAATGAATATATAGCAAAAAAATCACAAAAATACATCGTAGACCACCAGTCTACATTAAAATATTGTTCCCTAGAAAAAAGTATCAATTCAATATCTTTAACATATTTACTTTAAAATAAATGTCATTTTTGTTTATTTCATCCTTAAATACTTGAGAACAAGTGATTTAAGCTGGTAAATCTAAAACAGTTTTATTTTCAAAAAATAAATATAATAATATGCACAGTCAATTTTTAACATAAAATAAATTTTATATTATTAATCTATAGTTTTATTTAACTATAAAAGTGATAATATCTGATAAAGACAACTTTATTGGTAACGACTCTACAAATAGCAAAAATCGCGGCAGACATGTTTTTACGGAAGTGAAATAAAATTTCATAGGGTTTATCTTGTGCATTTTGCAATGCAGGCCATAATATATACCGGTATATTAGTAACGCTTTTTTGTCTTTTACAGGAAAATTAGGTAGTCCAAACTCAAATTTTCTTACAGCTGCAGATGATTTTTTACACACCAGCTTTTTGGTATTGGTCATTGTAAATTTTCAAGAAATTATACAAAAGCTTACTTTTTTCTTCAATAACTTGATAATTGAAAAATTTAAACTATTAATATTCTTTGCAAATTTACATAGTGATTAAGGCCATTCATTTCTGTACAATTGAGTGAAAAAATAATCTTTCTGTCATGAATGGCCCAAGAGGCATAGACAATTTAGTATGAGTGGTGTCAAAAACGGAAGCCAGTTTTGAGTACCTACATCTACTTACTCTCTACACCAAAATCAAATGTAAATAAACAACTCTACAAGTACAAGAACTAGCGAGACAATTTTAAATACAATATGAAAACTATTATAATAGTATATTATATTAGTATAGTATATTATAATAATTATTACATGCTATACACATATAACAAAATAATAATTATTACATGCTGTACACATATAACAAAATAAATTTGCCTTTTTCACTTATTGCTAAGACTTAGGCCTAGACTGTCACTGTGCCCACTGGTAATTAGTAGACCAATAAAGGAGTCTCTAAGTTAGTTATATAATTTAATTATGCCAATAGCATTCACATTTTTGTGCAGGTGAAGTGAAGAGATAACTGAGACAAGTTTTATGAGCAGTCAGACACTTGCATGACAACTGGATCCTGCACAGTGATCTCAAGAACTCAAATCTACTCCTCAGTCACAAAGGTATTTTAAAAGTACATCATTACATTGGCTTATTGTTGCTTTGTTTTTACTCTTACAATGCCTGAAATGTAACCATCCACCATGAAATGAGTAGCTTTATGCCATATGGTCATTTTAAGTTATTTAGTGACCCTTGTAGTAATTTGAATGCTGAATTCAATGGAAAAAAACTTTTAGAAATAGGAGAAATAGTCTCTTAGCTATAGGGGTTTTACTGTAGCCACTGTCTGAAACCTGATTTTGACAAATTTCAAATTTACTATTTTGCCCTTTGATGATACTTTTATATTTATAGGGAAAAAATACATAGATATAATATTTTGTGGATGTCTTGTATATAAGAAACCAACACATTAACAACCGGTGGAATAAAGTAAATTCAATGTCAATTATTGTTTTACTAACATGCAGTAGAACTGTAGAACCTAAATTGTCATTAAATATTAATTCCAAATGAAAACAATCAATGTTCAATTTCTAATTCTTTTTGGTAATTATATAATTTTTTCATTTCTTTGTAATTTTTAACATTCTGTAGAGTATCATTAAATAAATAATAAAAGCAATTGTTATTTTAGAAACCTGTTTTTTTTTGTTGTTTTTTTAAAATAGTAAATTGAAAAAAAAATGTGTATTTGTATTGTTCGTTTTAATAATGGTTAAAGTCTATATTCATTATCTTTTTCTTACTACCGGTATACTTTTTGATATAGCCTACCGTATATACTCGCGTATAAGTCGCACCTGTGTATAAGTCGCACCCCTAGTTTAGGATTTTGTTTCTTATATGTTGTCATTGACCCGCGTATAAGTCGCACCCTGACTTTCGGGGGTTACACTGCCTTTTAACTTCTCAAAAAATGCATACCCTTAAACAACAAAAGTTACTAATATTCACCCTAATTTGGAAACTTTCTTTAAAAAATAATTTCAATCGTGCATATTGCAAACACAATCAAATAAAGGCAGCGCTTCATTTATTTTGAACAACCTATCAATACAGTCATTAGTCATATGGAAAGTAAGGTATCTGCTTCTTCATCTAAGTCCATGTCCCTACTCAAAATACTATCCTATAGTCACACTATAGTTGGTCCACACTGTTACGAGTAGATTTATTTCCATATTATATTGGTTCTGTTATTATTAACTAAAGTTAAAATGAAATAATCTTAAACCCGAAATGTTTCCGTGTTAGGAATAAAACATGCATATGTCTAGACACTACGTCATAGCAATAAAATACGTCATATGCACGAGGGTTGAATAACGTTAGTTTAGTTCTAGTTTGGGCGCTAATGTGTGAGGACTGTTTTGACCACTTTCTTAAAGATAGGATTACAGCTTGGTTCGTTATAGAAGAATCTCAACTGATTAAGTTTCATTATATAATACTGGTACATGTATTCTGTGGTATTGTTATATTTTATCATCTCAACTTGTTGGAATAAAATTGTGTTCAATTTCAAACAGGATTGTGGATTTCCTATATATTAAGGTACAGTTTATCTAAATCATTTCATACACAAAGATTCATAGCAAACGAGTAAAATAAACATCAAATCTAATTGAATAACATCAATACAAGTTCTTATACAACCTTGTGAGATCCAAGATGGATATGAATCAAAAGAATATATATATATACATAATAATACATTACTAAAAATATCATCTAACGTCAGTAGCTGATTTCGCACGTGACAACACACACAAAAAATCTTTTGATGTGCATCATTAGCCTAGACTGAGTGGCACCGGTATTCATAGTTGCGCTATACAAGTGATGACCTAATTACCATTAACATTGTTTGTAATGATTTCAAAGCTACTGCGCAGACAATATTTAAAAAGGGGGGAGTGCTGGTGGCTTCTCGGATGGTGTGCTGGCTTCGCCATCGACAATAAGCTGTGTTTTTTCAACTCATACATGCAACTAAGGAACAATGACACACTTTATTGACATTTCACGCATTTTTTCATAAAGATTTGAAAAAAAAAGTTTGAGTGCAGAATGTTTACGAAATGTCTGGAGATGTGTCGATTGGCCGATTGGAAACATTGCTAGGACATACAAACATGGCGCGCGCGGTTTTCTCGGTCCTAATCTTAAGCTAGTAGTGTACAAGCTTATACATATATTATAGGACTAGAGAGGCTTTTACACATTTACGATTCTTTCCATAATATAATTTGCGTTCAATAATATATACAAAAGTGCGCTATTTCAGACTGAGCGGCGCCGGTATTAACCACGCGTTATACAAGTGTCCCAATTCCCATAAACGTTGTTTGTAATGATTACAAACGCGACTGCGACACCGACAATAAGCTGTTTTTTTTTTCAACTCTTACATGCAACTAATGAAAAATGAAACATACTATTAAAATTTTACGCATTATTTCTATATAGATAAAAAAAAAAGGTTTGAGTGCAGAATTTTTCCGAAATTTAATGAAATGAGTCGATCGGCCGGCCAATTGTAGTTTTGGAATCATAGCGCGGTTTTCCCCAGGAATGCTACACACTGCCTTATTAGTAGGCTATAACGTATAGTCAGAGGCAATAGGTCCTAAATAAAACGCATCTTAAGCTACGTTATAGGTCTAGACAGTTTTGTACACACTTACGATTCCTTCCGCACTGTAATTTGCATTTAATAGGCCTATGAAAAAGAAAAACGCTGCCTTAAAGTTACGCCACGTTTCGACAAAACAAAATTAATCCGAAAGTTCAAAAGGAGAGTGGGGGGGGAGGGGGTCAGAAAAACACTAAAATATTTAGCATTTCAATCAATAGGTTATGAAGGAAACTTTAGAGTAGTGATGTTTTTCGAACTTTTCAAAAACCATGTCGGGTGTATAAGTCGCACCCCTACTTTTCGTCGAAATTTTCGGTAAAAAAAGTGCGACTTATACGCGAGTATATACGGAACTTTATATTGATATTTTTTCTTACTACTTGATATACTTCATAATTTTTTTTAATTACTGTGAAGTGTAGATCTAATATTTTAAAAAAGGAACATTTTTTTTTTTTAAATTTTCACACTATGTTATATGCATAGTATGTTTTTTTTATATCAATTGAGACATTTTAAAATGAAATTAATAGATATGTTGTTTTTTTTTCAATTTCTTTTCTTTTAGGTAGCTGTTTTATGACACACTTTTCCAGTTTATGTATAGTTACTTCTGAGATATTACTGGTAAATAAATTGTTGCATTCTTGGCTATTCTTTTGTTTGTTGATTTGATGTAAATGTAATTTACTGTAAGTGTAAGTATAGTGTCATAAAAATTGCGAATAAATAAAAACTGATTTTTTTTTTCAGTTTCTAAAAGTTTATATTTATTTATAATTATAAAACACATCTATAATCAAAAATATTCAGATTTACTAACTAATTACATTCTAAAATAATAGTTTAGATGCCAGTAAAATTCTAAATCCCTAATTTAGAATTAATCACTGGCATAATATGTTTGGAAATTTTTTTATTAAACAAATTTCTACACATTTTTCTATTAGCTTTTAACCTAGAGCCTACATTTAAAATAGAACTATAATATAAAACCTCTAAAATATTATTAGATTTTAAATATACTATAAATTGAAACAAAATTCTTCAATTACGCAACAACAAAAATTCCAATCGCACAATTATTAAATTTAACAAAAGAAATTGTTGACAAAGTGAGGTGTAATCAATAAATAGAGAGTTCAGTGGTTACTATAAATATAATATCTACACATTTATATTAGATAGGGAGGAGGAAAAAGTGAGAGGATTAGATTTCGAAAGATTGAGAAATAATGAAATTGGTAAGACATACAGAAAAAATTACTGTTTTGTGTTCCATAAAGGCAAGAACAATTGAACTTTTTGATTTTTCAAGAGTTTAAGAAAATAACTCTAACATTGTTTTAAACTGTAAGCCTGAAATCAAACAATGTATAGGCATGGGACAAAACAATTCTTTAAATATAGGGAGAATATGGAACAAAGAAGAATTTTAATGTCAACATAAATTTGTCCACACAGAAAAAAGCTAACAAATAAAATGAAATACATAAAAATCTTCATTTACTTGGTATATTCATGGAAATAATTTAATACAAACTAAAAATGTAAAGTATTTAGGGAGAAAAAAACAAAAACTATTCTTTTAACCATAAGTTGATGAAGCTATTTAATAAAAATCAAAGAAACTTTAGGCTCTATTAGAATAATTATTTTTAAAATACTACAGAAAATAAAACTAACACTAAAAAATTAGTAACATTAATTTGACCTAGGCTTTTACTTTTACCTGGGACTAATTGGTCAACAATTGTAACTATCAGAAGGCTTATACTAAGATAAAAACAACTCATTGCTTTATTTTCAAGGTAAAATTCATCAAATTATCTTTCTTTAACTAAATAATCTAGTAGTATCTGATAATGGTTTGGTGGTTTGGGTTACGTGACTTGAAAAACCAGGTAAACAATAAACATAACATTTTAAATATTCAAACTTTAAGTCTAGACAGCAACCCCATAGCTAGGCCTTAGTGTAGGAAGCAATACATGTTTTTACATAAGGAGTGTCTAGAAAATTATGGTAAGATTTTTAAATTAATTTTATTATAACCATAGACTATAATACACATGGACCGCTTGCTTTAGTATTTCTGCTATATGATGACTCGAAACACTGATTTTCTGAATTCCCGATTCTAAATAAAGTAGTTGCTATACTAGTTCCGTTTTATTTAATCGCTATGATTTTCTGAAGTAAAATTAAAATCGAAAGTTTATAGGTACAGCGGAAACATTTATATATCAGTGTTGTATGCGCACGGAAAAAGAATATTATAAGCTCTAAAAATAGAGCTAGCGGTCCATCTTATTATAGTCAATGATAATAGGAATAATAGGCCTACAAGTATGGATAGACACCTGTCTAATTATGCGAAAAAAAATATTTTGTATTGTATCGTATTTGAGATTTGTACATATTGAGACAGTTTAACCATTGCTTTAATAATAAAATACAGTTGTTACACAAGATTTGAACTTCAAAATTCTGATATAACACATTTAAACATGCATATTTAGTTCATTTCAGAGCACAGTTTTCTTTCTTTTTCCGGTTTTTCTCATTTTTGTATTTTTTTCTCATTTTTCTTAGGTTATTTTGCTACTCCTCTGTAACTAATCATCGCATAAGGTTAAAACTTGGCAGTTTTCTTAATCACTATGTTTTATTTAATCCCATGCATACTTTTGAAGATTCGTTGAAAACTTTTTTTATTTTTGAATTTTCATGCGTTATATGCATTTTTAGTAGAAAATTCATATTTTGTTTAAATAATAAAGCTATCAGTATAACCATGCATTGGAAAGATAAATAAGGTAAATTCAAAGCAATAACAGAAAACAGAATTGAATTATCTTCTTTGTAAAAAAAGTTTTAAGAAATTTTATAAAACTGTTTGTCTGCCATTTTTATGGTTGCTAAGATATTTAAAAAATTCAGCTCTAGTATAGGCTACATAAAACACACAGCTAAATGTTATAGGGCAATTAAAAAATTTTTGGTATGCGAAATAAATAAAAAAAAATCTAGACAGGTGTCGGACGTTACAGTCGAAAAAATGAGATTTAATAAAAAGGAAATTGCATCGCAACTACTTTATTTAGAATCTGGAATTACAAAACAAGAAGATAAGAGCAGAAAAAAACTAAAGCAAGCGGTCCATGTATATTATAGTCTATGAAAAAAACAAAGCAAGCGGTCCATGTGTATTAATAATCACTGAGCTATATATATATATAGCTCAGTGTTAATAATTATAACCAAGGGAGATCATAATTATTTTCCCTGTTGGAATCTCTATTTCATTCATTCGTGTGAACCTTTTTAAATTGTCAAACACAATCCTACTTATACTATTGATCAACTGGTCATTGACTTTTTTGCTAACTTCCGTTTCAAGGATATAGTTCTAAAATTTCAGAAAAATCCAAATTGAGCTCTTTTAAAAAAACAACATTAGAAAAGCCAAGTTATTATCAAAAATTGTCTCTGACATATTTTGTGCCCCCTCCTTTTTTTTTCTCAACCTCATCCATGTGCATCCATGAGCATCCATGTGCATAAACTATAGATCTAGAATCTAGAGGTTTCACTGCCATTTCATTGTGAAATTTTAGAACCCAAGAAACAAAAAAAAAAGAAGATAAAAACAGAATTGAAGGGAAATAATATTAGTTAAGTTCGATTTTTATTTTATTACTATTATTCCCCTTTGTAATCTCTCCTTTATCAAATTGAAGCAAACATCAGATCACAGTAAAAAGATCAAATATGAGATGTTATTAATAATTCTAATGGAGTGTCTAGGCGTCCGGTAATTGGACCAATATTTCCCAGCCTATTCGTCCGGTCGCCTAGACACTGCCTAATTTTAATTTATGATTACAATATCACACAAGTGGAAAGTTTAAGGTTATTTGGTTTAATGGTTTAATAAACAGTTATAAGCTTAGTCTATATATATATATATATATATATATATGTTATAAAAACAGAAAAAAAATATGTATAATCTATTTGAGTTTCGGTTTGTTATTAAGAGAACTGTACATAATGCAGGTATAAAACCTATAAACCCATATATATAATGTAAAACTGAGTGTTATGTAACTTTTCTAATAATAATTCAGATGTCTAATTATTAATCTATAATGCAAAACCATTCTTACTTTTCATTCAACTGTTTTAAAAACATTTCACAGTCATCAATCAAATGTAATAAAATAAAATTCTTTGTTGGGCTATAGCCTAACAATTATTAACAAAAACACTTTTTCGAAGTTCCATACCCAGCAGACCTTGCCGAAGGCACTTTAATGAGGGCGCAGAATTTGTTTTCGCCCGGGGCGTCAAAAACCCTAGAACCGGCCCTGCTTACTCAATCACCCCATCCCCTCCCCTACGCCCACAGACGCCCATAATGTGAGCTTTGGTTTAGGCTGAGAACTTTTGTAAACCGCAGCCTTATAAAGTCTTGGTTTAGGCTGAGAACTTTTGTAAACCGCAGCCTTATAAAGTCTTGGTTTAGGCTGAGAACTTTTGTAAACCGCAGCCTTATAAAGTCTTGGTTTAGGCTGATAACTTTTGTAAACCGCAGCCTTATAAAGTCTTGGTTTAGGCTGAGAACTTTTGTAAACCGCAGCCTTATAAAGTCTTGGTTTAGGCTAAAAACCTTTTGTAAACTGCAGCCTTATGAAGTCTTGGTTTAGGCGGAAAACCTTTTGTAAACCGCAGCCTTATAAAGTCTTGGTTTAGGCTGAAAACCTTTTGTAAACCGCAGCCTTATAAAGTCTTGGTTTAGGCTAAAAACCTTTTGTAAACTGCAGCCTTATAAAGTCTTGGTTTATGCTGAAAACCTTTTGTAAACCGCAGCATTATAAAGTCTTGGTTTAGGCTGAAAACTTTTTGTAAACCGCAGCCTTATAAAGTCTTGGTTTAGGCGGAAAACCTTTTGTAAACCGCAGCCTTATGAAGTCGTGGTTTAGGCTGAAAACCTTTTGTAAACCGCAGCCTTATAAAGTCTTGGTTTAGGCTGAAAACCTTTTGTAAACCGCAGCAAGTCTTGGTTTAGGCTGAAAACCTTTTGTAAACCGCAGCCTTATGTATTCTTGGTTTAGGCTGAAAACCTTTTGAAAACCGCAGCAAGTCTTGGTTTAGGCTGAAAACCTTTTGTAAACCGCAGCCTTATAAAGTCTTGGTATGCTAAAAACCTTTTGTAAACTGCAGCCTTATAAAGTCTTGGTTTAGGCTGAGAAAATTTTGTAAACCGCAGCCTTATATATTCTTGGTTCAGGCTGAAACCCTTTTGTAAACCGCAGCATTATAAAGTCTTGGTTTAGTCTGAAAACTTTTTGTAAACCGCAGCCTTATAAAGTCTTGGTTTAGGCTGAGAACATTTTGTAAACCGCAGCCTTATATATTCTTGGTTCAGGCTGAAACCCTTTTGTAAACCGCAGCATTATAAAGTCTTGGTTTAGGCTGAAAACTTTTTGTAAACCGCAGCCTTATAAAGTCTTGGTTTAGGCTGAAAATCTTTTGTAAACCGCAGCCTTATAAGTCTTGGTTAAGGCTGAAAACCTTTTCTAAACCGCAGACTTATAAAGTCTTGTTTTAGGCTGAAAACCTTTTGTAAACCGCAGCCTTATAAAGTCATGGTTTAGGCTGAAAACCTTTTGTAAACCGCAGCCTTATAAAGTCATGGTTTAGGCTGAAAACCTTTTGTAAACAGCAGCCTTATAAAGTCATGGTTTAGGCTGAAAACCTTTTGTAAACCGCAGCCTTATAAAGTCATGGTTTAGAGTTTAGGCTGAAAACCTTTTGTAAACCGCAGCCTTATAAAGTCATGGTTTAGGCTGAAAACCTTTTGTAAACCGCAGCCTTATAAAGTCTTGGTTTATGCTGAAAAACTTTTGTAAACTGTAGCCTTATATACATATTGTTATTATATAGGCCTACTTCGGTTGTTAATGTTTTTATTATTCATTTTATTCACTTTTAGCAAATATTTCTTCTTAAATTCATGTCTCTAGTGCAAACTATATATTATCGACTCGTTTTGTTTTTAAATGCTCATCGTTTTTTTCGACCTGTTTGTGTGTAGGACCAAGTCTTATGGTAGTGTCATGTATTCATTTCTTACACACAACAATAGTTTACATAGGCCTACATGTTTAAAACTAATGGATTATGAAATTCTCTATATTATTATATAAAAAAAAATTTCAATGACGCAATTACAAAAAGGTTATATATTTTTGGTACTTCTATACAGTGCACTTATCTATATTTATAAGTCCGCATTTTCTCTTTTTTTTTTCTTCTTTATTTCAATTGCTTGAGCACTTCATGTATTTACAAGTCTTAATTAGGCGTAACCTTTTCAAATGGAAGAGGTCACGTGCTTCCGTTGACATTTCACGCCATTTTCGTAAACAAATACTATGCTTTTGGTGGTGTTTGACAATCGATTTCAACCTCGACTGCCAGTTCTGGTCTTTTACTGCTGTTAGAAATATACAACGGCTACAAGATTAGTTATGAGGGATCCATTTTTAACATCAAAATTGAGTAGGCGATAATTAATACTCAAAGTGTTAGTCGCGTTAGGTTAAATTTAGATTTTTGTTTATAAAATAAATTAGTCAAGAGTTGCGTCCTTGGTAATTAAAAAACACAATGCGGAGATTCATAAAAAACAATAATATGAAAATTCTTTTGCATCAAGCAATTAGTTTAGGATTATAAAAAGGTGATTCTTCAAATCTGACAATCACAATCCATCGTTTTCTCTTGTCGCCATCTTTTGGAAATGAAATAAAAAATGTATTATCTACATATTTTCGTACAACCAGTGACGTAGCACACAGACATGTTTTGAAGTAAATGATCGAATAAGACCGGAAATGTCTTTTGTCTTGTTTGTCGACCTTTTATGCATGCATATTTAAATTTGTTAAGACTTGTCAATATATAGTTCAGTGGTTTCTATTCTTCAATTGTGTAGCAAATTTTACTTGTCAACACGATATTATCAAATGCTATCATATAACTAAGTTATTCTTTATTGGAGTAGATTGTAAAACTTCGTTATTTTAGGCATTTTTTTTTCAATATTGTATTGAAAATGTGATGGCGATATGATTCAATATCATGTTCCTTTGATCATTTTCTTGTCTTCATAGTACTTTTTTGTTATTGTTTCATAATAATACATTTTAATATGTAATATGTCAAATATTTTATGTTCTTTTATGAAAACAGTGTTCATTTAAAACTGTAGGTATATATGTATTCGTTTAAAAATGTTTATGCGTTTGTTTAAAAATGTGTATGTGTTCTTAAGATTTGTATATCTGTTCGTTTAGAAATGTGTATTATTATGTTCTTGAATATTTGTATATTTGTTCGTTTAGAAATGTGTATGTGTTCTTAAAAATATGTATATTTGTTCGTTTAGAGATGTGTATATGTTCTTGAAGATTTGTAAATTTGTTCATTTAGAAATGTGATTGTGTTCGATTAAAAATATATTTGTGTTATAATTAGACTAGAAATGCGTATGCGTTCATTTAGAATGTGTATGTGTTAGTTTAGCAATATAAATGGACGTGTCAAAGTTTATTTTATTTTTAGAAAAGCTACATGACCTAGTTTAGAAATAATGTGGATTTAGATATATATTAGTAGTGTAAATGATTATAAATGTGTATGTGACTGTTTAGAAATGTGTTAATTTAGATAGTATTAGTAGTGTAAATGTTTATAAATGCGTATGTGACTGTTTAGAAATGTGTTAATTTAGATATTATTAGTAGTGTAAATGTTTATAAATGTGTATGTGACTGTTTAGAAATGTGTTAATTTAGATAGTATTAGTAGTGTAAATGAATATAAATGTAAATCTGACTGTTTAGAAATTAATGTGTTAATTTAGATAGTATTAGTAGTGTAAATGTTTATAAATGTGTAGGGCCTAAGTGACTGTTTAGAAATGTGCTAATTCAGATAGTATTTGAATTGTGAATGTTTATAAATGTGTAGGGCCTAAGTGACTGTTTAGAAATGTGTTAATTTAGATAGTATTAGTAGTGTAAATGTTTAGAAATGTGTAGGGCCTAAGTGACTGTTTAAAAATGTGTTAATTCAGATAGTATTTGAAGTGTGAATGTTTATAAATGTGTAGGGCCTAAGTGACTGTTTAGAAATGTGTTCATTCAGATAGTATTTAAAGTGTGAATGTTTATAAATGTGTAGGGCTAAAGTGACTGTTTAGAAATGTGTTAACGTAGATAGTAGGCTATTAGAAGTGTAAATGTTTATAAATGTGTATGGCCTAAGTGACTGTTTAGAAATGTGTTAACGTAGATAGTAGGCTATTAGAAGTGTAAATGTTTATAAATTTGTATGTGATTATTTAGAAATGTGTATGTAAATGGTAACGATTGCAGTGTAGGTTAAGAGACGTATTTATATTCATGTTTTGTTATTGTATCTGTTAGTTTAACAATGTGTATGCAATTGTATATGTATAAGTGTCTGAAGTCTGAATGTTTAGAGGGGCTTGTGTGAATGATTCCAAATGTGTATGTTTAGAAAAGAGTGTATGAATGATTGAAATGTGAATGTGTTCGTTGAAAAACATGTGATTTATGGTATAGAAATGTTATCTGATTTTTTAACATTAAATATTGATATTTTAGAAATACCTACATTTTAGTTTGTTTCCAAATGTATAATTATTTATGTAAGTGTTTAGAAATGTGTTTGGGTGTCTTAAAATATGTAGTTGTTTGATTTGATATGTCTTTAAATGTTAGTTATAAAATGCAGGCCTATCTTCAATAATCAAGATGTGTACGTATATAGTGTATGTGTGGTTAAAATACAGATACGTTTGATGACTGTATGACCAACATGTTTGTTTTTGCTTGTGATATTGTTTTTCAAATTAGAATTTATATTGAAATAATTATTGTATTCGTTGGTTAGATCAAGGCTGCATAATATGTTTGTACGGGTATGTGTTTTGTTTCACTGCTAGAATCTATAGGATATTGTAGTTTTAATGGTATAGTAAAAGCTGTTTATTTTTTTTTTAAATATATATCTATATTTCCGTTCATGTATTTATATGAATTTATACATTTCAACACCGTTGGTATTATTGTTTTCACTAATTTAATGATGGTCATATGTGTAATCATAGGTTAAACTAATATGATCATTAGTAAAAAAAAAATATAGTCTACGTGTTATCTTTAAGAGATGTTTTTATTTTTTCGATCTTCTCCTAACAACTTCTCTCCCTTCCCTATCTCTCCCCCCTCTATCACTCCCTCCCTCTCTCTAGACAATAGAAGCGCCTCTGTATGCTCGTGAAAGCAAGCGATAAGTTTTCTTCAAGTACTGTCCCTATTGAAAGCGTTGTAGACAGGTCGGCGCCAGTCTGTCGCGAGTAAACACCTGCCCTATTGGTTACACAATACACCTACCTGGCGGGGTTAAGCCACACCTGGATCCAAAGGTAGCGCACTGATTACACACAAGTCGAGAAGAAGCAGTCAGCTGGATTAGAGGAAAGTGCTCTGCTGCCTTCTGTTTATCCGAAAATGTCAATTATGCGGTTGTCTTAAGATCGCTACATAAAATATGTTTTCTTCCCAACGTTGTAGGCCTATATCTTAAAATCTTAGAGTACGGTAACTTAGTTATTGATAGCAGGGAACACTGCTTTTTTTTAAGATATAGAATTAACGACAACACTTTTTGGGGATGTTTCTGATTTATGAACATGTTACTCTCGATGATGTGTTTACCGCTTCAATATACAGCTAATCCTTAGTTTATGTATGCTCTTTAAACAGTATGTAGATATTAAAGTAGTTTACAAAGGCAGGATTGGGAGAGAAATTTGGAAGTTTCTTACATTTCTATTATTGTAAAATGTCTGGCCGCATTTCATTTTATACACAAAATACACTTTTCTTACAATCATGTACACACAAAGAATTACAACGAATTTAACATTTAAAGGTAAAGAAACATTATGAAATGTGTCAAATAACTGCAAATGTTGTGAGTACTAACTAAAGGCCCTATAGTTTGTTCTGTTTATTAGTTGACAAAACACAGACAAGTAAGCAGAAGGCGAACGTGAACACAGATAGTTTGTTCATTAACAAACTTTGTTTTAAGAAGAACTGTTTGAAAATTCAAACTAAAACCATATGCACACTGCTTAAAGGTGTGTAGCTTACACTTAGAACTTAACACTTCTCGCTATATATGTAGAGTTTATATAAAAGCAGAGTTCATTGAATATAAAGGGATTGTGTGGCCTCTATTAAGCCAACTCGCACCTACAATATATTGATAATTTTAACAATTGAAGCATTTAAAATTTTATTTGCAAGACATTTACTTAAAAGTAGCTATAGACAATTAAATGTAGGCCTACAATAGAGACTATATATCCTACTTTAGTTTTGTACACAAACAAAATTCTTAATGTTGCAATTATCTTGTTTTTTTTATTTTAAATTATAATTTATTTAACAATTAAACTGTATTTATCAATTGTCCGCCACATTTTATAGTCTGTATAAACATTTCTGAAACCTGTAGGTTTGGTAGGCCTATTATCATGTAGGCCTAAGGTCCACAACCTAAGATTGACAATTGCAGTCTTATAGCTTATAGAAACCTTGAATGCTATTGTGCTAAGATTAGCCTACATCGGTATAATGCTTTCATTGTTTTAACACATCTCGTTAATGTACTAGAAACTTTATTGTTAGTTCCAAATTAAAATTAAAAGAAAATTTCTAGTTTTAAATACAATTTTGCCATAAATGATTTTTATTTTTATTCCAGACAAACGAACAAACATAAATTAGGCTTTTATTTACATAGGCGAGGGTCTTTAGAGACACTGGTTATATTATTTATTGTACTTGACACCAAACTCTGCAAATATAACAATGAATAGGCCTACATGAGTAAATCTAACACATATTCCCCCCACACACACACACAAACACACACACAAACAAACACACACACAAACACACACACAAAAACACACAAACACACACACAACTGTACACACAAACACACCCAAACACACATACAAACACACACACAAACAAACACACACAAACACACACAATTACACACACAAACACACACACAAACACACACAAACACACTCACACAAACACACACACAAAAAAACACACACTCAAACACAAACACACACACAAACACAAACACAAACATACACACAAACACACACAAACACACACACAAACACGCACACAAACACACAAATCACTAAATCAGGAATAGATTTGTATCACCGTTGAAGGTTTTAGAGGAGAATGACTTTTGCTCATCACAGGAGGGAAGTTACCTGTAAGGCCAGGCTTATCCCTAGGCATTATTATTATTTTATCCAGGTGATCTGGCTCAATACTGACAGACGGCAGTCTACACATACAGTGTTCAGATACAGTGTACAGATACAGTCTACAGATACAGTCTACAGATGCTTATATTCAAGCCAGTCTATCAAAGACATACTCACTCGAGTTATGGCAGCACCACCTCAGCCCTCCCCGCCCCCTCCCCCATCAAGTCGCATTCTCCTCCCCGGCTTACACTAACAGAAATGTTGTTTGTTTTCAAGGGCGTATAGCTATAGGATTCCAATTACAGTTGTAGAGATGGGCATACCAGTAGAATGGTGATGAGAGCATACCAGTAGAGTGGTGATGAGGGCATACCAGTAGAGTGGTGATGAGGGCATAGCCTACCAGTAGAGTGGTGATGAGGACATAGCCTACCAGTAGAGTGGTAATGAGGGCATACCAGTAGAGTGGTAATGAGGGCATAGCCTACCAGTAGAGTGGTGATGAGGACATAGCCTACCAGTAGAGTGGTAATTAGGGCATACCAGTAGAGTGGTGATGAGGGCATAGTCTACCAGGAGAGTGGTAATGAGGGCATACAAGTAGAGTGGTGATGAGGGCATACCAGTAGAGTGGTAATGAGGGCATACCAGTAGAGTGGTGATGAGGGCATACCAGTAGAGTGGTGATGAGGGCATACCAGTAGAGTGGTGATAAAGGCATACAAGTAGAGTGGTGATGAGGGCATAGCCTACCAGTAGAGTTGTGACTAGGGCATTCAATTAGAGTGGTGATGAGGGCATACCAGTAGAGTGGTGATGAGAGCATACTAGTAGAGTGGTGATGAGGGCATACCAGTAGAGTGGTGATGATGGCCTATCAGTAGAGTGGTGATGAGGGCATAGCCTACCAGTAGAGTGGTGATTAGGGCATACCAGTAGAGTTTTGATGAGGTCATACCAGTAGAGTGGTGATGACGGCATACCAGTAGAGTGTTGACGAAGGCATATCTTAATAGTATACTAGTAGAGTGGTGATGAGGGCATACTAGTAGAGTGGTGATGATGACATACCAGTAGAGTAGTGATGAGGGCATACCAGTAGAGTGGTGATGAGGGCATACCAGTAGAGTAGTGATGAGGGCATACCAGTACAGTGGTTATGAGGGCATACCAGTAGAGTGGTAATGAAGGAATAGTTTACCACTAGAGTGTTGATGAAGGCATAGCTTACCAGTAGAGTGGTGATGATGGCATAGCCTACCAGTAGAGTGGTGATGAGGGCATACCAGTAGAGTGGTGATGAATGCATAGCCTACCAGTAGAATGGTGATGAGGGCATAGCCTACCAGTAGAATGGTGATTAGGGCATAGCTTACCAGTAGAGTTGTGATTAGGGCATACCAAAAGAGTGGTGATGAAGGCGTACCAGTAGAATGGTGACGAGGGCGTACCAGTAGAGTGGTGATAAGGGCATACCAGTAGAGTGGTGATGAGGGCGTACCAGTAGAGTGGTGATGAGGGCCTACCAGTAGAGTGGTGATGAGGTCATACCAGTAGAGTGTTGATGAGGTCATACCAGTAGAGTGGTGATGAGGGCATACAAGTATAGTGGTGATGGAGGCATAGCCTACCAGTAGAGTTGTGATGAAAGCATAGCCTACCAGTAGAATGGTGATGAATGCATAGCCTACCAGTAGAGTGGTGATTAGGGCATAGCTTACCAGTAGAGTGGTGATTAGGGCATACCAAAAGAGTGGTGATGAAGGCGTACCAGTAGAGTGGTGACGAGGGCGTACTAGTAGAGTGGTGATAAGGGCATACCAGTAGAGTGGTGATGAGGGCGTACCAGTAGAGTGGTGATGAGGGCCTACCAGTAGAGTGGTGATGAGGTCATACCAGTAGAGTGGTGATAAGGGCGTACCAGGAGAGTGGTGATGAGGGCATAGCCTACTAGTAGAGTGGTGATGAGGGCGTACAAGTAGAGTGGTGATGAGTGCATAGTCTACCAGTAGAGTGGTGATGAGGGCATACCAGTAGAGTGGTTATGAGGGCGTACCAGTAGAGTGGTGATGAAGGCATAGCCTACCAGTAGAGTGGTGATGAGGGCATGCCAGTAGAGTGTTGATGAGGGCGTACCAGTAGAGTGGTGATTAGGGAATAGCCTACCAGTAGAGTGGTTATGAGGACATACCAGTAGAGTTGTAATTAGGGCATACCAGTAGTGGTGATGGGGGCATACCAGTAGATTGGTGACGAGGGCATAGCCTACCAGTAGAGTGGTGATGAGTGCATGCCAGTAGAATTGTGATGAGGACATTCCAGTAGAGTGGTGATGAGGGCATAGTGGTGATGAAGGCATACCAGTAGAGTTGTGATGAGAGCATACCAGTAGAGTGGTGATGAGGGCATAGCATACCAGTAGTGGTGATGAGGGCGTACCAGTAGAGTGGTGATGAGGGCATACCAGTAGAGTGGTGATGAGGGCGTACCAGTAGAGTGGTGATGAGGACATACCAGTAGAGTGGTGATGAGTGCATACCAGTAGAATTGTGATGAGGGCGTACCAGTATAGTGGTGATGAGGGCATACCAGTAGATTGGTGATTAGGGCATACCAGTATAGTGGTGATGAGGACATACCAGTAGAGTGGCGATAAGGGCGTACCAGTAGAGTGGTGATGATGGCGTACCAGTAGAGTGGTGATTAAAGCTTACCCGTAGAGTGGTGATGAGGACATACCAGTAGAGTGGTGATGAGGGCGTACCAGTAGAGTGGTGATGAGGGCGTACCAGTAAAGTGGTGATGAGGGCGTATCAGTAGAGTGGTGATTAGGGCGTACCAGTATAGTGGTGATTAGGGCATACCAGTAGAGTGATGATAAGGACATACCAGTAGAGTGGTGATTAGGACATATTAGTAGAGTGGTGATGAGGGCATACCATTAGAGTGGTGATGAGGACATACCAGTAGAGTGGTGATGAGGGCGTACCAGTAGAGTGGTGATTAGGGCATACCAGTAGAGTGGTGATGACAAAGAGAGATGAAAGAGAGAAAGTTGTAGAGGAAGAGACAGAGGAATTAGGAAACCCTGCTGTAATACGCGCATGATTATAACCTTACTGAGGTTAACTATTCATTTGTATTTGTATTTATTTAATGTGAACAAAATGATCTGTATGGAGTAAAACAACAACAAGCAGGTAACAGGTTAGACTATATTGGGCAGGAATGACTATAGTGGGCAGGTATGACTATAGTGGGCAGGTATGACTATAGCGAGCAGGTATGACTATAGAGGGCAGGTATGACTATAGTGGGCAGGTATGACTATAGTGGGCAGGTATGACTATAGAGGGCAGGTATGACTATAGTGGGCAGGTATGACTATAGAGGGCAGGTATGACTATAGAGGGCAGGTATGACTATAGTGGGCAGGTATGACTATAGTGGGCAGGTATGACTATAGAGGGCAGGTATGACTATAGTGGGCAGGTATGACTATAGTGGGCAGGTATGACTATAGAAGAAGAAGGAGGCGTGAAAGAGTAAGCTAGAAATGAGGAGGGGATGAAAGATTTGGGTAGGAATTTATATAATATAGGCCTATTGTCTATCTCTCTCTATATAAATATATATATATATATATATGTCTGAACCAATGTCGTGTCTATATTCCTATTTAGCCTACAAGTTAGTTTACATTACAGTGTGTATTTTCCAATACGTATTATTTCAGTTCATACAGTAGGCTATGACAGCTGAAGACTATTTCCCACTAACACAATGATAAAACTATTTTCTCTGCCTAAACAGCAATCTGTACAACCACTGGTTTCAAGTTAAAAAAAAACAACTACCTTGCTTTTATCCATCTCTGCAAACCCCCCTCCCCCACTGCTTCCTCTATATCTCCCTCCTTCTCTCTCTCTCTCTATCTCTCTCTCTCTTTGGCCCTCTCTCACTCACACACACACCACAAGTACAGACACATCTACAGCCAAAAGAAAAAAAAACCTGCCAGATGGCTGAAAGAAGGCTGGCACCAAATCAAAACTGTTTTAAGATTCACAATTCACACACTTACCAAGTCCCGACAGTCGAGTGCCAACTTGGCTTGTTTCCTTAGCAACCATGGTAACAATAAAGACTGCGGCGTGTGTTCTTTTGCAAACATAGGAGTTAACTCTAACGTTGTTATCAGCTTCGTTATGGTGAAATATAATATTACCTTTTACCTTTTTATAATATTACCTTTTACCTTTTTATAATATAACCTTTTACCTTTTTATAATATAACCTTTTACCTTTTTATAATATTACCTTTTACAGAAACAAAAAATGTTATTACTGATGAAAATGTCCATAATATTGTGCAAAAGAGTAGAAAGCCAATATGCAAAGGAAGGTAGAGGCCAAAAAATATCTTAATGCATTGGCTTAATAACACGGTCTGATATAATAACGACTGATTCGTCTGTAAGCAAATTAAGCTGAGCTTAAGGCCATCAAATTTAGGAGGCCTCCCATCCTTGTGTATAATGTTTATACAAGAAAATTAATGTTGGAAATGAACTAAAGAATTATTCTAGTTGTATTCCAATCTATCGCTTCAGTAATCCTTCTATTTATATATCTATCCATCCATCCTTCTAACCATAGGCCTATCTGTCTGTCTGTTTATCTGATTGTCTTTCTGTGTCTCTGACTATCTGTCTATTTGTTTGTCTATCTGTCTCTCTATGTGTCTATCTGTCTGTATGTCCGTCTATCTGTCTGTCTGTCCGTCTATCTGTCTGTCTGTCCGCCTATCTGTCTGTCTGTCTGTCCGTCTATCCGTCTATCTTTTTTTCTATAAGGCGTACAAATCTATGATTATAGCTTTGTGTGTCATCACTTAATAATAACTGAAAGGGAAACATATATCCTATGTAATTCTATTCCATATAGATCTACCTGTTTCATCAAATACTAAAAAACAATTGTAGGCTAATAATTTATTGCCTGAAATACACATTGCTATTGCTCCTACTAAATAGTTGGTCTACCGGAGGATTCATTTTCTCAAAAACCATAACTTCAAATGTCATTATTTAATATCACTGGATCTAACAGTGTTAATGGAAAAGTAATTATTGTAGAATATAATTTTATTAGAACAAAGCTTACTTGAATGATTTGAATATAATTTATTCTTTAACTAACAACCATTTTACAATAATTTGTTTATTATGTATCAGGCTTACAATGACTATCCATTTATTTGCTTTAGTGCCGGAAACAAAGACAGAGATAATCTTAACACTTTAAAGCAGGGCTGGGAAAACTATGGCCTGCAAGTCGCATGCAGCCTGGCAACTTGCATTATGCGGCTCTCGCGTGCGTTTAGTAATTTTAAAAAAAATACTTCGTTTTCATTTCTTCTTCTTCGTTCTGAAATGATTGGGAGGATTCGGACAACGAGCCCGATAGTTGTAATGAACTGCGCCGTGGCTGTCAGTTGCTCTAGTCCACCGTAACCGTACAGTTTGTCATTGAAGGTAGCCTCCTGGGGCCAAAGGGCTGATCGGGTAGAATGGCACAGAGGGCAGGTCTGAAGGACATTTTCCGCATTTTCGGGAGCTGTTCCACAGGAGCACATTTCGCTTGCTCCGATTCGTCTTTTTCATTTAATTTCAGAATATTGTCACAAACTGGTTTGTGTTTAAATTAAAATAATTTAAAAAAATATAATATAATAAAAAAAAGTATCTAAAAAAATAACTAATTAATAAAATATTTTGTCCTAATTGTAAAATATAATATCTAAGTACAATAATTGTTAAATAATAAATAAATAATTCTAATTATTTATTGTGATAAATTGCTACAAACAAAGTGGACATAATTTGTCCCACCAATAACTGTGGCCCAAAGCACAAAACGTTTGCTCACCCCTGCATTAAAGTATGCTTTAAAATTACCGTAAGACTATGTTAATTTGTCAATAAAGGGTTCAGAATAACCAGTAGCTTAGGCCTAGAAGATTTTTAAAAATAAAGCTGCGCCTATAATGTTTTGTCTTTAGGCTACAATGTTATGTCTTTAGATTTAAGTCTTGATTTTATTATTATTGCATTTTATTATTTTTCAATATAAAGAATGTGTTCTAAGACAAGGTTATTAATCGAAAGTTGTCGAGACTTAGAGCTGTTAAGTTTTCCAGAAACAAACATTTCTCCATTGTGTTATTGATATATTAACTATAAATAATCCAATAAATCAAAGTTTTGTTTGTGAAATACTTCAATGGTTCCGGTTAAGTTTCTCCAGGAATCCACTCAGTAAAGATAAAATAAAAATGTATATTGTTTCTGTCACATGTAGTGATAATATAATATAATATAATATAATATAATATAATATAATATAATATAATATAATATAATATAATATAATATAATATAATATAATATAATATAATATAATATAATATAATATAATATAATATAATATAATATAATATAATATAATATAATATAATATAATATAATATAATATAATATAATATAATATAAAATAATATAATATAATATAATATAATATAATATAATATAATATAAAATAATATAATATAATATAATATAATATAATATAATATAATATAATATAATATAATATAAAATAATATAAAATAATATAATATAATATAATATAATATAATATAATATAATATAATATAATATAATATAATATAATATAATATAATATAATATAATATAATATAATATAATATAATATAATATAATATAATATAAGTGACAAGTGACAACACAGTTTGAAAGATCTTTCAGGGAGTATCAGTCCCTGAGGAGCCGCCAACATACTACTACTCTTTGATCTAAACTCAATTTTCTTCACTAGCTAGTATATTCAAAGGTAAATGTTCTAATTAGAAATTCAGAGAAATATTTTCCCAATAGTCTCATTACCTCTGCTCCATGGACAAGCAAAGGTAGCCCATTATTCTATAAATAGAACTCGAACCTGACAAAACATTGTCATGTCACGCACAAGATGAAATAGATAGGCCTATAATGAATTGAGCTTAGTGAAAACTCTTTGAATAGTTAGTTTAAATATAAACATATAATTATATTGAAAAGGATTGGCTATAATAGAGAGATAAATAACTAAATGATATAAACAGATAATTCTATTGAAAATAATCGGCTATAATCAGGGCCGTAGCCTATTTAGGATTAAGGGGGGCCCTGTTCCAAAATTTTATGTGGGGGCCCCTCATGGCCTCGCCGCTGCCTTCCACATAGGCCTACATCAGAAAAATGCCGTTAATCATGTTACATTCTGTCAAATCTTACATACTTTGTATGTTGCGCTTAGATTGGTTGGACTGGAGCGCTTAAAATTGTAGGGAAATAAATGAATTTTATTTTACATTGTAAATGAAAGAATGGGGATGTCACTAAACAAAATATTTTTGGGATGTGTGGGGACCCCTATTCCAATGGAACATCTGCAACATGCCTAAATACACCACTTGCTATAATAGAGAGATACATAACTAAAAGATATTAACATATATTTTATTGAAAAGAATTGGCTATAATAGAGAGATAAAAAACTAAAAGATATACACATATAATTCTATTGAAAAGAATTTACTATAATAGAGAGATAAATAACGAAAAGATTGATAGTTGTTTTTTTTATTTCTAACATATTTGTTTACATTTTATGGCGCCTGGAGAGGAAGTCATGTTTTATAATATTAGATTACTATAGATGCCTTAAGTTGTGGTAGGTTATAGAATTAAGTTAAAGGGTCACTACGCATAGCCGCCCCCCTCACCTTACCCTCGCAGATCTCTTTCTCGTGATCTATTCCTATCTCACTCTCTCTCTCCCTTGCTCTTTCTCTCTCTCTCTCTTTTCAGATGGGCGCGACACGGCCACATTAGTCAATGCATTGAAAGATCTCTCCCCTCCCGCCTTCCCGTGTGGGCCTTGTACCATCTGGCAGCCCGTCTGGCGTGAAACAGCGCAGTGTAAACAGTACGGTCTCTGATGAGAAGATCAGCTCTCGCCGACACTTGCTCTCACTTCGCCTCGCTTTTTTTTAATCATACTTTTGCCCCCACTCTCTCGGTCATTTTCTTCTACTAATCGTGAAAATACCTCTCCACTCTCCACAGCCACAAAGGGGCTTTTTTTGTTTTGTTTTGAACCCAACCCCCCATACCTTTATGTTTTTAAGAATCAGTATCGCTTTATCACAAGACAACTGGCTCATAGTGTGTTCGCGTGTTTGCTTGGTCTCTATTACGTCTAAATGGTCTTTCAATCGACTCTCTCTTTTCTCAACACGACAAAGTTGACTATTTAGCCGTTTGTAGTGCAAATAGAAAAGTTGATTCCATAACATCCTTTTCGGGTTTATTATTCGGTGAGTCTGTGTGTTCTTCATTCAGTGATAGCCCGTCTCATGTGTGTGGCGGTGAATGGAGGGTACCATTAATTGACAATATGAACTTTGACGTTTGACCCTTTACAGTGAGCGCTACACGTGCTCAGTTTTTGGATTCTGGATTTTTAAAAAACATAGTTTTAGTGTTTTCATGCGATTGGATTAATTTATTCACAACAGGATGACTGTATTAAGTGACTGAACTGACTAATGGGATAGGCTACTATGTGACTGTGAAGAATAAATCAAGTGTTATGAAT
Organism: Anisus vortex; assembly: GCA_949126835.1. Lineage (NCBI taxonomy): Eukaryota > Metazoa > Mollusca > Gastropoda > Planorbidae > Anisus > Anisus vortex. The sequence goes on along the minus strand of OX421494.1, from coordinate 36,850,838 downwards.
CCATTCAGTGTATAAAACAAAATCAGTCAGTGAAGGCTCACACATGCGTGCTATGCACGTGTTGTGTGGGAGTACGAACTGAACGTGAGTTCCCTGGAACATTGTTTATTTGAATGTGAGTACAAAGTGTGTGTGTACATTAGGTGAGTAGTCTGATCGATATGATCAGCTCACGGATAACAACGTGCAACATTGAGTTGAGTTAGAACAATAGAAGCTGTCATTGTGTACATAGTGGTCGTGGTGGTTATAGCGTGTATACACAACTCAAACACTCCAGTTAATATTAACATTGAAAAACCGAAAGTTGATACAATACACCTCGCTTATCACCATATAAGTTGATTCAATAATACACCTCACTTATCTAGAACACCGTCTGGGCGTCTGTTAAATTTCTAATAGCACAACCTATATAAAAAGTCCAGCTATATGAAGAAATCAGCTGGTAGTTTTGACGCATGTGTCAGGTGGGATTTAATCCCCAATGGTGACCACTATGGCTAGTGTCCAGTTGGTTCATCGTCACTATCACCCTCCACATAACTTCCCTTTAATCCGTCCCATCAGTCCACCTGATCAAATAATGACCCTGGACTGCAGTCAGGCCAACACGTCTCAAAGCTCTGAAGGCGACGCACGTAGCATCTCTCCAAAGGACCGGTCATCTCCCCCTTCACCCTGTGGCTCTGAAGGCGACGCACGGAGCATCTCTCCGAAAGACCTGTCACCTCCCCCTTCACCAAGCGGCTCTGAAGGGCGAGACCCGCAAAACTCTTCGGAAACTCCTTTACGGAAAAACAAACGAAAGCTGAGTGAGCCAAAGAGAAGGTCGGATGTAACTGTGAATAGAGTTAGTCTAAATACAATCAGACAGGATTCGGAGAATGTTCTTTATAAATCTAACAAAGATACACAGGATTTAGCAATCGTGAAAAAGTATAAATGTAAAAAACTAACCAATGGTCGTACAAAGAAGTCATTCTCTTGGTCAGCTGCACAAGTTCCGATGGGTAGACAGCAGACGTCATCTACATCGTCATCGGAGAACGAGGACGTCAGGGAGCATGAAGTTGCTCCACCGCCACCATTTCTCCCTTCAGCTTTTCACAGTTCACCGTCAGCAGCATTGGGATTTTCGCCGGGACTATTTTTTCATGGGACACCATACCCCCATGCAGCACTTCACCCGTCTTTCTCCGCCCTACCTCTACATCTGCAGCATACATACCTCGCCGCTGCAGCCTCGGCCCAGGCTTCAAGCGCAGCCCCTGCTACTGCATCATCCCCCGGAACATCCGCAGTTAGCGTAGAACCAAACTCAAACAGAGCTCATCATTCAAAATCTACTCTGAACCATACAACCAGACATCCATCTCTATCACTGGCCAACGCCTTCCCGCCGTCCTCCGCACAGCGTGCCTCTAGCTCAAAAACCAGCGCGTCAATCCACGAAGATGAAGATGACGCATCGTCCTCCAGGGCACAATCTCCTGAAGACCTCAGTATCTCTGGGAAACTGTCCAGGAAACACAGAAAGAATTACAAAAACATGACTCGTGAACGTCGCGTGGAGGCCAACGCTAGAGAGCGAACTCGTGTACATACCATCAGTGCTGCATTCGACGCCCTTAGACACGCTGTCCCGTCATATTCTCACAATCAAAAACTGTCCAAGCTGGCCATTCTAAGGATAGCTTGCAGTTACATCATGTCACTGGCTCGCCTGGCCGACCTGGACTACACCTCCTCATCGGAACATATTGGTACGCCCTTGAATTTTGCTCAATGTGTGGATATGTGTACTAATACAATACAAACAGAGGGACGGGCAAGGCGGAGACACTGATGAGAGTTATAGGTAGCTTTTTCATTATGAATGGAGTAGCTCTATTGTTATTTATTAACTTTTTCTTGCACACATGGGCGGCCTAAAGAAAATTTACTAGGGAGGGAGAAAATGAATGTTAATAATGTTATAGCATAAAAACTAAATTTTACGACAGAGGTCGGGACTTGTGTCCTTTGTGCCCCTCTGTGAGACGCCCTTGCCTGTACCCTACTTTTTCTAAATTCACTGCTAATGAACGTACCCTGCACCTTTACAAATAACTGTGAATAGTTTAATATACTGGTGAAAAATAGAATCTATAATGCCCTTACACTATTTTTTCAAACATGTTTTAAGATGTTTTATTATGTTTGAATACAGTCAACCTATTACGATCATGTCGATTTATTAGCATGGAAGGACTCCCTTATTGTACATAATATATGATTGTAAATCTACATATGTCTATATAATGTCTCTATTTAAACCTCTGTTCTATGTCATTCCCTCATTAGATCACATATCATTCAGAATTATTCTATGTATAGCTCGCTATCTAGATTAATATAATATGTGTGCGTATGCGTGTATGTTTCTGTGTATCTACGTGTGTGGACACAGTAATAACTAAGTTTGACCTACGTGATTAGGAAGATGTTGTAGATATAGACTATATATTATCCCCAGTTAGAAACTTGGCAGTACTTTTGAATATCGACTCTAGATTTTAAAGAATTGTCAAAACATTTTTTTTATAGAAACTCAAGTGACCTAATTATTATTCAAGATATTTGTTTAATTTTCTCAACGTTTACTACATAATTGATTAAATTTATTTAAACTTTGACCTCCAGCACTGTACCACATTTTTATAGCAAATCTTATAATTGATTACCTAGTTTTTATTAATTAGACCTATATAGACTCTAATAGCAATAACCTAAATACAATTATAGCGTAGACTTTTGTGAAGATGAGTAAACTTTGGATCACGTTATACGTCTTGACAAAATGAAAGATGCTTTTTGTTGTAGATTTATGTATGCACATAGGCCTAACACAATAAAAAGTGTTGTCTATGGACATTATAATATAATTGCATACATAATATCAATGTTAAAATAAATAGTTCAATAACATTTATTTATGCTTTGGTCTACTAAACTGATTGACATGCACTTTATCTTTAGGCCATTACTATAGAAGTGTCCCTAGAGCCGACTCATCAGTTTTACAATAAAGACGTTGTCTAAATACCCCTCTAGGTCTCTACATAATTCTATCAATTATCTAGAAAGTGACATGATTCCTTGTAATTCTTATAACACAAACTTCATTTTCTATTTTAAACTTTAAAGGCGTGTTTGGGACACACGCTTTTTTAGTTCCCCAAATGCAACAGGTAGAAGAAAATGTGTCATCAAAACTGGGAAGATAGTATCATGTAGACTGGAGTCTAGTAGTAAGATCAGATTCAACTGGTCTATTTCAGCAGGGCATATTTAGGACACGACAGAGACGTTGGGGAGGGCTAAAGTTGGGGGGGGGGGGTATTGAGCCCTCAGGATATAAAGGTGGGATTAACTGGACTTGAAAGTGTTAAGTCCAAGGGAGGGAATGCTACAGAAACATCAAAGGGAAATGACAGGGGCCCCGGAAGACAACTTATAGTGCTGAATGTTATACGTTTAGCAGGTCTAGTTTGTATGTCACAACTTATAGTGCTGAATGTTATACGTTTAGCAGATCTAGTTTGTATGTCACAACTTATAGTGTAGAATGTTGTACGTTTAGCAGGTCTAGTTTATATGTCACAACTTATAGTGCAGAATGTTATACGTTTAGCAGGTCTAGTTTGTATGTCACAACTTATAGTGCTGAATGTTATACGTTTAGCAGATCTAGTATGTATGTCACAACTTATAGTGTAGAATGTTGTACGTTTAGCAGGTCTAGTTTATATGTCACAACTTATAGTGCAGAATGTTATACGTTTTGCAGGTCTAGTTTATATGTCACAACTTATAGTACATAATGTTATACGTTTAGCAGGTCTAGTTTATATGTCACAACTTATAGTACAGAATGTTATATTTTCAGCATGTCTAGTTTATATGTTACATGCTTTGAAAAACAGCTCTTCGACACCAACAAATTTTGGCTTGTCCGAAAAACAAATATTTTATTTACACATACATCACATTCGCATGGTTTTAAACATCTATTAATAATGTTCAAATGTCGTATTTAAACTTATTAGATTATGGTACTAATCACTGAGCTATAACAAGAATGGATTGCGCCTTCTTAATAAATTGGTTTGAACAAAGTGAAGACATGGAAATCTAATCAATTCCACCGCACTTATCGATATAAACAAAATTGTGTCTAAAACTTACTGCGCCACTTATCTATAAATAGATCGGAACTGAATCTATGTTGCTGCCATTTTACACAATATGCATATGAATTGTTGCTGTCAAGCTTCTGACTTTTTATTAATAATATAAAACTAACAATAATAATATCAAAAGGAAAGAAAAAGAAAACAAAGAAAAAAAAAGTTATAATAAAAAAAGTAGACACCAATATTTCGCAGTACGGGAAAACCCGGTCCCGAAGCACACTAAATTTGAAAGCATTTCATTTCATTTTCATTTGGAAACGGCGCACGTTTTATAACCTTAACATACGGTGATTAGTAATATAGGTCTAAGTTTATTTAAAAAAATAAATTAACGAATTAAGCAATATTGTTGATAAAATAACGATTTCTTTTGAAGGACGTTTCCAATTTATACATTTAACTGTTAACCCGATTAATCAAACGGCTTAGGAGACTATAGAGCAGAAACAGACATCTAAATAAAAAACAAACTTACGGTAATTATCGACAAGTCTTAATTTGGCATGACCTTTTCAACTGGGGTGATCGTGAACTTCTGGTTCTATTTTTAAATGTTTAATTATTTTAGGCATTTCCGTAAACAAAAAAGCATGCTTTCGCTGGTTATTGACAGTTGATTTCAACCTCGACGGCTAGTTCTAGTCTTTTAGAATTATACAAAGGATACAATATTTGTTATGAGGAATCCGTTTTTAACATCAAAAGTGAGTAGGCGATAATTAATACTCAAGTGTTAGTCGCATGTAGCTTGTTTATAAAATAAATTAGTCAAGAGTTGCGTTTTCTTGGTTATTAAAAAACAAAATTCGTAGATTCATAAAAACGAATAACAATTATTATTTTGCATTAAGCAATAAGTTTGATATTATAAAAAGGTGATTATTCCCTTCTGACTTTCACAATGCATTGTTTTCTTTTGTAAACATGTTTTGGAAATGAAAGAAATTTTAATCCCCAACAAATGTTCGTACAACCAGTAACCCAGCACACAGACATGTTTCGAATAAAATGATCGAATTCGACCGGAAATATTTTTTTTTGTGAACTTTTATGCATGCAAACACGTTAAGACTTGTCAATAAGCCCTATATATTGATCAGTGTATAAACAAAATGGCGGAAATTTCTTCAATGATGTTACTTCCGAGCCTTATCCATTCTTTTTATAGATCAGTGGTATTAATGTACAGGAAAGAAAAATTGTGCAGGCACAAATATTAGCCTACATTATTGTAGATTTAAAAAAAAAATAAATGTGAAATTAATTATAAGGTTTTGTGCGGTATTTTTTAAAACAAAGAAACACACTTTAGTCGTTTCTTATCAAATATAAAAAAAATGTGTCTTATTTTATAGTCAACAAGCTAAATTGCCCGGCGTTGCCCGGGTGAAAAAAAAACAAGAATGTATAAGGTGCAGATACACATTTTTTAAAACTACAATTAAAAGAAAGTTATAAATCTAATAATTAAATGATTTTTTTTACTAAAGACTTTTAGGAAAGTAAATAAAAATATATATTGTAACCGAGTAAAAATTAGGCAAGTATTTTTATTTAAAAAAAAACTAAATTGCCCGTAGATTTACAATGTCTTTTGTTTTTAAAAGTAATATTAATTGAAATAAACGTAGAAAAAAGTTATAGACAAACTGGAGAATCGAACCCGGGTTGCCCACCTGGCAGTCCGATACGTTAACAACTTAGCTAGCGATGACACACGTCCGGTGTGAAAAATTATTAGACACTATATATGTCTAGGCCTAGATAGGTCAGTGACACAAAACTCACGTGTTTTCAAATTGACCAATGAGGTTCGGTTTACCCACACACACGGACTTCATATATACATATATAGAGAGAGAGAGAAAGAAAGAGACAGAGAGAGAGAGATAATACTTTTTTAAAACTACAATTGACACTCCTCATCTTTGAACATATTATTATTTTGTTAGCTAGTGTTTTTTTTTCTCCATAGTTCAAAAGTTGAAAACTTTCGCCTTTTGTAAAAAAAAAACTTTGATGAGAAACTTTATGATGAACTTATTATAACACGTTCATAAAATGTATGGCATAGAATACATAATATATCAAATAACGTACTAATTTGATTTAAAATTGATCCATGTAATAATATATAGTAGTTGATTTTTAAATAAAGCACTATTTTACTGCATATTACCCGGTATATAAATTTATGATAGCCAACAATTTTTTTAAGAGGCCTAATAAAACGAACATTTTTTAAAAGTCCGATTACAAATGTAAGACTATAATTCATATCACTATAATACATTAAGATTGTATTTATAATTTATAACAAACTTTGTTTATTCTTACATAATGAAATCATAATTACGCAATACATTTCAAGTAGAAATCAATACTCAGTTTTCTGTTCATTGTTAGACGTCTATCACAAGGGCGATAACTAGTCTAGTTGCTAAATATTATTTGGGAAAAAACAACATGATGGCATAGAATGTATACAATGAATTCACTGCTTGTAAATATTGTGTATTTAATCATATACATTTATTGTAATGTTTTCTTTGAATGTTATGACATCTGCCCCCCCCCTCCCAATATATGTTTTTACTGATTTTTATATCTGTGATTCTATTATAAAAAGTGCAAAATAAATAAATGCGTATCACAAATCTGTTGTGATATTTGTTAAACTATTATGATTCGTTGATTTTTATTGTTTTACTTTGTGTGTCATGTTTGTAGATAGTTATTTAGTACTTTAAAATACAAAGGTTGGGGATCCTATCTTTTGTTTGTTTGATTAAGATTTATGAACTGTTCTACATGTGCAGACTTATGAATAAATTGATTAATAAATAGAACTAAATAAATATGAATCCATTCTACTAAAATCACTTGTAAAATGTAAAAAAAAAATGGGATTAGTTGAAGTAGAAATATTTAGAATAAATCATTCAATTAGACAACTCTAGATGACACCTTTAAACTCCTACATACATTGAAAGGTTACATTTAAAACAAGAAGAAAGATGAAAAAAAGAAGGAAAAACTTCCACAGAACCAGGGAATGCAAAAATTGATCAGTGAGCACGTCATCTAGTCTATAGTGTTCATCACGTATCAGTAGAGTTCTAAATGATAAGACATGAATACAAAGTAAACTAGTAAATAAAAAGTAAAATTTACACCAAATTGTATCATGTTGTTATTAAAACAAAAAGTAAGTATTATAACTATATTAACACTTAGTTCGAATACAAGCATAACATAAATTCATAAATGCAACCATTTTTTTTAACACACAAAAAACACACACAAACGTAGTTAAGATACAAGCAAACATACAAACAAACATACAAACAAACATACAGTGAATACAAACAAAGAATGAATATAAACAGATATAATGGAAACATGGTATGAACACAAACATAGTTTTAATACAAACAGAAAATTAAAAAAAACCATAAAAACTGAGAAAAAAATAGCATATACCATGGACTATTAATGCATAAAAACTAACAGAAAAAAATAACATATACCATAGACTATTAATGCATAAAAACTAACAGAAAAAAATAACATATACCATAGAATATTAACGCATTGAGTTTAATGAAGTTAAAGCCTTCAATATAAAATATTAAGAATCTTCTATAATGTCCAATAGCCTACTAGTCCTATATCTGTAACAACTAATAACATGCCTAAAAGTGTTTGAGGGTTTTCAAATGAAACATTTCTAGCAATGTCAACTGCATGCAACTATAACTATAGTCGAATTATAAACACAAAAACCAAAATAAAATACAAAATCACTTTCAAATTTCTTTAAAAAATATAATACTAAAAGCCATACAAAATAAACATTTTCTCATACCTATATAAAGTGATAGTTTCCCTACAATTTGATAGTTTCATACAATTTGATAGTTTCATTCATTTTGATAGTTTTATTCAATTTGAGCACTTAATGCAATTTGATCGTTTCAATACAATTTGATAGTTTCATCCAATTTGATAGTTTCGTACAATTTGATAGTTTCATACAATTTGATAGTAGGCTATTATTCCATTTGATAGTTTCATACACTTTGATAGCTGCATATTATTTGTCAGTTTCGTACAATTTGATAATCTCATTCAATTTAATAGTTTTATTCAATTTGATAATTTCATACAATTTGATAGTTTTATTCAATTTGATAGTTTCCTACAATTTGATAGTTTTATTCAATTTTATAGTTTCATTCAATTTGATAGTTTTATTCAATTTTATAGTTTCATACAATTTGATAGTTTTATTCAATTTTATAGTTTCATTCAATTTGATAGTTTTATTCAATTTGATAGTTCACATACAATTTGATAGTTTTATATAAATTGATCGTTCACATACAATTTGATAGTTTACATATAATTTGATTATTTCATACAATTTGATAAATTCATACAATTTGATAGTTCTCATATAATTTGTAGTTTCATATAATTTGAAAGTATGATTCAATTTGATAGTTTAATTCAATTGGAAAGTTTCATTCAATTTGAGAGTTTCATAAAATTTGATGGTTTGATTCAATTTGATAGTTTCATACAATTTGGTAGTTTCATACAATTTGATTACATTCATACAATTTGATAGTTTCATACAATTTGATAGTTTCATACAATTCGATAGTTTGATTCAATTTGACAGTTTTATTCAATTTGATAGTTTCATTCAATTGGAAAGTTTCATTCAATTGGAAAGTTTCATACAATGTGATAGTTTCATACAATTTGATAGTTTGATTCAATTTGACAGTTTGATTCAATTTGATAGTTTCATTCAATTGGAAAGTTTCATACAATTTGATAGTTTCATACAATTTGAAAGTTTTATTCACTTTGATAGTTTGATTCAATTTGATAGTTTACATACAATTTGATAGTTTCACATATTTATGTTGTCAATTGTCACATTGTAACTCGTAAACTTGTTCTGTCTGTGTGCCCACTGCGTTGTTCTGCATGAACGTAGTTCCAACAACAATAAACTTGGTAACAGCTGAAAGACATGAACAGATCAATACTACAGTTTGTCAGATGCTGGTCTTGTTATCTACAGAAAGATCAGGTAATGCCACAAAGTACAGAACAATAGTTACAACATGTCAACAGAGGACTGCAGTAAAAACGAGAATTTATTAACAGGGTTATGAGTGAGACAATTTTAATTCTCTAATAAAGCTATATTATATTACAGCATTGAGGCAATCAGGTAAGCTTTTTAAGAGGTGACCACTAAACGGAATAATCACCATAACATTTAGTAAACAACAAATAGATAGCTTGGAAATTTCATGACATAATATGTCCTATATACTCTAACAGTACCGGTAGTTAGAATGGGTTTATTCGTAATTCACGTTAGTCTTAATGGGCATATTTGTGCTTCACTGTTTTGTCAATGGGCATATTCGTGATTCACAAATTTGTCAATGGGCATATTCGTGATTCACAGTTTTGTCGATGGGCATATTCGTGATTTACAGTTTTGTCAATGGGCATATTTGTGATTCACAGTTTTGTCAATGGGCATATTCGTGATTCACAGTTTTGTCAATGAGCATATTCGTGATTCACAGTTTTTTCAATGGGCAAATTTGTAATTCTCATTGATTTCATCGAGTTAGTTTACCATACCTGTGTGCTCTGATTTCAAATGTCGCCTTGAATTGTTTCTCGTATTTGGACGTTAGTTGTGTAAAAGTATAGGCGAATGGGCATTATGCTAAGCACACAATCCTTCCTTAAGGAAACACAAATGTGGTGGACCATATTATTCAGAAACTTTTCATTTTCTTTACTTATCGCTCTAAACGTCCCAACAGGACTGATGGTCAAACCTACCTTTATTTATTCTGGACTCCTGTACAACTACTGACACAGTAGAAGACCGAAGTGGCAGTGATAGCATAAACGCCCAAACCAAAAGTAAACAAAATATGTTGTAAAAAAAAAAGTGAAATCCACAAGCCTGTGTTTAGAGACACTAAAGAGAGTATGACCAGATAGGGAATTGTTAAACATATCAAGACGCACTTTGCAATTCATAGTTGGGTCGAACTGAAATATGGAAATAACTGAATAAACAAACCACCAGATGCTTTAGAATTTCACGCAAATAACCAATCTAATGTTCATAAACTAAAGTCGCTCACACTGTCTCGAATTATCTCTGCTAAAGACATATTGGGTCTTCTGGTAATAGGATTCGTTTCAACCAGAAACCTTGATAGAAACTTTATATGATTTCATTGTGATTTCATATGAGTTCATAGATTCTTCATACTAATGATTTAATAGATATTTCAGATAATTTCATAGATATTGCGATGATTTTATAGAAAATTTAAATGATTTCATAGAAAATGTCAAATGATTTCATAGAAAAATTCAAATGATTTAATTGAAAATTCAAATGATTTTAGAGAAAATTCAAATGATTTCATAGAAAATAAATTCAAATGATTTCATAGAAAATTCAAATGATTTCATATAAAATTCAAATGCTTTCATATAAAATTCAAATGATTTCGCAGAAAGATCTAAAGATTTCATAGAAAATTCATATTATTTCATCGTAACTTTATATAATTTCATGATGACATAATATGCTATGGAATTTTCTGATAATTGTATAGATTTCAGGTAAGCTCTTCTAAATTAACTGCTGATGTTTATTACCAGAGAGCTGTGTCATACTGTTTATTATTTTAAATGAACAAGCCACTAGGCAAATGATTAATGATAAATATTTCAACAAATTAATGAGGGCAATGTTCTAAATCTTTTTCTAAAGATTAAATGTAAAACCGAAAATTGAAAATTGAAATAGAAAAAAAAAACTACTTCCACATGAAACAATTAAGTACGAACATTTATTTGAATGTCATTTTATACTGTTGGAATTTCTCCAATGCCATTTTATTCTGTTGGCTTTTCTCCAATGTCATTTTATTTCTGTTGGCATTTCTACAATGTCATTTTTTTCTGTAGGCATTTTCCAAGGCCATTTTTTTCTGTTGGCATTTCTCTAATTTCATTTTATTCTGTTGACATTTCTCCAATGTCATTTTATTCTGTTGGCATTTCTCCAAGGCCATTTTATTCTGTTGGCATTTCTCCATTGTCATTTTATTCTGTTGGCATTTCTCAAATGTCATTTTATTATGTTGGCATTTCTCCAATGTCATTTTATTCTGTTGGCATTTCACCAATGTCATTTTATTCTGTTGGCATTTCTCCAATGTCATTTTATTCTGTTGGCATTTCTCCAATGTCATTTTATTTTGTTGGCACTTCTCCAATGTCATTTTATTCTGTTGTCATTTCTCCAATGTCATTTTATTCTGTCGGTATTTCTCCTATGTCATTTTATTCTGTTGGCATTTCTCCAATGTCATTTATTCTGTTGGCATTTCTCCAATTTCATTTTATTCTGTTGGCATTTCTCCAATGTCATTTTATTCTGGTGTCATTTCTCCAATGTCATTTTATTTTGTCGGTATTTCTCCAATGTCATTTTATTCTGTTGTCATTTCTCCAATGTCATTTTATTTTGTGGGTATTTCTCCAATGTCATTTTATTCTGTTGGCATTTTAGTTAGGTTTACCATAAGTGCTCAGATGAAAAAGAGGACATAAAATGTTCATCAAATCTGGTTACCAGCCCGTGGCCGTAGGGTTACGTTAATTTTAAGTGTTGTACAAATAAAGGCGGCTGGTTAGCAAAGTCGACAGCGAGCTCGACTCCCAAGCGCCGCATCAGGGGTTCGACCCTACATCAGGGGTTCGACCCTCGGTGCAGGCAGCCATAAATCCACCGCCGACTTGGAGAGGAGATGGGCGCCGCCAAGTCTACCAAGCCCAAGAGAGGACTAATGGACACCCGGTGTACATTAGCTCCCCCCAACGACCGCCAAGGTTAAGGGACAAGAAGAAGAAGAAGAAGAAGACAAATAAAAGTAAAGTTAAGCTACATAAAATAATCCTCTTACTGTTAATAGTGTTAATGGTTTCAAATTCAATTTTAATCATTATTGAGTAAGTTTCAGTACACATTACATTGCATTGCATTGCATTGCATTGCATTGCATTGCATTGCATTGCATTGCATTACATTACATTACATTACATTACATTACATTACACTAATTATACTGATTGTAGGCAGAAACAAAACAGTGACCAAATTACAAAATAATAGTGACAGTATCTCATTCTGAGTCATTATCGGGAATGGACGGGCAAAAACCCAGACAAAAGCCATATTTCTGGAAAGCCGCCCGGACGCCCGGACAGGGCCCTAAAAAGAGGACATGTCCGGGTAAACCCGGACGCATGGTAACCCTAATCTAATTTTAGTCTGTTGGCATTTCTCCAATGTCATTTTCCAGAGTGCGTTGTTAACGTCATATTCAGCAGTACCTAGATCTATCGGTAGAAAAGTTTTCACAAGCAGCAACAGTTCATAAATAAATATAAAACTAGAACATCGAATTTTATTGGAATGATGGCCGGCAATGTTCGTGTTTTGTTGTTTTCTAACTCATACAAGAGTTACATTGTTACATCTAGATAACACAACTTTTTTTTAAAGATAGAAACAATATATGGAGTTTTTTGACATTTGACATTTTTAGATATCCAGAAACAAGACATCTGGATATTATATATACCTAGAAATATTATATACATCTGAATCTGGACTTTATAGACTTTGAGAACACTGTGGACATCTGGACATTTTATATAACAAGAAATTTTAGACATCTGGACATTAAATACTTGTAAAAATAATATACGAGGGTAAGATTAATTATGTACATTTTGTATATTGTTTAGCCGATGAAGTTTGCAAGCTCATTCTAGTCAGTGTAACTATAGCAATGATACTATTAGAATATGGCTTATAATGTCAGTGTTTAGCCAATGTCAGTGCCACTAGGAAAGATCCACGTTCCGACCCCTGCACATGAAAATATAACAATTCGTTTTAATTCAGCAGTGTCAAAGACTGTAAGTGGACGTAAGTATTATACTTGTCAGAGGTCTTTTTTTGAGGACCCTTATGTTTAGTTTTTTTACAGACATACATATGAATATGTATGGTTTTTGCTATCAACACAGACTTAGCGTCATACGGAATTAGTCTATTAAAACATTCCATTCCTTGTTTAATTGTCTTAATACCATTGTGTCAGTCGACACTGCATTTAATTTGTATGGACTCAATAATATTGTCTATTTTGGAACCGCTCCGTAACATGTAGGCCTATAGTTATAGTATAGTTCAATGAAGCATAGGCTTTAATTCACTCAAATAAAAATACATATCAAGCGTTTAGAACTGTAAGGTGAGTTTTTCAACCAACACATTCCCCACCGCCAACAGTGTAAAAAAAAGAGAATGGAAAGGCTTTAGAAATGTTAACTACAGCGTCAGTTGAATGGCGATTGTAACATGGTCACATGGTTGTGAAACAAGACCAGGCCTGCCTGCAGGGCCCAATGCTGGTCGAAGCAACATCATTTGTAGGTCTGTGCAGTTCAATTCAATACACGGAATATTAGATCGATGCGCCTCTACCAGCTGCCAGATGGGACCAGATGCTTTCTGCCTGCTAATCTACAGGGATGGGGATGGGTGGGAAAGAGAGAGCTTGGGTGGTTTCCATGGGGACCGAAGCGCCATAGGTTATTTAAAAAAAACTGGTTCATTGTTTAGATTTGTATCACTTCAGGTCTTTAACTTTTATTTGCTTACAGTGACGTCATTCAGAGTCTGAAGGAATAGTCTCTGGTTATGGGTCATGTGACTCATGTCCGAGGAGAGAGAGCTGGAGGGGGGTAGGGGAAGGAGGAAGCCGGGGGTTATGCTTTAAGAGAAGGGTAGGAGGAGACTTTTAGTTGGGAGGAGACTTTTAGTTGGGAGTGGTCGAGAGGGAGTGAGAAAAGAGTGAGTTAAGAGTGAGTTGGAATATTACTTTGTGTTGTGTGACTGTTATTTGTAGGTTCATAGTTCATATCCAATCACTGATAGTACACCAGGTGGCAGTGATGAAATGTAGAAATTCATTCTGTCTTGCAAATAGATCTAAGTAGTACAAGAAGTAAATATTAAACACGAGTTGACTCTCCACGAAGCCATTGAATACATTCTTGTATATATGTAGGCACACCTAGGCTAACTTATTAAGTTGTTTTTGAATTGCATAAAAGATTGTTAATGAAGGTTATTCATACAACCTTATGACGAAGTAGTCTTTATGGTAGCTGATGTAGCTGATGTAGCTGATGTAGCTGATGTAGTTGTTGTAGCTGATGTAGCTGATGTAGTTGATGTAGCTGATGTAGTTGATGTAGTTGATGTAGCTGATGTAGTTGATGTAGCTGATGTAGTTGTTGTAACTGATGTAGTTGATGTAGCTGATGTAGTTGATGTAGTTGATGTAGTTGTTGTAGCTGATGTAGTTGATGTAGTCTTGGTAGCTAGAGTCTGATTAAGCATATCTATATAGGCCTACAATACACAGATTACATTGGGATTTTAAAGTTAATTTTGAGAAATATGGTAGGCTACTTGTTTAATTAAATAACTTCATTAAAACCTTAAAATATCGAGCATTTAGAATCTTTATTTTAAAAAAATGAGTCCTAAAATCTTATTGCTGCCGTTTTTTGTTGTTTTACACTCAACTGTCTTTCTTATTTCTATGGGCTCATTATAGCTGCATTTAATATTTTATTAGTGTTCTTTTAAAAACATTCATTTGCCACTAACGCTGAATTTATCGAGGAACGGATACTAGGTGGATTAGGTGACCAGCACAATGTTCAATAAGAAAGCAGGGAGAGATTCTGTCTCTATAAAGACCAAAATACTAGAGGGCCTATGACCCATGAAAAAAATCCCAGCGCTTTTATTTTAGCAGGAGTCTAGCCCGAGACGTATTAAAAAACATAGCAAATGCCCTATCGCTGAACCACAAAAAATGTTTGTAATGCTCAATTCATGATCGATTGTAAGCATAGGGGCTATATTTCTTTTGGTGTGGGTGGAAAAGGGGGGGGGGTCGTTTACAAAGAAATAGAAGCATGTTCAGGCATGAATTATTACAGGGGGCAACCCCTGACCCTCGATCTGGATTTTTAAATCACTCTTGTTCAAAGAAATATCATAAACCTAGAGTCTTTATAAAACGACAGAATGACATAATTCCGTCCCCTATTTAAGAACGCAATAATCTTACTTTGAGAAATGTCTCTTTTTACGATACTTATTTCCAACCAGCCTGGGATGGGCTTACCCAGCTGGCAGACGATACCATAACCTGTACTCAGATCTCTTGACGCCTGCCTCCTTAACGCTCCCTAATCGATAGTGTGGCTTCTGCAAAAAGCCCGACCATCTGGTCACAGCCAAAAAAAAAACGAAACAAAAAGATTACTTTATTCACCAGCCACCCACCCACCCACTCTAGCTGCCCGCCATATGCAATGTATTTTTTTTTTTGGTCTTTCTTTCTTTCTACTCCATTTAACGATTTTTGTGTATTGTTGAGAATAAAGTCCATACTGACATGTGTTGTGACGTCACTTCACTTCTATCTCGGGTGTCCCATGGTGATTATTAATAAAGGGTATTTATACAACCTCATGACCAAGTAGTCTTTAGCTATGGTAGCTGTTGTAGTTGTCGTAGCCTTGGTAGATGTAGTTGTTGTAGCTGTTGTAGTTGTTGTAGCTGTTGTAGCCTTGGTAGCTGTAGCTGTGACAGTTGTTGTAGATGTTGTAGTTGTTGTAGCTGTTGTAGTTGTTGTATATGTTGTAGTTGTTGTAACTGTTGTAGTTGTTGTAGCCGTTGTAGCTGTTGTAGCTGTTGTAGCCTTGGTATATGTAGTTGTTGTAACTGTTGTAGTTGTTGTAGCTGTTGCATCTGTTGTAGCCTTGGTAGTGTAGCTGTGACAGTTGTTGTAGATGTTGTAGTTGTTGTAGCTGTTGTAGTTGTTGTAGCTGTTGTAGTTGTTAAAACTGTTGTAGTTGTTGTAGCTGTTGCAGCTGTTGTAGTTATTGTAGCTGTTGTAGCCTTGGTAGATGTAGCTGTTGTAGCTGTTGTAGTTGTTGTAGCTGTTGTAGTTGTTGTAGCTGTTGTAGTTGTTGTAGTTGTTGTAGTTGTTGTAGCTGTTTTAGTTGTTGTAGCTGTTGTAGTTGTTGTAGCTGTTGTAGTTGTTGTAGCCTTGATAGCTGTAGTTGTTGTAGCTGTTGTAGTTGTTGTAGCTGTTGTAGTTGTTGTAGCAGTTGTAGTTATTAAAGCCTTGGTAGCAGTAGTTGTTGTAGCTGTTGTATCTGTTGTAGCCTTGGTAGCTGTAGCTGTGGCAGTTGTTGTAGATGTTGTAGCTGTTGTAGCTGTTGTAGTTGCTGTAGCTGTCGTAGTTGTTGTAGCTGTTGTAGTTGTTGTAGCTGTTGTAGTTGTTTTAGCTGTTGTAGCCTTGGTAGATGTAGATGGAGCTGTTGTAGCTGTTGTAGTTGTTGTAGCTGTTGTAGTTGTTGTAGCTGTTGTAGTTCTTGTAGCTGATGTAGTTGTTGTAGCTGTTGTAGTTGTTGTAGCTGTTGTAGTTGTTGTAGCTGTTGTAGTTTTTGTAGCTGTTGTAGTTGTTGTAGCTGTTGTAGTTGTTGTAGCTGTTGTAGTTGTTGTAGCCTTGGTAGCTGTAGTTGTTGTAGCTGTTGTAGTTGTTGTAGCCTTGGTAGCTGTAGCTGTGGCAGTTGTTGTAGATGTTGTAGTTGCTGTAGTTGTTAAGGCTGTTGTATCTGTTGTAGCCTTGGTAGCTGTAGCTGTGGCAATTGTTAAAGATGTTGTAGCTGTTGTAGCTGTTGTAGTTGTTGTAGCTGTTGTAGTTGTTGTAGCTGTTGTATTTGTTGTAGCCGTTGTAGTTGTTGAAGCTGTTGTATTTGTTGTACATGTTGTAGCTTTTGTAGCTGTTGTAGTTGTTGTAGTTGTTGTAGCAGTTGTAGTAGTTAAGGCTGTTGTATCTGTTGTAGCCTTGGTAGCTGTAGCTGTGGCAGTTGTTAAAGATGTTGTAGCTGTTGAAGCTGTTATAGTTGTTGGTAGCTGTTGTAGTTGTTGTAGCTGTTGTAGTTGTTGTAGCTGTTGTAGTTGTTGTAGCTGTTGTAGTTGTTGTAGCTGTTGTAGTTGTTGTAGCTGTTCTATTTGTTGTAGCCTTGGTAGCTGTAGTTGTTATAGCTGTTGTAGTTGTTGTAACTTTTTTAGTTGTTGTAGCTGTTGTAGTTGTTGTAGCTATTGTCGTTGTTGTAGCCGTTGAATTTGTTGTAGTTTTTGTAGCTGTTGTATTTGTTGTAGCTGTTGTAGTTGTTGTAGCTGTGGTAGTTGTTGTAGCTGTTGTAGTTATTGTAGCCTTGGTAGCTGTAGTTGTTAAGGCTGTTGTATCTGTTGTAGCCTTGGTATCTGTAGCTGTGGCAGTTGTTGTAGATGTTGTAGTTGCTGTAGTTGTTAAGGCTGTTGTATCTGTTGTAGCCTTGGTAGCTGTAGCTGTGGCAATTGTTAAAGATGTTGTAGCTGTTGTAGCTGTTGTAGTTGTTTGTAGCTGTTGTAGTTGTTGTAGCTGTTGTATTTGTTGTAGCCGTTGTAGTTGTTGTAGCTGTTGTATTTGTTGTAGCTGTTGTAGTTGTTGTAGCTGTTCTATTTGTTGTAGCCTTGGTAGCTGTAGTTGTTATAGCTGTTGTAGTTGTTGTAACTTTTTTAGTTGTTGTAGCTGTTGTAGTTGTTGTAGCTATTGTCGTTGTTGTAGCCGTTGAATTTGTTGTAGTTTTTGTAGCTGTTGTATTTGTTGTAGCTGTTGTAGTTGTTGTAGCTGTGGTAGTTGTTGTAGCTGTTGTAGTTATTGTAGCCTTGGTAGCTGTAGTTGTTAAGGCTGTTGTATCTGTTGTAGCCTTGGTATCTGTAGCTGTGGCAGTTGTTGTAGATGTTGTAGTTGCTGTAGTTGTTAAGGCTGTTGTATCTGTTGTAGCCTTGGTAGCTGTAGCTGTGGCAATTGTTAAAGATGTTGTAGCTGTTGTAGCTGTTGTAGTTGTTTGTAGCTGTTGTAGTTGTTGTAGCTGTTGTATTTGTTGTAGCCGTTGTAGTTGTTGTAGCTGTTGTATTTGTTGTACATGTTGTAGCTTTTGTAGCTGTTGTAGTTGTTGTAGCTGTTTTAGCTGTTGTAGCTGTTGTAGTTGTTGTAGCAGTTGTAGTAGTTAAGGCTGTTGTATCTGTTGTAGCCTTGGTAGCTGTAGCTGTGGCAGTTGTTAAAGATGTTGTAGCTGTTGAAGCTGTTATAGTTGTTGGTAGCTGTTGTAGTTGTTGTAGCTGTTGTAGTTGTTGTAGCTGTTGTAGTTGTTGTAGCTGTTGTAGTTGTTGTAGCTGTTGTAGTTGTTGTAGCTGTTCTATTTGTTGTAGCCTTGGTAGCTGTAGTTGTTATAGCTGTTGTAGTTGTTGTAACTTTTTTAGTTGTTGTAGCTGTTGTAGTTGTTGTAGCTATTGTCGTTGTTGTAGCCGTTGAATTTGTTGTAGTTTTTGTAGCTGTTGTATTTGTTGTAGCTGTTGTAGTTGTTGTAGCTGTTGTAGTTGTTGTAGCTGTTTTAGTTGTTGTAGCTGTTTTAGTTGTTGTAGCAGTTGTAGTTGTTAAGGCTGTTGTATCTGTTGTAGCCTTGGTATCTGTAGCTGTGGCAGTTGTTAAAGATGTTGTAGCTGTTGTAGCTGTTTTAGTTGTTGTATTTGTTGTATTTGTTGTAGTTGTTGTAGCTGTTGTAGTTGTTATAGCTGTTGTAGTTGTTGTAGCTTTTGTAGTATTTGTAGCTGTTGTAGTTGTTGTAGCTATTGTAGTTGTTGTAGCTGTTATAGCCTTGGTAGATGTAGCTGTTGTAGCTGTTGTAGTTGTTGTAGCTATTGTAATTGTTGTAGCTGTTGTAGCTGTTGTAGTTTTTGTAGCCTTGGTAGCTGTAGTTGTTGTAGTTGCTGTGGCTGTTGTAGTTGTTGTAGCTGTTGTAGTTGTTGTTGCTGTTGTAGTTGTTGTAGCTTTTGTAGTTGTTGTAGCCTTGGTAGCTGTAGCTTTTGTAATTGTTGTAGCCTTGGTAGCTGTAGCTTTTGTAGTTGTTGTAACCTTGGTAGCTGAATCTTTTGTAGTTGTTGTAGCCTTGGTAGATGTAGCTTTTTTAGTTGTTGTAGCCTTGGTAGCTGTAGCTTTTGTAGTGGTTGTAGTCTTTGTAGCTGTAGCTTTTATAGTTGTTGTAGCCTTGGTAGCTGTAGCTGTGGTAGTTGTAGTTTTTGTAGTTGTTGTAGCCTTGGTAGCTGTAGCTATGGTAGTTTTTGTAGCTGTTGTAGCTGTTATAGTTGTAATTGTCCTAGCGCGGCTGTCTGTACCGGAGTGTCTCAACCAAGCTGTCTTGGCCGGGCTGTCTCGGCCGGGATATTTTAACCGAACTGTCTGAGTCAAACAGCAGCGTTATGTCTCACACAATAATAGTTCCCCCCCTCCATTCCCCCGCCCCCCTACTCCCACCAAGCAAGCTCTTCAGATAAAGTGGTACATTTGTGTCAAGAAGAAAATCCAAGATACTATAGTGGACAACCCAAGTATGTCAGCCTAAGATTATTTGCTCAACACAGTAAACCCTTAAAGTTGATCTTAGACTACAATACTTTAGTTGACAAGTTTTAAGATTTTTTTAGCTCAACGAATTATACAAAAACCTCTGTTGTAAAAATACAATTTAATGATAGAGTTAATGCCTTAATATCGCTAAATCATAATTACCGTAAATATTTATGTCACGTTTGTTTAAATAATATTTTAAAATATTGTTTTATAACGCACATAACCAATCGTGTTATAGTAAAAGATATAAACAATTAGTTTCTCAAATAGATGATGCTCTTTTGTTTAAACCATCCCATAATTGTGTGCATTGAAATTTTATTTCAGTCTCTGTAAAAATACATTTCTCAAGAAAATAAGCCTGAACTAAATCAAATAAAATATTAATTTTTTTATGATTCCAGAAATCTATATAAAACTAAATTAATAATAAAATGTCCCAACCATGGAAAAGTTGTCATACCGTGGACCTTCCAAAAAAGTTGTCAATTTTTTTTTACTGGAATGGTTTAAAGCAGGGGTCGGAAACCCATGGCTCGCGAGCCAGATGTGGCTCTTCTGATGGACTTTTTGATCTACATATTAATTGCATATCAATATTTCATTATACAAATGAGCTAAAGTCTACTGCAGCTCAGCATCAGAAGAATTCAGAGACATAATTATTGTACTTTTAGTGTTGAAATTACACAAAATGCACACATTTACTTGAATTTTTAGTTTTAATCATAATGTATGGCTCTCACAGAATTACTTTTCAAAAAATGTGGTGTCCATGGCTCTCACAGAATTACTTTTCAAAATATGTGGTGTCTATGGCTCTCACATAATTACTTTTCAAAATAAGTGGTGTCCATGGCTCTCACAGAATTACTTTTCAAAATATGTTGTGTCCATGGCTCTCTAAGTCAAAAGGGTTCCAGACTCCTGGTTTAAAGTAGCTCATGTTTCAGCAATTATAAAGTAAATTTTTAATAATATAAGCTTAGTTTTCATAAAATTTGACCTTTGACTTAAAAGCGGGACAGTTTGAGTTGGTCAGGGGCAGCCTATGTTCCTTACACACTTATGTATTAAACACTATTAATATTTTTTTTCATAATGAGATATATAATAATAATAATTGTTTTTATATAGCGCTTCTATCATGCAATTAGCATGCTCAGAGCGCTCATATATATCTAATTTATTTCAATACTATTATATATTTCAATACAATTCTACGATATCTACACATTATATTTACATGGCTTTTTATAGATTAGTGCTCCAGACCCATGTTTGGTTTTATGCCTTCTTCATGATAGCTCTCATTTGCTTGGGTAATTTCACCGTAACACAAACGTTGTCAGAAATAAATGATGCAAGTATCAACAAACTAATACCTAACATCACAATATAGTTGCCCAATATTGGACCAACATAGGGCCACGATTTAAATATTGGCAGAATATGTAAAGTACCTTTCGGACCAAACTGATCATAGGGCTGGTAAAGCAGCGTTCACCAGTTTATATGGACACGGCATACGAGGGGATGTGTGGCCAGCACAATGCCCAGCCACCTTTACTTTACCCCAACTAGTGTCAAGTACCCATCAGAGCTGGGTAGACTCAGGATCACCCGCAAGTCCCGGGAAAAAATCCTAGCCGGCACCAGAATTCGAATCCAGAACCTTCGGATCGACAGCCGAATGCGCTGCTGCTCGGGCACATTGCCCCGTGTCAGAATAAAGAGCAGCACGGAAATTATTGTCAATAAATAAAACACAAACACAAACACAAACACAAGCAGGTATTGCATGGAAATTATTGTCAATAAATAAAACACAAACACAAACACAAACACAAGCAGGTATTGCATGGAAATTATTGTCAATAAATAAAACACAAACACAAACACAAGCAGGTATTGCATGGAAATTATTGTCAATAAATAAAACACAAACACAAACACAAACACAAGCAGGTATTGCATGGAAATTATTGTCAATAAATAAAACACAAACACAAACACAAGCAGGTATTGCATGGAAATTATTGTCAATAAATAAAACACAAACACAAACACAAGCAGGTATTGCATGGAAATTATTGTCAATAAATAAAACACAAACACAAACACAAGCAGGTATTGCATGGAAATTATTGTCAATAAATAAAACACAAACACAAACACAAACACAAGCAGGTATTGCATGGAAATTATTGTCAATAAATAAAACACAAACACAAACACAAGCAGGTATTGCATGGAAATTATTGTCAATAAATAAAACACAAACACAAACACAAGCAGGTATTGCATGGAAATTATTGTCAATAAATAAAACACAAACACAAACACAAGCAGGTATTGCATGGAAATTATTGTCAATAAATAAAACACAAACACAAACACAAGCAGGTATTGCATGGAAATTATTGTCAATAAATAAAACACAAACACAAACACAAGCAGGTATTGCATGGAAATTATTGTCAATAAATAAAACACAAACACAAATGAAGCAGGTATTGCATGGAAATTATTTTCAAGAAATAAAACACAAACACAATCATTGCATTTAAATGAGCTGTTTTGTAATAGATATATAGACAGAGAAATATATAGACAGAGAAATATATAGACAGATATATATATATAGAGAGAGAGAGACAGAAATATATAAACAGAGAAATATATACACAGATATATATATATATAGACAGAGAGATATGTAGACAGAGAAATATATAGACAGAGAAATATATAGACAGAGAAATATATAGACAGAGAAATATATACACAGATATATATATATAGACAGAGAAATATATAGACAGATATATAGATATATATAGAGAGAGACAGAAATATATAGACAGAGAGATATATAGACAGAGAAATATATAGACAGAGAAATATATAGACAGAGAAATATATAGACAGAGCAATATATACACAGATATATATATATATAGACAGAGAAATATATAGACAGATATATATATAGAGAGAGAGAGAGACAGAAATATATAGACAGAGAGATATATAGACAGAGAAATATATAGACAGAGAAATATATAGACAGAGAAATATATACACAGATATATATATATAGACAGAGAAATATATAGACAGAGAGATATACTATAGATAGATATGCCTAGATGATTGATACATGCTTAGATAGTTATATAGTCTATACAAATAGATAGTTAGGCCTAGATTGATAGATGACTAAATAGACAGAAAGACAGACATTTAACAAATAGACTTTTACAGATAAACGAACGGAAGGATAAACGGAAGAAGGATCAGATAGATTTAGTATGAAAATTTATACATTTGACTGCCGGGCAAGCTATCACCATCAGGAACTTTAAAAGATCTACTTTGCAATTTTTTATCCCCCCCCCCCCCATTCCCTTTTCTTAGGAATTCCTTCCCCTCTCCCCAAGGTCTTAACCTTTGGAATTATTTCTGCTGACTCTTTTCAGTCCACCAAGTGAGGCCAAGTCCATATTTGCATTAAGGCAAGCATTTGATTGGCTGGTATTGTTGTTTGTTTTCACCAGTAGCAATTAAATTTAATTTTGTTTTGTTAACCAACTCAATACAAAATTGGCAAAAAGAAACAAAACATAATTTTATTTATAAGAAACATAACATCATTTTATTTATAAGAAACAAAACATAATTTTATTTATAAGAAACATAACATCATTTCATTTATAAGAAACATAACATCATTTGATTTAGAATTAATTCGCTTATGTCTCAGTGTGTGTGTGTGTAATCTCATTTTATGATTTTGATTTTCTTAAGACACACTATGACAATATGTTGGTGTATAACTTTACATTGACACTTTACATGAGAAATATATTTGTGTTAATATTAATACATCGCTCGGTCTCCTTGGAATTTCTTTTCACTCCAGTCTCCTGTACACTCCCCACTCCCTCCTTCCTCTCCTGCACACTCCCCACTCCCTCCTTCCATCAATAGCAAGCAGGTCACCTGACTCCCACCTTCCCGCCTCTCCCTTCTTCTCCCCTGCATGTGTTTGTGTGGCTTATCTGAGTGTGAGAGACAGCACAAAACAGTGCTAACAACAACCGCCTGTCTCTACCTCTAATCCCACAGTCTACCCCTAGACCCAAGCCACGAACAATCTGTCCCTGGACCGCACAGAGTCAAACATTAGATCAAACCTGTTCTCTTTATGTCCTTTTTACCTGGTAACTTCCACACACTTTCTCTCACTACAGTTTTTCTTTTGCACGAGAGAGAGAGAGGGAGGAGGGGGAGAGGGAGAGAGAAGGAGAGTACATGGAGAGTTTATTTACTATATTATTATATGCATAAATTAGAGATGAAAAGACATCTTTCTAATACAAAAATACACACATATTTAGACATCTAGATCTAGACTTAGAAATATGCTGTTACAAGATAAGCCTACTTTAAATTTATTGTATTAAGTCCGATTCAATATTTACAATCACTACTCGAGAAGAAAAATTATAATAATTTTTTTTTTATATAACATAAATGATAAATATAACAAATTTATAGACTACATTGTATTCTAAATTTTAATAATAACAATCAATACTTCAAATTTATAGACTACATTGTATTCTAAATTTTAATAATAACAATCAATGCTTCAAATTTATAGACTACATTGTATTCTAAATTTTAATAATAACAATCAATACTTCAAATAAATTTATCTTTTAAAAAAATTCAATTTAAAAAATAATAAATGAATTAAACAAATATGGTGGACAATTCACCGCACGAGCAGAAAGCCACTTCTGTCCCTCGACGTTTATGGTGGTTTACTCTTTCCCTCAAACACCCGGAGGCTTTTCAAAGTGACAACAATTACAAGGCTAGGTCCCGCCATGCAGGCGCCAGTCGGCTGAGTCGGTCGCCGGGAGAAGAAGCCACCAGTACATTCATCCCGCTAGCTTTCTTTTGTCACCAGGTGGCGACACCAACAGGTGACACTGGACGATTTTTTCCTTTACCAAGACTAGGGTTTGTTATAAAATATATAACAAGGAGTGGGAGAAAGAGGGTGTGGGGGTAGGGGGAGTCATGTCTAGCAAAAGAATTCAATTATAAAAACGAACATGTGCCTAGATAGTTTATAGTGGCGTCGAAGTGTATAATTATTCTGGGTGCGGGTTTTAGGGCAATTGAGAAAGCTGACAACGTCAGCCGATTTCATTTTGCAGACATGAACAGTTAAACATTGCCCTTGGTGTTAACTTCAACTATTCGATAGATAACCGTTGCCCCTGGTATTAACTTCAACCATTCAATAGGTAACCGTTGCCCCTGGTATTAAATTCAACCATTCAATAGGTAACCGTTGCCCCTGGTATTAACTTCAACCATTCGATAGTTAACCGTTGCCCCTGGTATTAACTTCAACCATTCAATAGGTAACCGTTGCCCCTGGTATTAAATTCAACCATTCAATAGGTAACCGTTGCCCCTGGTATTAACTTCAACCATTCGATAGTTAACCGTTGCCCCTGGTATTAACTTCAACCATTCGATAGTTAACCGTTGCCCCTGGTATTAACTTCAACCATTCGATAGTTAACCGTTGCCCCTGGAATTAACTTCAACCATTCGGTAGTTAACCGTTCCTCTGGTATTAACTTCAACCATTCGATAGTTAACCGTTGCCCCTGGAATTAACTTCAACCATTCGATAGTTAACCGTTGCCTCTGGTATTAACTTCAGCCATTCGATAGATAACCGTTGCCCCTGGAATTAACTTCAACCATTCGATAGTTAACCATTGCCCCTGGAATTAACTTCAGCCATTCGATAGTTAACGGTTGCCCCTGGAATAAACTTCAACCATTCGATAGTTAACCGTTGCCCATGTAATTAACTTCAACCATTCAATAGTTAACCGTTGCCCCTGGAATTAACTTCAACCATTCGATAGTTAACCGTTGCCTCTTGAATTAACTTCAACCATTCGATAGTTAACCGTTGCCCCTGGTTTAGTTACCTTGTTGTCTAGCGACTTCGTTGCCTAGTGACTTCGTTGCCTAGTGACTTCGTTGCCTGGTGACTTCGTTGTCTAGTTACTTCGTTGTCTAGTTACTTCGTTGTCTAGTTATTTCGTTGTCTAGTTACTTCGTTGTCTAGTTACTTCGTGGTCAAATCAAATCATGGTCTAGTTACTTCGTGGTCTAGTTACTTCGTTGTCTAGTTACTTCGCATTCTAGTTCTTTTGTTGTCTAGTTACTTCGTTGTCTAGTTACTTCGTGGTCCAGTTACTTCGTGGTCTAGTTACTTCGTTGTCTAGTTACTTCGTGGTCTAGTTACTTCGTTGTCTAGTTACTTCGTTGTTTAGTTACTTCGTTGTCTAGTTACTTCGTTGTCTAGTTACTTCGTTGTCTAGTTACTTCGTTGTCTAGTTTTTTCGTATTCTAGTTACTTTGTTGTCTAGTTACTTCGTGGTGTAGTTACTTCATTGTCTAGTTACTTTGTTGTCTAGTTACTTCGTTGCCTAGTTACTTCGTTGTCTAGTTACTTCGTTGTTTAGTTACTTCGTTGTCTAGTTACTTCGTTGTCTAGTTACTTCGTTGTCTAGTTACTTCGTTGTCTAGTTACTTCGTTGTCTAGTTTTTTCGTATTCTAGTTACTTTGTTGTCTAGTTACTTCGTGGTGTACTTACTTCGTTGTCTAGTTACTTCGTTGCCTAGTTACTTTGTTGTCTAGTTACTTCGTTGCCTAGTTACTTTGTTGTCTAGTTACTTCGTTGTCTAGTTACTTCGTTGTCTAGTTACTTTGTTGTCTAGTTAGGCTACTTCGTTGTCTAGTTACTTCGTTGCTAGTTACTTCGTTGTCTAGTTACTTCGTATCCTAGTTACTTTGTTGTCTAGTTACTTCGTGGTGTAGTTACTTCGTTGTCTAGTTACTTCGTGGTCTAGTTACTTCGTTGTCTAGTTACTTCGTTGTCTAGTTAAGCTACTTCGTTGTCTAGTTACTTCGTTGTCTAGTTACTTCGTGGTCTAGTTACTTCGTGGTCTAGTTACTTTGTTGTCTAGTTACTTCGTGGTCTAGTTACTTTGTTGTCTAGTTACTTCGTTGTCTAGTTACTTCGTTGTCTAGTTACTTCGCATTCTAGTTCTTTTGTTGTCTAGTTATTTCGTTGTCTAGTTACTTCGTTGTCTAGTTACTTCGTTGTCTAGTTACTTCGTTGTCTAGTTACTTCGTGGTCTAGTTACTTTGTGGTCTAGTTACTCGTATTCAAATTTCTTTGTATTCAGGTTGCTCATCTTGTTTCTAATTATCATTATGTTTGGGATACAATTACATCTAGATGATTATGACTGAACTAATCAATACAACTCACACTATAACATTATACTTTAGTTGGAAATACAACTCACACTATAACATTATACTTTAGTTAGCAATACAACTCACACTATAACATTATACTTTAGTTGGCAATACAATTCACACTATAACATTATACTTTAGTTGGCAATACAACTCACACTATAACATTATACTTTAGTTGGCAATACAACTCACACTATAATATTATACTTTAGTTGGCAATACAACTCACACTATAACATTATACTTTAAATGGCAATACAACTCACACTATAACATTATACTTTAGTTGGCAATAAAACTCACACTATAACATTATACTTTAGTTGGCAATACAACTCACACTATAACATTATACTTTAGTTGGCAATACAACTCACATTATAACATTATACTTTAGTTGGCAATAAAACTCACACTATAACATTATACTTTAGTTGGCAATACAACTCACACTATAACATTATACTTTAGTTGGCAATACAACTCACACTATAATATTATACTTAAGTTGGCAATACAACTCACACTATAACATTATACTTTAAATGGCAATACAACACACACTATAACATTATACTTTAGTTGGCAATAAAACTCACACTATAACATTATTCTTTAGTTGGCAATACAACTCACACTATAACATTATACTTTAGTTGGCAATACAACTCACCCTCTAACATTATACTTTAAATGGCAATACAACTCACACTATAACATTATACTTTAGTTGGCAATAAAACTCACACTATAACATTATACTTTAGTTGGCAATACAACTCACACTATAACATTATACTTTAGTTGGCAATACAACTCACACTATAACATTATACTTTAGTTGGCAATACAACTCACACTATAACATTATACTTTAAATGGCAATACAACTCACATTATATATTATACTTTAGTTGGTAATACAACTCACACTATAACATTATACTTTACTTGGCTCACATGGGGTGGTGGGGAGAGGGAAAGCAACTAAGCAAGAAAAGAAAATGTGAAATATAATGTAGGAAAGTGACCAGTATTATGTCAACATCCTCTGCTCACGATTTTGTTTTTTAAACTGATGGAGAAAATCTCATGGCATTCACATGTCTACTGGGTCACCTGTGCTATATGTCCTTCCTTGGTTTTCTTAACTCCCAACTCATCCCTCTTATATATTTTGTTAAAACGTATTTTTTTTTTATTTTGTATGTGCCCAGGAAGCATAAATAGTGTGTGCATAAAAAAGACTTGTTAAATTAATCTAAAACTACAATATAAGCACACCAACCAGGTCAAATTAAATGTCCAAGCTTGTGTTTAGGGTGGGAAGGATGTTAAATTTCTAGCAAATCAAAATCTACTACAAAATAAACTTGTCAAGTCAAATGTTCACAAATAATCTCCCCTTTCGTCCAGTCTAGACTAAGAGGCTCAATCGCTTTTTTACCGTCTGCTGGAGTTGTTACCCTTGTATTGTCAATTGTGATCACCAGGAATGTCACTTTTAATGGCTTTAATACCATTTTGTTTTTCTTTCAGACCAAAAAAAAAAAGCCAAATAGAGGTGATAACAAACAAATTTAAAATAACAGGCAAGCCATATTTGTCAGAATATTGTTACTGTGCTGCCATAGGCGCAGACACCAGAATGTGTGTGAGGGAATGGGAGGGGGGGTAGGAAGAAAGGAGGGGCAAGGGGGTAATTCATATAGAATAGCCTGCTACTGCCGTCCCTCACTACTACCTTCACGCATTATTTGAGACCCTACCCCTTCATATTATTCACCCATTCTTGCCCCTCCTCCCCAACCCCACCCTTTGTAAGACTTCCCCCAACTTAGCCACTGGGTATAACAAATATGTCATCATTATATTGATTTCATATGGATTATTGAATTGT
Source organism: Anisus vortex (assembly GCA_949126835.1). NCBI lineage: Eukaryota > Metazoa > Mollusca > Gastropoda > Planorbidae > Anisus > Anisus vortex. The sequence continues at coordinate 36,821,636 of OX421494.1, read as the reverse complement.
TTGTCAAATTAATTGATACCGTATGACAGGGGTGTCAAACGCGAAACCCACGGGCCGCATACGTCACACAAAGGCACTATGTGCATACCTCGATTAAAAAAAACTTCTCGCCGAAGTTTGAAGCAAACGTTAACGCAACATTTAGTGAATTATTTATTGGTATAATTTTTATTCATAGATAATGAGGTCGAGCGACTTTCCGTTCCGTATTTTTAGTAAAGTGATGCAATTGATGTTCAATGACAACGTGTTTGCTTTTTTTTGCGTATGTTTGAACATACATCCTTAATCTGGCCACATATAGCGCATCGCTATATTTTGTATGTATATATACAACAACCTACGTCTACAACAACAATGAAAAAATAGGAATCAACTTCATTAGTATATATTTTACAAAAAGAAGTCATTGGTTGCTAGTTAAATCATAGAAAAAAATCGAAATCTCAGGGGTCGAATCACAGTCAGTCAAACATTATTTCTTGTAGATAGTCTAGAGATTCTTAGTATTTGAAACGTTTGATCACAATGAAGTTAAATGTCTGAGTAAAGGAAACATTTTTAAAGCGTTTCTTTATACATAATACTATAAAATCAAGATGAAATCGCTTCATTCCTGAAATGAAAAACATGATATTCCTTTACTGGTTAATTTTATACTAAGGCAACTTTTCATAACATATATTATTATTATATTAAATCAATTATTATAATAAATGTCTTGAACTTAAGACTTCAAGGTAGAAAAGAAATCACACACATAGGCTATGCATGATGATGGGAAACATTCCAAAGTTAAACTTGGCTTATAATAGATGAAGCAACTGGATGAAGGCAAATTAGCCCTTTGTTTCAACATCAACTTTTTGTAGGGAAATGTAAGCCATACTGCTTGAAAGACTAAAAAGATATGTTTTATATTTTACTTTGATATGATATTTCGCAAGTTTAAGGCTTTTGAGGCATGATTTCAACTTTCATTTTCAAATCCTTTTTTTTTTTTTTCTGTACCAATTGACAGTAAGTGTCACAAAGGAATTGCAAACGGAACGAACGAAACTTACGCTAAAATACGCAAAAGTGAGGTTCGGAAGATTTTTGTTTCACCATTGAAGATTTACAAATCTGTGATAAGATTACAACTAAATGCAGAACGCTGATTTACAAATCTGTGCTAAGATTACAACTCATTGAAGGCAACAATGAGATTTCTCCTGATAATACCAGATTAATAATACTAAAGAGCTTCTTGATACAAAAGTTGCCAATAAAGTAACTAGAAAATAAATAATCCCAAATGTCAAGGTTCCATTTTTACATATAATAATGTCTTACACATTAGTTAAAAAAAACAGATAAATAGTCAATAAAGAAAAATGTGTGGAATTTTACCATTAAACATTTTCAATCGCTTGCGCGATCCTCCAAAAACGATGACCTGACATGATCAGCAATATATGCGCTATGTACATTCCCAGCCAGCCAGCCACTCCTTTTGAGATTGAGATTATAAGTAACCTATATGATTATATGATTTATGATATTGTTACGTGCCCCAGTGCGAGGCCATATGAACGACCTCTATTGTTTATATAACGATAACTACGCCAGAGGTTCATTTGTAATCTCGTGAAACGTAGAGTTTATGAGGGGACTTTTTGCTAGTTTTGCTGGTCAGTTGCTGAGAGAGTCCTGACCGTGCAAGGTTGTGTTTTTAGTTCTTAAGCTTAAAAAGAGTAAGTGAGATTACAATAATTACCTCATTACTATAAGGCACACTGTTGTAACTGTATAATGTATAATACTGTAGTACTTTACTACGTTGTGCATTGATTAATGCATTCATCCTTTACGGGATTTTCTGTAATAATATTGCTATTCCCATTTTGGTCTAGCAATATTTCATTTCATTGTTCCGTGCGACATGTACTGACCTCTGTAAGACAATGTCGACGTAATCTTGGGTCACTGATTTGTGCCCCAGATATATTATATTTTCGGCTGATGTGAACTATTGTCTTCTTTATTATATTCTATGTACTATTTGATTTGCTTTCTTTTTTATACTAAATTAAAATATTTAGTTAATTGAACCCGAAGATCTCTGTTGATTTAATTCACTTAGATGTATAATTTCATGGTTGTATTTCGTAAGTCCAGACAGCAGTTTTCGCCCAATGCCCCTAAATAGAGCCTAAGTTAATATACTTATAATCTATACTACTAAAATAGATTGACCAAAACAGCGGTCTGTGACAATTGGTGCGCTCTTGGGATAATTAATTCATTCTTTATGAATTAATTGACTGAATAGTTGTTTCTTTTTCTCACTTTGTCTGAGTAAGGGACTATTTTCTTGTGTGGACTTTATTTGTGATTAAGCGGTTTGGAATGTTGATTTTTTTCTAGCGGTGTTCACGTGTATTTTATTAGCCTGTGCTACTTTCTTCTTTCTATCTTGTGTATATAGTATTGCTTGCTAGGCGTAGGTTTTTATTTTACTCGACTGTGTCAAGTTAGAATTAATAATGGACATTGAATCGTTTCTTGGCAATCCTTCAATAGAAGCACTTGAGTTGTTTAAAAGACAAGATTTATTTTCTATTATTAGAAAGTTAGAAGTAGTTGTCAAAGCCACTAGACTCTAGACCAACAAAGTGCTAAGAGAGCAGATTATTTTGCTGTATTTTGTAAATGATGGTAGTCTGGACGAAGACTATTTAAGGCTAGTGACACCTGAGTTAGATGTTGGCCAGGCAGAATTTAAACTTATAGAGTTCGAGGTGAAAGAGGCTGTTAGACTAAAAGAAGCATATCAGAAAGAGGCTATTAGACTTAAAGAAGCAGATCAGAAAGAGGCTAGTAGACTTAAAGAGAGTTAGCCAACGACAAGGAAGTTAAGTTAAAACAGTTGTCCTTTTCTTCTGTCAGTCCTGCTCTTGGCTCTACTATCCCTACTTCCGAAAGTTGTTCAATTAATAACTATTTACGCAGTGTGCCAAAATTTATTATTAGTAATGATGGGAGTAATCTCACTGATTATTTTAAAAATGTTGAGCTTTTGGCTGATAAGCTAAAGTGGCCGGCTCATTTACACACACTATTGTTATCCACGGTCTTGCACGGTAAAAGCACTCAGTGTTCTTAACACGCTCACGACTGATAGTAAGAGTTACTATAATGTTGTCAAGGCAGCCATTCTCAATGCGTTCGAGCTAACAAATGAGGCATATAGGCAACGCTTTAGAAAAACTAGGAAGCAGCCTGACAAGACGTATGCAGAGTTTTTATATAGCCTACTAAGGAGAAACTACTGCAACATTGGTTGAGGTCTGAGAAAGTTGATAACTTAGACTCACTTAAGTCATTAATTCTCAAGGAAGAACTAATGAACCGTTTGCCGGATGACATTCGTGTCAATGTGATGGATCAACGCCAAATATGAGAGAGCTGTAGCGGAACTATCAGACACGTACACGTTGGTCCATAAAAGACATACTGTTACTATGTCCCACAGTCAAGCCTCTATGACTGTAGTACATACCATATACCATCCAAAGACACAACCACAGAGAGGTCAGCACCATCATCAACGAGGTAAGCGGCAGTTATCACGCCGGTCCGAGTTTCACCACAGGCTATCGCCGAACTCGAGATACTGCACCTCGCAGCAAGAAACTGCACCGTTCAAGCCGTCATGCAACATACAATCCGTGCGCTACCAGGAGCGACAGCCGTTCCTGACTTCAGTAACAAGAACACTTTCTGGTATGTGCAAGTTAATTCATCAAACGCCTGTGCACTTACTACCGCTGAAGAAATTTATCCTGTCGCTAGAGTGTCTTCAGATGTCTTCCAGTCATTTATCTCTGAGGCCGTGGTCTCAATACCCGATCAGCCTGAGTCAGCAATATGTATCAAAGTTCTCCGTGACACAGGGTCATCACAGTCGCTACTAATGACCAATGTTTTACCTTTGTCTGAATCTACAGATACAGGAAACCAGATCTTTGTGCAAGGAGTAGGAAGTGGACAAACCCTAGCGCCGCTTCATCGTATACGTCTTGACCACAGCCTTGTTCGTGGGGATGTCGTACTCGGAGTGATATCCGAATTGCCTGTGAAAGGTTTCACATGTTATTAGAGAATGACCTGGCCGGTGGCCACGATTTTCCTCAAGTCATTACGCAACAGCCTTTACTTTCCCCTGACCTTTGTGAAGAACCGTGCGAGTTGTTTCCTGCTTGTGTGGTAACACGCAGTATGACCAACATAAGTCTCCACCCGTGGAAGATACAGCAAAAGACTATGGGTGATGAACTCAAGTTGCCATAACACATCTCCCATTCTGATTTCCTATCAGCGCAAGAACGAGATGCTGAGATACAGACGAAGCAGGACGTTTGGGAGCAGCCGTTTTGGCGCGACCGTTTTGGCGCGACGGACGTTTTGGCGCAGCCGTTTTGGCGCAGGACGTTTTGGCGCAGGACGTTTTTGCGCGATGGACTGAAAACACATCACATCATTTAATCAAAGTAACTTAATAACTTCATTTTATGAAAACAATATTTTTGTATAATAAATGAAACTAATAATAAATAATAATAATTTAAAACGATGTAGGCCTACTTTAATGCATTTATAGGACTATTAAACTTTAAAAACTGTTTTTTTATATATATGCATAAAGACTTAAGTATCTATTTGTGGGCATAAAATGCTTATCTATTTATCTGTTTATGTATATGTCGTCTTAATAAGGACGTTGTTTGTTGTTGTTTTTTATTAAAATATATGCAAAAATTACGCGTGCTAGTCTTTCAACAAAATTCTAATAACTACACATGTTCATGAAGTAACTCAGTGGCCACACCTTTAAAAAAACTTGACTTGAGAGTGATTAAAAACAGGGTCAATCGTAGACAAGATGGTCAGAGATTTAATGATAACAATAGAGGTTTTAGAATACTGGGTGGGTAGTAAAAAGATAAAAAGAAGCTTTTTTTTTACCTGGAATGGTCAATGAGGAGTGGTCATCACGCAGTTCACAAAATGCGTACAAATCAGATATAATTATTTGGTTGTGGTTATCTAGACTGGGAGCAGCAAATAAACAGTTTCAGTTTTCATTATTTAATACTATTACATTATTTGTCATTATTTACATTATTTATTATTCAATCAGTTTATAAAAAAAATAAGCTATTAAAATTTAATAATCCAATATATATACATGGTTTTAATATGTTTTTATTTCATATTTGTTAAAAAAAAAAGTTTTTCTCAATTATTTCCTCGCGTCAAAACGTCCCGCGCCAAAACGGCTGCGCCAAAACGGTCGCGCCAAAACGGCTGCGCCAAAACGTCACGTACCTTGATACAGACCTTACGGCTAAATGTGAAAACTACTGAAAGGGGAAAAACCACAGGTTCTGCATACTATATGAACAATGGCTTACTATATCGCAAGTATATTCCCGCCACTGCCTCCCCTCATGAGGACTGGCTGTTCAAGAAACAGTTGATAGCACCACAACTTTATCGCAAGGAAATTTTGCAACTCGCTCATGACTCGCCCATGTCAGGACACCTAGGTGTCAGGAAGACGTTGGCAAAAGTTCGAGAACATTTTTATTGGCCTGGTGTTAAGCAAAATGTGGCCAAGTACTGTAAAAGTTGCCCTGAATGTCAACTCGCTGGCAAACCCAACCAGAACATACCAAAAGTACCGCCGCGCCCAATACCCGCTGTTCAGGAACCTTTTGCCCGAATTTTGATGGACTGTGTGGGCCCTTTGCCCAAAACCAAGAATGGCAACGAGTATTTACTAACTTTGATGTGCACTGCCACCCGGTTCCCGGAAGCCATCCCTCTTAGAAACATTCGAATGAAAACAATTACCAAGGCAATGGTAAAATTCTTTGCGACTTTCGGACTTCCTACTGTGTTCCAGACCGACCAAGGCAGTAACTTCACCAGCAACAAGATTCAAGAGACCCTAACCAAGTTAGGAGTTCAGCGCGTTGTTAGTACTGCGCACCACCCTCAGTCACAAGGGGCCATCAAGAGATTTCATCAAACCCTCAAAACCATGTTGAGGACCTACAGTGTGGACAATCCACAATGGGATGAAGGTATCCCAATGCTATTGTTCGCTGCTCGGGACGCAACCCAAGAATCCTTAGGATTTTCGCCCTTCCAGCTAGTTTTTGGACACTCTGTGCGCGGTCCATTAAAACTAATTAAAGACGTATGGACAAATGCGAAGCCCAGTGATATTTCCAAGGACTTCTCAGATTTCAAAGGAGAAATTAGAACACATTTAGAAGTTAGCCAGGGAAAATTTAGGGAAAGCTCAAGGAACCATGAAGAAACAGTATGATAAGAACACGCGATTCCGAAGTTTTCATCCAGGAGAGAAGGTTCTAGTTTTGTTGCCGTGTTAGAAAACCCGCTTTCTCTCAGATATAGTGGACCCTTTACTGTCCATGCCAAACTGAGTGATGAAAGCTATGTACTGAACACATCGGATCGTCGCAAGAAATCCGCGTATGCCACATTAACTCTTTAAAACCCTATGTAGATAATCATGTTGTTAGTTCTGCGGTAGAGATTGTTCAGGTACCTTGTAAAGAAAAGCCCACTAAGTTGTTAAATTCTAGGATTTTAGCTAATCTTGGTAATAAACTGTCTCATGTGTCTAAGGACAAACAAAGAATTTTATCAGATTTGATTGTAAATTTTGTAGAGATTTTTCCTGATGTACCTGGGGAAACCCACATAGCGTGCCATGATATTGATGTTGGAAATGCATGTCCGGTAAAACAGCATCCCTATCGTGTAAACCCCGAACAGGCTAAAATCATGAATAAAGAAATTCAGTACATGCTGGAAAATGACATAATAGAGAAAAGCCAGAGTAGCTGGTGTTCTCCCTGTATCCTAGTCCCCAAGGCAGACAAGACTTTTCGGTTTTGTACCGATTTTCGAAAAGTAAATTCTCGGTCAAAAACTGATTCTTTTCCTCTGTCCCGCATTGAGGATGTGATTGATAAAATTGGTCGGGTAAAATTTGTGACAAAATTAGACTTGTTAGCTGGTTACTGGCAAATTTCTCTTACACCTCGGGCGAAAGAAATGTATGCCTTTGTAACTCCAGATGGGTTTTATCAGTACAAACGTATGGCTTTTGGGTTAAAAAATGTACCCAGTTCTTTTCAAAGAATGATAAATGCAATTGTTTGTGATATAGAAAGATGTGATGCTTATATAGATGATGTTGTTGTTTATTCTCAAGATTTTGATACTCATATTGTACAGCTGACTCAGCTTTTTTCTAATCTTGCAAAAGCAAATTTGACTGTAAACCTAAATAAAAGTGAATTTTGCCATGTGTCAATTACTTATTTAGGATATCAAGTGGGTAACTCACAAGTAAAGCTTGTAACCGCGAAAGTGGAGGCTATTCTGCAAATGTCTGCTTCTAAAAATTGTAACGCTTTTGTAAAAATTTTGCTGCCGTGGCAGAGCCCCTGACCAATATGTTTAAAAAAAAATTAAGATTGTTTGGAGTATTGAGTGTGATCAAGCATTTAAGACCATTAAGCAATTTTTTTTTAATTCTCCTGTTGTAAATGCCCCTGATTTTGGTAAACCTTTTAAACTAGCTATAGTCGCAAGTGATTTTGCTATTGGTTCGGTTTTGATGCAAGATGATGATGAGGATAATGAGCATCCTGTTGCCTATTTTTCTACAAAGTTAAATTCACATCACCAGAATTACTCGACTATCGAAAAAGAAACAGTAGGTTTAGTTCTATCCCTCCAACATTTTGAGGTGTACTTGAATTCTTCGGTCAGTCCAGTGAATGTGTACACTGATCATAGCATAACCCATTAACTTTTGTGACTAAACTGGGCATGAAAAATCAAAGGATATTGAGGTGGTGTCTGTACTTTCAGAGTTTTAACCTGGTTCTGAAACATATTAAGGGGAGTGATAACGTGGTGGCGGAGACGCTCTCTCGAATTAAATGATGATAATTTTCAAAACTGAATTTTAGTTCAAGAAATTTGCTTGGTGTTTTTGATTATCCAATAATTGTTCTGATTTACCAGGTCAGACTAATGTGTCATGTCATGATATGGATGACTTTGTTGTTTACTCTCGAGATTGTGAGACACATATGGTACAAGTTACTCAGTTTCCAATCTTGAGAAAACAAAATTGACTGTAAACTTGTTGATGCTTTATCTCGGGTTTAAGTTCCTAGATACCAGAGTGTATTCATATGATTTTTTTTCTTCTGATAATACTATGTATGCATTTTTGATTGAATTGATGACATTTGATATTGAATTGATTGGATATTATTGTAGTTTTTTGTGTGCTTCCTTAAGAAGTTTGATAAAAAGATATTTATTACATTAATTTTGATGATATTTTGATAAACTGATTGGCTTACATTAATTTTGATGTTATGTTGATCATATGATATGATTTTTTGATTAGAAAAATTGCCACTATTGTAAATTTTTTCCAAGAAGTGTGGGGGTGTTACGTGCCCTAGTGCGAGGCCATATGAACGACTATTGTTTATGTAATGATCACTACGCCAGAGGTTCATTTGTAATCTCGTGAAACGTAGAGTTTATGAGGGGTCTTTTTGCTAGTTTTGCTGGTCAGTTGCTGAGAGAGTCCTGACCGTGCAAGGTTGTGTTTTTAGTTCTTAAGCTTAAAATCGTAAGTGAGATTACAATAATTACCTCATTACTATAAGGCACACTGTTGTAACTGTATAATGTATAATACTGTAGTAGGCTACTTTACTACGTTGTGCATTGATTAATGCATTCATCCTTACGGGATTTCCTGTAATAATCTTGCTATTCCCATTTTGGTCTAGCAATATTTCATTTCATTGTTCCGTGCGACATGTGCTGACCTCTGTAAGGTCAGTGTCGATGTAATCTTGGGTCACTGATTTGTGGTGTGCCCCAGATATATTATATTTTCGGCTGATGTGAACTTCTTCTTTATTATATTCTATGTACCTACTATTTGATTTGCCTTGTATTTTATACTAAATTAAACTATTCAGTTAATTGAACCCGAAGATCTCTGATTTAATTCACTTAGATTTATAATTTCATGGTTGTATTTCGTAAGTCCAGACAGCAGTTTTCGACCAATGCCCCTAAATAGAGCCTAAGTTAATATACTTATAATCTATAGGCCTACTACTAAAATAGATTGACCAAAACAGCGGTCTGTGACAATATATCATGTGTCTGTAATTCAATTAGGTTAGGTCTAGATCTTTATTAATAGTTTTTTGTATATTTTATTTGAGTATATATCTGTCTGTAATTCAATTAGATCTAAATCTTATTTCATAGTTCTTTGTATATTTTATTTAAGTAGGCCTATATATCTGTCTATAATTCAATTAGATCTAAATGTTAATTCATAGTTCTTTGTATATTTTATTTGAGTAGGCCTATATTTCTGTCTGTAATTCAATTAGATCTAAATCTTTTTTTCATAGTCCTTTGTATATTTTATTTGGGTAGGCCTATATATATGTCTGTAATTTAATTAGATCTAAATGTTAATTCATAGTTCTTTGTATATTTTATTTGAGTAGGCCTATATTTCTGTCTGTAATTCAATTAGATCTAAATCTTTTTTTCATAGTCCCTTGTATATTTTATTTGGGTAGGCCTATAAATATGTCTGTAATTTAATTAGATCTAAATGTTAATTCATAGTTCTTTGTATATTTTATTTGAGTAGGCCTATATTTCTGTCTGTAATTCAATTAGATCTAAATCTTTTTTAATAGTTCTTTGTATATTTATTTGAGTATAGGCCTATATCTGTCTGTAATTCAATTACATCTAAATGTTAATTCATAGTTCTTTGTATATTTTCCTCTTCTTTTCTAATACGTTCTGCATTAAAAGTTCCATTATTGAATTCAATGCATCTCTAAACTCTAAAGCCTTCACAACAACAATTTCAGCATTTAGCTCTGTAAATTAAATGGTGATAAGTGGCAACAGTTAATACCCTATTGACAGACATGATATATACCCACTATAATACCAGATTGACAGACGTGATATCTAACCTCTATAATACCCGATTGACAAACCTGATATACACTCACTATAATACCCGATTGACAGACGTGATATCTACCCAAATACGGAGGATACCGTACGTTTAGAAACAAAAGATCTAAAAGTAAAATATCAGACAATAAAGTCACGCGTCTTTAAATTAGCAAATGGGAATCGCAATAAGAACATTCTATGTATTTATTATATTTTAAAGGTTTCTTTTTAAACCTGGAAAATAATTAAAACTTTCCGCGTCGGAGAACAAAACTGCCCACTAGAACGCCATAAATATACGTAATTCTCAACCCAAGTAGAATAAATGCAATTTTGTTTCGTTCTCAATAGTTCTCAACCGTTACTCCATCTTATTCATAATAAAGTAGCTACTCCCTATATCAAAGCGTTCACGGACGCACAGTTTAATTTACAAATTTACTTGAACCAAAAGATGTTAAAAAAAACATGTAGGTCTAGGCCTAATATTGTTCTAAGCAAACTATCGAATCGTTTAATCTTGTTTTTGTTTCAGAAATATATCTAGCATACATTTCCAAACTTTATCACAATGTGAATACTTTTATTTTCTTGTAAACGCAATATTTTCTGAGCCACTATAGAGTCTACAGTCTATAATACAGTCTACAGTCTACTCATAAAGTTTTCAATAGTGTTTATTACTTTCCACTAGAGGCCGACCGAAACCAAGTTTTTTGTTTCGACCGAAATCGAAAAAATAGGGCTACCGAAAATTATAATAAATGAATTTCGGCCGAAACCGAAGCAGAAACCCTAAGTTTAACTACGCCTACACGGACCAGTGCCTTTACAAGCTTATGTGGCGCCCCAGGGCATACGTATCAGCGCCGCCCCCTTGCATACTGTAACTGCTTGTTTAGTGCTATATTTGCTATATTTAGACTACATTTGCTGCCCCCCCCCCTAAAAGTACCGCCCCCGGTCATATGCCCCCTCTGTTCACCCCATATGTGAAGGCACTGCCTACACCTTCGGCCGAAAGAGAAAGATAACCCGAAATTGCCAAACAAAAGATTTTAAAAGACTACACTTTTGTGAGTACTTTTTGTGAGTACTATCAACTACTTTGTAGGTAAGCTAGAGATGTTAATATAGGTTTTTGTTGTTGTCTAAACCGTTTTTCGGTTTTTGTCCCTTTTATGTTTCTTTTGTTATTATTGTTATTATAGGTGGAAAAATAAGCAATTGTTCTGTTGAATGATAGTGTAATAGTGTGTGTTACTGTGTGTATGTCTATTTTATACAGTGCCAAGCTAAGGGGGTGCAGCTAGTACATTGCTCTGGGGCCTGTGAGATTCAAAAGTGTAGACTAGTTATGAAGTACAATACATGTATACAAATATCCCTAAGTCCCATCTTTTAACTTTAAAAAGAGTTCATATTAAAATTCCTTCTTCATAATAAATCTTTTCTGCGGCCCAGTTTAGCAAGCTATGTTAAAAAAAAAAGTTAATTGGAGACACACACAATGAAGGACGACAATAAAAAAAAGTGCAACAGAGAGTCTATCGGTCTGTCCGTGTGTCTGTCTGCCTGTGTGTCTGTCTGTCTCTGTGTCTGCTGCCTGTTCGGTGAATTCAGCGTCTGTGGGTACCAAGGTTTTATTTTGCTTCTCGATGACGTGGATCAAAGGAATCATATCGTGCAGAGTCGCGTTAATGTTAGCTTAACATCTGCTTTGTTGTCTGTGTAGCGCAAGAAATATTCGGGATTTGAAAAACAACAACAATAGGTCTACACTATTAGTCACCTATGACAAATTTACAAATCTAGAGTCTAGTTTTTGCAAGGTATTTAATGTTATGGAATTATTTTGTACGAATCAAACATAATCAAGTTTTAAACAATTTCCTTGGGGACGTCCATTAATTACATCAACAAAAGAGGGGGGGGGTCTGAAAAAGTTTGACAATTGTTGACATGGGGAAGGGGGGAGGTCAAGAAAAGGTGACGTCAACAATGTTACTTTTTATGAAGTAAATAATGATACAAATTTAGTACTAAATTCTACATTCGTCCTGTTAAACTTACATAGATAATATTAACAACATAGTTTTACGTAGTACAGATAGGCCTTTATCAATTATGGAAACTACATTTGATATGTCCTTTTTGTGTCCATCTTGCTAGTTTGTAGATCTATGTATGGTTGGAAAGTAATGCGATTGTTAGCAAGGCAAAGTGACCGACCAATTGTAGAAAACCTCACCGTCGCTGTCTAGCGTAGGATTGCCAGATACATGGGTTTCAAAAGGAGGACGCCGAGAGACAAAAAGGAAGACATTGTGTTTCAATTGCACATATATAGTTTCGCAATTAGCCACCAATCAGTATAATTTTATTACAAGAGCTGCCACTAAGTTTAAATGTGTATTGGTAAACTGAGCAAGAAACAGTTTTGCTAAAAATAGCATATAAATTCAATGTAGGCTGAGAGGCAGCGTGCATTTGGTTGGGCAACTTTAAAGCTCATGCACGAGTCTTCTAAAAAAAACGGGATAATTCGTTTCTTGTACAAATGATCACCTGTTTATTAATTATATTCTTAACATGTTAATACTAATTTTAAAATACATTTGTCCTTATGTCTACAAACATAAAATATTACAAACGCTGGACATTTTAAAGGTATTGTGCTTTGCCTGCCGGACGGAGGACAAGAGTCTAAATAGGAGAGGAGGACATGCCCTCCTTTTGCCGGACGTCTGGCAACCCTAATCTAGCGAGACATGATGGCTGGAATAACAAAGGAACACAAACACACCAACAAGCTGTCTGCAGAGAACGTCCAGAAACCTAGTTTTTTTGCAGCCCAGTAGGCCTGCATCTAAATTAGGCTAGGCGCCAGAGTCTGGCGTTCGTTATATAAGCCATGTAAGCGATGGCTGGGATTGACAATAGAACTAAAAACAATAATAGGCACTCGCCGAGACTATACTATAACTAATGTTTGTAAAGCATTGAATGAAGTGAATTTTTTTAAATCCAACATGGTTATTTTAAAAATATTTCCTTCAGAAAAATAATTCTTGGTCCACGACTTAGCCTACCTTATTTCTTTATTATCCCTAATTCTATATAAACTAATATATGTTTGCTCACTACGTTATAATAGGTGAATCATTAAAATTAGGTCGATTAGGCTACATATTTAGTAATGTGTACGTTTTCATTTCTAATTTTCTGGAAAAATATAATGAGATAAAAATGTATTAGTAGGGCCTATCAGTGGCGTCGTCAGTATTGCAAGGAGTGGGTGGCTTATAGTGCAAGGTAGGGCGACAGAGAAGGCAACTACCGTGTGTATATAATGTGTGTGTGTGTGGACAATAATGTAAGAAGGAATAGTGAACATATTTTTAAAACTAGGTATGTTAAAACCGGTTTTCGGTTTTATAAAATTGTTTAAAACCAGATTTCGATTTCTCTCCCTCTTTCCCGCGCAATGTCACAAGTTACAGGCCGGAAAAGCCAAATGTGCGCAGTTTTGTAGCTATATTTGAAAAATAGTTCAAATTTAATTGGTGCTTGCAGGGCATTCAAGAGGTTGATTTCTTTCAATCATACAATATGATTTTGTACGCTCTACCATCAAATTCTTTAGAACTAAAAAAAAATTCTGGGCTAATTGATTAAAACCGATTATAGCTTTCAATAGGGATAATCAAATTTGCGATAATCGTTGACTGTGATATTAAAAAACATATGAAGAGGATGACTATGTTAATTCAGGATGCTTAGTAGTATAGTACGCAGATGCGTACGCAATCCAGCGGTACTGCCACCGCTCTTGCTTAGGCCACTATCTGTTGGGAACATAGTTTACAACGAGCCATCGTTAAAGATGTTTTTTCAAAATTTTCTTACACAAAGGATTGTAACTTAACATTTGGTTTGATGTTGTTTTTATCTTCAAACCATAGTTGGTATTTGAAAAAAAAAAGAAAAACAATATCAAAGACTAAATAGTGTTAGCAAGGCATTTCAAGAATTGTTTTGTGTGAATCCAACATTATTTATTTAAAATATTTCCATCAAAACCAAAAAAATGTGCTATTGATGTGCTACTTGAAATAATGATTAGGCCTACCTCCCAACCAGGAAACCGAAATCAGGTTTGGAAAATCAAAACCGGTTTTCGGTTAACATCCCTAGATAAATAGAAGGTTAATTTACAATTGGTGCACAATTTCCACCTAAACTATTTGACAATTTTATTAACATTGTACCAAAAGCTATTTTAGTGAAACGTAGAATTAGACATGATTAAATATGTATATGAAAAGAACAATTTTAAACATATGAGAATTATAGTCAATTAGAAATCTTTTTAACAAGTTTTAAAATGTATTACAATTAATTATAGTATAGACCTTTCCGTTTTAAATCTATTTTAAACATAAAAGCAATCGTCTAAAATTGTGTTACTTGTTTTGAGGGGGGGGGTAACCAATTGTTGACGTAATTATATAGGGAGTAGGGTCTCTGAAAGTTTGACAGTTGTTGACAAGGGGGAGGGGGAAAGATAAAAATCGCCTAAAAATTGTTGACGTAATTAATGGACGTCCCCTTTCTGGAAAAAACAACCTAGGACACCATATTTGAATAATTTCCCCCTAAACTAGGGTTCCATATCTAGCTGGGACCTTGTCGGGACACTCTGAAATGGGGGTGGAGCAATTAAGTAAAAAAAATGATTTGATATAATAATATAATTACTTTTTTTATTATTTAGAACACAATTACATGGGACTTGTACCGGCAGACGTAGATCTAGTTAATACATCATATTTTTCGGAAGATTTTACCTTTTTCAGCAAGTCTGCTTGTAGTTAAACTGGCACTGTAAGATTTATTCCACAGTCCCTGACAGCAGTCGATTTTTTTTATTAGCCATAGAGTGTCTATATTAGGGATGTTAAACGAAAACCGGGATACCGGATTCCGGTTTTGAAACTGAAAACTAGTTTTGACTTTCAAAACCGGATTTCGGTTTGTTGGTTGGAAGTTGGAAGGTAAGCATTTCTTCAAAAAGGAGACCATTTTTATTTGGATCTAATGGAAATATTTTTAATAAATAATGTTGTATTCGCACAAAACAATTCATGAAATGCCTTCCTAACACTATTTAGTCTTAGATATTGTGCTTCCAAATACCAACCCAGCTTGCGATAAAAACAACATCAAACCATAGACTATAATACACATGGACCGCTTGCTTTAGTATTTCTGCTATATGATGACTCGAAAGACTGCTTTTCGGAATTTCCGATTCGTTATTTCCTTGGCACTTCCGTTTTATTGAATCACTTCGATTTTCTCAATGAAAAAATTAAATTAAAATCGAAAGTTCTATACAGCGGAAACATTTTAAAAAAAAACGAGGAGCGTAGAAGTAATTTAAGACAGCCTTATTGGTTGCGCACGGGAAAAAAAAGTACATATTACAAGCTCTAAAAATAGAGCAAGCGGTACATCTTATTATAGTATATGATCAAACCAATTGTTAAGTTACAGTTAGGCCTACATTGTTTAGATGTGTGCTGCTCTTTGATGTACGCAATGGAGAGACGCAAACTATCCCTTTCCTGTGACCCTGAAAATTTGGCTAGACACCGCGTCTGTGCTTTTTTTTTAACGGGACTATTAAATACACATTCTTTTGATTTGTGCTACGCGAAACATTTCAATACATTATTCTATAAGTTACCACATATGCCTCTTCAAATGCTTTTTAATATTATGGTCAACGATAATCGGTAATTTGATTATTACTATTGAAAAATTGAAAGCTATTATCAATTTTAATAAATTAGCCCAAATTTTTATTTCTAAATAATTTTTTGACAAAGTGTACAAAATCATATTGTATTCACAAAAATCAACCCCTTGAATGTAAACACTAATTAAGTTTTAAACTATTTATCAATATACCTACAACAAAACTACGCACATTTGGCTTTTCCTGCCTGTGACTTGTGACATTGCGCGGGATGGTGGAAGGGGGACGGAAATCCGGTTTGAAACCGGTATTATAGTACCAAAAACCGGTTTTGAAACAACACTGCGGAATAATCAGCTTAAAAAAAAGGATTTTAAAAAAATATTATCTGTTTTGTGCTCAATGATGTATGCGTGTGATGGTGCGGGACAGTGTGGCCAGTACGATGCTCTCATGACTGTAATGCTCACACGTTGAGCTCCCTACCTAACGTGGTTTGTTGGTCTAGAGGTCGATGGCAGTGTTTTAGACCAGGCAATTCTCCGTGACAACGCTTGATATTTTTATTTGCGTACTATCTATCAAGCAGAATCATTATCTTCTCCTCACAATCACTCCAATGACAAACGAAATAAGGAAACAGACTATCAGCTTTAAGTGAATAGACCATACGTTTAATCCGTAATCACATGTAGATATTATTACGTAACTCAGTTCAAATACCGGAACGAGCCACCATTTTTACATCACACGTGGTCAAATTGTAGTTATAGTGTTATTTCGGCTAAAGCCCCCATTCAGTTCATGAAATAATAGTTATTCTTTTGTTATAATTAGTATAATTATACTTTCACTTGGTGATGGTTTTATTATTTTAGTCTGATATTAATTTATTGTAGTCTAAGGTATTCCTGGTTCTAAATATCCCCTTGCAATCTACATGACGTAGAGTAGAGTTTCATTTGATTTTCCTTCATGTATAATTACTTTTGGCTCATATTATACAGCAAGTATCGTGGTGTTGAGTTGTGGTGTTGGTAATTACTATAGTTGTATAAGTAACACACAAATACATGTAGATAACGTTGATAGATCGACGTAAACCAAGTTATGTAAAAGCCACGAATAATTGGTTTAATTACAAAATCGTAGAGCAAAAATCCGAGTGATATTATACACACATAATTAAGAATAACACATAATCCAATGAATAAGAAATATCTTCAATAAGCTTTGAATAGTATTGAGACTAGTTGTAAAATAATATTGAATCTTTCATATTAAAAATCAATAGGAGTTTCACCTCAGAGAGCACAGATGTAGCATGCTTGCTTGCCGAAGGCTGGCAAATAACTAAACTAAACAGGGTTGCCAGATGGTCTAACGGCCACGTGGCCAAAACCGACTGCAAAAGTGGCCAAATTATGCTTTGTGTGGCCAAGCTACAAATTATCTTTACACCCCCATGAAAAACTCTGCAGTTTTGTTAAACAAAATAAAAAAATTCCGGCAAAAAAAAATAAACAAATAAATGAATAATTTTTTTTTTATAAAATATGCCGCCTACCTCATGGTAGGCCTATATGTATCTTTCACATAATATAATGTGAAAGCACTGTGTCCATTTCAATATCTAGACTTTTGTCATTGGCATCTGTATTCTGTACTCGTGGTTGCTGTTGTATTGGACTTAGTATTGGTGTACATTTCAGCTTTAAGGGTAGGGGTGCCAAGCAAGATGGGTAGGGGTGCCAAGTGAGGAGAGGGTAGGTGAGAGTAACCAGTTGTCTTTATATTACCATACACAGGGGTGGGTGTAGCATGCAATGGAAGAGTAAGGGGAGGGGGTTAGTTATCTCAGGGCTAACACTCCTGATTACAACAGTGAAATTAGGTTACTAGTATCATCCCAATAGGATGGGCATTCAAGGCCACCTTATCGTTGTAATTTCTAGTAAATACATCTGAAAATACATGGTGAGGCCGGACGTCGCCAAGCACTTATCTTTGCAACAACAAAGGGCGAGTAAATGTGACCGTATGTGTGTAGGAAAGGGGAAAATACAGAATAGATATAGGTTACAGTAAGGTAACCAAAAAAAATTTTATGATCTGTGGCCAAAACTGGATCGACTGGTGGCCAAATCTGGACTCGTGGCCAAGTTCTCTGTGCCGTGGCCAAGCAACTTTCTTTGTGGCCAAATTTTGGACATTTTGGCCACGCACGTGGCCATCTGGCAACCCTGTAACTAAAACGTTCACCGTACGCAGAGGGTCTATGCTATGGGCTTTTTCGATACTTATCAACGAATACGCGAGATTACATTACTCTATATTAAAATATTAATGTTTTTGAAATACTCGAATACTACCGGTATCAACAATGTCCGCCATCTTGTCCGGATAAGGGGTCATAACCTAATTACTCGGGTAAGTACATCGACCTTGCAGATGAGTGCGTGATCAGATCGTGTTTGGTTTGAGGTTGAATAAGACAATTGTTCTAATTAAATTGGGGAAAACCTAAGACCTTGGTCTATGAAATGTTTTATATCGTTTTACGGCAATTCGGTTAAATGATTAGTATCTGTTTAATAACAATGCAATGTATGAGTTTTACGTTTCGTAACAATATCAACATATAAATCATCAGACACATCAATCCAAACGACAGATGTATTCTGAAGAGTCTACGTATTAGGTTAATATACAAAGAGTGAACATGGATTAGTAAGACATAATAAGTACACAGAATGATATTAGCACAGTATTCAAGATAATCCGAAATCAGTCAAACGTCATAGCTAAAAATGGCTTCCCGTGTATCTGTCCATGATTGTCTGTGTGTCTCCTTGAGACTGTCAAGTCTGCACATATATATAGGACCACAAAAGGGCAGTCGCGGGGCGGTCTTTTCTATGTCGTCATAACCCCTGATCCAATCATTACAATTGTTTACGCCCACCTCTCGACCAGTCTTCTGTCAATCCCTAACTCAGGGGCGTGTCCGACTGACAAAACTTTTTATCTCCCTTTGTCTGGTCTCCAACGTCGAGGTCAACCATCGCGCCACCTTTCAATCTCAGCATATCTCTGTGTTACCAACGAGTCTTATTGCCCGCAGCCAAACCTAATGGTCTACCTGTATAGTATCACTACACCCTACCGTCCGCCTAGACAAAGACGCTTAATAGGGCCATGCGTGACGCGGTCAAACGCAAAGGAACAGATAACCACAAGAAGGAGTGTCTGATTGCATCTACGCCCGTCCGTATACGAACAAAGGAGTAGAGGGGAGCGGTTCCCTTTGACCAGGCCCGTGTTGACACAAAGGGAAAATATGGGATAGCACCAGTCTCCCCCCAGGTAGGGAGGTAAAAGAGGAGGGACGGATGAGAATTACGCCCTGCCTAACTAATTACATACAAATATTCCTAGAATGAAATTATGAGTACTTAAATATGAAGCTATATTAAATGTCAAATCATGACATACCTACGGACTCGAATTAAAATCATGTAATGATTTTAAAAGTATATTTATATAGCAAAATAGTCTAGTACAATAACCAAGAATAACACAATATAAGGTAATTTATTACTAGGCACTATAATAATATACAACTCACTTCCTTTTAGGAAGGAAGAACAATAAACAAAATTTTAATGAACAACAAAAGCATTTGTCTTTAAACAGACAAACGAAAGAAAAGACAGGTGCGAGAAAGCGAAACCTGTCTCAGCTCACGGAACTAGATTTCTGATAGGCCAGTTCGGCGATGTGCCCCTTCGGCGTCCGACTGGTGCCAAATCTCATAATCCTCGTCAAGCTGGCTAGACGCGAAGACGCGCAGCAATCGCGTTCTCCGCTAGATTTGATAATTCCCTCGTGGGCTGCCCGTTTCTTTTTACGACTTTCTCGTCGCTTCTGGGTGCGGTCTGGTTCATAAGCACGACTGGGTTCTGCGGGTTTCCCAATCTCACGAACTTACTGCCCAGAATAAGGTCAAACTCGTCTCTCATGTCCAACACTGCCGCATTAATACGTCCGTGCGCATACCTAGTCTTCACGTGTATTTGCGCAATAGGCACAATGATGCGACGGGACCCTGTCTCCGGACCTGTGAGCGTGATGAAATCGCCGGTAAGATCCTTAGGTCGGATCAGGGATCGGTCTATAATGGAATCATACTGACAGCCACTGTCAAATAAGACCCTGACCGACTCCCCATTCACCTCTGCCATCTCCGTGATGGAGGGACTGAGGTACTTATTTACCTCGTGCCCTTAAATAACCCCAACCGAGGCGGATCCTTTTTACCGCCCTTCACGACCGACAAGGTGTTTAGCACGAAAGTGGGATTCGCCTGCCCATTATCTCGCCTCTCCTGCGGCCCGTGTTGGGTCGTTGGCCTTTCTGGATTACCTCTATTCTTTCATTGTTTGTGGCCTTTCCTGTGGCCATTTTCCCTACGCGGTTCAGACGAGGGGTCGGGATCTCTGGTAGATGTAGTCACAGTCGGGGTGTAATGGCTACTAGTCTGTCCCGTAGACTCCTCCGGACGATTTTCACGGTCATCTCCCTTATGCGCCTCTATATAGCGATCTGCTATTCTAATAGTATCTACCAGCGCGCTCGCCCCATGTTCATCAATGAACACCTTTAAATCCCCACTCATACATTTCCTAAGTTGCTCGACCATTATCAGCTCCTTTAGGCTATCGTAAGTTTTCTCCCCGTGGGCCAGTGTCAGCCACTTATTAAGATACTTTTCCAGCCTTTCGGCTAGCTGATGAAAAGTCTCGCCAATTTCTACCTTCGCGTGCCTAAACTTCTTTTCAAACGCTTTTGCATTGAGATCATAGGCGTTCAGCAGAGCGTTTTTAAGGGTCTGGTAGTCCCCGCTGCTGTCTGCCGGAATCTTGGTATATGTGTCGTAGGCTTTCCCCCTCAGCGCGTGAGACAGTTTCCGGCACCACTCGTTAGGACTTAACTGATAAGTGTGGGCCAATGTCTCAAAGCGGCTTAAAAAGACCTCCACACTTTCAATCAGATCGTCGTAAACGTCCAATGGGAAGTAGAAAGGGGGGTTATGAGGTTGGGCCTCAGGGGACGGAGTACCAGGGGTATAGGATTGAGATAGGGGAGATGACTCTGCCCTTGACATTCTATCTCTCTCTATCTGCATCTCTATGTCTTTTATTCTAATGGCTTTTTCGGCCTCAATCTTTGCCTGTTGGTTTTGGGCTTTGATCTTTGCCTGTTCCATAGCGTTTTGGGCATTGATCTTTGCCTGTTCGTTTTGGGCATTGATTTTTGCCTGTTCGTTTTGGGCATCGATCTTTGCCTGTTCGTTTTGGGCATCGATCTTTGCCTGTTCGTTTTGGGCATCGATCTTTGCCTGTTCGTTTTGGGCATCGATCTTTGCCTGTTCGTTTTGGGCATCGATCTTTGCCTGTTCATTGCTATTTGGGCTACATGTTTTTCTTTGTCTATCCGGCCCAATTCTATTCTATCATTTTCTTTTTCCCACTCAACTTCCCGTATTTTATCTATATCTTCATTCATGAAATTTATCAATTCCCGGCCGACTAAACCTAGCGATTCACCTAAAGTTTTTAATTCTAATTGTATCGTCACTATTTCGGCCATGATTGTTGACAATTGACTCGTACGAATGAATTTGATAATTTGGTGAACACGAGATATACCAAGATAAAAAAGAAATATGGCAAAATGGTTGACTTACCTCAAATGTTCAATCAGCGACAAGAAATCAAAAGCACAACTATATCTAACTAAAACAATCACCATGCACAAATATCTCAAGACTAGAAATTAAAATTTAATTCAAATAAGCTAGTGTTCAATATTTGTCTTTTTCGTTCTTGCACATAAGTACTAGGAACAGAAAACGAAGCTAGTTGAGTGTCTATATTTAGTTTAGAATTAAAGTCAATTGTTTCTTTGTGGCGCCTTCAGCTTGGATGTAAACGCTAACACACCGGACAATATACTAATTACTTAAGAAATACAGTTAGAGTTCTAGAATGTTCCTTGTAGTCCCTCTGGTCTCGTTGTCCTTCCACGCGTTCTTGGTTTCTGAATTCGTACTGGCTGCCGTGGTAATCTGGTACGTTCTGCGATGAAGTAGTACAGAGCCCCCTCAAGCTATTGCGGATTTGCTAAGGTCTTGCTTATAAATACCGGCCCCTCGACAGTGAGTGTTTCTGACGTTACTCCGATTGTATCTCGATTGTCTCTGCTATAAATGTTTCAGATCCTCGGCGTGAGTGACCTGGTTTCGAGTGCTGAGGTTCTAGAGATCCCAGGACGAGCTACTCATTTGTGATGATGCGGGATAGTGTGGCCAGTACGATGCTCTCGTGACTGTAATGCTCACACGTTGAGCTCCCTACCTCATGTGGTTCGTTGGTCTAGAGGTCGATGGCAATGTCTTAGACCAGGCCATTCTCCGTGACAACGCTTGATATTTTTATTTGCGTACTATCTATCAAACAGAATCAGTATCTTCTCCTCACAATCACTCCAATGACAAAAGAATTAAGGAAACAGACTATCAGCTTTAAGTGAATAGACCATACAATTCATCCGTAATCACATGTAGATATCAACATATAAATCATCAGACACATCAATCCAAACGACAGCTGTATTCTGAAGAGTCTACGTATAGGTTAAATATCCAAAGAGTGAACATGAATTAGTTAAAAATAATAAGCACACAGAATGATATTAGCACAGTATTCAAGATAATCCGAAATCAGTCACACGAGATAGCCTAAAATGGCTTCCCGTGTATCTGTCCGTGACTGTCTGAGTGTCTCCGTGAGACTGTCAAGTGTGCACATATATATAGGACCACAAAAGGGCAGTCGCGGGGCGGTCTTTTCTATGTCGTCATAACCCCTGATCCACTCATTACAATTGTTTACGTCCACCTCTCGAACAGTCTTCTGTCAATCTCTAACTCAGGGGCGTGTCCAACTGACAAAACTTATTATCTCCCTTTGTCTGGTCTCCAACGTCGAGGTCAACAATCGCGCCAACTTTCAATCTCAGCATATCTCTGTGTTACCAACGAGTCTTATTGCCTGCAGGCAAACCTAATGGTCTACCTGTATGGTATCGCTACACCCTACCGTCCGCCTAGACAAAGGCGCTTAATAGGGCCATGCGTGACGAGGTCAAACTCAAAGGAACAGATAACCACAAGAAGGAGTGTCTGATTGCACCTACTCCCGTCCGTATACGAACAAAGGAGTAGAGGGGAGCGGTTCCATTTGACCAGGCCCGTGTTGACACAAAGGGAAAATATGGGATAGCACCAGTCTCCCCCCGGGTAGGGAGGGAAAAGAGGAGGGACGGGTGAGAATTACGCCCTGCCTAACTAATTACATACAAATATTCCTAGCATGAAATTATGAGTACTAAAATATGACGCTATAATAAATGTCACATCATGACAATACGTATGCCCATCAATTTTATTAAATGTCTTATTAACTTGAACAATCACCGGTTTCTTCATATTACATTAAATAAATCACATTTTAATTTCCTCTCCTACTTTTGACCATTAACATTATCGTCTCTTTCGTCGACCGTGACTTTTCTATTAAAAACTAGATCTAATAAAGAAAGATAGAGGACATTAGCAAACGAATGCTTTGTAGTGTTACTTCCTGTCACCGCCTGCGTTCCAAATGCTTTCTAGTGTTACTTCCTGTCACCGCCTGCGTTTGTAGTGTTACTTCCTGTCACCGCCTGCGTTTGTAGTGTTACTTCCTGTCACCGCCTGCGTTTGTAGTGTTACTTCCTGTCACCGCCTGCGTTTGTAGTGTTACTTCCTGTCACCGCCTGCGTTTGTAGTGTTACTTCCTGTCACCGCCTGCGTTTGTAGTGTTACTTCCTGTCACCGCCTGCGTTCCGAATGCTTCACGCGCCATGATTGTGCTTAGAGCATCTGGCAGCATCCTCCCCCCCCCTCCAGCCACCTCTCCTCACGCTATCTGGTATAAAAAAAATACCTCACAATCAGATCCTACCCCGTTCATCCCCCATACTCTCGTCTGCATACAGCTGATGTTTCCAGCGAGTAATAAGTGGTAAGAGACAGTTTGAAACGAGTCACAATAAAATTGCAGGAACAAAATCTGCCATTTTGTGTTGGCCTCCTACATTGAAACGTGAAGGCTGAGTTAATCGTAATAAATTCATAATTCTACATATTTCATAATTCTACATATTTCCTAATTATACTCATTTCATAATTCTACATATTTCTTAATTCTACATATTTCAAAATTCTAAATTTTTCATAATTCTACATATCTCAAAAATCTACATATTCATAACTCTACATATTTCATAATTCTACCTATTTCATAATTCTACCTATTTCATAATTCTACATATTTTATAATACTAAATATTTCATACATCTACATATTTAATAAATATACATAACTCATAATTCTACATATTTCATAATTCTCATATTTTATAATTTTACATATATCATAATTCTACATATTTCATAATTATACACATTTCATAATTCTACATATTTCATAATTATACACATTTCATAATTCTACATATTTCATAATTCTACAAATTTAATAATTCTACATATTTCTTAATTCTACATATTTCATAATTCTACATATTTTATAATTATACAAATTTCATAATTCTACATATTACATAATTCTACATTTTTCATAATTCTACATACTGTATAAATCTACATATTTCATACATCTACATATTTAATAAATATTGTTACGAAAGTAGTTTTATTTCCATAATTATATTGGTTCTATTATTATTAATTAAAGTTCAAAAGAAATAATCTTAAACCCGAAATGTTTCCGCGTTAGGAATAAAACATGTATATGTCTAGACACTACGTCATAGCATTAAAATGCGTCATGTGTCGGCACGAGGGTTTGAGACCGTTGGGAGAGTTCTAGCTTGGGCGCTAGTGTGTGAGGACTGTTCTTGACCACTTTCTTAAAAGATACGTTATCTCGGCTTAGTACGATATAGAAGAATCTCAACTGATTAAGTTTCATCCTATAATATTAGTACCTGTATTCGGTGTTGCTGTTATATTCATAATTTCAACTTGTTGGAATAAAATTGTGTTTAATCATTCAAACAGGATTGTGGATTTCCTCTATATTAAGGTACAGTTTATCTAATTCACTTCATACACAGAAAGCACATCATACGAGCCAAATAAATATCAAATCTACTACAATAACATCAATACTAATTCTTATACAACCTTGTGAGATCCAAAAGGGATGTGAATAAAAAGAATGTATAAATATTACATTTCTAAAAATATCATTATACGTCAGTAGCTGATTTCGCACGTGACAAAAGATTGGGGGCTAGCGTCCTTGGATCTAAAGTTTGTATGTACAAGAAATTGAGGATATACAACTGTTTTAGTGAAAACGATTTACAACAAGTATTTATTAAAAGTCTGTCTACGTGGGAGGCACTGTCTGTGTTCGGACATACTATTATTTCAGCATTGTACACAACCATCCTAAAAATTTATCTTCTACAAATATTAAGTGGTGTAAAAATATTTCAAAGGACTTTATAAAAGGTAAAGTTGAAATTTTTTATCTTCTATTTACGTCATTAAAATAAAACATCGCGGAAGCTAATCTTACGTTGGAGCAATTGAATAATTTTGCTATCACGTCAGAACAGTTAAATAGCATGTCACTAACCCAGTTAAAAGAGATGGCAAATTCTCTGGGAATAGACATTACTGAAGTTACACCAGTAAGGAGTAAATTGATTCAAGATATTAGGGACTGTTTGAAAAGACATGGTAGAATGCTTGAAGAAAATACTATGAATAATGAAGAATCAGTGGTTCTCAATGTATTAGAAACCCTGAAAACAGACATAAATAACCATGAATTTAAAATGAATGGAAATGAACTAAGTGCGGACATGAAATTCCAGTTAGAAATGAAGAAGTTAGAATTACAAGTACAATTACAATTGGAAGGTAAAAGAATAGAAGCAGAGAAAGAGAGAAGATTGGGGGAATTGGAAAAAGAAAGAATCGCTAGTAATGAATGGATTGAATTAGCAAAGTCTCGTTCGTCAACTCATACGATGCAGGAAACAAATAATGTGGAACTATATAAGTTTAAAAAGCATGTTCCAAGCATGGAGAACATAGACATTGATGAGTTCTTTATGGTCTTCGATAGAAACTCGATCGATTATAATTTTCCTGAAGATAAGAAAGCAGTACTTTTACGTTCAGCTCTAACAAAAGGCAAGGCTCTAGATGTTGTATTGAATCTGACTCCAGAGGCATGCAATAATTATGAACTAATAAAGAGCAGAGTACTATTGAGTTATGTTCTAACTCCAGAAAAGTATTGAAAGTTATATCGTGAGTACAAGAAGGAACCAGAAGTTTCACATGTTTACTTCCTGAGATTAGAGAAAAAGTATCTTGATCGATGGTTACGTTCTAAGAATGTGAATAAAGATTATGAAAAACTATATAATCTCATACTGATGGATGCTTTTACTGAGAAGATTCGCACTGATATAAAAGTTCATTTGGCTGATCGTGGTATTGAAATAGCAGAACAAGCAGCAGTTAAAGCCGATGAATACGTCATTATTCACCCGCATAGCCATTATTTTCAAAATGACAGAACAAGTTTGAGGACTCAAAACAGTAATACAGAGAGGAAGTTAAGATCGACAGAGGATAAAAGTAAACAAAAAGCCGATAAACAAGAGAATTCAAGTTTTGTACAAAAGAGAATTACCTGTACATTCTGTAAGAAAGATGGACATATAAAAGAGAATTGTTGGAGTCTACATAAAGAGAAAAGACCCATTAAAAACAAGAACAACGTGGTTTTATCGCACATCGCCGTACAAACTGAAACTCAAATAAACAAAACTGCCCACAAAAGAATTAAAGCTGAAAGAAAGACATCTGATGTTAGTCATAAGGAGATGGCGAAACACGCATGTCCAAGTTGCTCAAAGTCGGAAAAAGTCTTTGAAATGAAGACCGAGGCTATTGAACATTCTAGTTTCAACTCCAAAGGGAGTGTGACAGATGAACAATCAGTAAATAAAACGTTTACTTATGGAGGCAGTAGTGTAGCAAGAAACTCAGTAGGCAGAGAACTACCCAAGTGTATGCTATCGGATGTTAGCGAGGGCTATGTGTCACCTATAGATAATCAAGCTAGAGAACGGAAGATTAAAATTCTACGTGACTCCGGTGCTGATATATCTCTACTGTTGAAGAATACTGTACCAACGTCGAAATTGACTCATACAGGCCAGTATGCCTTAATCAGTACTATGACTGGAACACTTACGGCACCGTTACATCGTATACAGTTGAAGAGTAATTACTTCACTGGATCTGTTATTGTTGGGATAGTGAAGAAATTTCCCTACAGAGGCATTTCATTACTTTTAGGAAGTGACATTGCCAAGAATCAGGTACATCCTGTACTTAAAGAAACCAAAGACTCTGTTCAGTGTAGGAATACTGAAAATTCAGTATGTGTTATCACCAGACCTATGGAGAAACAGCAGATGACTGATGAATCGACAAAGAAACCAGAACCAACACCAGAGATTGACTTACAAGCAACCTTCATGGCGGATGTTCTAGGTGGTCACTCAAGTCATACTGATCAAAGTAATTTGTCGCCTAGACAACTACTCATTCTTGCTCAAGGCAAAGATCCAGAGATCGAGAAGCTAAAAGAGGAAGCAAAGAATGAAGGAGAGTTAGAAACAATGGCCGCAGGTTATTACCTGAGGGACGAGTAGTTGATGAGGAAATGGAGAGGGAAAGAAAACGACGATGAAACATGCAGTGAAGTACATCAAATCGTGGTACCCACTGTATACCGCAAGGACATACTACATATGGCCTATGATTCACCGTATGCTGGTCACCTAGGGATACAGAAAACCTTCGACAGGATTCTTCCATATTTCGTTTGGCCTGGCCTACGCCGTGACGTCACATCGTTTTGCAGATCATGTCATGTCTGCCAGATGGTCGGCAAACCGAATCAGATCATTCCGGTAGCTCCTCTACGACCCATACCAGCATTCTCAGAACCCTTCAGTCACATCATTATAGACTGCGTCGGTCCGTTGCCTAAAACTAAGGCTGGCCACCAGTATCTGTTCACTATAATGTGTTCGGCAACGAGATTTCCAGAGGCTATTCCTCTACGTAGCATCAATGCCGACAAAATCTCTGATGCACTTATCGGATTCTTCACCTGATATGGACTTCCGAAAACCGTGCAGTCAGATCAAGGTTCAAATTTTACATCGAATTTTTTTCGCCAAGTCTTAGAACGGCTGGGTATTCGTCATGCAGTATCGAGTGCATATCATCCACAGAGTCAGGGCGCACTGGAACGATACCACCAAACATTGAAGAATATGCTCCGTACTTTCTGTTTCGAGCATAACGACGACTGGGATCGTGGTATTCCCTTTGCACTCTTCGCAACCAGAGAGGCTGTACCAGAATCTCTTGGATTCAGTCCCTTTGAACTGGTATTCGGACACACAGTTCGTGGACCACTAAAGCTGTTACAAGAGACATGGTTATCATCCACTGAAGACACTGGTCTACTGACATACGTGGAGAATTTTAGAAATAGACTGTATAATACATTAAAAGTTGTCAGATCTAATCTTTTGCAGGCACAAGACAAGATGAAGGTCTATTATGACGTCAACGCAAGAACCCGTATCTTCCAACCTGGTGATAAAGTTCTCATGCTGACGCCACTGTCTGGTCAACCCCTGAGTGCCAAGTTTACAGGACCCTACGAGGTTATGGCTAAGCTTAGTGAGGTTAACTATCTTGTAAAGACCCCTGATAGACGGAAATCGCAACGAGTGTGCCATATCAATATGTTGAAACCATACATTACCAGAGAAGAACAAAAAGTTGTTGCCTCGGTAAACACTGTTATTAAAGTCGGGAATAATTCACCCGAAATTGAGCGTGAAGTGGCAAAAAGACAACTGCAAAATACAAAGGCTCTGAAAAACCTTAATGAAAAATTGGCACATTTACCTGATTGCGAACAATCCGCTATCAAAGGTCAAATTAATGAACATATTAATATTAATCTATTTACAGATGTACGCAATAGAACAAGACTGATTGAACAAGAGGAAACCAGTTTCTCATGAAATGTTTTTTTTTAATGTCATTCATTGTATTGATTAACATATATATTATTGTAAATATGACAATAAATAAACTATGTTTTGAATTATTACACTATGAAACATTACAGAACAAAACTTCAAATTCTACTAGAAACAATCATACGTTGTAATGTAAAAGGTAAATATTGCATACACCATTTGCACACACACAGGTAGTCAACTTGAATACATCCACACTTGTGTTGTTCAATTAATTCTATTGACGTGTTTTGCAAATTGTTTGTTTTCTATGTCGTCATGTTATAATTTGGATGTCTTATTTTATGCTATGTAAAAGCTAAATCAGCTGAGATTATCACATTTTAAATATTCTTGATGTCATAATTTAGACATCATAATAATATAATAACTGAAAATCATTAGTTAATGATACTATGATCGATTATAAATAAATTAAACTTTCTAAAGAATTATCAATCAATTATTAATCGGTTCTACTTATTTGGGTAATTCATATCAATTCTGTGGGAATTGGTTATTGGTGGTAATAGTTTTATGGTCAACGTTGTACACACAAAAATCATAATTGTAAATATTAATTGATAAATAAATGTTTAATTAATAATCATTGATAAGATAATGTGATAAGGGATTCCATAATAACGACTTTGTTATTAAAGGTATATGTAATATATGGTTCATTTTAATTTTTAAAAGATTGTCCAATAGTCTATTAAATCTTACGGATAGTTTGGGAATTCGGTTTATATTATGGGAACTCTACAAAGAATTCCATACTTAACACTGTCTGTAATTCCTTTGTGTCTTAAGGGGGGACGAGTGTTACGAAAGTAGTTTTATTTCCATAATTATATTGGTTCTATTATTATTAATTAAAGTTCAAAAGAAATAATCTTAAACCCGAAATGTTTCCGCGTTAGGAATAAAACATGTATATGTCTAGACACTACGTCATAGCATTAAAATGCGTCATGTGTCGGCACGAGGGTTTGAGACCGTTGGGCGCTAGTGTGTGAGGACTGTTCTTGACCACTTTCTTAAAAGATACGTTATCTCGGCTTAGTACGATATAGAAGAATCTCAACTGATTAAGTTTCATCCTATAATATTAGTACCTGTATTCGGTGTTGCTGTTATATTCATAATTTCAACTTGTTGGAATAAAATTGTGTTTAATCATTCAAACAGGATTGTGGATTTCCTCTATATTAAGGTACAGTTTATCTAATTCACTTCATACACAGAAAACACATCATACGAGCCAAATAAATATCAAATCTACTACAATAACATCAATACTAATTCTTATACAACCTTGTGAGATCCAAAAGGGATGTGAATCAAAAGAATGTATAAATATTACATTTCTAAAAATATCATTATACGTCAGTAGCTGATTTCGCACGTGACAATATACATAATTCATAATTCTTCATATTTCATAATTCTACATATTTTATAATTCGACATATTTCATAATTATAGTCCTTATTTACACTGGGTAATAGGCTTCATATTCAATTTCCGTATATTCTTTGATGATGATTTATTAACACATAATTTGACATTTATAATATTTGTACACGGTATAATTTTTTTTGAAGATTTACCACAACTACAGGCCCAGATTTATACGATCGAAGTAATAAAAAATGGTTGACGAAATTTTAAATGTGTATAAATGTATTTGTTAATGTGTGTGCATGTATTTGTCAATGTGTACAGTCTATGCATGTATTTGTCAATGTTTATGCACGTATCTGTCAATGTGTATGCATGTATTTGTCAATGTATATCTATGTATTTGTCAATGTTTATTGCACGAATCTGTCAATGTGTATGAATGTATTTGTCAATGTGCAGAGTCTATGCATGTATTTGTCAATTTATGCAAGCATTTGTCAATATGTATACATGTATTTGTTAATGTGTATGTATGTATTTGTCAACGAGTATGCATTTATTTGTCAATATGTATGCTTATATTTGTTAATGTGAATGCATGTATTTGTCAATGTTTATGCATGTATTTATCATTGTGTATGCATGTATTTGTCAATGTGTATGCATGTATTTGTTAATGTGTATGCATGTATTTGTTAATATGTATACATGTATTCTTCAATGTGTATGCATGTATTTGTCAATGTGTGTGCATGTATTTGTCAATATGTATGCATGTATTTGTTAATGTGTATGCATGTATTTGTCAATGTTTGTTACAAATACAAAATTGTCAATGTGTATGCATGTATTTGTCAATGTGTATACATGTACTTGTTAATGTGTGATCATGTCTTTGTCAATGTGTATGCTTGTATTTGTCAATGTGTATGCTTGTATTTGTTAATTTTGTATGCATGTATTCGTCAATGTGTTTGTATGTATTTGTTAATGTGTATGCATGCATTTGTTAATATGTATGCATGTATTTGTCAATGTGTATGCATGTATTTGTCAATATGTATGCATGTATTTGTCAATGTGTATGCATGTATTTGTCGATGTGTGTTCATGTATTTGTCAAGTGTATGCATGCATTTGTCAATGTTTATGCATGTATTTCTTATTGTGTAAGCATGTATTTATTAATATGTATGCATGTATTCGTCAATGTGTATGCATGTATTTGTCAATATCTGTGCATGTAGTTGTTAATGTGTAGAGTCTATGCATATATTTGTCAATGTGTTTGCATGTATTTGTCAATATACAAGCTTGTATTTGTCAATGTGTATGCATGTATTTGTCAATGTGTCTGTAAATATTTGTCAATGTGTGTTCATGTATTTGTCAATGTGTATGCATGTATTTGTCAATATCTGTGCATGTAGTTGTTAATGTGTAGAGTCTATGCATGTATTTGTCAATGTGTTTGCATGTATTTGTCAATATACAAGCTTGTATTTGTCAATGTGAATGCATGTATTAGTTGTTCTATTTTTATCTAGGTGATGGTGTCCATAAATTAGTTGTTCCATTTTGTCTACGTGATCGTCTCCATGAATTTGTTGTTCTATTTTGACTAGGTGATGGTGTCCATGAATTAGTTGTTCTATTGTGTCTACGTGATAGTGTCCATGAATTAGTTGTTCTACCGTGTCTGTGTGATGGTGTCAGTGAATTAGTTGTTCTACTGTGTCTAGGTGATGGTGTCCATGAATTAGTTGTTTTACTGTGTCTAGGTGATTGTGTCCATGAATTAGTTGTTCTATTTTGTCTAGGTGATGGTGTCCATAAATTAGTTGTTCTATTTTGTCTAAATGATGGTGTCCATGAATTAGTAGTTCTATTGTGTCTAGGTGATGGTGTCCATGAATTAGTTGTTCAATTGTGTCTAGGTGATGGTGTCCATGAATTAGTTTTTCTATTGTTTTTCTATTGTGTCTACGTGATGGTGTTTCTACGTTAATACATAGTCTGGATACCACAGCACTGACCCCCATACAAAGCCACAGAAGCTGCAACTATTCATTATTTTTATCAGCATGGAATCGACACCTGCTCCCTATTACGTTGATAATCAGTGAGATTCGATACCTACCTGCACTCACTCGTGTGCCAACTACCCCCTCCCCTTCTTTTTCCCTAGTCGTGTTTCCTCTTACAATCCTCACCCCCTTTCCCTCACTCTCTCTCGCTAGTGAACTTTAACCCAGCAGCCCGTGCTAGCTCTCCCATTAAAGCCTATACAAGGCGACACAAAGCGGTAGGCGGCATAATATGCTCCACGCTTCAACAGAGCGCTCATCTGTGCCAGAGATAAATGATGGCTGAAGTAGCGACACCAATAGTTCAACTAATTGAAAATATAGTGTTTGTATCATCAATGTAGTTCAGCGTTTCTTACTCTTCACTGACTCTATTTGATCCTTTATTTAATTGGCACTAAATGTTTTATACTCGTCTTATACTGTACATTCAAGCAGATTTATATATAAAGAATCCTCCCTCACACATATGTGCATTGTAAAATATTTAAATAAATAGAATGGCGGAAAGTAACATTTTATTTTAAATGATGTTACTATGTGTGAATTTGTGTCACTTGTTCTCTCCTCTATCAACTGCATATTCGATACATCTCTGTCTCTTTCATTCTCTCTCACTGGAGGCCTACGTCAGTTTTGTTCCATCTCTCCATCCATGCTATCTATCTCTCGAATCACTGTAAATTTGGCAAGGGTAAATTCGTCAACGGAATTTTAGGCAAGGTAATTTTGGCAACGGTAAATTTGGCAACTGTAATTTCAGCAAAACTACCAAAGCGGTAATTTTGGCAACGGTAAATTTCGCAAATTTAAGATATCCACTGTTTTTATTGACCGTATTGGTAGGACTACACTCTAGTCTGGGAATGGACAACCTACAAAATGCGTGCTAGACTTGGCACGCAGTGCGGTTTTAAATTTCACATGAAAGACTACCAAAAAGGAAATTTAAGTATCTTCTGCATGAAGAGAGCAGGATGATATTAAGGCCGTTGGCACCCTGAAAGATTTAGAAATGCTACTTTGGCACACTATTATCTAAAGTTTTCCGACCCCTGCTCTAGTCTACTAAATGAAGCTAATGGCACGAAATCAAGTTAGCATTATAGAAAGTGCCCGATTTGTGACATGTTTGCAATAGCGTAACCAGAGGAAGGCGGAGGAGATGGGCCCCAGTCGTTAAGTTTATAAGACGTGCTAAAATGACACTAAAAATGTATATATAAGGCATACAAATTAGGTAACACAAAATAGTTAATTAGTTTGTTTGACTAAAAATTAAACTTAAGAAAAACATTGAATAAAAAGACGTAATTTTTTAATACCATTTACGTTATTTAACTAATGCATAAAAAAAGAACATTTAAGTAGACGCCAAATGTAACCCCCCCCCCCCCCACGTAGCACCAGGAAACAAGGCAAAGCAATATTACGTAATGTAAATTATTTGCAATCCCCCTCTTCTTTTTAAAACACCAGAATGAGACTCGCCGTGTTAACAAAAGCAAACGCTAGTCCCTCCCTCCCCCGTCTCACCACCCCGTCTCACCACCCCGTCTCACCACCCCGTCTCTCCACCCCCGTCTCTCCACCCCCGTTTCCCCACCCCCGTCTCCCCACCCCCGTCTCCCCACCCCGTCTCCCCACCCCCGTCTCCCCACCCCCGTCTCCACACCCCGTCTCCCCACCCCCGTCTCCCCACCGATTAAAGTGTTAGTGACCAGCTTGGTAGCACCAGGCTAAGCAGTGAAAACTAAAAGAGGTTGGGGGGGGGGGGTTAAATCCCAGAACATTATTGTTGCTAGTTAAACAAATCAGTCTTTCTATCAAAACATTGATAATGATATTGGATTTCATTTTATTATTACAATTTTGAAAAAATAATTTAGTTATTTACTTTTCTTGTAGATCTATATTTAAATTATATTGCAAACTAGAAATGTAAATAAAATATTTAATAGGTAGCCGAATAAATTGTATAAAAGTACTTTCAATGTTTAAACCAATTTACTTAGGCTATAAGGCACATTTAGCTGCAAATCTCATGTAAGTTATCGAGGTTTCTATGTCAAATATAGCCAAATATATGTATTGTTGTAGGCCTATATGTCTAAGTAATGTATACTTGTATCGATATAACATAGAAGGTACAATGTTTAAAACTACAAAGACCAAAGCCTACTGATTGGCGGCAAATAGCCGACAGCAATGGAATGTGATAAAATGTTTTTTGGTGGCCATGGGTCCTCCCCCCCCCCCCTCACACACTCAACAACCCGCGTTGAGAGAATAGGCCTATAGGTCATCAAAGTAATTCTTTAACTCTTCCTGACGTAACCGGTCAAGAAAATTCGCGTATCTCGGGAGAGGGGAATAGGGACTGTGTTCGTTTTTGATAGATATATAAAGTAGGAGGGTTGTAATGTGTTTGCAATGTTTCCCGTACGATCTAAACAAACCTGGGCTCATTACGTATAGGACTTAGTATGGTCGTTTCTGAAAGGAGTAAACGCGCGTAGAGAAGGCTACCGGTACAATATAACATTAAATTCAAAAGACTTATTAAGCGGGTTAGAGGCGTGAGCCCTAAAATTCACCAAATGCATAACATTTCTGTTTAGCATGAGTCTTTTACACAAGTTAGGGGGGAGGAAGATCTTCATAATAATATCGTGGTTTACATAACACTACAAATAGTTTGAGTACCTACCCCCACATTGCACTATTCTCCCCAACCCACTTTCCCGCCATACTATTTCCACATCTCTGACTTGAAACATTATCAATGTCTTGTTCAGCAAATTGATATTGTTATGGACTATGGCTCTGATGACTATTATTACGACTCGTTAAATCGGATTCAATGTATAGTTGTATCTTTATTAGAAGTCTCTAGATTCTGCTAATCTGTAGCCCAAGCTAGGGGTTCCTTGACTGACAGGTCTATGCAGCAATGTAGTTATATTCGGGATAATTATCTTCAACACCTTTCTCAACAATGATAGATCAAACAACTCCAGTTGTTGAATAAACAATTTTATTTAAATTGTAGACTCAATATTAACTTTAAATAAATGCATCAACTGATGGCATCATAGGTATTTCATTAAATGGCATAAAATATACAAGTATCAATATAGCGACTTCTCTCTACAAACTTTCAAACTGAACTAACTTTAAGGAGGTAGGGGCTTTACAAAGAAAACTATTATCGAAGGTTCTACAGGGTCTTAATACGCATTTTAATCTCCTGCTCTATAGAATACTGCGATCCAGAATTAACCTTCAATTTCCACGGGGTTGGACGAATTATTTTATTTAAACTGCCCTCAGGGCACAAAGGTCAAACATTGGACTCTAATACGCACTTGTTAATAGGTCAATGCCTTATTACGTCATTCATCTATGACCGATATTCGTAACAATATGAAACATATTGATTATATACGAATAAAAATGATTAAAAGATTTTACTAGGCATATATATTTATATTATTTAAATACAAGTCTCGTAAGCAAAATAATGTAAATATAAAAGAAAAATTGTATAAAATATTGTGTGAATATTTGTATAATAAAATCAAATACAACTAGCAACAACAATGTTGTGAAAGAAAAAAAACGGCTCCTTGACCCCATAACCCCCCCCCTTTTGTTTTTCCTGCTGTAGCCTGAGGTCACTAATACTTGAATTGGCAGACTTTCATAAGGGGAGTCGGGGCAATACCATCGTAAGTACTTGCGATGGTCTTGGTCGGGGCGGGAGGGGAGGGGGCTTGCTACGTTTGCTCTTGTTTACACAACGTATCATACTATGTATAGGTGGTGGTCAGGTAGTCAGAGTTACGTAATATCGTAGGGGAGACAAACGAATGCTTTGATGCGTAAAGTCAGTTTGGATACCTTACACAAAGAGAAAAGACCCATTAAAAACAAGAACAACGTGGTTTTATCGCACATCGCCGTACAAACTGAAACTCAAATAAACAAAACTGCCCACAAAAGAATTAAAGCTGAAAGAAAGACATCTGATGTTAGTCATAAGGAGATGGCGAAACACGCATGTCCAAGTTGCTCAAAGTCGGAAAAAGTCTTTGAAATGAAGACCGAGGCTATTGAACATTCTAGTTTCAACTCCAAAGGGAGTGTGACAGATGAACAATCAGTAAATAAAACGTTTACTTATGGAGGCAGTAGTGTAGCAAGAAACTCAGTAGGCAGAGAACTACCCAAGTGTATGCTATCGGATGTTAGCGAGGGCTATGTGTCACCTATAGATAATCAAGCTAGAGAACGGAAGATTAAAATTCTACGTGACTCCGGTGCTGATATATCTCTACTGTTGAAGAATACTGTACCAACGTCGA
This sequence comes from Anisus vortex, assembly GCA_949126835.1. Taxonomy (NCBI): domain Eukaryota; kingdom Metazoa; phylum Mollusca; class Gastropoda; family Planorbidae; genus Anisus; species Anisus vortex. The sequence continues at coordinate 36,784,623 of OX421494.1, read as the reverse complement.
AATTGACTCATACAGGCCAGTATGCCTTAATCAGTACTATGGCTGGAACACTTACGGCACCGTTACATCGTATACAGTTGAAGAGTAATTACTTCACTGGATCTGTTATTGTTGGGATAGTGAAGAAATTTCCCTACAGAGGCATTTCATTACTTTTAGGAAGTGACATTGCCAAGAATCAGGTACATCCTGTACTTAAAGAAACCAAAGACTCTGTTCAGTGTAGGAATACTGAAAATTCAGTATGTGTTATCACCAGACCTATGGAGAAACAGCAGATGACTGATGAATCGACAAAGAAACCAGAACCAACACCAGAGATTGACTTACAAGCAACCTTCATGGCGGATGTTCTAGGTGGTCACTCAAGTCATACTGATCAAAGTAATTTGTCGCCTAGACAACTACTCATTCTTGCTCAAGGCAAAGATCCAGAGATCGAGAAGCTAAAAGAGGAAGCAAAGAATGAAGGAGAGTTAGAAACAATGGCCGCAGGTTATTACCTGAGGGACGAGTAGTTGATGAGGAAATGGAGAGGGAAAGAAAACGACGATGAAACATGCAGTGAAGTACATCAAATCGTGGTACCCACTGTATACCACAAGGACATACTACATATGGCCTATGATTCACCGTATGCTGGTCACCTAGGGATACAGAAAACCTTCGACAGGATTCTTCCATATTTCGTTTGGCCTGGCCTACGCCGTGACGTCACATCGTTTTGCAGATCATGTCATGTCTGCCAGATGGTCGGCAAACCGAATCAGATCATTCCGGTAGCTCCTCTACGACCCATACCAGCATTCTCAGAACCCTTCAGTCACATCATTATAGACTGCGTCGGTCCGTTGCCTAAAACTAAGGCTGGCCACCAGTATCTGTTCACTATAATGTGTTCGGCAACGAGATTTCCAGAGGCTATTCCTCTACGTAGCATCAATGCCGACAAAATCTCTGATGCACTTATCGGATTCTACACCTGATATGGACTTCCGAAAACCGTGCAGTCAGATCAAGGTTCAAATTTTACATCGAAGTTATTTCGCCAAGTCTTAGAACGGCTGGGTATTCGTCATGCAGTATCGAGTGCATATCATCCACAGAGTCAGGGCGCACTGGAACGATACCACCAAACATTGAAGAATATGCTCCGTACTTTCTGTTTCGAGCATAACGACGACTGGGATCGTGGTATTCCCTTTGCACTCTTCGCAACCAGAGAGGCTGTACCAGAATCTCTTGGATTCAGTCCCTTTGAACTGGTATTCGGACACACAGTTCGTGCACCACTAAAGCTGTTACAAGAGACATGGTTATCATCCACTGAAGACACTGGTCTACTGACATACGTGGAGAATTTTAGAAATAGACTGTATAATACATTAAAAGTTGTCAGATCTAATCTTTTGCAGGCACAAGACAAGATGAAGGTCTATTATGACGTCAACGCAAGAACCCGTATCTTCCAACCTGGTGATAAAGTTCTCATGCTGACGCCACTGTCTGGTCAACCCCTGAGTGCCAAGTTTACAGGACCCTACGAGGTTATGGCTAAGCTTAGTGAGGTTAACTATCTTGTAAAGACCCCTGATAGACGGAAATCGCAACGAGTGTGCCATATCAATATGTTGAAACCATACATTACCAGAGAAGAACAAAAAGTTGTTGCCTCGGTAAACACTGTTATTAAAGTCGGGAATAATTCACCCGAAATTGAGCGTGAAGTGGCAAAAAGCAAACTGCAAAATACAAAGGCTCTGAAAAACCTCAATGAAAAATTGGCACATTTACCTGATTGCGAACAATCCGCTATCAAAGGTCAAATTAATGAACATATTAATATTAATCTATTTACAGATGTACGCAATAGAACAAGACTGATTGAACAAGAGGAAACCAGTTTCTCATGAAATGTTTTTTTTTAATGTCATTCATTGTATTGATTAACATATATATTATTGTAAATATGACAATAAATAAACTATGTTTTGAATTATTACACTATGAAACATTACAGAACAAAACTTCAAATTCTACTAGAAACAATCATACGTTGTAATGTAAAAGGTAAATATTGCATACACCATTTGCACACACACAGGTAGTCAACTTGAATACATCCACACTTGTGTTGTTCAATTAATTCTATTGACGTGTTTTGCAAATTGTTTGTTTTCTATGTCGTCATGTTATAATTTGGATGTCTTATTTTATGCTATGTAAAAGCTAAATCAGCTGAGATTATCACATTTTAAATATTCTTGATGTCATAATTTAGACATCATAATAATATAATAACTGAAAATCATTTGTTAATGATACTATGATCGATTATAAATAAATTAAACTTTCTAAAGAATTATCAATCAATTATTAATCGGTTCTACTTATTTGGGTAATTCATATCAATTCTGTGGGAATTGGTTATTGGTGGTAATAGTTTTATGGTCAACGTTGTACACACAAAAATCATAATTGTAAATATTAATTGATAAATAAATGTTTAATTAATAATCATTGATAAGATAATGTGATAAGGGATTCCATAATAACGACTTTGTTATTAAAGGTATATGTAATATATGGTTCATTTTAATTTTTAAAAGATTGTCCAATAGTCTATTAAATCTTACGGATAGTTTGGGAATTCGGTTTATATTATGGGAACTCTACAAAGAATTCCATACTTAACACTGTCTGTAATTCCTTTGTGTCTTAAGGGGGGACGAGTGTTACGAAAGTAGTTTTATTTCCATAATTATATTGGTTCTATTATTATTAATTAAAGTTCAAAAGAAATAATCTTAAACCCGAAATGTTTCCGCGTTAGGAATAAAACATGTATATGTCTAGACACTACGTCATAGCATTAAAATGCGTCATGTGTCGGCACGAGGGTTTGAGACCGTTGGGAGAGTTCTAGCTTGGGCGCTAGTGTGTGAGGACTGTTCTTGACCACTTTCTTAAAAGATACGTTATCTCGGCTTAGTACGATATAGAAGAATCTCAACTGATTAAGTTTCATCCTATAATATTAGTACCTGTATTCGGTGTTGCTGTTATATTCATAATTTCAACTTGTTGGAATAAAATTGTGTTTAATCATTCAAACAGGATTGTGGATTTCCTCTATATTAAGGTACAGTTTATCTAATTTACTTCATACACAGAAAACACATCATACGAGCCAAATAAATATCAAATCTACTACAATAACATCAATACTAATTCTTATACAACCTTGTGAGATCCAAAAGGGATGTGAATCAAAAGAATGTATAAATATTACATTTCTAAAAATATCATTATACGTCAGTAGCTGATTTCGCACGTGACAATATACATAATTCATAATTCTTCATATTTCATAATTCTACATATTTTATAATTCGACATATTTCATAATTATAGTCCTTATTTACACTGGGTAATAGGCTTCATATTCAATTTCCGTATATTCTTTGGTGATGATTTATTAACACATAATTTGACATTTATAATATTTGTACACGGTATAATTTTTTTTGAAGATTTACCACAACTACAGGCCCAGATTTATACGATCGAAGTAATAAAAAATGGTTGACGAAATTTTAAATGTGTATAAATGTATTTGTTAATGTGTGTGCATGTATTTGTCAATGTGTATAGTCTATGCATGTATTTGTCAATGTTTATGCACGTATCTGTCAATGTGTATGCATGTATTTGTCAATGTATATCTATGTATTTGTCAATGTTTATTGCACGAATCTGTCAATGTGTATGAATGTATTTGTCAATGTGCAGAGTCTATGCATGTATTTGTCAATTTATGCAAGCATTTGTCAATATGTATACATGTATTTGTTAATGTGTATGTATGTATTTGTCAACGAGTATGCATTTATTTGTCAATATGTATGCTTATATTTGTTAATGTGAATGCATGTATTTGTCAATGTTTATGCATGTATTTATCATTGTGTATGCATGTATTTGTCAATGTGTATGCATGTATTTGTTAATGTGTATGCATGTATTTGTTAATATGTATACATGTATTCTTCAATGTGTATGCATGTATTTGTCAATGTGTGTGCATGTATTTGTCAATATGTATGCATGTATTTGTTAATGTGTATGCATGTATTTGTCAATGTTTGTTACAAATACAAAATTGTCAATGTGTATGCATGTATTTGTCAATGTGTATACATGTACTTGTTAATGTGTGTTCATGTCTTTGTCAATGTGTATGCTTGTATTTGTCAATGTGTATGCTTGTATTTGTTAATTTTGTATGCATGTATTCGTCAATGTGTTTGTATGTATTTGTTAATGTGTATGCATGCATTTGTTAATATGTATGCATGTATTTGTCAATGTGTATGCATGTATTTGTCAATATGTATGCATGTGTTTGTCAATGTGTATGCATGTATTTGTCGATGTGTGTTCATGTATTTGTCAAGTGTATGCATGCATTTGTCAATGTTTATGCATGTATTTCTTATTGTGTAAGCATGTATTTATTAATATGTATGCATGTATTCGTCAATGTGTATGCATGTATTTGTCAATATCTGTGCATGTAGTTGTTAATGTGTAGAGTCTATGCATATATTTGTCAATGTGTTTGCATGTATTTGTCAATATACAAGCTTGTATTTGTCAATGAGTATGCATGTATTTGTCAATGTGTATGTAAATATTTGTCAATGTGTGTTCATGTATTTGTCAATGTGTATGCATGTATTTGTCAATATCTGTGCATGTAGTTGTTAATGTGTAGAGTCTATGCATGTATTTGTCAATGTGTTTGCATGTATTTGTCAATATACAAGCTTGTATTTGTCAATGTGAATGCATGTATTAGTTGTTCTATTTTTATCTAGGTGATGGTGTCCATAAATTAGTTGTTCCATTTTGTCTACGTGATCGTCTCCATGAATTTGTTGTTCTATTTTGACTAGGTGATGGTGTCCATGAATTAGTTGTTCTATTGTGTCTACGTGATAGTGTCCATGAATTAGTTGTTCTACCGTGTCTGTGTGATGGTGTCAGTGAATTAGTTGTTCTACTGTGTCTAGGTGATGGTGTCCATGAATTAGTTGTTTTACTGTGTCTAGGTGATGGTGTCCATGAATTAGTTTTTCTATTTTGTCTAGGTGATGGTGTCCATGAATTAGTTGTTCTATTTTTTTCTAGGTGATGGTGTCCATGAATTAGTTGTTCTGTTTTGTCTAGGTGATGGTGTCCATGAATTAGTTGTTCTACTGTGTCTATTTGATTGTGTCCATGAATTAGTTGTTCTATTTTGTCTAGGTGATGGTGTCCATAAATTAGTTGTTCTATTTGGTCTAAATGATGGTGTCCATGAATTAGTAGTTCTATTGTGTCTAGGTGATGGTGTCCATGAATTAGTTGTTCAATTGTGTCTAGGTGATGGTGTCCATGAATTTGTTTTTCTATTGTTTTTCTATTGTGTCTACGTGATGGTGTTTCTACGTTAATACATAGTCTGGATACCACAGCACTGACCCCCATACAAAGCCACAGAAGCTGCAACTATTCATTATTTTTATCAGCATGGAATCGACACCTGCTCCCTATTACGTTGATAATCAGTGAGATTCGATACCTACCTGCACTCACTCGTGTGCCAACTACCCCCTCCCCTTCTTTTTCCCTAGTCGTGTTTCCTCTTACAATCCTCACCCCCTTTCCCTCACTCTCTCTCGCTAGTGAACTTTAACCCAGCAGCCCGTGCTAGCTCTCCCATTAAAGCCTATACAAGGCGACACAAAGCGGTAGGCGGCATAATATGCTCCACGCTTCAACAGAGCGCTCATCTGTGCCAGAGATAAATGATGGCTGAAGTAGCGACACCAATAGTTCAACTAATTGAAAATATAGTGTTTGTATCATCAATGTAGTTCAGCGTTTCTTACTCTTCACTGACTCTATTTGATCCTTTATTTAATTGGCACTAAATGTTTTATACTCGTCTTATACTGTACATTCAAGCAGATTTATATATAAAGAATCCTCCCTCACACATATGTGCATTGTAAAATATTTAAATAAATAGAATGGCGGAAAGTAACATTTTATTTTAAATGATGTTACTATGTGTGAATTTGTGTCACTTGTTCTCTCCTCTATCAACTGCATATTCGATACATCTCTGTCTCTTTCATTCTCTCTCACTGGAGGCCTACGTCAGTTTTGTTCCATCTCTCCATCCATGCTATCTATCTCTCGAATCACTGTAAATTTGGCAAGGGTAAATTCGTCAACGGAATTTTAGGCAAGGTAATTTTGGCAACGGTAAATTTGGCAACTGTAATTTCAGCAAAACTACCAAAGCGGTAATTTTGGCAACGGTAAATTTCGCAAATTTAAGATATCCACTGTTTTTATTGACCGTATTAGTAGGACTACACTCTAGTCTGGGAACGGACAACCTACAAAATGCGTGCTAGACTTGGCACGCAGTGCGGTTTTAAATTTCACATGAAAGACTACCAAAAAGGAAATTTAAGTATCTTCTGCATGAAGAGAGCAGGATGATATTAAGGCCGTTGGCACCCTGAAAGATTTAGAAATGCTACTTTGGCACACTATTATCTAAAGTTTTCCGACCCCTGCTCTAGTCTACTAAATGAAGCTAATGGCACGAAATGAAGTTAGCATTATAGAAAGTGCCCGATTTGTGACATGTTTGCAATAGCGTAACCAGAGGAAGGCGGAGGAGATGGGCCCCAGTCGTTAAGTTTATGAGACGTGCTAAAATGACACTAAAAATGTATATATAAGGCATAAAAATTAGGTAACACAAAATAGTTAATTAGTTTGTTTGACTAAAAATTAAACTTAAGAAAAACATTGAATAAAAAGACGTAATTTTTTAATACCATTTACGTTATTTAACTAATGCATAAAAAAAGAACATTTAAGTAGACGCCAAATGTAACCCCCCCCCCCCCCCGTAGCACCAGGAAACAAGGCAAAGCAATATTACGTAATGTAAATTATTTGCAATCCCCCTCTTCTTTTTAAAACACCAGAATGAGACTCGCCGTGTTAACAAAAGCAAACGCTAGTCCCTCCCTCCCCCGTCTTACCACCCCGTCTCACCACCACGTCTCACCACCCCGTCTCACCACCCCGTCTCACCACCCCGTCTCACCACCCCGTCTCTCCACCCCCGTCTCTCCACCCCCGTTTCCCCACCCCCGTCTCCCCACCCCCGTCTCCCCACCCCGTCTCCCCACCCCCGTCTCCCCACCCCCGTCTCCACACCCCGTCTCCCCACCCCCGTCTCCCCACCGATTAAAGTGTTAGTGACCAGCTTGGTAGCACCAGGCTAAGCAGTGAAAACTAAAAGAGGTTGGGGGGGGGGGGTTAAATCCCAGAACATTATTGTTGCTAGTTAAACAAATCAGTCTTTCTATCAAAACATTGATAATGATATTGGATTTCATTTTATTATTACAATTTTGAAAAAATAATTTAGTTATTTACTTTTCTTGTAGATCTATATTTAAATTATATTGCAAACTAGAAATGTAAATAAAATATTTAATAGGTAGCCGAATAAATTGTATAAAAGTACTTTCAATGTTTAAACCAATTTACTTAGGCTATAAGGCACATTTAGCTGCAAATCTCATGTAAGTTATCGAGGTTTCTATGTCAAATATAGCCAAATATATGTATTGTTGTAGGCCTATATGTCTAAGTAATGTATACTTGTATCGATATAACATAGAAGGTACAATGTTTAAAACTACAAAGACCAAAGCCTACTGATTGGCGGCAAATAGCCGACAGCAATGGAATGTGATAAAATGTTTTTTGGTGGCCATGGGTCCTCCCCCCCCCTCACACACTCAACAACCCGCGTTGAGAGAATAGGCCTATAGGTCATCAAAGTAATTCTTTAACTCTTCCTGACGTAACCGGTCAAGAAAATTCGCGTATCTCGGGAGAGGGGAATAGGGACTGTGTTCGTTTTTGATAGATATATAAAGTAGGAGGGTTGTAATGTGTTTGCAATGTTTCCCGTACGATCTAAACAAACCTGGGCTCATTACGTATAGGACTTAGTATGGTCGTTTCTGAAAGGAGTAAACGCGCGTAGAGAAGGCTACCGGTACAATATAACATTAAATTCAAAAGACTTATTAAGCGGGTTAGAGGCGTGAGCCCTAAAATTCACCAAATGCATAACATTTCTGTTTAGCATGAGTCTTTTACACAAGTTAGGGGGGAGGAAGATCTTCATAATAATATCGTGGTTTACATAACACTACAAATAGTTTGAGTACCTACCCCCACATTGCACTATTCTCCCCAACCCACTTTCCCGCCATACTATTTCCACATCTCTGACTTGAAACATTATCAATGTCTTGTTCAGCAAATTGATATTGTTATGGACTATGGCTCTGATGACTATTATTACGACTCGTTAAATCGGATTCAATGTATAGTTGTATCTTTATTAGAAGTCTCTAGATTCTGCTAATCTGTAGCCCAAGCTAGGGGTTCCTTGACTGACAGGTCTATGCAGCAATGTAGTTATATTCGGGATAATTATCTTCAACACCTTTCTCAACAATGATAGATCAAACAACTCCAGTTGTTGAATAAACAATTTTATTTAAATTGTAGACTCAATATTAACTTTAAATAAATGCATCAACTGATGGCATCATAGGTATTTCATTAAATGGCATAAAATATACAAGTATCAATATAGCGACTTCTCTCTACAAACTTTCAAACTGAACTAACTTTAAGGAGGTAGGGGCTTTACAAAGAAAACTATTATCGAAGGTTCTACAGGGTCTTAATACGCATTTTAATCTCCTGCTCTATAGAATACTGCGATCCAGAATTAACCTTCAATTTCCACGGGGTTGGACGAATTATTTTATTTAAACTGCCCTCAGGGCACAAAGGTCAAACATTGGACTCTAATACGCACTTGTTAATAGGTCAATGCCTTATTACGTCATTCATCTATGACCGATATTCGTAACAATATGAAACATATTGATTATATACGAATAAAAATGATTAAAAGATTTTACTAGGCATATATATTTATATTATTTAAATACAAGTCTCGTAAGCAAAATAATGAAAATATAAAAGAAAAATTGTATAAAATATTGTGTGAATATTTGTATAATAAAATCAAATACAACTAGCAACAACAATGTTGTGAAAGAAAAAAAACGGCTCCTTGACCCCATAACCCCCCCCCCTTTTGTTTTTCCTGCTGTAGCCTGAGGTCACTAATACTTGAATTGGCAGACTTTCATAAGGGGAGTCGGGGCAATACCATCGTAAGTACTTGCGATGGTCTTGGTCGGGGCGGGAGGGGAGGGGGCTTGCTACGTTTGCTCTTGTTTACACAACGTATCATACTATGTATAGGTGGTGGTCAGGTAGTCAGAGTTACGTAATATCGTAGGGGAGACAAACGAATGCTTTGATGCGTAAAGTCAGTTTGGATACCTTACACAAAGAGAAAAGACCCATTAAAAACAAGAACAACGTGGTTTTATCGCACATCGCCGTACAAACTGAAACTCAAATAAACAAAACTGCCCACAAAAGAATTAAAGCTGAAAGAAAGACATCTGATGTTAGTCATAAGGAGATGGCGAAACACGCATGTCCAAGTTGCTCAAAGTCGGAAAAAGTCTTTGAAATGAAGACCGAGGCTATTGAACATTCTAGTTTCAACTCCAAAGGGAGTGTGACAGATGAACAATCAGTAAATAAAACGTTTACTTATGGAGGCAGTAGTGTAGCAAGAAACTCAGTAGGCAGAGAACTACCCAAGTGTATGCTATCGGATGTTAGCGAGGGCTATGTGTCACCTATAGATAATCAAGCTAGAGAACGGAATATTAAAATTCTACGTGACTCCGGTGCTGATATATCTCTACTGTTGAAGAATACTGTACCAACGTCGAAATTGACTCATACAGGCCAGTATGCCTTAATCAGTACTATGGCTGGAACACTTACGGCACCGTTACATCGTATACAGTTGAAGAGTAATTACTTCACTGGATCTGTTATTGTTGGGATAGTGAAGAAATTTCCCTACAGAGGCATTTCATTACTTTTAGGAAGTGACATTGCCAAGAATCAGGTACATCCTGTACTTAAAGAAACCAAAGACTCTGTTCAGTGTAGGAATACTGAAAATTCAGTATGTGTTATCACCAGACCTATGGAGAAACAGCAGATGACTGATGAATCGACAAAGAAACCAGAACCAACACCAGAGATTGACTTACAAGCAACCTTCATGGCGGATGTTCTAGGTGGTCACTCAAGTCATACTGATCAAAGTAATTTGTCGCCTAGACAACTACTCATTCTTGCTCAAGGCAAAGATCCAGAGATCGAGAAGCTAAAAGAGGAAGCAAAGAATGAAGGAGAGTTAGAAACAATGGCCGCAGGTTATTACCTGAGGGACGAGTAGTTGATGAGGAAATGGAGAGGGAAAGAAAACGACGATGAAACATGCAGTGAAGTACATCAAATCGTGGTACCCACTGTATACCGCAAGGACATACTACATATGGCCTATGATTCACCGTATGCTGGTCACCTAGGGATACAGAAAACCTTCGACAGGATTCTTCCATATTTCGTTTGGCCTGGCCTACGCCGTGACGTCACATCGTTTTGCAGATCATGTCATGTCTGCCAGATGGTCGGCAAACCGAATCAGATCATTCCGGTAGCTCCTCTACGACCCATACCAGCATTCTCAGAACCCTTCAGTCACATCATTATAGACTGCGTCGGTCCGTTGCCTAAAACTAAGGCTGGCCACCAGTATCTGTTCACTATAATGTGTTCGGCAACGAGATTTCCAGAGGCTATTCCTCTACGTAGCATCAATGCCGACAAAATCTCTGATGCACTTATCGGATTCTACACCTGATATGGACTTCCGAAAACCGTGCAGTCAGATCAAGGTTCAAATTTTACATCGAAGTTATTTCGCCAAGTCTTAGAACGGCTGGGTATTCGTCATGCAGTATCGAGTGCATATCATCCACAGAGTCAGGGCGCACTGGAACGATACCACCAAACATTGAAGAATATGCTCCGTACTTTCTGTTTCGAGCATAACGACGACTGGGATCGTGGTATTCCCTTTGCACTCTTCGCAACCAGAGAGGCTGTACCAGAATCTCTTGGATTCAGTCCCTTTGAACTGGTATTCGGACACACAGTTCGTGCACCACTAAAGCTGTTACAAGAGACATGGTTATCATCCACTGAAGACACTGGTCTACTGACATACGTGGAGAATTTTAGAAATAGACTGTATAATACATTAAAAGTTGTCAGATCTAATCTTTTGCAGGCACAAGACAAGATGAAGGTCTATTATGACGTCAACGCAAGAACCCGTATCTTCCAACCTGGTGATAAAGTTCTCATGCTGACGCCACTGTCTGGTCAACCCCTGAGTGCCAAGTTTACAGGACCCTACGAGGTTATGGCTAAGCTTAGTGAGGTTAACTATCTTGTAAAGACCCCTGATAGACGGAAATCGCAACGAGTGTGCCATATCAATATGTTGAAACCATACATTACCAGAGAAGAACAAAAAGTTGTTGCCTCGGTAAACACTGTTATTAAAGTCGGGAATAATTCACCCGAAATTGAGCGTGAAGTGGCAAAAAGCAAACTGCAAAATACAAAGGCTCTGAAAAACCTCAATGAAAAATTGGCACATTTACCTGATTGCGAACAATCCGCTATCAAAGGTCAAATTAATGAACATATTAATATTAATCTATTTACAGATGTACGCAATAGAACAAGACTGATTGAACAAGAGGAAACCAGTTTCTCATGAAATGTTTTTTTTTAATGTCATTCATTGTATTGATTAACATATATATTATTGTAAATATGACAATAAATAAACTATGTTTTGAATTATTACACTATGAAACATTACAGAACAAAACTTCAAATTCTACTAGAAACAATCATACGTTGTAATGTAAAAGGTAAATATTGCATACACCATTTGCACACACACAGGTAGTCAACTTGAATACATCCACACTTGTGTTGTTCAATTAATTCTATTGACGTGTTTTGCAAATTGTTTGTTTTCTATGTCGTCATGTTATAATTTGGATGTCTTATTTTATGCTATGTAAAAGCTAAATCAGCTGAGATTATCACATTTTAAATATTCTTGATGTCATAATTTAGACATCATAATAATATAATAACTGAAAATCATTTGTTAATGATACTATGATCGATTATAAATAAATTAAACTTTCTAAAGAATTATCAATCAATTATTAATCGGTTCTACTTATTTGGGTAATTCATATCAATTCTGTGGGAATTGGTTATTGGTGGTAATAGTTTTATGGTCAACGTTGTACACACAAAAATCATAATTGTAAATATTAATTGATAAATAAATGTTTAATTAATAATCATTGATAAGATAATGTGATAAGGGATTCCATAATAACGACTTTGTTATTAAAGGTATATGTAATATATGGTTCATTTTAATTTTTAAAAGATTGTCCAATAGTCTATTAAATCTTACGGATAGTTTGGGAATTCGGTTTATATTATGGGAACTCTACAAAGAATTCCATACTTAACACTGTCTGTAATTCCTTTGTGTCTTAAGGGGGGACGAGTGTTACGAAAGTAGTTTTATTTCCATAATTATATTGGTTCTATTATTATTAATTAAAGTTCAAAAGAAATAATCTTAAACCCGAAATGTTTCCGCGTTAGGAATAAAACATGTATATGTCTAGACACTACGTCATAGCATTAAAATGCGTCATGTGTCGGCACGAGGGTTTGAGACCGTTGGGAGAGTTCTAGCTTGGGCGCTAGTGTGTGAGGACTGTTCTTGACCACTTTCTTAAAAGATACGTTATCTCGGCTTAGTACGATATAGAAGAATCTCAACTGATTAAGTTTCATCCTATAATATTAGTACCTGTATTCGGTGTTGCTGTTATATTCATAATTTCAACTTGTTGGAATAAAATTGTGTTTAATCATTCAAACAGGATTGTGGATTTCCTCTATATTAAGGTACAGTTTATCTAATTTACTTCATACACAGAAAACACATCATACGAGCCAAATAAATATCAAATCTACTACAATAACATCAATACTAATTCTTATACAACCTTGTGAGATCCAAAAGGGATGTGAATCAAAAGAATGTATAAATATTACATTTCTAAAAATATCATTATACGTCAGTAGCTGATTTCGCACGTGACAATATACATAATTCATAATTCTTCATATTTCATAATTCTACATATTTTATAATTCGACATATTTCATAATTATAGTCCTTATTTACACTGGGTAATAGGCTTCATATTCAATTTCCGTATATTCTTTGGTGATGATTTATTAACACATAATTTGACATTTATAATATTTGTACACGGTATAATTTTTTTTGAAGATTTACCACAACTACAGGCCCAGATTTATACGATCGAAGTAATAAAAAATGGTTGACGAAATTTTAAATGTGTATAAATGTATTTGTTAATGTGTGTGCATGTATTTGTCAATGTGTATAGTCTATGCATGTATTTGTCAATGTTTATGCACGTATCTGTCAATGTGTATGCATGTATTTGTCAATGTATATCTATGTATTTGTCAATGTTTATTGCACGAATCTGTCAATGTGTATGAATGTATTTGTCAATGTGCAGAGTCTATGCATGTATTTGTCAATTTATGCAAGCATTTGTCAATATGTATACATGTATTTGTTAATGTGTATGTATGTATTTGTCAACGAGTATGCATTTATTTGTCAATATGTATGCTTATATTTGTTAATGTGAATGCATGTATTTGTCAATGTTTATGCATGTATTTATCATTGTGTATGCATGTATTTGTCAATGTGTATGCATGTATTTGTTAATGTGTATGCATGTATTTGTTAATATGTATACATGTATTCTTCAATGTGTATGCATGTATTTGTCAATGTGTGTGCATGTATTTGTCAATATGTATGCATGTATTTGTTAATGTGTATGCATGTATTTGTCAATGTTTGTTACAAATACAAAATTGTCATTGTGTATGCATGTATTTGTCAATGTGTATACATGTACTTGTTAATGTGTGTTCATGTCTTTGTCAATGTGTATGCTTGTATTTGTCAATGTGTATGCTTGTATTTGTTAATTTTGTATGCATGTATTCGTCAATGTGTTTGTATGTATTTGTTAATGTGTATGCATGCATTTGTTAATATGTATGCATGTATTTGTCAATGTGTATGCATGTATTTGTCAATATGTATGCATGTGTTTGTCAATGTGTATGCATGTATTTGTCGATGTGTGTTCATGTATTTGTCAAGTGTATGCATGCATTTGTCAATGTTTATGCATGTATTTCTTATTGTGTAAGCATGTATTTATTAATATGTATGCATGTATTCGTCAATGTGTATGCATGTATTTGTCAATATCTGTGCATGTAGTTGTTAATGTGTAGAGTCTATGCATATATTTGTCAATGTGTTTGCATGTATTTGTCAATATACAAGCTTGTATTTGTCAATGAGTATGCATGTATTTGTCAATGTGTATGTAAATATTTGTCAATGTGTGTTCATGTATTTGTCAATGTGTATGCATGTATTTGTCAATATCTGTGCATGTAGTTGTTAATGTGTAGAGTCTATGCATGTATTTGTCAATGTGTTTGCATGTATTTGTCAATATACAAGCTTGTATTTGTCAATGTGAATGCATGTATTAGTTGTTCTATTTTTATCTAGGTGATGGTGTCCATAAATTAGTTGTTCCATTTTGTCTACGTGATCGTCTCCATGAATTTGTTGTTCTATTTTGACTAGGTGATGGTGTCCATGAATTAGTTGTTCTATTGTGTCTACGTGATAGTGTCCATGAATTAGTTGTTCTACCGTGTCTGTGTGATGGTGTCAGTGAATTAGTTGTTCTACTGTGTCTAGGTGATGGTGTCCATGAATTAGTTGTTTTACTGTGTCTAGGTGATGGTGTCCATGAATTAGTTTTTCTATTTTGTCTAGGTGATGGTGTCCATGAATTAGTTGTTCTATTTTTTTCTAGGTGATGGTGTCCATGAATTAGTTGTTCTGTTTTGTCTAGGTGATGGTGTCCATGAATTAGTTGTTCTACTGTGTCTATTTGATTGTGTCCATGAATTAGTTGTTCTATTTTGTCTAGGTGATGGTGTCCATAAATTAGTTGTTCTATTTGGTCTAAATGATGGTGTCCATGAATTAGTAGTTCTATTGTGTCTAGGTGATGGTGTCCATGAATTAGTTGTTCAATTGTGTCTAGGTGATGGTGTCCATGAATTTGTTTTTCTATTGTTTTTCTATTGTGTCTACGTGATGGTGTTTCTACGTTAATACATAGTCTGGATACCACAGCACTGACCCCCATACAAAGCCACAGAAGCTGCAACTATTCATTATTTTTATCAGCATGGAATCGACACCTGCTCCCTATTACGTTGATAATCAGTGAGATTCGATACCTACCTGCACTCACTCGTGTGCCAACTACCCCCTCCCCTTCTTTTTCCCTAGTCGTGTTTCCTCTTACAATCCTCACCCCCTTTCCCTCACTCTCTCTCGCTAGTGAACTTTAACCCAGCAGCCCGTGCTAGCTCTCCCATTAAAGCCTATACAAGGCGACACAAAGCGGTAGGCGGCATAATATGCTCCACGCTTCAACAGAGCGCTCATCTGTGCCAGAGATAAATGATGGCTGAAGTAGCGACACCAATAGTTCAACTAATTGAAAATATAGTGTTTGTATCATCAATGTAGTTCAGCGTTTCTTACTCTTCACTGACTCTATTTGATCCTTTATTTAATTGGCACTAAATGTTTTATACTCGTCTTATACTGTACATTCAAGCAGATTTATATATAAAGAATCCTCCCTCACACATATGTGCATTGTAAAATATTTAAATAAATAGAATGGCGGAAAGTAACATTTTATTTTAAATGATGTTACTATGTGTGAATTTGTGTCACTTGTTCTCTCCTCTATCAACTGCATATTCGATACATCTCTGTCTCTTTCATTCTCTCTCACTGGAGGCCTACGTCAGTTTTGTTCCATCTCTCCATCCATGCTATTTATCTCTCGAATCACTGTAAATTTGGCAAGGGTAAATTCGTCAACGGAATTTTAGGCAAGGTAATTTTGGCAACGGTAAATTTGGCAACTGTAATTTCAGCAAAACTACCAAAGCGGTAATTTTGGCAACGGTAAATTTCGCAAATTTAAGATATCCACTGTTTTTATTGACCGTATTAGTAGGACTACACTCTAGTCTGGGAACGGACAACCTACAAAATGCGTGCTAGACTTGGCACGCAGTGCGGTTTTAAATTTCACATGAAAGACTACCAAAAAGGAAATTTAAGTATCTTCTGCATGAAGAGAGCAGGATGATATTAAGGCCGTTGGCACCCTGAAAGATTTAGAAATGCTACTTTGGCACACTATTATCTAAAGTTTTCCGACCCCTGCTCTAGTCTACTAAATGAAGCTAATGGCACGAAATGAAGTTAGCATTATAGAAAGTGCCCGATTTGTGACATGTTTGCAATAGCGTAACCAGAGGAAGGCGGAGGAGATGGGCCCCAGTCGTTAAGTTTATGAGACGTGCTAAAATGACACTAAAAATGTATATATAAGGCATAAAAATTAGGTAACACAAAATAGTTAATTAGTTTGTTTGACTAAAAATTAAACTTAAGAAAAACATTGAATAAAAAGACGTAATTTTTTAATACCATTTACGTTATTTAACTAATGCATAAAAAAAGAACATTTAAGTAGACGCCAAATGTAACCCCCCCCCCCCCACGTAGCACCAGGAAACAAGGCAAAGCAATATTACGTAATGTAAATTATTTGCAATCCCCCTCTTCTTTTTAAAACACCAGAATGAGACTCGCCGTGTTAACAAAAGCAAACGCTAGTCCCTCCCTCCCCCGTCTCACCACCCCGTCTCACCACCCCGTCTCACCACCCCGTCTCTCCACCCCCGTCTCTCCACCCCCGTTTCCCCACCCCCGTCTCCCCACCCCCGTCTCCCCACCCCGTCTCCCCACCCCCGTCTCCCCACCCCCGTCTCCACACCCCGTCTCCCCACCCCCGTCTCCCCACCGATTAAAGTGTTAGTGACCAGCTTGGTAGCACCAGGCTAAGCAGTGAAAACTAAAAGAGGTTGGGGGGGGGGGGTTAAATCCCAGAACATTATTGTTGCTAGTTAAACAAATCAGTCTTTCTATCAAAACATTGATAATGATATTGGATTTCATTTTATTATTACAATTTTGAAAAAATAATTTAGTTATTTACTTTTCTTGTAGATCTATATTTAAATTATATTGCAAACTAGAAATGTAAATAAAATATTTAATAGGTAGCCGAATAAATTGTATAAAAGTACTTTCAATGTTTAAACCAATTTACTTAGGCTATAAGGCACATTTAGCTGCAAATCTCATGTAAGTTATCGAGGTTTCTATGTCAAATATAGCCAAATATATGTATTGTTGTAGGCCTATATGTCTAAGTAATGTATACTTGTATCGATATAACATAGAAGGTACAATGTTTAAAACTACAAAGACCAAAGCCTACTGATTGGCGGCAAATAGCCGACAGCAATGGAATGTGATAAAATGTTTTTTGGTGGCCATGGGTCCTCCCCCCCCCCCCCCTCACACACTCAACAACCCGCGTTGAGAGAATAGGCCTATAGGTCATCAAAGTAATTCTTTAACTCTTCCTGACGTAACCGGTCAAGAAAATTCGCGTATCTCGGGAGAGGGGAATAGGGACTGTGTTCGTTTTTGATAGATATATAAAGTAGGAGGGTTGTAATGTGTTTGCAATGTTTCCCGTACGATCTAAACAAACCTGGGCTCATTACGTATAGGACTTAGTATGGTCGTTTCTGAAAGGAGTAAACGCGCGTAGAGAAGGCTACCGGTACAATATAACATTAAATTCAAAAGACTTATTAAGCGGGTTAGAGGCGTGAGCCCTAAAATTCACCAAATGCATAACATTTCTGTTTAGCATGAGTCTTTTACACAAGTTAGGGGGGAGGAAGATCTTCATAATAATATCGTGGTTTACATAACACTACAAATAGTTTGAGTACCTACCCCCACATTGCACTATTCTCCCCAACCCACTTTCCCGCCATACTATTTCCACATCTCTGACTTGAAACATTATCAATGTCTTGTTCAGCAAATTGATATTGTTATGGACTATGGCTCTGATGACTATTATTACGACTCGTTAAATCGGATTCAATGTATAGTTGTATCTTTATTAGAAGTCTCTAGATTCTGCTAATCTGTAGCCCAAGCTAGGGGTTCCTTGACTGACAGGTCTATGCAGCAATGTAGTTATATTCGGGATAATTATCTTCAACACCTTTCTCAACAATGATAGATCAAACAACTCCAGTTGTTGAATAAACAATTTTATTTAAATTGTAGACTCAATATTAACTTTAAATAAATGCATCAACTGATGGCATCATAGGTATTTCATTAAATGGCATAAAATATACAAGTATCAATATAGCGACTTCTCTCTACAAACTTTCAAACTGAACTAACTTTAAGGAGGTAGGGGCTTTACAAAGAAAACTATTATCGAAGGTTCTACAGGGTCTTAATACGCATTTTAATCTCCTGCTCTATAGAATACTGCGATCCAGAATTAACCTTCAATTTCCACGGGGTTGGACGAATTATTTTATTTAAACTGCCCTCAGGGCACAAAGGTCAAACATTGGACTCTAATACGCACTTGTTAATAGGTCAATGCCTTATTACGTCATTCATCTATGACCGATATTCGTAACAATATGAAACATATTGATTATATACGAATAAAAATGATTAAAAGATTTTACTAGGCATATATATTTATATTATTTAAATACAAGTCTCGTAAGCAAAATAATGTAAATATAAAAGAAAAATTGTATAAAATATTGTGTGAATATTTGTATAATAAAATCAAATACAACTAGCAACAACAATGTTGTGAAAGAAAAAAAACGGCTCCTTGACCCCATAACCCCCCCCCTTTTGTTTTTCCTGCTGTAGCCTGAGGTCACTAATACTTGAATTGGCAGACTTTCATAAGGGGAGTCGGGGCAATACCATCGTAAGTACTTGC
Source organism: Anisus vortex (assembly GCA_949126835.1). Lineage (NCBI taxonomy): Eukaryota > Metazoa > Mollusca > Gastropoda > Planorbidae > Anisus > Anisus vortex. The sequence continues at coordinate 36,765,322 of OX421494.1, read as the reverse complement.
GATGGTCTTGGTCGGGGCGGGAGGGGAGGGGGCTTGCTACGTTTGCTCTTGTTTACACAACGTATCATACTATGTATAGGTGGTGGTCAGGTAGTCAGAGTTACGTAATATCGTAGGGGAGACAAACGAATGCTTTGATGCGTAAAGTCAGTTTGGATACCTTACACACATAGGCCTACCTTTACCTTTGCCGAAGCGTAACTAAAGGGATGGGGAGGGGTACATTTGGCGCATGATTTAAAATGTTTGTCTTTAATCATTAGATGAAGTTAAAATAAATAACGTGCCAAAGTGCTCCTTAATGTTATCATGCTCTTTTCACCATTTTGGTGGTCTTTCATGTGTCATTTAAAAAAACTTTGTGCCAGGTATGGCACGCATTGCATAGGTTGCCTATCCATGGACAAGAGTGTAGTCTAATCAATACTTTTAATAAAAACAGTGGATATTATATGATTGCCAATTTTACCGTTGCCAATTTTACAGCTTTGCGTGTTTTGCCGAATTGACCTTTTCCGAAATAACCTTTGCCAAAAACACCTTGCCTAAAATACCGGTTCCGTATTTACCTTTGGAAATTTACCGAGCACCCTATCTCTCAGTTGATGTCTTTCATTGTCCTTCTTATATTGCCCTTCTTCCGTTTCACTTATTATATTCCACTTATTCTATTGCCCTTATTTTAGTTCCCTTCTTCCATTGCATTTTTTACCATTGCCCTTATTCTATTGCTCTGCTTCCATTTCATTTTTACTATTGCCCTTATTCTATTGCTCTTCTTCCATTGTTTTACTTCCATTGCCCTTCTTCCAGCGACCTTATTATATTGCCGGTCTTTCATTGCCTGTTCTTCTTTTACCGCTCTTCCACTGTCCTTCAACTATTGCCCACTAATCTCTTTCAGTCTCTCTAAGTTCCTCTTTCGGGGAAAGAATTAAACCCAGTCCCTCCCATCCCCAATCGTCACATTTATTCCCCTGACATCCATGGCCTCTATTGGAAAAATAACTAATGATGCATACGGAATTGGTTTCGCTTGTATAAACTGACATATTCTCTCTTCCATCAAATCAAATGTTCTCTCCTTTATCAATGTACATTTTCTCTCTTCTATCAATTCACATATTCTCTCTTCTATTAATTCACATATTCTCTTATCTATCAATTCACATATTCTTTCTTCTATCAATTCACATATTCTCTCTTTTATCAATTCACATATTCTCTCTTCTATCAATTCACATATTCTCTCTTCTATCAATTCACATATTCTCTCTTTTATCAATTCACATATTCTCTCCTTTATCGATTCATATATTCTCTCTTTTATCAATTCACATATTCTCTCTTCTATCAGTTCACATATTCTCACTTCTATCAGTTCACATATTATCTATTCTATTCATTCACATATTCTCTCTTCTATCAGTTCACATATTCTCTCTTCAAACAATTTACATATTCTCTCTTTTATCAATTCACTTATTCTCTCTTCTATCAGTTCACATATTCTCTATTCTATGAGTTCACATATTCTCTCTTCTATCAGTTCACAAATTCTATTTGCTATGAATTCACATATTCTCTCATCTATAAATTCACATATTATCTCTTCTATCAATTCACATTTATATTCTCTCTCTACCAGTTCGCATATTCTCTCATCTATTAATTCACATATTCTCTCTTTCTTAATTCACACATTCTATCTTTTATCAATTCACATATTCTCTCTTTTATCAATTCACATATTCTCTCTTCTATTAATACACATATTCCCTCTTCTATTAATACACATATTCTCTCTTCTATCAGTTCACATATTCTCTCTTTTATCAATTCACATATCCTCTCTTATATCAATTCACATATTCTCTCTTCTATCAGTTCATATATTCTCACTTCTATCAGTTCACATATTATCTCTTCTATTCATTCACATATTTATTCTTCTATCAGTTCACATATTATTCTCTCTTCAAACAATTCACATATTCTCTCTTTTTTAAATTCACATATTCTTTCTTTTATCATGCACATATTCTCTCTTTTATCAATTCACATATTCTCTCTTCTATTAATACACATATTCTCATTTCTATCAATTCACATATTATCTCTTCTATCAATTCACATATTCTCTTTTTTATCAAATAACATATTCTCTCTTTTATCAATTAACATATTCTCTCTTTTATCAATTCACATATTCACTCTTTTATCAATTCACTTATTCTCTCTTCTATCAGTTCACATATGCTCTCTTCAATGAGTTCACATATTCTCTCTTCTATCAGTTTACAATATCTCTTTGCTATTAATTCACATATTATTCTCTCTTCTATCAAATCACATATTCTCACTTTTATCAATTCACATATAAACTCTTTTATCAATTCATATATTCTCTCTGTTATCAATTCACATATTTTCTCTTTTATCAATTCACATTCTCTCTTCTATCAATTCACATTTTCTCTCTTCTATCAATTCACATATTCTCTCTTCTATTAATTAACATATTCTCACTTATATCAGTTAACATATTCTCTCTTCTAACAGTTCAAATATTCTCTCTTCTATCAGTTCAAATATTCTCTTTTCTAAGAGTTCACATATTCTCTCTTCTATCAATTCACATATTCTCACTTCTCTCAGTTCACATATTTTCTCTTTTATTCATTCACATATTCTCTCTTCAATCAGTTCACATATACTCTCTTCAAACAATTTACATATTCTCTCTTTTATCAATTAACTTATTCTCTCCTTTATCAATTCAAATATTCTCTCTTCTATGAGTGCACATATTCTCTCTTCTATCAATTCACATATTCTCTCTTCTACTTATTAACATATTCTTTCTTCTATTAATTAACATATTCTCTCTTCTATCAATTCACATATTCTATCTCCATTCTATTCAAATTCATATTCTCTCTTCTACCAGTTCACATACTCTCTCTTCTATGAATAAATATCTTCTCTCTTCTATTAATTCACATATTCTCTCTTCTATCAATTCATATATTCTCTCTTCTATCAGTTCAAATATTCTATCTTTTATCAATTTACATATTCTCTCTTTTATCAATTCACATAGTCTCTCTTCTATCAGTTCATATATTCTCTCTTCTATCAGTTCAAATATTCTATCTTTTATCAATTCACATATTCTCTCTTCGACCAATTCTAATATTCTATCTTTTATCAATTCACATATTCTCTCTTTTATCAATTCACATATTCTCTTATCAATCAATTCACATATTCTTTTATATCAATTAACATATTTTCTCTTCTATTAATTCACATATTCTCTCTTCTATTAATTCACATATTATATCCACTATCAACTCACTTATTCTCTCTTCAATCGCCTACCTTATTCTCGCCTCTATCAACTCACTTTGTTCTTTCCTCTATCAACTCACCTGTACTCTCCTCAATCAACTCCCTTGTTCTCACCTCTATCAACTCCCTTGTTCTCACCTCTATCAATTCGTTTTCTCTTTTATCAACTCAATTGTTATCTCCTCTATTAACTCACTTGTTATCTCCTCTATCAACTCACTTATTCTTTCCTCTATCAACTCACTTGTTATCTCCTCTATCAACTCACTTATTCTTTCCTCTATAAACTCACTTGTTATCTCCTCTATCAACTCACTTGTTATCTCCTCTATGAACTCACTTGTTATCTCCTTTATCAACTCACTTGTTATCTCCTTTATCAACTCACTTGTTATCTCCTCTATCAACACGCTTGGTCTCTTTTCTATCAACTCACCTGTACTCTCCTCAATCAACTCCCTTGTTCTCACCTCTATCAACTTCCTTGTTCTCACCTCTATCAATTCGTTTTCTCCTCTATCAACTCACTTGTTATCTCCTCTATCAACTCACTTGTTATCTCCTCTATCAAATTACTTGTTATCTCCTCTATCAACTCACTTGTTAACTCCTTTATCAAATCACTTATTCTCTTCTCTATAAACTCACTTGTTATCTCCTCTATCAACTTCCTTGTTCTCACTTCTATCAATTCGTTTTCTCCTCTATCAACTCACTTGTTATCTCCTCTATCAACTCACTTGTTAACTCCTCTATCAACTCACTTGTTATCTCCTCTATCAACTCACTTATTCTTTCCTCTATAACTTACTTGTTATCTCCTCTATATCAACTCACTTGTTATCTCCTCTATGAACTCACTTGTTATCTCCTTTATCAACTCACTTGTTATCTCCTCTATCAACTCCCTTGTTCTCTCCTCTATCAACTAACTTGTTATCTCCTCTATCAACTCAATTGTTATCTCCTCTATCAACTCACTTGTTATCTCCTCTATCAACTCACTTGTTCTCTCCTCTATCAACTCACTTGTTATCTCCTCTATCAACTCACTTGTTATCTCCTCTATCAACTCACTTGTTATCTCCTCTATCAATTCACTTGTTAACTCCTCTATCAACTCACTAGTTATCTCCTCTATCAACTCACTTATTCTTTCCTCTATAAACTCACTTGATATCTCCTCTATCAACTCACTTGTTATCTCCTCTATGAACTCACTTGTTATCTCCTTTATCAACTCACTTTTATCTCCTCTATCAACTCTCTTGTTCTCTCCTCTATCAACTCACTTGTTATCTTCTCTATCAACTCACTTATTCTTTCCTGTATAAACTCACTTGTTATCTCCTCTATCAACTCACTTGTTATCTCCTCTATCAACTCACTTGTTATCTCCTCTATCAACTCACTTGTTTTCTCCTCTATCAACTCACTTGTTATCTCCTCTATCAACTCACTTGTTATCTCCTCTATCAACTCACTTGTTCTCTCCTCTATTAACTCCCTTGTTCTCTCCTCTATCAACTCACTTGTTCTCTCCTCTATCAACTCACTTGTTATCTCTTCTATGAACTCCCTTGTTCTCTACTCTATCAAATCACATGTTATCTCCTCTATCAACTCACTTGTTATCTCCTCTATCAACTCACTTGTTATCTCCTCTATCAACTCACTTGTTATCTCCTCTATCAACTCACTTGTTATCTCTTCTATCAACTCACTTGTTATCTCCTCTATCAACTCACTTGTTATCTCCTCTATCAACTCACTTGTTATCTCCTCTATCAACTCACTTGTTATCTCCTCTATCAACTCACTTGTTATCTCCTCTATCAACTTACTTGTTATCTCCTCTATCAACTCACTTGTTATCTCCTCTATCAACTCACTTGTTATCTCCTCTATCAACTCACTTGTCATCTCCTCTATCAACTCACTTTATATCTCCTCTATCAACTCACTTGTTCTCTTCTCTATCAACTCACTTGTTCTCTCCTCTATCAACTCACTTGTTATCTCCTCTATCAACTCACTTGTTCTCTCCTCTATCAACTCACTTGTTCTCTCCTCTATTAACTCCTTTGTTCTCTCCTCTATCAACTCACTTGTTATCTCCTCTATCAACTCACTTGTTATCTTCTCTATCAACTAACTTGTTATCTCCTCTATCAACTCACTTGTTATCTCCTCTATCAACTCACTTGTTATCTCCTCTATCAACTCACTTTATATCTCCTCTATCAACTCACTTGTTCTCTTCTCTATCAACTCACTTGTTCTCTCCTCTATCAACTCACTTGTTATCTCCTCTATCAACTCACTTGTTCTCTCCTCTATCAACTCACTTGTTCTCTCCTCTATTAACTCCCTTGTTCTCTCCTCTATCAACTCACTTGTTATCTCCTCTATAAACTCACTTGTTCTCTTCTCTATCAACTCACTTGTTATCTCCTCTATGAACTCCCTTGTTCTCTACTCTATCAAATCACTTGTTATCTCCTCTATCAACTCACTTGTTCTCTCCTCTATAAACTTACTTGTTATCTCCTCTATCAACGCACTTGTTATCTCCTCTGTCAACTCACTTGTTCTCTTCTCTATCAACTCACTTGGTATCTCCTCTATCAACTCACTTGTTATCTCCTCTATCAACTCACTTGTTCTCTTCTCTATCAACTCACTTGTTCTCTTCTCTATCAACTCACTTGTTCTCTCCTCTATCAACTCACTTGTTATCTCCTCTATCAATTCACTTGTTATCTCCCATCAACTCACTTGTTCTCTCTTCTATAAACTTACTTGTTATCTCCTCTATCAACGCACTTGTTATCTCCTCTGTCAACTCACTTGTTCTCTTCTCTATCAACTCACTTGGTATCTCCTCTATCAACTCACTTTATATCTCCTCTATCAACTCACTTGTTCTCTTCTCTATCAACTCACTTGTTCTCTCCTCTATCAACTCACTTGTTATCTCCTCTATCAACTCACTTGTTCTCTCCTCTATCAACTCACTTGTTCTCTCCTCTATTAACTCCTTTGTTCTCTCCTCTATCAACTCACTTGTTATCTCCTCTATCAACTCACTTGTTATCTTCTCTATCAACTAACTTGTTATCTCCTCTATCAACTCACTTGTTATCTCCTCTATCAACTCACTTGTTATCTCCTCTATCAACTCACTTTATATCTCCTCTATCAACTCACTTGTTCTCTTCTCTATCAACTCACTTGTTCTCTCCTCTATCAACTCACTTGTTATCTCCTCTATCAACTCACTTGTTCTCTCCTCTATCAACTCACTTGTTCTCTCCTCTATTAACTCCCTTGTTCTCTCCTCTATCAACTCACTTGTTATCTCCTCTATAAACTCACTTGTTCTCTTCTCTATCAACTCACTTGTTATCTCCTCTATGAACTCCCTTGTTCTCTACTCTATCAAATCACTTGTTATCTCCTCTATCAACTCACTTGTTATCTCCTCTATCAACTCACTTGTTATCTCCTCTATCAACTTACTTGTTATCTCCTCTATCAACTCACTTGTTATCTGCTCTATCAACTCACTTGTTATCTCCTCTATCAACTCACTTGTTCTCTCCTCTATAAACTTACTTGTTATCTCCTCTATCAACGCACTTGTTATCTCCTCTGTCAACTCACTTGTTCTCTTCTCTATCAACTCACTTGTTCTCTCCTCTATCAACTCACTTGTTATCTCCTCTATCAACTCACTTGTTCTCTTCTCTATCAACTCACTTGTTCTCTTCTCTATCAACTCACTTGTTCTCTCCTCTATCAACTCACTTGTTATCTCCTCTATCAATTCACTTGTTATCTCCCATCAACTCAATTGTTCTCTCTTCTATCAACTTCCTTGTTATCTTCTCTATCAACTCACTTATTCTTTCCTGTATCAACTCACTTGTTATCTCCTCTATCAACTCACTTGTTATCTCCTCTATCAACTCACTTGTGATCTCCTCTATCAACTCACTTGTTATCTCCTCTATCAACTCACTTGTTCTCTCCTCTATTAACTCCCTTGTTATCTCCTCTATGAACTCCCTTGTTCTCTACTCTATCAAATCACTTGTTATCTCCTCTATCAACTCACTTGTTATCTCCTCTATCAACTCACTTGTTATCTCCTCTATGAACTCCCTTGTTCTCGACTCTATCAACTCACTTGTTATCTCCTCTATCAACTCACTTGTGATCTCCTCTATCAACTCACTTGTTATCTCCTCTATCAACTCACTTGTTCTCTCCTCTATCAACTCCCTTGTTCTCTCCTCTATCAACTCACTTGTTCTCTCCTCTATCAACTCACTTGTTATCTCCTCTATCAACTCACTTGTTATCTCCTCTATCAACTCACTTGTTATCTCCTCTATCAACTCACTTGTTATCTCCTCTATCAACTCCCTTGTTATCTCCTCTATCAACTCACTTGTTATCTTCTCTATCAACTCACTTATTCTTTCCTGTATAAACTCACTTGTTATCTCCTCTATCAACTCACTTGTTATCTCCTCTATCAACTCACTTGTTAACTCATCTATCAACTCATTTATTCTTTCCTGTATAAACTCACTTGTTATCTCCTCTATCAACTCACTTGTTATCTCCTCTATCAACTCACTTGTTATCTCCTCTATCAACTCACTTGTTATCTCCTCTATCAACTCAATTGTTCTCTCCTCTATTAACTCCCTTGTTCTCTCCTCTATCAACTCACTTGTTCTCTCCTCAATCAACTCACTTGTTATCTCCTCTATGAACTCCCTTGTTCTCTACTCTATCAAATCACATGTTATCTCCTATATCAACTTACTTGTTATCTCCTTTATCAACTCACTTGTTATCTTCTCTATCAACTCACTTGTTATCTCCTCTATCAACTCACTTGTTATATCCTCTATCAACTCACTTGTTATCTTCTCTATCAACTCAGTTATTCTTTCCTGTATAAACTCACTTGTTATCTCCTCTATCAACTCACTTAATATCTCCTCTATCAACTCACTTGTTATCTCATCTATCAACTCACTTGTTATCTCATCTATCAACTCACTTGTTCTCTCCTCTATCAACTCACTTGTTATCTCCTCTATGAACTCCCTTGTTCTCTACTCTATCAAATCACTTGTTATTTCCTCTATCAACTCAATTGTTATCTCCTCTATCAACTCACTTGTTATCTCCTCTATGAACTCCCTTGTTCTCTACTCTATCAACTCACTTGTTATCTCCTCTATCAACTCACTTGTGATCTCCTCTATCAACTCACTTGTTATCTCCTCTATCAACTCACTTGTGATCTCCTCTATCAACTCACTTGTTATCTCATCTATCAACTCACTTTATTCTTTCCTGTATAAACTGACTTGTTATCTCCTCTATCAACTCACTTGTTATCTCCTCTATGAACTCCCTTGTTCTCTACTCTATCAACTCACTTGTTATCTCCTCTATCAACTCACTTGTTCTCTCCTCTATTAACTCCCGTGTTCTCTCCTCTATCAACTCACTTGTTCTCTCCTCTATCAACTCACTTGTTATCTCCTCTATCAACTCACTTGTTATCTCCTCTATCAACTCACTTGTTATCTCCTCTATCAACTCACTTGTTATCTCCTCTATCAACTCCCTTGTTCTCTCCTCTATCAACTCACTTGTTATCTTCTCTATCAACTCACTTATTCTTTCCTGTATAAACTCACTTGTTATCTCCTCTATCAACTCACTTGTTATCTCCTCTATCAACTCACTTGTTAACTCATCTATCAACTCATTTATTCTTTCCTGTATAAACTCACTTGTTATCTCCTCTATCAACTCACTTGTTATCTCCTCTATCAACTCACTTGTTATCTCCTCTATCAACTCACTTGTTATCTCCTCTATCAACTCATTTGTTCTCTCCTCTATTAACTCCCTTGTTCTCTCCTCTATCAACTCACTTGTTCTCTCCTCAATCAACTCACTTGTTATCTCCTCTATGAACTCCCTTGTTCTCTACTCTATCAAATCACATGTTATCTCCTCTATCAACTCACTTGTTATCTCCTCTATCAACTCACTTGTTATCTCCTCTATCAACTCACTTGTTATCTCCTCTATCAACTCACTTGTTATCTCCTCTATCAACTCACTTGTTATCTTCTCTATCAACTCAGTTATTCTTTCCTGTATAAACTCACTTGTTATCTCCTCTATCAACTCACTTGTTATCTCCTCTATCAACTCACTTGTTATCTCATCTATCAACTCATTTGTTATCTCCTCTATCAACTCACTTGTTCTCTCCTCTATTAACTCCCTTGTTCTCTCCTCTATCAACTCACTTGTTATCTCCTCTATGAACTCCCTTGTTCTCTACTCTTTCAAATCACTTGTTATTTCCTCTATCAACTCAATTGTTATCTCCTCTATCAATTCACTTGTTATCTCCTCTATGAACTCCCTTGTTCTCTACTCTATCAACTCACTTGTTATCTCCTCTATCAACTCACTTGTGATCTCCTCTATCAACTCACTTGTTATCTCCTCTATCAACTCACTTGTTCTCTCCTCTATCAACTCACTTGTTATCTCCTCTATCAACTCACTTTATTCTTTCCTGTATAAACTCACTTGTTATCTCCTCTATCAACTCACTTTATATCTCCTCTATCAACTCACTTGTTCTCTTCTCTATCAACTCACTTGTTCTCTCCTCTATCAACTCACTTGTTATCTCCTCTATCAACTCACTTGTTCTCTCCTCTATCAACTCACTTGTTCTCTCCTCTATTAACTCCCTTGTTCTCTCCTCTATCAACTCACTTGTTATCTCCTCTATAAACTCACTTGTTCTCTTCTCTATCAACTCACTTGTTATCTCCTCTATGAACTCCCTTGTTCTCTACTCTATCAAATCACTTGTTATCTCCTCTATCAACTCACTTGTTATCTCCTCTATCAACTCACTTGTTATCTCCTCTATCAACTTACTTGTTATCTCCTCTATCAACTCACTTGTTATCTGCTCTATCAACTCACTTGTTATCTCCTCTATCAACTCACTTGTTCTCTCCTCTATAAACTTACTTGTTATCTCCTCTATCAACGCACTTGTTATCTCCTCTGTCAACTCACTTGTTCTCTTCTCTATCAACTCACTTGGTATCTCCTCTATCAACTCACTTGTTATCTCCTCTATCAACTCACTTGTTCTCTTCTCTATCAACTCACTTGTTCTCTTCTCTATCAACTCACTTGTTCTCTCCTCTATCAACTCACTTGTTATCTCCTCTATCAACTCACTTGTTATCTCCCATCAATTCAATTGTTCTCTCTTCTATCAACTTCCTTGTTATCTTCTCTATCAACTCACTTATTCTTTCCTGTATCAACTCACTTGTTATCTCCTCTATCAACTCACTTGTTATCTCCTCTATCAACTAACTTGTGATCTCCTCTATCAACTCACTTGTTATCTCCTCTATCAACTCACTTGTTCTCTCCTCTATTAACTCCCTTGTTATCTCCTCTATGAACTCCCTTGTTCTCTACTCTATCAAATCACTTGTTATCTCCTCTATCAACTCACTTGTTATCTCCTCTATCAACTCACTTGTTATCTCCTCTATGAACTGCCTTGTTCTCGACTCTATCAACTCACTTGTTATCTCCTCTATCAACTCACTTGTGATCTCCTCTATCAACTCACTTGTTATCTCCTCTATCAACTCACTTGTTCTCTCCTCTATCAACTCCCTTGTTCTCTCCTCTATCAACTCACTTGTTCTCTCCTCTATCAACTCACTTGTTATCTCCTCTATCAACTCACTTGTTATCTCCTCTATCAACTCACTTGTTATCTCCTCTATCAACTCACTTGTTATCTCCTCTATCAACTCCCTTGTTATCTCCTCTATCAACTCACTTGTTATCTTCTCTATCAACTCACTTATTCTTTCCTGTATAAACTCACTTGTTATCTCCTCTATCAACTCACTTGTTATCTCCTCTATCAACTCACTTGTTAACTCATCTATCAACTCACTTGTTATCTCCTCTATGAACTCCCTTGTTCTCTACTCTTTCAAATCACTTGTTATTTCCTCTATCAACTCAATTGTTATCTCCTCTATCAATTCACTTGTTATCTCCTCTATGAACTCCCTTGTTCTCTACTCTATCAACTCACTTGTTATCTCCTCTATCAACTCACTTGTGATCTCCTCTATCAACTCACTTGTTATCTCCTCTATCAACTCACTTGTTCTCTCCTCTATCAACTCACTTGTTATCTCCTCTATCAACTCACTTTATTCTTTCCTGTATAAACTCACTTGTTATCTCCTCTATCAACTCACTTTATATCTCCTCTATTAACTCACTTGTTCTCTTCTCTATCAACTCACTTGTTCTCTCCTCTATCAACTCACTTGTTATCTCCTCTATCAACTCACTTGTTCTCTCCTCTATCAACTCACTTGTTCTCTCCTCTATTAACTCCCTTGTTCTCTCCTCTATCAACTCACTTGTTATCTCCTCTATAAACTCACTTGTTCTCTTCTCTATCAACTCACTTGTTATCTCCTCTATGAACTCCCTTGTTCTCTACTCTATCAAATCACTTGTTATCTCCTCTATCAACTCACTTGTTATCTCCTCTATCAACTCACTTGTTATCTCCTCTATCAACTTACTTGTTATCTCCTCTATCAACTCACTTGTTATCTGCTCTATCAACTCACTTGTTATCTCCTCTATCAACTCACTTGTTCTCTCCTCTATAAACTTACTTGTTATCTCCTCTATCAACGCACTTGTTATCTCCTCTGTCAACTCACTTGTTCTCTTCTCTATCAACTCACTTGGTATCTCCTCTATCAACTCACTTGTTATCTCCTCTATCAACTCACTTGTTCTCTTCTCTATCAACTCACTTGTTCTCTTCTCTATCAACTCACTTGTTCTCTCCTCTATCAACTCACTTGTTATCTCCTCTATCAACTCACTTGTTATCTCCCATCAACTCAATTGTTCTCTCTTCTATCAACTTCCTTGTTATCTTCTCTATCAACTCACTTATTCTTTCCTGTATCAACTCACTTGTTATCTCCTCTATCAACTCACTTGTTATCTCCTCTATCAACTCACTTGTGATCTCCTCTATCAACTCACTTGTTATCTCCTCTATCAACTCACTTGTTCTCTCCTCTATTAACTCCCTTGTTATCTCCTCTATGAACTCCCTTGTTCTCTACTCTATCAAATCACTTGTTATCTCCTCTATCAACTCACTTGTTATCTCCTCTATCAACTCACTTGTTATCTCCTCTATGAACTCCCTTGTTCTCGACTCTATCAACTCACTTGTTATCTCCTCTATCAACTCACTTGTGATCTCCTCTATCAACTCACTTGTTATCTCCTCTATCAACTCACTTGTTCTCTCCTCTATCAACTCCCTTGTTCTCTCCTCTATCAACTCACTTGTTCTCTCCTCTATCAACTCACTTGTTATCTCCTCTATCAACTCACTTGTTATCTCCTCTATCAACTCACTTGTTATCTCCTCTATCAACTCACTTGTTATCTCCTCTATCAACTCCCTTGTTATCTCCTCTATCAACTCACTTGTTATCTTCTCTATCAACTCACTTATTCTTTCCTGTATAAACTCACTTGTTATCTCCTCTATCAACTCACTTGTTATCTCCTCTATCAACTCACTTGTTAACTCATCTATCAACTCATTTATTCTTTCCTGTATAAACTCACTTGTTATCTCCTCTATCAACTCACTTGTTATCTCCTCTATCAACTCACTTGTTATCTCCTCTATCAACTCACTTGTTATCTCCTCTATCAACTCACTTGTTCTCTCCTCTATTAACTCCCTTGTTCTCTCCTCTATCAACTCACTTGTTCTCTCCTCAATCAACTCACTTGTTATCTCCTCTATGAACTCCCTTGTTCTCTACTCTATCAAATCACATGTTATCTCCTCTATCATTTTACTTGTTATCTCCTTTATCAACTCACTTGTTATCTTCTCTATCAACTCACTTGTTATCTCCTCTATCAACTCACTTGTTATATCCTCTATCAACTCACTTGTTATCTTCTCTATCAACTCAGTTATTCTTTCCTGTATAAACTCACTTGTTATCTCCTCTATCAACTCACTTAATATCTCCTCTATCAACTCACTTGTTATCTCATCTATCAACTCACTTGTTATCTCATCTATCAACTCACTTGTTCTCTCCTCTATTAACTCCCTTGTTCTCTCCTCTATCAACTCACTTGTTATCTCCTCTATGAACTCCCTTGTTCTCTACTCTATCAAATCACTTGTTATTTCCTCTATCAACTCAATTGTTATCTCCTCTATCAACTAACTTGTTATCTCCTCTATGAACTCCCTTGTTCTCTACTCTATCAACTCACTTGTTATCTCCTCTATCAACTCACTTGTGATCTCCTCTATCAACTCACTTGTTATCTCCTCTATCAACTCACTTGTTCTCTCCTCTATCAACTCACTTGTTATCTCATCTATCAACTCACTTTATTCTTTCCTGTATAAACTGACTTGTTATCTCCTCTATCAACTCACTTGTTATCTCCTCTATGAACTCCCTTGTTCTCTACTCTATCAACTCACTTGTTATCTCCTCTATCAACTCACTTGTTCTCTCCTCTATTAACTCCCGTGTTCTCTCCTCTATCAACTCACTTGTTCTCTCCTCTATCAACTCACTTGTTATCTCCTCTATCAACTCACTTGTTATCTCCTCTATCAACTCACTTGTTATCTCCTCTATCAACTCACTTGTTATCTCCTCTATCAACTCCCTTGTTCTCTCCTCTATCAACTCACTTGTTATCTTCTCTATCAACTCACTTATTCTTTCCTGTATAAACTCACTTGTTATCTCCTCTATCAACTCACTTGTTATCTCCTCTATCAACTCACTTGTTAACTCATCTATCAACTCATTTATTCTTTCCTGTATAAACTCACTTGTTATCTCCTCTATCAACTCACTTGTTATCTCCTCTATCAACTCACTTGTTATCTCCTCTATCAACTCATTTGTTCTCTCCTCTATTAACTCCCTTGTTCTCTCCTCTATCAACTCACTTGTTCTCTCCTCAATCAACTCACTTGTTATCTCCTCTATGAACTCCCTTGTTCTCTACTCTATCAAATCACATGTTATCTCCTCTATCAACTCACTTGTTATCTCCTCTATCAACTCACTTGTTATCTCCTCTATCAACTCACTTGTTATCTCCTCTATCAACTCACTTGTTATCTCCTCTATCAACTCACTTGTTATCTTCTCTATCAACTCAGTTATTCTTTCCTGTATAAACTCACTTGTTATCTCCTCTATCAACTCACTTGTTATCTCCTCTATCAACTCACTTGTTATCTCATCTATCAACTCATTTGTTATCTCCTCTATCAACTCACTTGTTCTCTCCTCTATTAACTCCCTTGTTCTCTCCTCTATCAACTCACTTGTTATCTCCTCTATGAACTCCCTTGTTCTCTACTCTTTCAAATCACTTGTTATTTCCTCTATCAACTCAATTGTTATCTCCTCTATCAATTCACTTGTTATCTCCTCTATGAACTCCCTTGTTCTCTACTCTATCAACTCACTTGTTATCTCCTCTATCAACTCACTTGTGATCTCCTCTATCAACTCACTTGTTATCTCCTCTATCAACTCACTTGTTCTCTCCTCTATCAACTCACTTGTTATCTCCTCTATCAACTCACTTTATTCTTTCCTGTATAAACTCACTTGTTATCTCCTCTATCAACTCACTTGTTATCTCCCATCAACTCAATTGTTCTCTCTTCTATCAACTTCCTTGTTATCTTCTCTATCAACTCACTTATTCTTTCCTGTATAAACTCACTTGTTATCTCCTCTATCAACTCACTTGTTATCTCCTCTATCAACTCACTTGTGATCTCCTCTATCAACTCACTTGTTATCTCCTCTATCAACTCACTTGTTCTCTCCTCTATTAACTCCCTTGTTCTCTCCTCTATCAACTCACTTGTTCTCTCCTCTATCAACTCACTTGTTATCTCCTCTATGAACTCCCTTGTTCTCTACTCTATCAAATCACTTGTTATCTCTTCTATCAACTCACTTGTTATCTCCTCTATCAACTCACTTGTTATCTCCTCTATGAACTCCCTTGTTCTCGACTCTATCAACTCACTTGTTATCTCCTCTATCAACTCACTTGTGATCTTCTCTATCAACTCACTTGTTATCTCCTCTATCAACTCACTTGTTCTCTCCTCTATTAACTCCCTTGTTCTCTCCTCTATCAACTCACTTGTTCTCTCCTCTATCAACTCACTTGTTATCTAATCTATCAACTCACTTGTTATCTCCTCTATCAACTCACTTGTTATCTCCTCTATCAACTCACTTGTTATCTCCTCTATCAACTCTCTTGTTCTCTCCTCTATCAACTCACTTGTTATCTTCTCTATCAACTCACTTATTCTTTCCTGTATAAACTCACTTGTTATCTCCTCTATCAACTCACTTGTTATCTCCTCTATCAACTCACTTGTTAACTCATCTATCAACTCATTTATTCTTTCCTGTATAAACTCACTTGTTATCTCCTCTATCAACTCACTTGTTATCTCCTCTATCAACTCACTTGTTATCTCCTCTATCAACTCACTTGTTATCTCCTCTATCAACTCACTTGTTCTCTCCTCTATTAACTCCCTTGTTCTCTCCTCTATCAACTCACTTGTTCTCTCCTCAATCAACTCACTTGTTATCTCCTCTATGAACTCCCTTGTTCTCTACTCTATCAAATCACATGTTATCTCCTCTATCAACTCACTTGTTATCTCCTCTATCAACTCACTTGTTATCTCCTCTATCAACTCACTTGTTATCTCCTCTATCAACTCACTTGTTATCTCCTCTATCAACTCACTTGTTATCTTCTCTATCAACTCAGTTATTCTTTCCTGTATAAACTCACTTGTTATCTCCTCTATCAACTCACTTGTTATCTCCTCTATCAACTCACTTGTTATCTCATCTATCAACTCACTTGTTATCTCCTCTATCAACTTACTTGTTCTCTCCTCTATTAACTCCCTTGTTCTCTCCTCTATCAACTCACTTGTTATCTCCTCTATGAACTCCCTTGTTCTCTACTCTATCAAATCACTTGTTATTTCCTCTATCAACTCAATTGTTATCTCCTCTATCAACTCACTTGTTATCTCCTCTATGAACTCCCTTGTTCTCTACTCTATCAACTCACTTGTTATCTCCTCTATCAACTCACTTGTGATCTCCTCTATCAACTCACTTGTTATCTCCTCTATCAACTCACTTGTTCTCTCCTCTATCAACTCACTTGTTATCTCCTCTATCAACTCAATTTATTCTTTCCTGTATAAACTCACTTGTTATCTCCTCTATCAACTCACTTGTTATCTCCTCTATCAACTCACTTGTTATCTCCTCTATCAACTCACTTGTTATCTCCTCTATCAACTCACTTGTTCTCTCCTCTATTAACTCCCTTGTTCTCTCCTCTATCAACTCACTTGTTATCTCCTCTATCAACTCACTTGTAATCTTCTCTATCAACTCACTTGTTATCTCCTCTATCAACTCACTTGTTCTCTCCTCTATGAACTCCCTTGTTCTCTACTCTATCAAATCACTTGTTATTTCCTCTATCAACTCAATTGTTATCTCCTCTATCAACTCACTTGTCATCTCCTCTATGAACTCCCTTGTTCTCTACTCTATCAACTCACTTGTTATCTCCTCTATCAACTCACTTGTTATCTCCTCTATCAACTCACTAGTTATCTCCTCTATCAACTAACTTGTTATCTCCTCTATCAACTCACTTGTTATCTCCTCAATCAACTCACTTGTTATCTCCTATATCAACTCACTTGTTCTCTCCTCTATTAACTCCCTTGTTCTCTCCTCTATCAACTCACTTGTTCTCTCCTCAATCAACTCACTTGTTATCTCCTCTATGAACTCCCTTGTTCTCTACTCTATCAAATCACATGTTATCTCTTCTATCAACTCACTTGTTATCTCCTCTATCAACTCACTTGTTATCTCCTCTATCAACTCACTTGTTATCTCCTCTATCAACTCACTTGTTATCTCCTCTATCAACTCACTTGTTATCTTCTCTATCAACTCAGTTATTCTTTCCTGTATAAACTCACTTGTTATCTCCTCTATCAACTCACTTGTTATCTCCTCTATCAACTCACTTGTTATCTCATCTATCAACTCACTTGTTATCTCCTCTATCAACTTACTTGTTCTCTCCTCTATTAACTCCCTTGTTCTACCTTTTATCAACTCACTTGTTATCTCCTCTATGAACTCCCTTGTTCTCTACTCTATCAAATCACTTGTTATTTCCTCTATCAACTCAATTGTTATCTCCTCTATCAACTCACTTGTTATCTCCTCTATGAACTCCCTTGTTCTCTACTCTATCAACTCACTTGTTATCTCCTCTATCAACTCACTTGTGATCTCCTCTATCAACTCACTTGTTATCTCCTCTATCAACTCAATTTATTCTTTCCTGTATAAACTCACTTGTTATCTCCTCTATCAACTCACTTGTTATCTCCTCTATCAACTCACTTGTTATCTCCTCTATCAACTCACTTGTTATCTCCTCTATCAACTCACTTGTTCTCTCCTCTATTAACTCCCTTGTTCTCTCCTCTATCAACTCACTTGTTTTCTCCTCTATCAACTCACTTGTAATCTTCTCTATCAACTCACTTGTTATCTCCTCTATCAACTCACTTGTTCTCTCCTCTATGAACTCCCTTGTTCTCTACACTATCAAATCACTTGTTATTTCCTCTATCAACTCAATTGTTATCTCCTCTATCAACTCACTTGTTATCTCCTCTATGAACTCCCTTGTTCTCTACTCTATCAACTCCCTTGTTCTCTACTCTATCAACTCACTTGTTATCTCCTCTATCAACTCACTTGTTATCTCCTCTATCAACTCACTAGTTATCTCCTCTATCAACTCACTTGTTATCTCCTCTATCAACTCACTTGTTATCTCCTCTATCAACTCACTTGTTCTCTCCTCTATCAACTCACTTGTTATCTCCTCTATCAACGCACTTGTTATCTCCTCTGTCAACTCACTTGTTCTCTTCTCTATCAACTCACTTGGTATCTCCTCTATCAACTCACTTGTTATCTCCTCTATCAACTCACTTGTTATCTCCTCTATCAACTCACTTTATATCTCCTCTATCAACTCACTTGTTCTCTTCTCTATCAACTCTTTTGTTCTCTCCTCTATCAACTCACTTGTTATCACCTCTATCAACTCACTTGTTCTCTCCTCTATCAACTCACTTGTTATCTCCTCTATCAACTCACTTGTTATCTCCTCTATGAACTCCCTTGTTCTCTACTCTATCAAATCACTTGTTATCTCCTCTATCAACTCACTTGTTCTCTCCTCTATCAACTCACTTGTTATCTCCTCTATCAACTCACTTGTTATCTCCTCTATCAACTCACTTGTTCTCTCCTCTATTAACTCCCTTGTTCTCTCCTCTATCAACTCACTTGTTATCTCCTCTATCAACTCACTTGTTATCTCCTCTATCAACTCACTTTATATCTCCTCTATCAACTCACTTGTTCTCTTCTCTATCAACTCACTTGTTCTCTTCTCTATCAACTCACTTGTTATATCCTCTATCAACTCACTTGTTCTCTCCTCTATTAACTCACTTGTTCTCTCCTCTATTAACTCCCTTGTTCTCTCCTCTATCAACTCACTTGTTATCTCCTCTATAAACTCACTTGTTCTCTTCTCTATCAACTCACTTGTTATCTCCTCTATGAACTCCCTTGTTCTCTCCTCTATCAAATCACTTGTTATCTCCTCTATCAACTCACTTGTTATCTCCTCTATCAACTCACTTGTTATCTCCTCTATCAACTTACTTGTTATCTCCTCTATCAACTCACTTGTTATCTCCTCTATCAACTCACTTGTTATCTCCTCTATCAACTCACTTGTTCTCTCCTCTACCAACTCACTTGTTATCTCCTCTATTAACTCCCTTGTTCTCTCCTCTATCAACTCACTTGTTATCTCCTCTATCAACTCACTTGTTCTCTCCTCTATCAACTTACTTGTTATCTCCTCTATCAACGCACTTGTTATCTCCTCTGTCAACTCACTTGTTCTCTTCTCTATCAACTCACTTGGTATCTCCTCTATCAACTCACTTGTTATCTCCTCTATCAACTCACTTGTTCTCTTCTCTATCAACTCACTTGTTCTCTTCTCTATCAACTCACTTGTTCTCTCCTCTATCAACTCACTTGTTATCTCCTCTATTAACTCACTTGTTATCTCCCATCAACTCAATTGTTCTCTCTTCTATCAACTTCCTTGTTATCTTCTCTATCAACTCACTTATTCTTTTCTGTATAAACTCACTTGTTATCTCCTCTATCAACTCACTTGTTATCTCCTCTATCAACTCACTTGTGATCTCCTCTATCAACTCACTTGTTATCTCCTCTATCATCTCACTTGTTCTCTCCTCTATCAACTCCCTTGTTCTCTCCTCTATCAACTCACTTGTTCTCTCCTCTATCAACTCACTTGTTATCTCCTCTATGAACTCCCTTGTTCTCTACTCTATCAAATCACTTGTTATCTCCTCTATCAACTCACTTGTTATCTCCTCTATCAACTCACTTGTTATCTCCTCTATGAACTCCCTTGTTCTCGACTCTATCAACTCACTTGTTATCTCCTCTATCAACTCACTTGTGATCTCCTCTATCAACTCACTTGTTATCTCCTCTATCAACTCACTTGTTCTCTCCTCTATTAACTCCCTTGTTCTCTCCTCTATCAACTCACTTGTTCTCTCCTCTATCAACTCACTTGTTATCTCCTCTATCAACTCACTTGTTATCTCCTCTATCAACTCACTTGTTATCTCCTCTATCAACTCACTTGTTATCTCCTCTATCAACTCCCTTGTTCTCTCCTCTATCAACTCACTTGTTATCTTCTCTTTCAACTCACTTATTCTTTCCTGTATAAACTCACTTGTTATCTCCTCTATCAACTCACTTGTTATCTCCTCTATCAACTCACTTGTTAACTCATCTATCAACTCATTTATTCTTTCCTGTATAAACTCACTTGTTATCTCCTCTATCAACTCACTTGTTATCTCCTCTATCAACTCACTTGTTATCTCCTCTGACAACTCACTTGTTATCTCCTCTATCAACTCACTTGTTATCTCCTCTATCAACTCACTTGTTCTCTCCTCTATTAACTCCCTTGTTCTCTCCTCTATCAACTCACTTGTTCTCTCCTCAATCAACTCACTTGTTATCTCCTCTATGAACTCCCTTGTTCTCTACTCTATCAAATCACATGTTATCTCCTCTATCAACTCACTTGTTATCTCCTCTATCAACTCACTTGTTATCTCCTCTATCAACTCACTTGTTATCTCCTCTATCAACATACTTGTTATCTCTTCTATCAACTCACTTGTTATCTCCTCTATCAACTTACTTGTTATCTCCTCTATCAACTCACTTGTTATCTCCTCTATCAACTCACTTGTTATCTCCTCTATCAACTCACT
The DNA here is from genome assembly GCA_949126835.1 of Anisus vortex. Lineage (NCBI taxonomy): Eukaryota > Metazoa > Mollusca > Gastropoda > Planorbidae > Anisus > Anisus vortex. The sequence goes on along the minus strand of OX421494.1, from coordinate 36,744,240 downwards.
TTATATCTCCTCTATCAACTCACTTGTTCTCTTCTCTATCAACTCACTTGTTATCTCCTCTATCAACTCACTTGTTCTCTTCTCTATCAACTCACTTGTTCTCTTCTCTATCAACTCACTTGTTCTCTCCTCTATCAACTCACTTGTTATCTCCTCTATGAACTCACTTGTTATCTACTCTATCAACTCAATTGTTCTCTCTTCTATCAACTTCCTTGTTATCTTCTCTATCAACTCACTTATTCTTTCCTGTATAAACTCACTTGTTATCTCCTCTATCAACTCAGTTGTTATCTCCTCTATCAACTCACTTGTAATCTTCTCTATCAACTCACTTGTTATCTCCTCTATCAACTCACTAGTTATCTCCTCTATCAACTCACTTGTTATCTCCTCTATCAACTCACTTGTTATCTCCTCTATCAACTCACTTGTTCTCTCCTCTATCAACTCACTTGTTATCTCCTCTATCAACTCACTTGTTATCTCCTCTATCAACTTACTTGTGATCTCCTCTATCAACTTACTTGTTATCTCCTCTATCAACTCACTTGTTATCTCCTCTATCAACTCACTTGTTCTTTTCTCTATCATCTCACTTGTTCTCTACTCTATCAAATCACTTGTTATCTCCTCTATCAACTCACTTGTTATCTCCTCTATCAACTCACTTGTTATCTCCTCTATCAACTCACTTGTTCTCTCCTCAATCAACTCACTTGTTATCTCCTCTATGAACTCCCTTGTTCTCTCCTCTATCAACTCACTTGTTATCTCCTCTATCAACTCACTTGTTATCTCCTCTATCAACTCACTTGTTATCTCCTCTATCAACTCACTTGTTATCTCCTCTATCAACTCACTTGTTATCTCCTCTATCAACTCACTTGTTATCTCCTCTATCAACTCACTTGTTATCTCCTCTATCAACTCACTTGTTATCTCCTCTATCAACTCACTTGTTCTCTTCTCTATCAACTCACTTGTTATCTCCTCTATCAACTCACTTGTTATATTCTCTATCAACTCACTTGTTCTCTTCTCTATCAACTCACTTGTTATCTCCTCTATCAACTCACTTGTTCTCTTCTCTATCAACTCACTTGTTCTCTTCTCTATCAACTCACTTGTTCTCTCCTCTATCAACTCACTTGTTATCTCCTCTATCAACTCACTTGTTCTCTCCCCTATTAACTCCCTTGTTCTCTCCTCTATCAACTCACTTGTTATCTCCTCTATGAACTCCCTTGTTCTCTACTCTATCAAATCACTTGTTATTTCCTCTATCAACTCAATTGTTATCTCCTCTATCAACTCACTTGTTATCTCCTCTATGAACTCTCTTGTTCTCTACTCTATCAACTCACTTGTTATCTCCTCTATCAACTCAGTTGTTATCTCCTCTATCAACTCACTAGTTATCTCCTCTATCAACTCCCTTGTTATCTCCTCTATCAACTCACTTGTTATCTCCTCTATCAACTCACTTGTTCTCTCCTCTATCAACTCACTTGTTCTCTACTCTATCAACTCACTTGTTATCTCCTCTATCAACTTACTTGTGATCTCCTCTATCAACTTACTTGTTATCTCCTCTATCAACTCACTTGTTATCTCCTCTATCAACTCACTTGTTCTTTTCTCTATCATCTCACTTGTTATCTCCTCTATCAACTCACTTGTTCTCTCCTCTATCAACTCACTTGTTATCTCCTCTATCAACTCACTTGTTATCTCCTCTATCAACTCACTTGTTCTCTCCTTAATCAACTCACTTGTTATCTCCTCTATGAACTCCCTTGTTCTCTACTCTATCAACTCACTTGTTATCTCCTCTATCAACTCACTTGTTATCTCCTCTATCAACTCACTTGTTATCTCCTCTATCAACTCACTTGTTATCTCCTCTATCAACTCACTTGTTATCTCCTCTATCAACTCACTTGTTATCTCCTCTATCAACTCACTTGTTATCTCTTCTATCAACTCACTTGTTATCTCCTCTATCAACTCACTTGTTATCTCCTCTATCAACTCACTTGTTATCTCCTCTATCAACTCACTTGTTATCTCCTCTATCAACTCACTTTATATCTCCTCTATAAACTCACTTGTTCTCTTCTCTATCAACTCACTTGTTATCTCCTCTATAAACTCACTTGTTCTCTTCTCTATCAACTCTTTTGTTCTCTTCTCTATCAACTCACTTGTGATCTCCTCTATCAACTCACTTGTTATCTCCTCTATTAACTCCCTTGTTCTCTCCTCTATCAACTCACTTGTTATCTCCTCTATCAACTCACTTGTTCTCTCCTCTATCAACTTACTTGTTATCTCCTCTATCAACGCACTTGTTATCTCCTCTGTCAACTCACTTGTTCTCTTCTCTATCAACTCACTTGGTATCTCCTCTATCAACTCTTTTGTTATCTCCTCTATCAACTCACTTGTTCTCTTCTCTATCAACTCACTTGTTCTCTTCTCTATCAACTCACTTGTTCTCTCCTCTATCAACTCACTTGTTATCTCCTCTATCAACTCACTTGTTATCTCCTCTATCAACTCAATTGTTCTCTCTTCTATCAACTTCCTTGTTATCTTCTCTATCAACTCACTTATTCTTTCCTGTATAAACTCACTTGTTATCTCCTCTATCAACTCACTTGTTATCTCCTCTATCAACTCACTTGTGATCTCCTCTATCAACTCACTTGTTATCTCCTCTATCAACTCACTTGTTCTCTCCTCTATTAACTCCCTTGTTCTCTCCTCTATCAACTCACTTGTTCTCTCCTCTATCAACTCACTTGTTATCTCCTCTATGAACTCCCTTGTTCTCTACTCTATCAAATCACTTGTTATCTCCTCTATCAACTCACTTGTTATCTCCTCTATCAACTCACTTGTTATCTCCTCTATGAACTCCCTTGTTCTCGATTCTATCAACTCACTTGTTATCTCCTCTATCAACTCACTTGTGATCTCCTCTATCAACTCACTTGTTATCTCCTCTATCAACTCACTAGTTATCTCCTCTATCAACTCCCTTGTTATCTCCTCTATCAACTCACTTGTTATCTCCTCTATCAACTCACTTGTTCTCTCCACTATCAACTCACTTGTTCTCTACTCTATCAACTCACTTGTTATCTCCTCTATCAACTTACTTGTGATCTCCTCTATCAACTTACTTGTTATCTCCTCTATCAACTCACTTGTTATCTCCTCTATCAACTCACTTGTTCTTTTCTCTATCATCTCACTTGTTCTCTACTCTATCAAATCACTTGTTATCTCCTCTATCAACTCACTTGTTATCTCCTCTATCAACTCACTTGTTATCTCCTCTATCAACTCACTTGTTCTCTCCTTAATCAACTCACTTGTTATCTCCTCTATGAACTCCCTTGTTCTCTACTCTATCAACTCACTTGTTATCTCCTCTATCAACTCACTTGTTATCTCCTCTATCAACTCACTTGTTATCTCCTCTATCAACTAACTTGTTATGTCCTCTATCAACTCACTTGTTATCTCCTCTATCAACTCACTTGTTATCTCCTCTATCAACTCACTTGTTATCTCTTCTATCAACTCACTTGTTATCTCCTCTATCAACTCACTTGTTATCTCCTCTATCAACTCACTTGTTATCTCCTCTATCAACTCACTTGTTATCTCCTCTATCAACTCACTTTATATCTCTTCTATCAACTCACTTGTTCTCTTCTCTATCAACTCACTTGTTATCTCCTCTATAAACTCACTTGTTATCTTCTCTATCAACTCACTTGTTCTCTTCTCTATCAACTCACTTGTTATCTCCTCTATCAACTCACTTGTTATCTCCTCTATTAACTCCCTTGTTCTCTCCTCTATCAACTCACTTGTTATCTCCTCTATCAACTCACTTGTTCTCTCCTCTATCAACTTACTTGTTATCTCCTCTATCAACGCACTTGTTATCTCCTCTGTCAACTCACTTGTTCTCTTCTCTATCAACTCACTTGGTATCTCCTCTATCAACTCTTTTGTTATCTCCTCTATCAACTCACTTGTTCTCTTCTCTATCAACTCACTTGTTCTCTTCTCTATCAACTCACTTGTTCTCTCCTCTATCAACTCACTTGTTATCTCCTCTATCAACTCACTTGTTATCTCCTCTATCAACTCAATTGTTCTCTCTTCTATCAACTTCCTTGTTATCTTCTCTATCAACTCACTTATTCTTTCCTGTATAAACTCACTTGTTATCTCCTCTATCAACTCACTTGTTATCTCCTCTATCAACTCACTTGTGATCTCCTCTATCAACTCACTTGTTATTTCCTCTATCAACTCACTTGTTCTCTCCTCTATTAACTCCCTTGTTCTCTCCTCTATCAACTCACTTGTTCTCTCCTCTATCAACTCACTTGTTATCTCCTCTATGAACTCCCTTGTTCTCTACTCTATCAAATCACTTGTTATCTCCTCTATCAACTCACTTGTTATCTCCTATATCAACTCACTTGTTATCTCCTCTATGAACTCCCTTGTTCTCGATTCTATCAACTCACTTGTTATCTCCTCTATCAACTCACTTGTGATCTCCTCTATCAACTCACTTGTTATCTCCTCTATCAACTCACTTGTTCTCTCCTCTATCAAATCACTTGTTCTCTCCTCTATCAACTCACTATTTATCTTCTCTATCAACTCACTTATTCTTTTCTGTATAAACTCACTTGTTATCTCCTCTATCAACTCACTTGTTATCTCCTCTATCAACTCACTTGTTAACTCATCTATCAACTCATTTATTCTTTCTTGTATAAACTCACTTGTTATCTCCTCTATCAACTCACTTGTTATCTCCTCTATCAACTCACTTGTTATCTCCTCTATCAACTCACGTGTTCTCTCCTCTATTAACTCCCTTGTTCTCTCCTCTATCAACTCACTTGTTCTCTCCTCAATCAACTCACTTGTTATCTCCTCTATGAACTCCCTTGTTCTCTACTCTATCAAATCACATGTTATCTCCTCTATCAACTCACTTGTTATCTCTTCTATCAACTCACTTGTTATCTCCTCTATCAACTCACTTGTTATCTCCTCTATCAACTCACTTGTTATCTCTTCTATCAACTCACTTGTTATTTCCTCTATCAACTCACTTGTTATCTCCTCTATCAACTCACTTGTTATCTCCTCTATCAACTCACTTGTTATCTCCTCTATCAACTCACTTGTTATCTCCTCTATCAACTCACTTTATATCTCCTCTATCAACTCACTTGTTCTCTTCTCTATCAACTCACTCGTTATCTCCTCTATCAACTCACTTGTTCTCTTCTCTATCAACTCACTTGTTCTCTTCTCTATCAACTCACTTGTTCTCTCCTCTATCAACTCACTTGTTATCTCCTCTATCAACTCACTTGTTATCTCCTCTATCAACTCACTTGTTATCTCCTCTATCAACTCACTTGTTATCTCCTCTATCAACTCACTTTATATCTCCTCTATAAACTCACTTGTTCTCTTCTCTATCAACTCATTTGTTATCTCCTCTATAAACTCACTTGTTCTCTTCTCTATCAACTCACTTGTTCTCTTCTCTATCAACTCACTTGTGATCTCCTCTATCAACTCACTTGTTATCTCCTCTATTAACTCCCTTGTTCTCTCCTCTATCAACTCACTTGTTATCTCCTCTATCAACTCACTTGTTCTCTCCTCTATCAACTTACTTGTTATCTCCTCTATCAACGCACTTGTTATCTCCTCTGTCAACTCACTTGTTCTCTTCTCTATCAACTCACTTGGTATCTCCTCTATCAACTCTTTTGTTATCTCCTCTATCAACTCACTTGTTCTCTTCTCTATCAACTCACTTGTTCTCTTCTCTATCAACTCACTTGTTCTCTCCTCTATCAACTCACTTGTTATCTCCTCTATCAACTCACTTGTTATCTCCTCTATCAACTCAATTGTTCTCTCTTCTATCAACTTCCTTGTTATCTTCTCTATCAACTCACTTATTCTTTCCTGTATAAACTCACTTGTTATCTCCTCTATCAACTCACTTGTTATCTCCTCTATCAACTCACTTGTGATCTCCTCTATCAACTCACTTGTTATCTCCTCTATCAACTCACTTGTTCTCTCCTCTATTAACTCCCTTGTTCTCTCCTCTATCAACTCACTTGTTCTCTCCTCTATCAACTCACTTGTTATCTCCTCTATGAACTCCCTTGTTCTCTACTCTATCAAATCACTTGTTATCTCCTCTATCAACTCACTTGTTATCTCCTCTATCAACTCACTTGTTATTTCCTATATGAACTCCCTTGTTCTCGATTCTATCAACTCACTTGTTATCTCCTCTATCAACTCACTTGTGATCTCCTCTATCAACTCACTTGTTATCTCCTCTATCAACTCACTAGTTATCTCCTCTATCAACTCCCTTGTTATCTCCTCTATCAACTCACTTGTTATCTCCTCTATCAACTCACTTGTTCTCTCCTCTATCAACTCACTTGTTCTCTACTCTATCAACTCACTTGTTATCTCCTCTATCAACTTACTTGTGATCTCCTCTATCAACTTACTTGTTATCTCCTCTATCAACTCACTTGTTATCTCCTCTATCAACTCACTTGTTCTTTTCTCTATCATCTCACTTGTTCTCTACTCTATCAAATCACTTGTTATCTCCTCTATCAACTCACTTGTTATCTCCTCTATCAACTCACTTGTTATCTCCTCTATCAACTCACTTGTTCTCTCCTTAATCAACTCACTTGTTATCTCCTCTATGAACTCCCTTGTTCTCTACTCTATCAACTCACTTGTTATCTCCTCTATCAACTCACTTGTTATCTCCTCTATCAACTCACTTGTTATCTCCTCTATCAACTCACTTGTTATGTCCTCTATCAACTCACTTGTTATCTCCTCTATCAACTCACTTGTTATCTCCTCTATCAACTCACTTGTTATCTCTTCTATCAACTCACTTGTTATCTCCTCTATCAACTCACTTGTTATCTCCTCTATCAACTCACTTGTTATCTCCTCTATCAACTCACTTTATATCTCGTCTATCAACTCACTTGTTCTCTTCTCTATCAACTCACTTGTTATCTCCTCTATAAACTCACTTGTTCTCTTCTCTATCAACTCACTTGTTCTCTTCTCTATCAACTCACTTGTTATCTCCTCTATCAACTCACTTGTTATCTCCTCTATTAACTCCCTTGTTCTCTCCTCTATCAACTCACTTGTTATCTCCTCTATCAACTCACTTGTTCTCTCCTCTATCAACTTACTTGTTATCTCCTCTATCAACGCACTTGTTATCTCCTCTGTCAACTCACTTGTTCTCTTCTCTATCAACTCACTTGGTATCTCCTCTATCAACTCTTTTGTTATCTCCTCTATCAACTCACTTGTTCTCTTCTCTATCAACTCACTTGTTCTCTTCTCTATCAACTCACTTGTTCTCTCCTCTATCAACTCACTTGTTATCTCCTCTATCAACTCACTTGTTATCTCCTCTATCAACTCAATTGTTCTCTCTTCTATCAACTTCCTTGTTATCTTCTCTATCAACTCACTTATTCTTTCCTGTATAAACTCACTTGTTATCTCCTCTATCAACTCACTTGTTATCTCCTCTATCAACTCACTTGTTAACTCATCTATCAACTCATTTATTCTTTCTTGTATAAACTCACTTGTTATCTCCTCTATCAACTCACTTGTTATCTCCTCTATCAACTCACTTGTTATCTCCTCTATCAACTCACGTGTTCTCTCCTCTATTAACTCCCTTGTTCTCTCCTCTATCAACTCACTTGTTCTCTCCTCAATCAACTCACTTGTTATCTCCTCTATGAACTCCCTTGTTCTCTACTCTATCAAATCACATGTTATCTCCTCTATCAACTCACTTGTTATCTCCTCTATCAACTCAATTGTTATCTCCTCTATCAACTCACTTGTTATCTCCTCTATCAACTCACTTGTTATCTCTTCTATCAACTCACTTGTTATCTCCTCTATCAACTCACTTGTTATCTCCTCTATCAACTCACTTGTTATCTCCTCTATCAACTCACTTGTTATCTCCTCTATCAACTCACTTGTTATCTCCTCTATCAACTCACTTTATATCTCCTCTATCAACTCACTTGTTCTCTTCTCTATCAACTCACTCGTTATCTCCTCTATCAACTCACTTGTTCTCTTCTCTATCAACTCACTTGTTCTCTTCTCTATCAACTCACTTGTTCTCTCCTCTATCAACTCACTTGTTATCTCCTCTATCAACTCACTTGTTATCTCCTCTATCAACTCACTTGTTATCTCCTCTATCAACTCACTTGTTATCTCCTCTATCAACTCACTTTATATCTCCTCTATAAACTCACTTGTTCTCTTCTCTATCAACTCACTTGTTATCTCCTCTATAAACTCACTTGTTCTCTTCTCTATCAACTCACTTGTTCTCTTCTCTATCAACTCACTTGTGATCTCCTCTATCAACTCACTTGTTATCTCCTCTATTAACTCCCTTGTTCTCTCCTCTATCAACTCACTTGTTATCTCCTCTATCAACTCACTTGTTCTCTCCTCTATCAACTTACTTGTTATCTCCTCTATCAACGCACTTGTTATCTCCTCTGTCAACTCACTTGTTCTCTTCTCTATCAACTCACTTGGTATCTCCTCTATCAACTCTTTTGTTATCTCCTCTATCAACTCACTTGTTCTCTTCTCTATCAACTCACTTGTTCTCTTCTCTATCAACTCACTTGTTCTCTCCTCTATCAACTCACTTGTTATCTCCTCTATCAACTCACTTGTTATCTCCTCTATCAACTCAATTGTTCTCTCTTCTATCAACTTCCTTGTTATCTTCTCTATCAACTCACTTATTCTTTCCTGTATAAACTCACTTGTTATCTCCTCTATCAACTCACTTGTTATCTCCTCTATCAACTCACTTGTGATCTCCTCTATCAACTCACTTGTTATCTCCTCTATCAACTCACTTGTTCTCTCCTCTATTAACTCCCTTGTTCTCTCCTCTATCAACTCACTTGTTCTCTCCTCTATCAACTCACTTGTTATCTCCTCTATGAACTCCCTTGTTCTCTACTCTATCAAATCACTTGTTATCTCCTCTATCAACTCACTTGTTATCTCCTCTATCAACTCACTTGTTCTCTCCTCTATCAACTCACTTGTTCTCTACTCTATCAACTCACTTGTTATCTCCTCTATCAACTTACTTGTGATCTCCTCTATCAACTTACTTGTTATCTCCTCTATCAACTCACTTGTTATCTCCTCTATCAACTCACTTGTTCTTTTCTCTATCATCTCACTTGTTCTCTACTCTATCAAATCACTTGTTATCTCCTCTATCAACTCACTTGTTATCTCCTCTATCAACTCACTTGTTATCTCCTCTATCAACTCACTTGTTCTCTCCTTAATCAACTCACTTGTTATCTCCTCTATGAGCTCCCTTGTTCTCTACTCTATCAACTCACTTGTTATCTCCTCTATCAACTCACTTGTTATCTCCTCTATCAACTCACTTGTTATCTCCTCTATCAACTCACTTGTTATGTCCTCTATCAACTCACTTGTTATCTCCTCTATCAACTCACTTGTTATCTCCTCTATCAACTCACTTGTTATCTCTTCTATCAACTCACTTGTTATCTCCTCTATCAACTCACTTGTTATCTCCTCTATCAACTCACTTGTTATCTCCTCTATCAACTCACTTTATATCTCGTCTATCAACTCACTTGTTCTCTTCTCTATCAACTCACTTGTTATCTCCTCTATAAACTCACTTGTTCTCTTCTCTATCAACTCACTTGTTCTCTTCTCTATCAACTCACTTGTTATCTCCTCTATCAACTCACTTGTTATCTCCTCTATTAACTCCCTTGTTCTCTCCTCTATCAACTCACTTGTTATCTCCTCTATCAACTCACTTGTTCTCTCCTCTATCAACTTACTTGTTATCTCCTCTATCAACGCACTTGTTATCTCCTCTGTCAACTCACTTGTTCTCTTCTCTATCAACTCACTTGGTATCTCCTCTATCAACTCTTTTGTTATCTCCTCTATCAACTCACTTGTTCTCTTCTCTATCAACTCACTTGTTCTCTTCTCTATCAACTCACTTGTTCTCTCCTCTATCAACTCACTTGTTATCTCCTCTATCAACTTACTTGTTATCTCCTCTATCAACGCACTTGTTATCTCCTCTGTCAACTCACTTGTTCTCTTCTCTATCAACTCACTTGGTATCTCCTCTATCAACTCTTTTGTTATCTCCTCTATCAACTCACTTGTTCTCTTCTCTATCAACTCACTTGTTCTCTTCTCTATCAACTCACTTGTTCTCTCCTCTATCAACTCACTTGTTATCTCCTCTATCAACTCACTTGTTATCTCCTCTATCAACTCAATTGTTCTCTCTTCTATCAACTTCCTTGTTATCTTCTCTATCAACTCACTTATTCTTTCCTGTATAAACTCACTTGTTATCTCCTCTATCAACTCACTTGTTATCTCCTCTATCAACTCACTTGTGATCTCCTCTATCAACTCACTTGTTATCTCCTCTATCAACTCACTTGTTCTCTCCTCTATTAACTCCCTTGTTCTCTCCTCTATCAACTCACTTGTTCTCTCCTCTATCAACTCACTTGTTATCTCCTCTATGAACTCCCTTGTTCTCTACTCTATCAAATCACTTGTTATCTCCTCTATCAACTCACTTGTTATCTCCTCTATCAACTCACTTGTTCTCTCCTCTATCAACTCACTTGTTCTCTACTCTATCAACTCACTTGTTATCTCCTCTATCAACTTACTTGTGATCTCCTCTATCAACTTACTTGTTATCTCCTCTATCAACTCACTTGTTATCTCCTCTATCAACTCACTTGTTCTTTTCTCTATCATCTCACTTGTTCTCTACTCTATCAAATCACTTGTTATCTCCTCTATCAACTCACTTGTTATCTCCTCTATCAACTCACTTGTTATCTCCTCTATCAACTCACTTGTTCTCTCCTTAATCAACTCACTTGTTATCTCCTCTATGAGCTCCCTTGTTCTCTACTCTATCAACTCACTTGTTATCTCCTCTATCAACTCACTTGTTATCTCCTCTATCAACTCACTTGTTATCTCCTCTATCAACTCACTTGTTATGTCCTCTATCAACTCACTTGTTATCTCCTCTATCAACTCACTTGTTATCTCCTCTATCAACTCACTTGTTATCTCTTCTATCAACTCACTTGTTATCTCCTCTATCAACTCACTTGTTATCTCCTCTATCAACTCACTTGTTATCTCCTCTATCAACTCACTTTATATCTCGTCTATCAACTCACTTGTTCTCTTCTCTATCAACTCACTTGTTATCTCCTCTATAAACTCACTTGTTCTCTTCTCTATCAACTCACTTGTTCTCTTCTCTATCAACTCACTTGTTATCTCCTCTATCAACTCACTTGTTATCTCCTCTATTAACTCCCTTGTTCTCTCCTCTATCAACTCACTTGTTATCTCCTCTATCAACTCACTTGTTCTCTCCTCTATCAACTTACTTGTTATCTCCTCTATCAACGCACTTGTTATCTCCTCTGTCAACTCACTTGTTCTCTTCTCTATCAACTCACTTGGTATCTCCTCTATCAACTCTTTTGTTATCTCCTCTATCAACTCACTTGTTCTCTTCTCTATCAACTCACTTGTTCTCTTCTCTATCAACTCACTTGTTCTCTCCTCTATCAACTCACTTGTTATCTCCTCTATCAACTCACTTGTTATCTCCTCTATCAACTCAATTGTTCTCTCTTCTATCAACTTCCTTGTTATCTTCTCTATTAACTCACTTATTCTTTCCTGTATAAACTCACTTGTTATCTCCTCTATCAACTCACTTGTTATCTCCTCTATCAACTCACTTGTGATCTCCTCTATCAACTCACTTGTTATTTCCTCTATCAACTCACTTGTTCTCTCCTCTATTAACTCCCTTGCTCTCTCCTCTATCAACTCACTTGTTCTCTCCTCTATCAACTTACTTGTTATCTCCTCTATGAACTCCCTTGTTCTCTACTCTATCAAATCACTTGTTATCTCCTCTATCAACTCACTTGTTATCTCCTATATCAACTCACTTGTTATCTCCTCTATGAACTCCCTTGTTCTCGATTCTATCAACTCACTTGTTATCTCCTCTATCAACTCACTTGTGATCTCCTCTATCAACTCACTTGTTATCTCCTCTATCAACTCACTTGTTCTCTCCTCTATCAAATCACTTGTTCTCTCCTCTATCAACTCACTATTTATCTTCTCTATCAACTCACTTATTCTTTTCTGTATAAACTCACTTGTTATCTCCTCTATCAACTCACTTGTTATCTCCTCTATCAACTCACTTGTTAACTCATCTATCAACTCATTTATTCTTTCTTGTATAAACTCACTTGTTATCTCCTCTATCAACTCACTTGTTATCTCCTCTATCAACTCACTTGTTATCTCCTCTATCAACTCACGTGTTCTCTCCTCTATTAACTCCCTTGTTCTCTCCTCTATCAACTCACTTGTTCTCTCCTCAATCAACTCACTTGTTATCTCCTCTATGAACTCCCTTGTTCTCTACTCTATCAAATCACATGTTATCTCCTCTATCAACTCACTTGTTATCTCCTCTATCAACTCACTTGTTATCTCCTCTATCAACTCACTTGTTATCTCCTCTATCAACTCACTTGTTATCTCTTCTATCAACTCACTTGTTATCTCCTCTATCAACTCACTTGTTATCTCCTCTATCAACTCACTTGTTATCTCCTCTATCAACTCACTTGTTATCTCCTCTATCAACTCACTTGTTATCTCCTCTATCAACTCACTTTATATCTCCTCTATCAACTCACTTGTTCTCTTCTCTATCAACTCACTCGTTATCTCCTCTATCAACTCACTTGTTCTCTTCTCTATCAACTCACTTGTTCTCTTCTCTATCAACTCACTTGTTCTCTCCTCTATCAACTCACTTGTTATCTCCTCTATCAACTCACTTGTTATCTCCTCTATCAACTCAATTGTTCTCTCTTCTATCAACTTCCTTGTTATCTTCTCTATCAACTCACTTATTCTTTCCTGTATAAACTCACTTGTTATCTCCTCTATCAACTCACTTGTTATCTCCTCTATCAACTCACTTGTAATCTTCTCTTTCAACTCACTTGTTATCTCCTCTATCAACTCACTTGTTCTCTCCTCTATGAACTCCCTTGTTCTCTACTCTATCAAATCACTTGTTATTTCCTCTATCAACTCAATTGTTATCTCCTCTATCAACTCACTTGTTATCTCCTCTATGAACTTCCTTGTTCTCTATCAACTCACTTGTTATCTCCTCTATCAACTCACTTGTTATCTCCTCTATCAACTCACTAGTTATCTCCTCTATCAACTCACTTGTTATCTCCTCTATCAACTCACTTGTTATCTCCTCTATCAACTCACTTGTTCTCTCCTCTATCAACTCACTTGTTATTTCCTCTATCAACTCACTTGTTATCTCCTCTATCAACTTACTTGTGATCTCCTCTATCAACTTACTTGTTATCTCCTCTATCAACTCACTTGTTATCTCCTCTATCAACTCATTTGTTCTTTTCTCTATCATCTCACTTGTTCTCTACTCTATCAAATCACTTGTTATCTCCTCTATCAACTCACTTGTTATCTCCTCTATCAACTCACTTGTTATCTCCTCTATCAACTCACTTGTTCTCTCCTCAATCAACTCACTTGTTATCTCCTCTATGAACTCCCTTGTTCTCTACTCTATCAAATCACTTGTTATCTCCTCTATCAACTCACTTGTTATCTCCTCTATCAACTCACTTGTTATCTCCTCTATGAACTCCCTTGTTCTCGATTCTATCAACTCACTTGTTATCTCCTCTATCAACTCACTTGTGATCTCCTCTATCAACTCACTTGTTATCTCCTCTATCAACTCAGTAGTTATCTCCTCTATCAACTCCCTTGTTATCTCCTCTATCAACTCACTTGTTATCTCCTCTATCAACTCACTTGTTCTCTCCTCTATCAACTCACTTGTTCTCTACTCTACCAACTCACTTGTTATCTCCTCTATCAACTTACTTGTGATCTCCTCTATCAACTTACTTGTTATCTCCTCTATCAACTAAATTGTTATCTCCTCTATCAACTCACTTGTTCTTTTCTCTATCATCTCACTTGTTCTCTACTCTATCAAATCACTTGTTATCTCCTCTATCAACTCACTTGTTATATCCTCTATCAACTCACTTGTTATCTCCTCTATCAACTCACTTGTTCTCTCCTTAATCAACTCACTTGTTATCTCCTCTATGAACTCCCTTGTTCTCTACTCTATCAACTCACTTGTTATCTCCTCTATCAGCTCACTTGTTATCTCCTCTATCAACTCACTTGTTATCTCCTCTATCAACTCACTTGTTATCTCCTCTATCAACTCACTTGTTATCTCCTCTATCAACTCACTTGTTATCTCCTCTATCAACTCACTTGTTATCTCTTCTATCAACTCACTTGTTATCTCCTCTATCAACTCACTTGTTATCTCCTCTATCAACTCACTTGTTATCTCCTCTATCAACTCACTTGTTATCTCCTCTATCAACTCACTTTATATCTCCTCTATCAACTCACTTGTTCTCTTCTCTATCAACTCACTTGTTATCTCCTCTATAAACTCACTTGTTCTCTTCTCTATCAACTCACTTGTTCTCTTCTCTATCAACTCACTTGTTATCTCCTCTATCAACTCACTTGTTATCTCCTCTATTAACTCCCTTGTTCTCTCCTCTATCAACTCACTTGTTATCTCCTCTATCAACTCACTTGTTCTCTCCTCTATCAACTTACTTGTTATCTCCTCTATCAACGCACTTGTTATCTCCTCTGTCAACTCACTTGTTCTCTTCTCTATCAACTCACTTGGTATCTCCTCTATCAACTCTTTTGTTATCTCCTCTATCAACTCACTTGTTCTCTTCTCTATCAACTCACTTGTTCTCTTCTCTATCAACTCACTTGTTCTCTCCTCTATCAACTCACTTGTTATCTCCTCTATCAACTCACTTGTTATCTCCTCTATCAACTCAATTGTTCTCTCTTCTATCAACTTCCTTGTTATCTTCTCTATCAACTCACTTATTCTTTCCTGTATAAACTCACTTGTTATCTCCTCTATCAACTCACTTGTTATCTCCTCTATCAACTCACTTGTGATCTCCTCTATCAACTCACTTGTTATTTCCTCTATTAACTCACTTGTTCTCTCCTCTATTAACTCCCTTGTTCTCTCCTCTATCAACTCACTTGTTCTCTCCTCTATCAACTCACTTGTTATCTCCTCTATGAACTCCCTTGTTCTCTACTCTATCAAATCACTTGTTATCTCCTCTATCAACTCACTTGTTATCTCCTCTATCAACTCACTTGTTATCTCCTCTATGAACTCCCTTGTTCTCGATTCTATCAACTCACTTGTTATCTCCTCTATCAACTCACTTGTGATCTCCTCTATCAACTCACTTGTTATCTCCTCTATCAACTCACTTGTTCTCTCCTCTATTAACTCCCTTGTTCTCTCCTCTATCAACTAACTATTTATCTTCTCTATTAACTCACTTATTCTTTTCTGTATAAACTCACTTGTTATCTCCTCTATCAACTCACTTGTTATCTCCTCTATCAACTCACTTGTTAACTCATCTATCAACTCATTTATTCTTTCTTGTATAAACTCACTTGTTATCTCCTCTATCAACTCACTTGTTATCTCCTCTATCAACTCACTTGTTATCTCCTCTATCAACTCACTTGTTCTCTCCTCTATTAACTCCCTTGTTCTCACCTCTATCAACTCATTTGTTCTCTCCTCAATCAACTCACTTGTTATCTCCTCTATGAACTCCCTTGTTCTCTACTCTATCAAATCACATGTTATCTCTTCTATCAACTCACTTGTTATCTCCTCTATCAACTCACTTGTTATCTCCTCTATCAACTCACTTGTTATCTCCTCTATCAACTCACTTGTTATCTCTTCTATCAACTCACTTGTTATCTCCTCTATCAACTCACTTGTTATCTCCTCTATCAACTCACTTGTTATCTCCTCTATCAACTCACTTGTTATCTCCTCTATCAAGTCACTTGTTATCTCCTCTATCAACTCACTTTATATCTCCTCTATCAACTCACTTGTTCTCTTCTCTATCAACTCACTTGTTATCTCCTCTATCAACTCACTTGTTCTCTTCTCTATCAACTCACTTGTTCTCTTCTCTATCAACTCACTTGTTCTCTCCTCTATCAACTCACTTGTTATCTCCTCTATCAACTCACTTGTTATCTCCTCTATCAACTCAATTGTTCTCTCTTCTATCAACTTCCTTGTTATCTTCTCTATCAACTCACTTATTCTTTCCTGTATAAACTCACTTGTTATCTCCTCTATCAACTCACTTGTTATCTCCTCTATCAACTCACTTGTTATCTCCTCTATCAACTCACTAGTTATCTCCTCTATCAACTCACTTGTTATCTCCTCTATCAACTCACTTGTTATCTCCTCTATCAACTCACTTGTTCTCTCCTCTATCAACTCACTTGTTATCTCCTCTATCAACTCACTTGTTATCTCCTCTATCAACTTACTTGTGATCTCCTCTATCAACTTACTTGTTATCTCCTCTATCAACTCACTTGTTATCTCCTCTATCAACTCATTTGTTCTTTTCTCTATCATCTCACTTGTTCTCTACTCTATCAAATCACTTGTTATCTCCTCTATCAACTCACTTGTTATCTCCTCTATCAACTCACTTGTTATCTCCTCTATCAACTCACTTGTTCTCTCCTCAATCAACTCACTTGTTATCTCCTCTATGAACTCCCTTGTTCTCTACTCTATCAAATCACATGTTATCTCCTCTATCAACTCACTTGTTATCTCCTCTATCAACTCACTTGTTATCTCCTCTATCAACTCACTTGTTATCTCCTCTATCAACTCACTTGTTATCTCTTCTATCAACTCACTTGTTATCTCCTCTATCAACTCACTTGTTATCTCCTCTATCAACTCACTTGTTATCTCCTCTATCAACTCACTTGTTATCTCCTCTATCAACTCACTTGTTATCTCCTCTATCAACTCACTTTATATCTCCTCTATCAACTCACTTGTTCTCTTCTCTATCAACTCACTTGTTATCTCCTCTATCAACTCACTTGTTCTCTTCTCTATCAACTCACTTGTTCTCTTCTCTATCAACTCACTTGTTCTCTCCTCTATCAACTATATTGTTATCTCCTCTATCAACTCACTTGTTCTCTCCCCTATTAACTCCCTTGTTCTCTCCTCTATCAACTCACTTGTTATCTCCTCTATGAACTCCCTTGTTCTCTACTCTATCAAATCACTTGTTATTTCCTCTATCAACTCAATTGTTATCTCCTCTATCAACTCACTTGTTATCTCCTCTATGAACTCTCTTGTTCTCTACTCTATCAACTCACTTGTTATCTCCTCTATCAACTCAGTTGTTATCTCCTCTATCAACTCACTAGTTATCTCCTCTATCAACTCCCTTGTTATCTCCTCTATCAACTCACTTGTTATCTCCTCTATCAACTCCCTTGTTATCTCCTCTATCAACTCACTTGTTATCTCCTCTATCAACTCACTTGTTCTCTCCTCTATCAACTCACTTGTTATCTCCTCTATCAACTTACTTGTGATCTCCTCTATCAACTTACTTGTTATCTCCTCTATCAACTCACTTGTTATCTCCTCTATCAACTCACTTGTTCTTTTCTCTATCATCTCACTTGTTCTCTACTCTATCAAATCACTTGTTATCTCCTCTATCAACTCACTTGTTATCTCCTCTATCAACTCACTTGTTATCTCCTCTATCAACTCACTTGTGCTCTCCTTAATCAACTCACTTGTTATCTCCTCTATGAACTCCCTTGTTCTCTACTCTATCAACTCACTTGTTATCTCCTCTATCAACTCACTTGTTATCTCCTCTATCAACTCACTTGTTATCTCCTCTATCAACTCACTTGTTATGTCCTCTATCAACTCACTTGTTATCTCCTCTATCAAATCACTTGTTATCTCCTCTATCAACTCACTTGTTATCTCTTCTATCAACTCACTTGTTATCTCCTCTATCAACTCACTTGTTATCTCCTCTATCAACTCACTTGTTATCTCCTCTATCAACTCACTTTATATCTCGTCTATCAACTCACTTGTTCTCTTCTCTATCAACTCACTTGTTATCTCCTCTATAAACTCACTTGTTCTCTTCTCTATCAACTCACTTGTTCTCTTCTCTATCAACTCACTTGTTATCTCCTCTATCAACTCACTTGTTATCTCCTCTATTAACTCCCTTGTTCTCTCCTCTATCAACTCACTTGTTATCTCCTCTATCAACTCACTTGTTCTCTCCTCTATCAACTTACTTGTTATCTCCTCTATCAACGCACTTGTTATCTCCTCTGTCAACTCACTTGTTCTCTTCTCTATCAACTCACTTGGTATCTCCTCTATCAACTCTTTTGTTATCTCCTCTATCAACTCACTTGTTCTCTTCTCTATCAACTCACTTGTTCTCTTCTCTATCAACTCACTTGTTCTCTCCTCTATCAACTCACTTGTTATCTCCTCTATCAACTCACTTGTTATCTCCTCTATCAACTCAATTGTTCTCTCTTCTATCAACTTCCTTGTTATCTTCTCTATCAACTCACTTATTCTTTCCTGTATAAACTCACTTGTTATCTCCTCTATCAACTCACTTGTTATCTCCTCTATCAACTCACTTGTGATCTCCTCTATCAACTCACTTGTTATTTCCTCTATCAACTCACTTGTTCTCTCCTCTATTAACTCCCTTGTTCTCTCCTCTATCAACTCACTTGTTCTCTCCTCTATCAACTTACTTGTTATCTCCTCTATGAGCTCCCTTGTTCTCTACTCTATCAAATCACTTGTTATCTCCTCTATCAACTCACTTGTTATCTCCTATATCAACTCACTTGTTATCTCCTCTATGAACTCCCTTGTTCTCGATTCTATCAACTCACTTGTTATCTCCTCTATCAACTCACTTGTGATCTCCTCTATCAACTCACTTGTTATCTCCTCTATCAACTCACTTGTTCTCTCCTCTATCAAATCACTTGTTCTCTCCTCTATCAACTCACTATTTATCTTCTCTATCAACTCACTTATTCTTTTCTGTATAAACTCACTTGTTATCTCCTCTATCAACTCACTTGTTATCTCCTCTATCAACTCACTTGTTAACTCATCTATCAACTCATTTATTCTTTCTTGTATAAACTCACTTGTTATCTCCTCTATCAACTCACTTGTTATCTCCTCTATCAACTCACTTGTTATCTCCTCTATCAACTCACGTGTTCTCTCCTCTATTAACTCCCTTGTTCTCTCCTCTATCAACTCACTTGTTCTCTCCTCAATCAACTCACTTGTTATCTCCTCTATGAACTCCCTTGTTCTCTACTCTATCAAATCACATGTTATCTCCTCTATCAACTCACTTGTTATCTCCTCTATCAACTCACTTGTTATCTCCTCTATCAACTCACTTGTTATCTCCTCTATCAACTCACTTGTTATCTCTTCTATCAACTCACTTGTTATCTCCTCTATCAACTCACTTGTTATCTCCTCTATCAACTCACTTGTTATCTCCTCTATCAACTCACTTGTTATCTCCTCTATCAACTCACTTGTTATCTCCTCTATCAACTCACTTTATATCTCCTCTATCAACTCACTTGTTCTCTTCTCTATCAACTCACTCGTTATCTCCTCTATCAACTCACTTGTTCTCTTCTCTATCAACTCACTTGTTCTCTTCTCTATCAACTCACTTGTTATCTCCTCTATCAACTCACTTGTTATCTCCTCTATCAACTCACTTGTTATCTCCTCTATCAACTCAATTGTTCTCTCTTCTATCAACTTCCTTGTTATCTTCTCTATCAACTCGCTTATTCTTTCCTGTATAAACTCACTTGTTATCTCCTCTATCAACTCACTTGTTATCTCCTCTATCAACTCACTTGTAATCTTCTCTTTCAACTCACTTGTTATCTCCTCTATCAACTCACTTGTTCTCTCCTCTATGAACTCCCTTGTTCTCTACTCTATCAAATCACTTGTTATTTCCTCTATCAAATCAATTGTTATCTCCTCTATCAACTCACTTGTTATCTCCTCTATGAACTTCCTTGTTCTCTATCAACTCACTTGTTATCTCCTCTATCAACTCACTTGTTATCTCCTCTATCAACTCACTAGTTATCTCCTCTATCAACTCACTTGTTATCTCCTCTATCAACTCACTTGTTATCTCCTCTATCAACTCACTTGTTCTCTCCTCTATCAACTCACTTGTTATTTCCTCTATCAACTCACTTGTTATCTCCTCTATCAACTTACTTGTGATCTCCTCTATCAACTTACTTGTTATCTCCTCTATCAACTCACTTGTTATCTCCTCTATCAACTCATTTGTTCTTTTCTCTATCATCTCACTTGTTCTCTACTCTATCAAATCACTTGTTATCTCCTCTATCAACTCACTTGTTATCTCCTCTATCAACTCACTTGTTATCTCCTCTATCAACTCACTTGTTCTCTCCTCAATCAACTCACTTGTTATCTCCTCTATGAACTCCCTTGTTCTCTACTCTATCAAATCACTTGTTATCTCCTCTATCAACTCACTTGTTATCTCCTCTATCAACTCACTTGTTATCTCCTCTATGAACTCCCTTGTTCTCGATTCTATCAACTCACTTGTTATCTCCTCTATCAACTCACTTGTGATCTCCTCTATCAACTCACTTGTTATCTCCTCTATCAACTCAGTAGTTATCTCCTCTATCAACTCCCTTGTTATCTCCTCTATCAACTCACTTGTTATCTCCTCTATCAACTCACTTGTTCTCTCCTCTATCAACTCACTTGTTCTCTACTCTACCAACTCACTTGTTATCTCCTCTATCAACTTACTTGTGATCTCCTCTATCAACTTACTTGTTATCTCCTCTATCAACTCACTTGTTATCTCCTCTATCAACTCACTTGTTCTTTTCTCTATCATCTCACTTGTTCTCTACTCTATCAAATCACTTGTTATCTCCTCTATCAACTCACTTGTTATATCCTCTATCAACTCACTTGTTATCTCCTCTATCAACTCACTTGTTCTCTCCTTAATCAACTCACTTGTTATCTCCTCTATGAACTCCCTTGTTCTCTACTCTATCAACTCACTTGTTATCTCCTCTATCAACTCACTTGTTATCTCCTCTATCAACTCACTTGTTATCTCCTCTATCAACTCACTTGTTATCTCCTCTATCAACTTACTTGTTATCTCCTCTATCAACTCACTTGTTATCTCCTCTATCAACTCACTTGTTATCTCTTCTATCAACTCACTTGTTATCTCCTCTATCAACTCACTTGTTATCTCCTCTATCAACTCACTTGTTATCTCCTCTATCAACTCACTTGTTATCTCCTCTATCAACTCACTTTATATCTCCTCTATCAACTCACTTGTTCTCTTCTCTATCAACTCACTTGTTATCTCCTCTATAAACTCACTTGTTCTCTTCTCTATCAACTCACTTGTTCTCTTCTCTATCAACTCACTTGTTATCTCCTCTATAAACTCACTTGTTATCTCCTCTATTAACTCCCTTGTTCTCTCCTCTATCAACTCACTTGTTATCTCCTCTATCAACTCACTTGTTCTCTCCTCTATCAACTTACTTGTTATCTCCTCTATCAACGCACTTGTTATCTCCTCTGTCAACTCACTTGTTCTCTTCTCTATCAACTCACTTGGTATCTCCTCTATCAACTCTTTTGTTATCTCCTCTATCAACTCACTTGTTCTCTTCTCTATCAACTCACTTGTTCTCTTCTCTATCAACTCACTTGTTCTCTCCTCTATCAACTCACTTGTTATCTCCTCTATCAACTCACTTGTTATCTCCTCTATCAACTCAATTGTTCTCTCTTCTATCAACTTCCTTGTTATCTTCTCTATCAACTCACTTATTCTTTCCTGTATAAACTCACTTGTTATCTCCTCTATCAACTCACTTGTTATCTCCTCTATCAACTCACTTGTGATCTCCTCTATCAACTCACTTGTTATTTCCTCTATTAACTCACTTGTTCTCTCCTCTATTAACTCCCTTGTTCTCTCCTTTATCAACTCACTTGTTCTCTCCTCTATCAACTCACTTGTTATCTCCTCTATGAACTCCCTTGTTCTCTACTCTATCAAATCACTTGTTATCTCCTCTATCAACTCACTTGTTATCTCCTCTATCAACTCACTTGTTATCTCCTCTATGAACTCCCTTGTTCTCGATTCTATCAACTCACTTGTTATCTCCTCTATCAACTCACTTGTGATCTCCTCTATCAACTCACTTGTTATCTCCTCTATCAACTCACTTGTTCTCTCCTCTATTAACTCCCTTGTTCTCTCCTCTATCAACTCACTATTTATCTTCTCTATTAACTCACTTATTCTTTTCTGTATAAACTCACTTGTTATCTCCTCTATCAACTCACTTGTTATCTCCTCTATCAACTCACTTGTTAACTCATCTATCAACTCATTTATTCTTTCTTGTATAAACTCACTTGTTATCTCCTCTATCAACTCACTTGTTATCTCCTCTATCAACTCACTTGTTATCTCCTCTATCAACTCACTTGTTCTCTCCTCTATTAACTCCCTTGTTCTCTCCTCTATCAACTCACTTGTTCTCTCCTCAATCAACTCACTTGTTATCTCCTCTATGAACTCCCTTGTTCTCTACTCTATCAAATCACATGTTATCTCTTCTATCAACTCACTTGTTATCTCCTCTATCAACTCACTTGTTATCTCCTCTATCAACTCACTTGTTATCTCCTCTATCAACTCACTTGTTATCTCTTCTATCAACTCACTTGTTATCTCCTCTATCAACTCACTTGTTATCTCCTCTATCAACTCACTTGTTATCTCCTCTATCAACTCACTTGTTATCTCCTCTATCAACTCACTTGTTATCTCCTCTATCAACTCACTTTATATCTCCTCTATCAACTCACTTGTTCTCTTCTCTATCAACTCACTTGTTATCTCCTCTATCAACTCACTTGTTCTCTTCTCTATCAACTCACTTGTTCTCTTCTCTATCAACTCACTTGTTCTCTCCTCTATCAACTCACTTGTTATCTCCTCTATCAACTCACTTGTTATCTCCTCTATCAACTCAATTGTTCTCTCTTCTATCAACTTCCTTGTTATCTTCTCTATCAACTCACTTATTCTTTCCTGTATAAACTCACTTGTTATCTCCTCTATCAACTCACTTGTTATCTCCTCTATCAACTCACTTGTAATCTTCTCTATCAACTCACTTGTTATCTCCTCTATCAACTCACTTGTTCTCTCCTCTATGAACTCCCTTGTTCTCTACTCTATCAAATCACTTGTTATTTCCTCTATCAACTCAATTGTTATCTCCTCTATCAACTCACTTGTTATCTCCTCTATGAACTTCCTTGTTCTCTATCAACTCACTTGTTATCTCCTCTATCAACTCACTTGTTATCTCCTCTATCAACTCACTAGTTATCTCCTCTATCAACTCACTTGTTATCTCCTCTATCAACTCACTTGTTATCTCCTCTATCAACTCACTTGTTCTCTCCTCTATCAACTCACTTGTTATCTCCTCTATCAACTCACTTGTTATCTCCTCTATCAACTTACTTGTGATCTCCTCTATCAACTTACTTGTTATCTCCTCTATCAACTCACTTGTTATCTCCTCTATCAACTCATTTGTTCTTTTCTCTATCATCTCACTTGTTCTCTACTCTATCAAATCACTTGTTATCTCCTCTATCAACTCAATTGTTATCTCCTCTATCAACTCTCTTGTTATCTCCTCTATCAACTCACTTGTTCTCTCCTCAATCAACTCACTTGTTATCTCCTCTATGAACTCCCTTGTTCTCTACTCTATCAAATCACATGTTATCTCCTCTATCAACTCACTTGTTATCTCCTCTATCAACTCACTTGTTATCTCCTCTATCAACTCACTTGTTATCTCCTCTATCAACTCACTTGTTATCTCTTCTATCAACTCACTTGTTATCTCCTCTATCAACTCACTTGTTATCTCCTCTATCAACTCACTTGTTATCTCCTCTATCAACTCACTTGTTATCTCCTCTATCAACTCACTTGTTATCTCCTCTATCAACTCACTTTATATCTCCTCTATCAACTCACTTGTTCTCTTCTCTATCAACTCACTTGTTATCTCCTCTATCAACTCACTTGTTCTCTTCTCTATCAACTCACTTGTTCTCTTCTCTATCAACTCACTTGTTCTCTCCTCTATCAACTATATTGTTATCTCCTCTATCAACTCACTTGTTCTCTCCCCTATTAACTCCCTTGTTCTCTCCTCTATCAACTCACTTGTTATCTCCTCTATGAACTCCCTTGTTCTCTACTCTATCAAATCACTTGTTATTTCCTCTATCAACTCAATTGTTATCTCCTCTATCAACTCACTTGTTATCTCCTCTATCAACTCACTTGTTATCTCCTCTATCAACTCACTTGTTCTCTCCTCTATCAACTCACTTGTTATTTCCTCTATCAACTCACTTGTTATCTCCTCTATCAACTTACTTGTGATCTCCTCTATCAACTTACTTGTTATCTCCTCTATCAACTCACTTGTTATCTCCTCTATCAACTCATTTGTTCTTTTCTCTATCATCTCACTTGTTCTCTACTCTATCAAATCACTTGTTATCTCCTCTATCAACTCACTTGTTATCTCCTCTATCAACTCACTTGTTATCTCCTCTATCAACTCACTTGTTCTCTCCTCAATCAACTCACTTGTTATCTCCTCTATGAACTCCCTTGTTCTCTACTCTATCAAATCACTTGTTATCTCCTCTATCAACTCACTTGTTATCTCCTCTATCAACTCACTTGTTATCTCCTCTATGAACTCCCTTGTTCTCGATTCTATCAACTCACTTGTTATCTCCTCTATCAACTCACTTGTGATCTCCTCTATCAACTCACTTGTTATCTCCTCTATCAACTCAGTAGTTATCTCCTCTATCAACTCCCTTGTTATCTCCTCTATCAACTCACTTGTTATCTCCTCTATCAACTCACTTGTTCTCTCCTCTATCAACTCACTTGTTCTCTACTCTACCAACTCACTTGTTATCTCCTCTATCAACTTACTTGTGATCTCCTCTATCAACTTACTTGTTATCTCCTCTATCAACTCACTTGTTATCTCCTCTATCAACTCACTTGTTCTTTTCTCTATCATCTCACTTGTTCTCTACTCTATCAAATCACTTGTTATCTCCTCTATCAACTCACTTGTTATATCCTCTATCAACTCACTTGTTATCTCCTCTATCAACTCACTTGTTCTCTCCTTAATCAACTCACTTGTTATCTCCTCTATGAACTCCCTTGTTCTCTACTCTATCAACTCACTTGTTATCTCCTCTATCAACTCACTTGTTATCTCCTCTATCAACTCACTTGTTATCTCCTCTATCAACTCACTTGTTATCTCCTCTATCAACTTACTTGTTATCTCCTCTATCAACTCACTTGTTATCTCCTCTATCAACTCACTTGTTATCTCTTCTATCAACTCACTTGTTATCTCCTCTATCAACTCACTTGTTATCTCCTCTATCAACTCACTTGTTATCTCCTCTATCAACTCACTTGTTATCTCCTCTATCAACTCACTTTATATCTCCTCTATCAACTCACTTGTTCTCTTCTCTATCAACTCACTTGTTATCTCCTCTATAAACTCACTTGTTCTCTTCTCTATCAACTCACTTGTTCTCTTCTCTATCAACTCACTTGTTATCTCCTCTATAAACTCACTTGTTATCTCCTCTATTAACTCCCTTGTTCTCTCCTCTATCAACTCACTTGTTATCTCCTCTATCAACTCACTTGTTCTCTCCTCTATCAACTTACTTGTTATCTCCTCTATCAACGCACTTGTTATCTCCTCTGTCAACTCACTTGTTCTCTTCTCTATCAACTCACTTGGTATCTCCTCTATCAACTCTTTTGTTATCTCCTCTATCAACTCACTTGTTCTCTTCTCTATCAACTCACTTGTTCTCTTCTCTATCAACTCACTTGTTCTCTCCTCTATCAACTCACTTGTTATCTCCTCTATCAACTCACTTGTTATCTCCTCTATCAACTCAATTGTTCTCTCTTCTATCAACTTCCTTGTTATCTTCTCTATCAACTCACTTATTCTTTCCTGTATAAACTCACTTGTTATCTCCTCTATCAACTCACTTGTTATCTCCTCTATCAACTCACTTGTGATCTCCTCTATCAACTCACTTGTTATTTCCTCTATTAACTCACTTGTTCTCTCCTCTATTAACTCCCTTGTTCTCTCCTTTATCAACTCACTTGTTCTCTCCTCTATCAACTCACTTGTTATCTCCTCTATGAACTCCCTTGTTCTCTACTCTATCAAATCACTTGTTATCTCCTCTATCAACTCACTTGTTATCTCCTCTATCAACTCACTTGTTATCTCCTCTATGAACTCCCTTGTTCTCGATTCTATCAACTCACTTGTTATCTCCTCTATCAACTCACTTGTGATCTCCTCTATCAACTCACTTGTTATCTCCTCTATCAACTCACTTGTTCTCTCCTCTATTAACTCCCTTGTTCTCTCCTCTATCAACTCACTATTTATCTTCTCTATTAACTCACTTATTCTTTTCTGTATAAACTCACTTGTTATCTCCTCTATCAACTCACTTGTTATCTCCTCTATCAACTCACTTGTTAACTCATCTATCAACTCATTTATTCTTTCTTGTATAAACTCACTTGTTATCTCCTCTATCAACTCACTTGTTATCTCCTCTATCAACTCACTTGTTATCTCCTCTATCAACTCACTTGTTCTCTCCTCTATTAACTCCCTTGTTCTCTCCTCTATCAACTCACTTGTTCTCTCCTCAATCAACTCACTTGTTATCTCCTCTATGAACTCCCTTGTTCTCTACTCTATCAAATCACATGTTATCTCTTCTATCAACTCACTTGTTATCTCCTCTATCAACTCACTTGTTATCTCCTCTATCAACTCACTTGTTATCTCCTCTATCAACTCACTTGTTATCTCTTCTATCAACTCACTTGTTATCTCCTCTATCAACTCACTTGTTATCTCCTCTATCAACTCACTTGTTATCTCCTCTATCAACTCACTTGTTATCTCCTCTATCAACTCACTTGTTATCTCCTCTATCAACTCACTTTATATCTCCTCTATCAACTCACTTGTTCTCTTCTCTATCAACTCACTTGTTATCTCCTCTATCAACTCACTTGTTCTCTTCTCTATCAACTCACTTGTTCTCTTCTCTATCAACTCACTTGTTCTCTCCTCTATCAACTCACTTGTTATCTCCTCTATCAACTCACTTGTTATCTCCTCTATCAACTCAATTGTTCTCTCTTCTATCAACTTCCTTGTTATCTTCTCTATCAACTCACTTATTCTTTCCTGTATAAACTCACTTGTTATCTCCTCTATCAACTCACTTGTTATCTCCTCTATCAACTCACTTGTAATCTTCTCTATCAACTCACTTGTTATCTCCTCTATCAACTCACTTGTTCTCTCCTCTATGAACTCCCTTGTTCTCTACTCTATCAAATCACTTGTTATTTCCTCTATCAACTCAATTGTTATCTCCTCTATCAACTCACTTGTTATCTCCTCTATGAACTTCCTTGTTCTCTATCAACTCACTTGTTATCTCCTCTATCAACTCACTTGTTATCTCCTCTATCAACTCACTTGTTATCTCTTCTATCAACTCACTTGTTATCTCCTCTATCAACTCACTTGTTATCTCCTCTATCAACTCACTTGTTATCTCCTCTATCAACTCACTTGTTATCTCCTCTATCAACTCACTTGTTATCTCCTCTATCAACTCACTTTATATCTCCTCTATCAACTCACTTGTTCTCTTCTCTATCAACTCACTTGTTATCTCCTCTATCAACTCACTTGTTCTCTTCTCTATCAACTCACTTGTTCTCTTCTCTATCAACTCACTTGTTCTCTCCTCTATCAACTATATTGTTATCTCCTCTATCAACTCACTTGTTCTCTCCCCTATTAACTCCCTTGTTCTCTCCTCTATCAACTCACTTGTTATCTCCTCTATGAACTCCCTTGTTCTCTACTCTATCAAATCACTTGTTATTTCCTCTATCAACTCAATTGTTATCTCCTCTATCAACTCACTTGTTATCTCCTCTATGAACTCTCTTGTTCTCTACTCTATCAACTCACTTGTTATCTCCTCTATCAACTCAGTTGTTATCTCCTCTATCAACTCACTAGTTATCTCCTCTATCAACTCCCTTGTTATCTCCTCTATCAACTCACTTGTTATCTCCTCTATCAACTCACTTGTTCTCTCCTCTATCAACTCACTTGTTCTCTACTCTATCAACTCACTTGTTATCTCCTCTATCAACTTACTTGTGATCTCCTCTATCAACTTACTTGTTATCTCCTCTATCAACTCACTTGTTATCTCCTCTATCAACTCACTTGTTCTTTTCTCTATCATCTCACTTGTTCTCTACTCTATCAAATCACTTGTTATCTCCTCTATCAACTCACTTGTTATCTCCTCTATCAACTCACTTGTTATCTCCTCTATCAACTCACTTGTTCTCTCCTTAATCAACTCACTTGTGATCTCCTCTATGAACTCCCTTGTTCTCTACTCTATCAAATCACATGTTATCTCCTCTATCAACTCACTTGTTATCTCCTCTATCAACTCACTTGTTATCTCCTCTATCAACTCACTTGTTATCTCCTCTATCAACTCACTTGTTATCTCTTCTATCAACTCACTTGTTATCTCCTCTATCAACTCACTTGTTATCTCCTCTATCAACTCACTTGTTATCTCCTCTATCAACTCACTTGTTATCTCCTCTATCAACTCACTTTATATCTCCTCTATCAACTCACTTGTTCTCTTCTCTATCAACTCACTTGTTATCTCCTCTATCAACTCACTTGTTCTCTTCTCTATCAACTCACTTGTTCTCTTCTCTATCAACTCACTTGTTATCTCCTCTATCAACTCACTTGTTATCTCCTCTATTAACTCCCTTGTTCTCTCCTCTATCAACTCACTTGTAATCTCCCTTATCAACTCACTTGTTCTCTCCTCTATCAACTTACTTGTTATCTCCTCTATCAACGCACTTGTTATCTCCTCTGTCAACTCACTTGTTCTCTTCTCTATCAACTCACTTGGTATCTCCTCTATCAACTCACTTGTTATCTCCTCTATGAACTCCCTTGTTCTCTACTCTATCAAATCACATGTTATCTCCTCTATCAACTCACTTGTTATCTCCTCTATCAACTCACTTGTTATCTCCTCTATCAACTCACTTGTTATCTCCTCTATCAACTCACTTGTTATCTCTTCTATCAACTCACTTGTTATCTCCTCTATCAACTCACTTGTTATCTCCTCTATCAACTCACTTGTTATCTCCTCTATCAACTCACTTGTTATCTCCTCTATCAACTCACTTGTTATCTCCTCTATCAACTCACTTTATATCTCCCCTATCAACTCACTTGTTCTCTTCTCTATCAACTCACTTGTTATCTCCTCTATCAACTCACTTGTTCTCTTCTCTATCAACTCACTTGTTCTCTTCTCTATCAACTCACTTGTTCTCTCCTCTATCAACTCACTTGTTATCTCCTCTATCAACTCACTTGTTATCTCCTCTATCAACTCAATTGTTCTCTCTTCTATCAACTTCCTTGTTATCTTCTCTATCAACTCACTTATTTTTTCCTGTATAAACTCACTTGTTATCTCCTCTATCAACTCACTTGTTATCTCCTCTATCAACTCACTTGTAATCTTCTCTATCAACTCACTTGTTATCTCCTCTATCAACTCACTTGTTCTCTCCTCTATGAACTCCCTTGTTCTCTACTCTATCAAATCACTTGTTATTTCCTCTATCAACTCAATTGTTATCTCCTCTATCAACTCACTTGTTATCTCCTCTATGAACTTCCTTGTTCTCTATCAACTCACTTGTTATCTCCTCTATCAACTCACTTGTTATCTCCTCTATCATCTCACTAGTTATCTCCTCTATCAACTAACTTGTTATCTCCTCTATCAACTCACTTGTTATCTCCTCTATCAACTCACTTGTTCTCACCTCTATCAACTCACTTGTTATCTCCTCTATCAACTCACTTGTTATCTCCTCTATCAACTTACTTGTGATCTCCTCTATCAACTTACTTGTTATCTCCTCTATCAACTCACTTGTTTTCTCCTCTATCAACTCATTTGTTCTTTTCTCTATCATCTCACTTGTTCTCTACTCTATCAAATCACTTGTTATCTCCTCTATCAACTCACTAGTTATCTCCTCTATCAACTCACTTGTTATCTCCTCTATCAACTCACTTGTTATCTCCTCTATCAACTCAATTGTTATCTCTTCTATCAACTCACTTGTTATCTCCTCTATCAACTCACTTGTTATCTTCTCTATCAACTCACTTGTTATCTCCTCTATCAACTCACTTGTTATCTCCTCTATCAACTCACTTGTTATCTCCTCTATCAACTCACTTTATATCTCCTCTATCAACTCACTTGTTCTCTTCTCTATCAACTCACTTGTTATCTCCTCTATCAACTCACTTGTTCTCTTCTCTATCAACTCACTTGTTCTCTTCTCTATCAACTCACTTGTTCTCTCCTCTATCAACTCAATTGTTATTTCCTCTATCAACTCACTTGTTCTCTCCCCTATTAACTCCCTTGTTCTCTCCTCTATCAACTCACTTGTTATCTCCTCTATGAACTCCCTTGTTCTCTACTCTATCAAATCACTTGTTATTTCCTCTATCAACTCAATTGTTATCTCCTCTATCAACTCACTTGTTATCTCCTCTATGAACTCTCTTGTTCTCTACTCTATCAACTCACTTGTTATCTCCTCTATCAACTCAGTTGTTATCTCCTCTATCAACTCACTAGTTATCTCCTCTATCAACTCCCTTGTTATCTCCTCTATCAACTCACTTGTTATCTCCTCTATCAACTCACTTGTTCTCTCCTCTATCAACTCACTTGTTCTCTACTCTATCAACTCACTTGTTATCTCCTCTATCAACTTACTTGTGATCTCCTCTATCAACTTACTTGTTATCTCCTCTATCAACTCACTTGTTATCTCCTCTATCAACTCACTTGTTCTTTTCTCTATCATCTCACTTGTTCTCTACTCTATCAAATCACTTGTTATCTCCTCTATCAACTCACTTGTTATCTCCTCTATCAACTCACTTGTTA
The DNA here is from genome assembly GCA_949126835.1 of Anisus vortex. NCBI lineage: Eukaryota > Metazoa > Mollusca > Gastropoda > Planorbidae > Anisus > Anisus vortex. The sequence goes on along the minus strand of OX421494.1, from coordinate 36,712,532 downwards.
TCTCCTCTATCAACTCACTTGTTCTCTCCTTAATCAACTCACTTGTTATCTCCTCTATGAACTCCCTTGTTCTCTACTCTATCAAATCACATGTTATCTCCTCTATCAACTCACTTGTTATCTCCTCTATCAACTCACTTGTTATCTCCTCTATCAACTCACTTGTTATCTCCTCTATCAACTCACTTGTTATCTCTTCTATCAACTCACTTGTTATCTCCTCTATCAACTCACTTGTTATCTCCTCTTTCAACTCACTTGTTATCTCCTCTATCAACTCACTTGTTATCTCCTCTATCAACTCACTTTATATCTCCTCTATCAACTCACTTGTTCTCTTCTCTATCAACTCACTTGTTATCTCCTCTATCAACTCACTTGTTCTATTCTCTATCAACTCACTTGTTCTCTTCTCTATCAACTCACTTGTTATCTCCTCTATCAACTCACTTGTTATCTCCTCTATTAACTCCCTTGTTCTCTCCTCTATCAACTCACTTGTAATCTCCTCTATCAACTCACTTGTTCTCTCCTCTATCAACTTACTTGTTATCTCCTCTATCAACGCACTTGTTATCTCCTCTGTCAACTCACTTGTTCTCTTATCTATCAACTCACTTGGTATCTCCTCTATCAACTCTTTTGTTATCTCCTCTATCAACTCACTTGTTCTCTTCTCTATCAACTCACTTGTTCTCTTCTCTATCAACTCACTTGTTCTCTCCTCTATCAACTCACTTGTTATCTCCTCTATCAACTCACTTGTTATCTCCTCTATCAACTCAATTGTTCTCTCTTCTATCAACTTCCTTGTTATCTTCTCTATCAACTCACTTATTCTTTCCTGTATAAACTCACTTGTTATCTCCTCTATCAACTCACTTGTTATCTCCTCTATCAACTCACTTGTGATCTCCTCTATCAACTCACTTGTTATCTCCTCTATCAACTCACTTGTTTTCTCCTCTATTAACTCCCTTGTTCTCTCCTCTATCAACTCACTTGTTCTCTCCTCTATCAACTCACTTGTTATCTCCTCTATGAACTCCCTTGTTCTCTACTCTATCAAATCACTTGTTATCTCCTCTATCAACTCACTTGTTATCTCCTCTATCAACTCACTTGTTATCTCCTCTATGAACTCCCTTGTTCTCGATTCTATCAACTCACTTGTTATCTCCTCTATCAACTCACTTGTGATCTCCTCTATCAACTCACTTGTTATCTCCTCTATCAACTCACTTGTTCTCTCCTCTATTAACTCCCTTGTTCTCTCCTCTATCAACTCACTATTTATCTTCTCTATAAACTCACTTATTCTTTTCTGTATAAACTCACTTGTTATCTCCTCTATCAACTCACTTGTTATCTCCTCTATCAACTCACTTGTTAACTCATCTATCAACTCATTTATTCTTTCTTGTATAAACTCACTTGTTATCTCCTCTATCAACTCACTTGTTATCTCCTCTATCAACTCACTTGTTATCTCCTCTATCAACTCACTTGTTCTCTCCTCTATTAACTCCCTTGTTCTCTCCTCTATCAACTCACTTGTTCTCTCCTCAATCAACTCACTTGTTATCTCCTCTATGAACTCCCTTGTTCTCTACTCTATCAAATCACATGTTATCTCCTCTATCAACTCACTTGTTATCTCCTCTATCAACTCACTTGTTATCTCCTCTATCAACTCACTTGTTATCTCCTCTATCAACTCACTTGTTATCTCTTCTATCAACTCACTTGTTATCTCCTCTATCAACTCACTTTTTATCTCCTCTATCAACTCACTTGTTATCTCCTCTATCAACTCACTTGTTATCTCCTCTATCAACTCACTTGTTATCTCCTCTATCAACTCACTTTATATCTCCTCTATCAACTCACTTGTTCTCTTCTCTATCAACTCACTTGTTATCTCCTCTATCAACTCACTTGTTCTCTACTCTATCAACTCACTTGTTCTCTTCTCTATCAACTCACTTGTTCTCTCCTCTATCAACTCACTTGTTATCTCCTCTATCAACTCACTTGTTATCTCCTCTATCAACTCAATTGTTCTCTCTTCTATCAACTTCCTTGTTATCTTCTCTATCAACTCACTTATTCTTTCCTGTATAAACTCACTTGTTATCTCCTCTATCAACTCACTTGTTATCTCCTCTATCCACTCACTTGTAATCTTCTCTATCAACTCACTTGTTCTCTCCTCTATCAACTCACTTGTTCTCTCCTCTATGAACTCCCTTGTTCTCTACTCTATCAAATCACTTGTTATTTCCTCTATCAACTCAATTGTTATCTCCTCTATCAACTCACTTGTTATCTCCTTTATGAACTCCCTTGTTCTCTACTCTATCAACTCACTTGTTATCTCCTCTATAAACTCACTTGTTATCTCCTCTATCAACTCACTAGTTATCTCCTCTATCAACTCACTTGTTATCTCCTCTATTAACTCACTTGTTATCTCCTCTATCAACTCACTTGTTCTCTCCTCTATCAACTCACTTGTTATCTCCTCTATCAACTCACTTGTTATCTCCTCTATCAACTCACTTGTTATCTCCTCTATCAACTCTCTTGTTCTCTCCTCTATCAAATCACTTGTTCTCTCCTCTATCAACTCACTTGTTATCTCCTCTATCAACTCACTTTATATCTCCTCTATCAACTCACTTGTTCTCTTCTCTATCAACTCACTTGTTCTCTCCTCTATCAACTCACTTGTTATCTCCTCTATCAACTCACTTGTTCTCTCCTCTATCAACTCACTTGTTCTCTCCTCTATTAACTATCTTGTTCTCTCCTCTATCAACTCACTTGTTATCTCCTCTATAAACTCACTTGTTCTCTTCTCTATCAACTCCCTTGTTATCTCCTCTATGAACTCCCTTGTTCTCTACTCTATCAAATCACTTGTTATCTCCTCTATCAACTCACTTGTTATCTCCTCTATTAACTCACTTGTTATCTCCTCTATCAACTAACTTGTTATCTCCTCTATCAACTCACTTGTTATCTCCTCTATCAACTCACTTGTTATCTCCTCTATCAACTCACTTGTTTTCTCCTCTATCAACTCACTTGTTATCTCCTCTATTAACTCCCTTGTTCTCTCCTCTATCAACTCACTTGTTATCTCCTCTATCAACTCACTTGTTCTCTCCTCTATCAACTCACTTGTTATTTCCTCTATCAACACACTTGTTATCTCCTCTATAAACTCACTTGTTATCTCCTCTATCAACACACGTGTTCTCTCCTCTATCAACTCACTTGTTATCTCCTCTATCAACTCACTTGTTCTCTCCTCTATCAACTCACTTGTTATCTCCTCTATCAACTCACTTGTTATCTCCTCTATGAACTCCCTTGTTCTCTACTCTATCAAATCACTTGTTATCTCCTCTATCAACTCACTTGTTATCTCCTCTATCAACTCACTTGTGATCTCCTCTATCAACTCACTTGTTATCTCCTTTATCAACTCACTTGTTCTCTCCTCTATTAACTCCCTTGTTCTCTCCTCTATCAACTCACTTGTTCTCTTCTCTATCAACTCACTTGTTATCTCCTCTATGAACTCCCTTGTTCTCTACTCTATCAAATTACTTGTTATCTCCTCTATCAACTCACTTGTTATCTCCTCTATCAACTCACTTGTTATCTCCTCTATCAACTCACTTGTTATCTCCTCTATCAACTCACTTGTTCTCTCCTCTATCAACTAACTTGTTATCTCCTCTATCAACTCACTTATTATCTCCTCTATCAACTCACTTGTTCTCTCCTCTATCAACTCACTTGTTATCTCCTCTTTCAACTCACTTGTTCTCTCCTCTATCAACTCACTTGTTATCTCCTCTATCAACTCACTTGTTATCTCCTCTATCAACTCACTTGTTCTCTCCTCTATCAAATCACTTGTTATCTCCTCTATCACCTCACTTGTTCTCTTCTCTATTAACTCACTTGTTCTCTCCTCTATCAACTCACTTGTTATCTCCTCTATCAACTCACTTGTTATCTCCTCTATCAACTCACTTGTTCTCTCCTCTATCAACTCACTTGTTATCTCCTCTATCAACTCAATTGTTCTCTCCACTATCAACTCACTTGTTATCTCCTCTATGAACTCACTTGTTATCTCCTTTATCAACTCACTTGTTCTCTCCTCTATGAACTCACTTGTTATCTCCTTTATCAACTCACTTGTTCTCTCCTCTATGAACTCACTTGTTATCTCCTTTATTAACTCACTTGTTCTCTCCTCTATCAACTCCCTTGTTATCTCCTCTATCAACTTACTTGTTCTCTCCTCTATCAACTCACTTGTTATCTCCTCTATTAACTCACTTGTTATCTCCTCTATCAACTCAATTGTTCTCTCCTCTATCAACTCACTTGTGATCTCCTCTATCAACTTACTTGTTATCTCCTCTATCAACTCACTTGTTATCTCCTCTATCAACTCACTTGTTCTATTCTCTATCATCACACTTGTTCTCTACTCTATCAAATCACTTGTTATCTCCTCTATCAACACACTTGTTTCCTCCTCTATCAACTCACTTGTTATCTTCTCTATTAACTCCCTTGTTCTCTCCTCTATCAACTCACTTGTTATCTCCTCTATCAACTCACTTGTTCTCTCCTCTATCAACTCACTTGTTATCTCCTCTATCAACTCACTTGTTATCTCCTCTATGAACTCCCTTGTTCTCTACTCTATCAAATCACTTGTTATCTCCTCTATCAACTCACTTGTTATCTCCTTTATCAACTCACTTGTTCTCTCCTCTATGAACTCACTTGTTATCTCCTTTATTAACTCACTTGTTCTCTCCTCTATCAACTTACTTGTTATCTCCTCTATCAACTCACTTGTTATCTCCTCTATCAACTCACTTGTTCTATTCTCTATCATCACACTTGTTCTCTACTCTATCAAATCACTTGTTATCTCCTCTATCAACACACTTGTTTCCTCCTCTATCAACTCACTTGTTATCTTCTCTATTAACTCCCTTGTTCTCTCCTCTATCAACTCACTTGTTATCTCCTCTATCAACTCACTTGTTCTCTCCTCTATCAACTCACTTGTTATCTCCTCTATCAACTCACTTGTTATCTCCTCTATGAACTCCCTTGTTCTCTACTCTATCAAATCACTTGTTATCTCCTCTATCAACTCACTTGTTATCTCCTTTATCAACTCACTTGTTCTCTCCTCTATGAACTCACTTGTTATCTCCTTTATTAACTCACTTGTTCTCTCCTCTATCAACTCCCTTGTTATCTCCTCTATCAACTTACTTGTTCTCTCCTCTATCAACTCACTTGTTATCTCCTCTATTAACTCACTTGTTATCTCCTCTATCAACTCAATTGTTCTCTCCTCTATCAACTCACTTGTGATCTCCTCTATCAACTTACTTGTTATCTCCTCTATCAACTCACTTGTTATCTCCTCTATCAACTCACTTGTTCTATTCTCTATCATCACACTTGTTCTCTACTCTATCAAATCACTTGTTATCTCCTCTATCAACACACTTGTTTCCTCCTCTATCAACTCACTTGTTATCTTCTCTATTAACTCCCTTGTTCTCTCCTCTATCAACTCACTTGTTATCTCCTCTATCAACTCACTTGTTCTCTCCTCTATCAACTCACTTGTTATCTCCTCTATCAACTCACTTGTTATCTCCTCTATGAACTCCCTTGTTCTCTACTCTATCAAATCACTTGTTATCTCCTCTATCAACTCACTTGTTATCTCCTCTATCAACTCACTTGTTATCTCCTCTATGAACTCCCTTGTTCTCTACTCTATCAACTCACTTGTTATCTCCTCTATCAACTCACTTGTGATCTCCTCTATCAACTCACTTGTTATCTCCTCTATCAACTCACTTGTTCTCTCCTCTATTAACTCCCTTGTTCTCTCCTCTATCAACTCACTTGTTCTCTCCTCTATCAACTCACTTGTTATCTCCTCTATGAACTCCCTTGTTCTCTACTCTATCAAATTACTTGTTATCTCCTCTATCAAGTCACTTGTTATCTCCTCTATCAACTCACTTGTTATCTCCTCTATCAACTCACTTGTTCTCTCCTCTATCAACTCACTTGTTATCTCCTCTATCAACTCACTTGTTCTCTCCTCTATCAACTCACTTGTTCTCTCCTCTATCAACTAACTTGTTATCTCCTCTATCAACTCACTTGTTCTCTCCTCTATAAACTCACTTGTTCTCTCCTCTATCAATTCACTTGTTATCTCCTCTATCAACTCACTTGTTCTCTCCTCTATCAACTAACTTGTTATCTCCTCTATCAACTCACTTATTATCTCCTCTATCAACTCACTTGTTCTCTCCTCTATCAACTCACTTGTTATCTCCTCTATCAACACACTTGTTCTCTCCTCTATCAACTCACTTGTTATCTCCTCTATCAACTCACTTGTTATCTCCTCTATCAACTCACTTGTTCTCTCCTCTATCAACTCACTTGTTATCTCCTCTATCAACTCACTTGTTATCTCCTCTATCACCTCACTTGTTCTCTTCTCTATCAACTCACTTGTTCTCTCCTCTATCAACTCACTTGTTATCTCCTCTATCAACTCACTTGTTATCTCCTCTATCAACTCACTTGTTCTCTCCTCTATCAACTCACTTGTTATCTCCTCTATCAACTCAATTGTTCTCTCCACTATCAACTCACTTGTTATCTCCTCTATGAACTCACTTGTTATCTCCTTTATCAACTCACTTGTTCTCTCCTCTATGAACTCACTTGTTATCTCCTTTATCAACTCACTTGTTCTCTCCTCTATGAACTCACTTGTTATCTCCTTTATTAACTCACTTGTTATCTCCTCTATCAACTCCCTTGTTATCTCCTCTATCAACTTACTTGTTCTCTCCTCTATCAACTCACTTGTTATCTCCTCTATTAACTCACTTGTTATCTCCTCTATCAACTCAATTGTTCTCTCCTCTATCAACTCACTTGTGATCTCCTCTATCAACTTACTTGTTATCTCCTCTATCAACTCACTTGTTATCTCCTCTATCAACTCACTTGTTCTATTCTCTATCATCACACTTGTTCTCTACTCTATCAAATCACTTGTTATCTCCTCTATCAACACACTTGTTTCCTCCTCTATCAACTCACTTGTTATCTTCTCTATTAACTCCCTTGTTCTCTCCTCTATCAACTCACTTGTTATCTCCTCTATCAACTCACTTGTTCTCTCCTCTATCAACTCACTTGTTATCTCCTCTATCAACTCACTTGTTATCTCCTCTATGAACTCCCTTGTTCTCTACTCTATCAAATCACTTGTTATCTCCTCTATCAACTCACTTGTTATCTCCTCTATCAACTCACTTGTTATCTCCTCTATGAACTCCCTTGTTCTCTACTCTATCAACTCACTTGTTATCTCCTCTATCAACTCACTTGTGATCTCCTCTATCAACTCACTTGTTATCTCCTCTATCAACTCACTTGTTCTCTCCTCTATTAACTCCCTTGTTCTCTCCTCTATCAACTCACTTGTTCTCTCCTCTATCAACTCACTTGTTATCTCCTCTATGAACTCCTTTGTTCTCTACTCTATCAAATTACTTGTTATCTCCTCTATCAACTCACTTGTTATCTCCTCTATCAACTCACTTGTTATCTCCTCTATCAACTCACTTGTTCTCTCCTCTATCAACTCACTTGTTATCTCCTCTATCAACTCACTTGTTCTCTCCTCTATCAACTCACTTGTTCTCTCCTCTATCAACTAACTTGTTATCTCCTCTATCAACTCACTTGTTATCTCCTCTATCAACTCACTTGTTCTCTCATCTATCAATTCACTTGTTATCTCCTCTATCAACTCACTTGTTATCTCCTCTATCAACTCACTTGTTATCTCCTCTATCAACTCACTTGTTCTCTCCTCTATCAACTCACTTGTTATCTCCTCTATCAACTCACTTGTTATCTCCTCTATCACCTCACTTGTTCTCTTCTCTATCAACTCACTTGTTATCTCCTCTATCAACTCACTTGTTATCTCCTCTATCAACTCACTTGTTATCTCCTCTATCAACTCACTTGTTCTCTCCTCTATCAACTCACTTGTTATCTCCTCTATCAACTCAATTGTTCTCTCCTCTATCAACTCATTTGTAATCTCCTCTATGAACTCACTTGTTATCTCCTTTATTAACTCACTTGTTCTCTCCTCTATGAACTCACTTGTTATCTCCTTTTTCAACTCACTTGTTCTCTCCTCTTTGAACTCTTTTGTTATCTCCTTTATCAACTCACTTGTTATCTCCTCTATCAACTCCCTTGTTATCTCCTCTATCAACTTACTTGTTCTCTCCTCTATCAACTCACTTGTTATCTTCTCTATTAACTCCCTTGTTCTCTCCTCTATCAACTCACTTGTTATCTCCTCTATCAACTCACTTGTTCTCTCCTCTATCAACTCACTTGTTATCTCCTCTATCAACTCACTTGTTATCTCCTCTATGAACTCCCTTGTTCTCTACTCTATCAAATCACTTGTTATCTCCTCTATCAACTCACTTGTTATCTCCTCTATCAACTCACTTGTTATCTCCTCTATGAACTCCCTTGTTCTCTACTCTATCAACTCACTTGTTATCTCCTCTATCAACTCACTTGTGATCTCCTCTATCAACTCACTTGTTATCTCCTCTATCAACTCACTTAATCTCTCTTCTATTAACTCCCTTGTTCTCTCCTCTATCAACTCACTTGTTCTCTCCTCTATCAACTCACTTGTTATCTCCTCTATGAACTCCCTTGTTCTCTACTCTATCAAATTACTTGTTATCTCCTCTAACAACTCACTTGTTATCTCCTCTATCAACTCACTTGTTATCTCCTCTATCAACTCACTTGTTCTCTCCTCTATCAACTCACTTGTTATCTCCTCTATCAACTCACTTGTTCTCTCCTCTATCAACTCACTTGTTCTCTCCTCTATCAACTAACTTGTTATCTCCTCTATCAACTCACTTGTTATCTCCTCTATCAACTCACTTGTTCTCTCCTCTATCAATTCACTTGTTATCTCCTCTATCAACTCACTTGTTATCTCCTTTATCAACTCACTTGTTATCTTCTCTATCAACTCACTTGTTCTCTCCTTAATCAACTCACTTGTTATCTCCTCTATGAACTCCCTTGTTCTCTACTCTATCAAATCACATGTTATCTCCTCTATCAACTCACTTGTTATCTCCTCTATCAACTCACTTGTTATCTCCTCTATCAACTCACTTGTTATCTCCTCTATCAACTCACTTGTTATCTCTTCTATCAACTCACTTGTTATCTCCTCTATCAACTCACTTGTTATCTCCTCTATCAACTCACTTGTTATCTCCTCTATCAACTCACTTGTTATCTCCTCTATCAACTCACTTTATATCTCCTCTATCAACTCATTTGTTCTCTTCTCTATCAACTCACTTGTTATCTCCTCTATCAACTCACTTGTTCTCTTCTCTATCAACTCACTTGTTCTCTTCTCTATCAACTCACTTGTTATCTCCTCTATCAACTCACTTGTTATCTCCTCTATTAACTCCCTTGTTCTCTCCTCTATCAACTCACTTGTAATCTCCTCTATCAACTCACTTGTTCTCTCCTCTATCAACTTACTTGTTATCTCCTCTATCAACGCACTTGTTATCTCCTCTGTCAACTCACTTGTTCTCTTATCTATCAACTCACTTGGTATCTCCTCTATCAACTCTTTTGTTATTCCCTCTATCAACTCACTTGTTCTCTTCTCTATCAACTCACTTGTTCTCTTCTCTATCAACTCACTTGTTCTCTCCTCTATCAACTCACTTGTTATCTCCTCTATCAACTCACTTGTTATCTCCTCTATCAACTCAATTGTTCTCTCTTCTATCAACTTCCTTGTTATCTTCTCTATCAACTCACTTATTCTTTCCTGTATAAACTCACTTGTTATCTCCTCTATCAACTCACTTGTTATCTCCTCTATCAACTCACTTGTGATCTCCTCTATCAACTCACTTGTTATCTCCTCTATCAACTCACTTGTTCTCTCCTCTATTAACTCCCTTGTTCTCTCCTCTATCAACTCACTTGTTCTCTCCTCTATCAACTCACTTGTTATCTCCTCTATGAACTCCCTTGTTCTCTACTCTATCAAATCACTTGTTATCTCCTCTATCAACTCACTTGTTATCTCCTCTATCAACTCACTTGTTATCTCCTCTATGAACTCCCTTGTTCTCGATTCTATCAACTCACTTGTTATCTCCTCTATCAACTCACTTGTGATCTCCTCTATCAACTCACTTGTTATCTCCTCTATTAACTCACTTGTTCTCTCCTCTATTAACTCCCTTGTTCTCTCCTCTATCAACTCACTATTTATCTTCTCTATAAACTCACTTATTCTTTTCTGTATAAACTCACTTGTTATCTCCTCTATCAACTCACTTGTTATCTCCTCTATCAACTCACTTGTTAACTCATCTATCAACTCATTTATTCTTTCTTGTATAAACTCACTTGTTATCTCCTCTATTAACTCACTTGTTATCTCCTCTATCAACTCACTTGTTATCTCCTCTATCAACTCACTTGTTCTCTCCTCTATTAACTCCCTTGTTCTCTCCTCTATCAACTCACTTGTTCTCTCCTCAATCAACTCACTTGTTATCTCCTCTATGAACTCCCTTGTTCTCTACTCTATCAAATCACATGTTATCTCCTCTATCAACTCACTTGTTATCTCCTCTATCAACTCACTTGTTATCTCCTCTATCAACTCACTTGTTATCTCCTCTATCAACTCACTTGTTATCTCTTCTATCAACTCACTTGTTATCTCCTCTATCAACTCACTTTTTATCTCCTCTATCAACTAACTTGTTATCTCCTCTATCAACTCACTTGTTATCTCCTCTATCAACTCACTTGTTATCTCCTCTATCAACTCACTTTATATCTCCTCTATCAACTCACTTGTTCTCTTCTCTATCAACTCACTTGTTATCTCCTCTATCAACTCACTTGTTCTCTCCTCTATCAACTCACTTGTTCTCTTCTCTATCAACTCACTTGTTCTCTCCTCTATCAACTCACTTGTTATCTCCTCTATCAACTCACTTGTTATCTCCTCTATCAACTCAATTGTTCTCTCTTCTATCAAATTCCTTGTTATCTTCTCTATCAACTCACTTATTCTTTCCTGTATAAACTCACTTGTTATCTCCTCTATCAACTCACTTGTTATCTCCTCTATCCACTCACTTGTAATCTTCTCTATCAACTCACTTGTTCTCTCCTCTATCAACTCACTTGTTCTCTCCTCTATGAACTCCCTTGTTCTCTACTCTATTAAATCACTTGTTATTTCCTCTATCAACTCAATTGTTATCTCCTCTATCAACTCACTTGTTATCTCCTTTATGAACTCCCTTGTTCTCTACTCTATCAACTCACTTGTTATCTCCTCTATAAACTCACTTGTTATCTCCTCTATCAACTCACTAGTTATCTCCTCTATCAACTCACTTGTTATCTCCTCTATTAACTCACTTGTTATCTCCTCTATCAACTCACTTGTTCTCTCCTCTATCAACTCACTTGTTATCTCCTCTATCGACTCACTTGTTATCTCCTCTATCAACTCACTTGTTATCTCCTCTATCAACTCTCTTGTTCTCTCCTCTATCAAATCACTTGTTCTCTCCTCTATCAACTCACTTGTTATCTCCTCTATCAACTCACTTTATATCTCCTCTATCAACTCACTTGTTCTCTTCTCTATCAACTCACTTGTTCTCTCCTCTATCAACTCACTTGTTATCTCCTCTATCAACTCACTTGTTACCTCCTCTATCAACTCACTTGTTCTCTCCTCTATTAACTCCCTTGTTCTCTCCTCTATCAACTCACTTGTTATCTCCTCTATAAACTCACTTGTTCTCTTCTCTATCAACTTCCTTGTTATCTCCTCTATGAACTCCCTTGTTCTCTACTCTATCAAATCACTTGTTATCTCCTCTATCAACTCACTTGTTATCTCCTCTATTAACTCACTTGTTATCTCCTCTATCAACTAACTTGTTATCTCCTCTATCAACTCACTTGTTATCTCCTCTATCAACTCACTTGTTATCTCCTCTATCAACTCACTTGTTTTCTCCTCTATCAACTCACTTGTTATCTCCTCTATTAACTCCCTTGTTCTCTCCTCTATCAACTCACTTGTTATCTCCTCTATCAACTCACTTGTTCTCTCCTCTATCAACTCACTTGTTATTTCCTCTTTCAACACACTTGTTATCTCCTCTATCAACACACTTGTTATCTCCTCTATCAACTCACTTGTTCTCTCCTCTATCAACTCACTTGTTATCTCCTCTATCAACTCACTTGTTATCTCCTCTATGAACTCCCTTGTTCTCTACTCTATCAAATCACTTGTTATCTCCTCTATCAACTCACTTGTTATCTCCTCTATCAACTCACTTGTGATCTCCTCTATCAACTCACTTGTTATCTCCTTTATCAACTCACTTGTTCTCTCCTCTATTAACTCCCTTGTTCTCTTCTCTATCAACTCACTTGTTATCTCCTCTATGAACTCCCTTGTTCTCTACTCTATCAAATTACTTGTTATCTCCTCTATCAACTCACTTGTTATCTCCTCTATCAACTCACTTGTTATCTCCTCTATCAACTCACTTGTTATCTCCTCTATCAACTCACTTGTTCTCTCCTCTATCAACTAACTTGTTATCTCCTCTATCAACTCAATTGTTCTCTCCACTATCAACTCACTTGTTCTCTCCTCTATGAACTCACTTGTTATCTCCTTTATCAACTCACTTGTTCTCTCCTCTATGAACTCACTTGTTATCTCCTTTATTAACTCACTTGTTATCTCCTCTATCAACTCCCTTGTTATCTCCTCTATCAACTTACTTGTTCTCTCCTCTATCAACTCACTTGTTATCTCCTCTATTAACTCACTTGTTATCTCCTCTATCAACTCAATTGTTCTCTCCTCTATCAACTCACTTGTGATCTCCTCTATCAACTTACTTGTTATCTCCTCTATCAACTCACTTGTTATCTCCTCTATCAACTCACTTGTTCTATTCTCTATCATCACACTTGTTCTCTACTCTATCAAATCACTTGTTATCTCCTCTATCAACACACTTGTTTCCTCCTCAATCAACTCACTTGTTATCTTCTCTATTAACTCCCTTGTTCTCTCCTCTATCAACTCACTTGTTATCTCCTCTATCAACTCACTTGTTCTCTCCTCTATCAACTCACTTGTTATCTCCTCTATCAACTCACTTGTTATCTCCTCTATGAACTCCCTTGTTCTCTACTCTATCAAATCACTTGTTATCTCCTCTATCAACTCACTTGTTATCTCCTCTATCAACTCACTTGTTATCTCCTCTATGAACTCCCTTGTTCTCTACTCTATCAACTCACTTGTTATCTCCTCTATCAACTCACTTGTGATCTCCTCTATCAACTCACTTGTTATCTCCTCTATCAACTCACTTGTTCTCTCCTCTATTAACTCCCTTGTTCTCTCCTCTATCAACTCACTTGTTCTCTCCTCTATCAACTCACTTGTTATCTCCTCTATGAACTCCCTTGTTCTCTACTCTATCAAATTACTTGTTATCTCCTCTATCAACTCACTTGTTATCTCCTCTATCAACTCACTTGTTATCTCCTCTATCAACTCACTTGTTCTCTCCTCTATCAACTCACTTGTTATCTCCTCTATCAACTCACTTGTTCTCTCCTCTATCAACTCACTTGTTCTCTCCTCTATCAACTAACTTGTTATCTCCTCTATCAACTCACTTGTTCTCTCCTCTATCAACTCACTTGTTCTCTCCTCTATCAATTCACTTGTTATCTCCTCTATCAACTCACTTGTTATCTCCTCTATCAACTAACTTGTTATCTCCTCTATCAACTCACTTATTATCTCCTCTATCAACTCACTTGTTCTCTCCTCTATCAACTCACTTGTTATCTCCTCTATCAACTCACTTGTTCTCTCCTCTATCAACTCACTTGTTATCTCCTCTATCAACTCACTTGTTCTCTCCTCTATCAACTCACTTGTTATCTCCTCTATCAACTCACTTGTTATCTCCTCTATCACCTCACTTGTTCTCTTCTCTATCAACTCACTTGTTCTCTCCTCTATCAACTCACTTGTTATCTCCTCTATCAACTCACTTGTTATCTCCTCTATCAACTCACTTGTTCTCTCCTCTATCAACTCACTTGTTCTCTCCTCTATCAACTCAATTGTTCTCTTTACTATCAACTCACTTGTTATCTCCTCTATGAACTCACTTGTTATCTCCTTTATCAACTCACTTGTTCTCTCCTCTATGAACTCACTTGTTATCTCCTTTATCAACTCACTTGTTCTCTCTTCTATGAACTCACTTGTTATCTCCTTTATTAACTCACTTGTTATCTCCTCTATCAACTCCCTTGTTATCTCCTCTATCAACTTACTTGTTCTCTCCTCTATCAACTCACTTGTTATCTTCTCTATTAACTCACTTGTTATCTCCTCTATCAACTCAATTGTTCTCTCCTCTATCAACTCACTTGTGATCTCCTCTATCAACTTACTTGTTATCTCCTCTATCAACTCACTTGTTATCTCCTCTATCAACTCACTTGTTCTATTCTCTATCATCACACTTGTTCTCTACTCTATCAAATCACTTGTTATCTCCTCTATCAACACACTTGTTTCCTCCTCTATCAACTCACTTGTTATCTTCTCTATTAACTCCCTTGTTATCTTCTCTATTAACTCCCTTGTTATCTCCTCTATCAACTCACTTGTTCTCTCCTCTATCAACTTACTTGTTATCTCCTCTATCAACTCACTTGTTATCTCCTCTATCAACTCACTTGTTATCTCCTCTATGAACTCCCTTGTTCTCTACTCTATCAAATCACTTGTTATCTCCTCTATCAACTCACTTGTTATCTCCTCTATCAACTCACTTGTTATCTCCTCTATGAACTCCCTTGTTCTCTACTCTATCAACTCACTTGTTATCTCCTCTATCAACTCACTTGTGATCTCCTCTATCAACTCACTTGTTATCTCCTCTATCAACTCACTTGTTCTCTCCTCTATTAACTCCCTTGTTCTCTCCTCTATCAACTCACTTGTTCTCTCCTCTATCAACTCACTTGTTATCTCCTCTATGAACTCCTTTGTTCTCTACTCTATCAAATTACTTGTTATCTCCTCTATCAACTCACTTGTTATCTCCTCTATCAACTCACTTGTTATCTCCTCTATCAACTCACTTGTTCTCTCCTCTATCAACTCACTTGTTATCTCCTCTATCAACTCACTTGTTCTCTCCTCTATCAACTCACTTGTTCTCTCCTCTATCAACTAACTTGTTATCTCCTCTATCAACTTACTTGTTATCTCCTCTATCAACTCACTTGTTCTCTCATCTATCAATTCACTTGTTATCTCCTCTATCAACTCACTTGTTCTCTCCTCTATCAACTCACTTGTTATCTCCTCTATCAACTCACTTGTTATCTCCTCTATCAACTCACTTGTTCTCTCCTCTATCAACTCACTTGTTATCTCCTCTATCAACTCACTTGTTATCTCCTCTATCACCACACTTGTTCTCTTCTCTATCAACTCACTTGTTATCTCCTCTATCAACTCACTTGTTATCTCCTCTATCAACTCACTTGTTATCTCCTCTATCAACTCACTTGTTCTCTCCTCTATCAACTCACTTGTTATCTCCTCTATCAACTCAATTGTTCTCTCCTCTATCAACTCATTTGTAATCTCCTCTATGAACTCACTTGTTATCTCCTTTATTAACTCACTTGTTCTCTCCTCTATGAACTCACTTGTTATCTCCTTTATCAACTCACTTGTTCTCTCCTCTTTGAACTCTTTTGTTATCTCCTTTATCAACTCACTTGTTATCTCCTCTATCAACTCCCTTGTTATCTCCTCTATCAACTTACTTGTTCTCTCCTCTATCAACTCACTTGTTATCTTCTCTATTAACTCCCTTGTTCTCTCCTCTATCAACTCACTTGTTATCTCCTCTATCAACTCACTTGTTCTCTCCTCTATCAACTCACTTGTTATCTCCTCTATCAACTCACTTGTTATCTCCTTTATGAACTCCCTTGTTCTCTACTCTATCAAATCACTTGTTATCTCCTCTATCAACTCACTTGTTATTTCCTCTATCAACTCACTTGTTATCTCCTCTATGAACTCCCTTGTTCTCTACTCTATCAACTCACTTGTTATCTCCTCTATCAACTCACTTGTGATCTCCTCTATCAACTCACTTGTTATCTCCTCTATCAACTCACTTAATCTCTCTTCTATTAACTCCCTTGTTCTCTCCTCTATCAACTCACTTGTTCTCTCCTCTATCAACTCACTTGTTATCTCCTCTATGAACTCCCTTGTTCTCTACTCTATCAAATTACTTGTTATCTCCTCTAACAACTCACTTGTTATCTCCTCTATCAACTCACTTGTTATCTCCTCTATCAACTCACTTGTTCTCTCCTCTATCAACTCACTTGTTATCTCCTCTATCAACTCACTTGTTCTCTCCTCTATCAACTCACTTGTTCTCTCCTCTATCAACTAACTTGTTATCTCCTCTATCAACTCACTTGTTATCTCCTCTATCAACTCACTTGTTCTCTCCTCTATCAATTCACTTGTTATCTCCTCTATCAACTCACTTGTTCTCTCCTCTATCAACTCACTTGTTATCTCCTCTATCAACTCACTTGTTATCTCCTCTATCAACTCACTTGTTCTCTCCTCTATCAACTCACTTGTTATCTCCTCTATCAACTCACTTGTTATCTCCTCTATCACCTCACTTGTTCTCTTCTCTATCAACTCACTTGTTATCTCCTCTATCAACTCACTTGTTATCTCCTCTATCAACTCACTTGTTATCTCCTCTATCAACTCACTTGTTCTCTCCTCTATCAACTCACTTGTTATCTCCTCTATCAACTCAATTGTTCTCTCCTCTATCAACTCATTTGTAATCTCCTCTATGAACTCACTTGTTATCTCCTTTATTAACTCACTTGTTCTCTCCTCTATGAACTCACTTGTTATCTCCTTTATCAACTCACTTGTTCTCTCCTCTATGAACTCACTTGTTATCTCCTTTATCAACTTACTTGTTATCTCCTCTATCAACTCCCTTGTTATCTCCTCTATCAACTTACTTGTTCTCTCCTCTATCAACTCACTTGTTATCTCCTCTATGAACTCACTTGTTATCTCCTCTATCAACTCAATTGTTCTCTCCTCTATCAACTCACTTGTTATCTCCTCTATGAACTCAATTGTTCTCTCCTCTATCAACTCACTTGTTATCTCCTCTATGAACTCACTTGTTATCTCCTTTATCAACTCACTTGTTATCTCCTTTATCAACTTACGTTTTATCTCCTCTATCAACTTACTTGTTATCTCCTCTATAAACTCACTTGTTATCTCCTCTATCAACTCATTTTTATCTCCTCTATCAACTCACTTGTTCTCTCCTCTATCAACTCACTTGTTATCTCCTCTATCAACTCACTTGTTATCTTCTCTATCAACTCACTTGTTATCTCCTCTATCAACTCACTTGTTATCTCCTCTATCAACTCACTTGTTATCTCCTCTATCAACTCACTTATTCTTTTCTCTATCAACTCACTTGCTATCTCCTCTATCAACTCACTTGTTATCTCCTCTATTAACTCACTTGTTATCTCCTCTATCAACTCCCTTGTTATCTCCTCTATCAACTCACTTGTTATCTCCTCTATCAACTCACTTGTTATCTCCTCTATCAACTCACTTGTTCTCTCCTCTATCAACTCACTTGTTATCTCCTCTATCAACTCACTTGTTATCTCCTCTATCAACTCACTTGTTCTCTTCTCTATCAACTCACTTGTTATCTCCTCTATCAACTCACTTGTTATCTCCTCTATCAACTCACTTGTTCTCTCCTCTATGAACTCACTTGTTCTCTCCTATATCAACTCACTTGTTATCTCCTCTATCAACTCAATTGTTCTCTCCTCTATCAACTCACTTGTTATCTCCTCTATGAACTCACTTGTTATCTCCTTTATCAACTTACTTGTTCTTTCCTCTATGAACTCACTTGTTATCTCCTTTATCAACTCACTTGTTCTCTCCTCTATGAACTCACTTGTTATCTCCTCTATCAACTCACTTGTTCTCTCCTCTATCAACTCACTTGTTATCTCCTCTATCAACTCAATTGTTCTCTCCTCTATCAACTCACTTGTTATCTCCTCTATCAACTCACTTGTTATCTCCTCTATCAACTCACTTGTTATCTACTCTATCAACTCACTTGTTATCTCCTCTATCAACTCACTTGTTCTCTCCTCTATCAACTCACTTGTTATCTCCTCTATCAACACACTTGTTATCTCCTCTATCAACTCACTTGTTCTCTTCTCTATCAACTCACTTGTTATCTCCTCTATCAACTCACTTGTTATCTCCTCTATCAACTCACTTGTTCTCTCCTCTATCAACTCACTTGTTATCTCCTTTATCAACTCACTTGTTATCTCCTCTATCAACTCACTTGTTCTCTCCTCTATCAACTCACTTGTTATCTCCTCTATCAACTCAATTGTTCTCTCCTCTATCAACTCATTTGTAATCTCCTCTATGAACTCACTTGTTATCTCCTTTATTAACTCACTTGTTCTCTCCTCTATGAACTCACTTGTTATCTCCTTTATCAACTCACTTGTTCTCTCCTCTATGAACTCACTTGTTATCTCCTTTATCAACTCACTTGTTATCTCCTCTATCAACCCTTGTTATCTCCTCTATCAACCCTTGTTATCTCCTCTATCAACTCACTTGTTCTCTTCTCTATCAACTCACTTGTTATCTCCTCTATCAACTCACTTGTTATCTCCTCTATCAACTCACTTGTTCTCTCCTCTATCAACTCACTTGTTATCTCCTTTATCAACTCACTTGTTATCTCCTCTATCAACTCACTTGTTCTCTCCTCTATCAACTCACTTGTTATCTCCTCTATCAACTCAATTGTTCTCTCCTCTATCAACTCACTTGTTATCTCCTCTATGAACTCAATTGTTCTCTCCTCTATCAACTCACTTGTTATCTCCTCTATGAACTCACTTGTTATCTCCTTTATCAACTCACTTGTTATCTCCTTTATCAACTTACGTTTTATCTCCTCTATCAACTTACTTGTTATCTCCTCTATAAACTCACTTGTTATCTCCTCTATCAACTCATTTTTATCTCCTCTATCAACTCACTTGTTCTCTCCTCTATCAACTCACTTGTTATCTCCTCTATCAACTCACTTGTTATCTTCTCTATCAACTCACTTGTTATCTCCTCTATCAACTCACTTGTTATCTCCTCTATCAACTCACTTGTTATCTCCTCTATCAACTCACTTATTCTTTTCTCTATCAACTCACTTGCTATCTCCTCTATCAACTCACTTGTTATCTCCTCTATTAACTCACTTGTTATCTCCTCTATCAACTCCCATGTTATCTCCTCTATCAACTCACTTGTTATCTCCTCTATCAACTCACTTGTTATCTCCTCTATCAACTCACTTGTTCTCTCCTCTATCAACTCACTTGTTATCTCCTCTATCAACTCACTTGTTATCTCCTCTATCAACTCACTTGTTCTCTTCTCTATCAACTCACTTGTTATCTCCTCTATCAACTCACCTGTTATCTCCTCTATCAACTCACTTGTTCTCTCCTCTATGAACTCACTTGTTCTCTCCTCTATCAACTCACTTGTTATCTCCTCTATCAACTCAATTGTTCTCTCCTCTATCAACTCACTTGTTATCTCCTCTATGAACTCACTTGTTATCTCCTTTATCAACTTACTTGTTCTCTCCTCTATGAACTCACTTGTTATCTCCTTTATCAACTCACTTGTTCTCTCCTCTATGAACTCACTTGTTATCTCCTATATCAACTCACTTGTTCTCTCCTCTATCAACTCACTTGTTATCTCCTCTATCAACTCAATTGTTCTCTCCTCTTTCAACTCACTTGTTATCTCCTCTATTAACTCACTTGTTATCTCCTCTATCAACTCACTTGTTATCTACTCTATCAACTCACTTGTTATCTCCTCTATCAACTCACTTGTTCTCTCCTCTATCAACTCACTTGTTATCTCCTCTATCAACTCACTTGTTATCTCCTCTATCAACTCACTTGTTCTCTTCTCTATCAACTCACTTGTTATCTCCTCTATCAACTCACTTGTTATCTCCTCTATCAACTCACTTGTTCTCTCCTCTATGAACTCACTTGTTCTCTCCTCTATCAACTCACTTGTTATCTCCTCTATCAACTCAATTGTTCTCTCCTCTATCAACTCACTTGTTATCTCCTCTATGAACTCACTTGTTATCTCCTTTATCAACTTACTTGTTCTCTCCTCTATGAACTCACTTGTTATCTCCTTTATCAACTCACTTGTTCTCTCCTCTATGAACTCACTTGTTATCTCCTCTATCAACTCACTTGTTCTCTCCTCTATCAACTCACTTGTTATCTCCTCTATCAACTCAATTGTTCTCTCCTCTATCAACTCACTTGTTATCTACTCTATCAACTCACTTGTTATCTCCTCTATCAACTCACTTGTTATCTCCTCTATCAACTCACTTGTTATCTCCTCTATCAACTCACTTGTTCTCTCCTCTATCAACTCACTTGTTATCTCCTCTATCAACTCACTTGTTATCTCCTCTATCAACTCACTTGTTATCTCCTCTATCAACTCACTTGTTATCTCCTCTATCAACTCACTTGTTCTCTCCTCTATCAACTCACTTGTTATCTCCTCTATCAACTCACTTGTTATCTCCTCTATCAACTCACTTGTTCTCTCCTCTATGAACTCACTTGTTCTCTCCTCTATCAACTCACTTGTTATCTCCTCTATCAACTCAATTGTTCTCTCCTCTATCAACTCACTTGTTATCTCCTCTATGAACTCACTTGTTATCTCCTTTATCAACTTACTTGTTCTCTCCTCTATGAACTCACTTGTTATCTCCTTTATCAACTCACTTGTTCTCTCCTCTATGAACTCACTTGTTATCTCCTCTATCAACTCACTTGTTCTCTCCTCTATCAACTCACTTGTTATCTCCTCAATCAACTCAATTGTTCTCTCCTCTATCAACTCACTTGTTATCTCCTCTATCAACTCACTTGTTATCTCCTTTATCAACTCACTTGTTATCTCCTCTATCAACTCCCTTGTTATCTCCTCTATCAACTTACTTGTTCTCTCCTCTATCAACTCACTTGTTATCTTCTCTATTAACTCCCTTGTTCTCTCCTCTATCAACTCACTTGTTATCTCCTCTATCAACTCACTTGTTCTCTCCTCTATCAACTCACTTGTTATCTCCTCTATCAACTCACTTGTTATCTCCTCTATGAACTCCCTTGTTCTCTACTCTATCAAATCACTTGTTATCTCCTCTATCAACTCACTTGTTATCTCCTCTATCAACTCACTTGTTATCTCCTCTATGAACTCCCTTGTTCTCTACTCTATCAACTCACTTGTTATCTCCTCTATCAACTCACTTGTGATCTCCTCTATCAACTCACTTGTTATCTCCTCTATCAACTCACTTAATCTCTCTTCTATTAACTCCCTTGTTCTCTCCTCTATCAACTCACTTGTTCTCTCCTCTATCAACTCACTTGTTATCTCCTCTATCAACTCCCTTGTTCTCTACTCTATCAAATTACTTGTTATCTCCTCTATCAACTCACTTGTTATCTCCTCTATCAACTCACTTGTTATCTCCTCTATCAAGTCACTTGTTCTCTCCTCTATCAACTCACTTGTTATCTCCTCTATCAACTCACTTGTTCTCTCCTCTATCAACTCACTTGTTCTCTCCTCTATCAACTAACTTGTTATCTCCTCTATCAACTCACTTGTTATCTCCTCTATCAACTCACTTGTTCTCTCCTCTATCAATTCACTTGTTATCTCCTCTATCAACTCACTTGTTCTCTCCTCTATCAACTCACTTGTTATCTCCTCTATCAACTCACTTGTTATCTCCTCTATCAACTCACTTGTTCTCTCCTCTATCAACTCACTTGTTATCTCCTCTATCAACTCACTTGTTATCTCCTCTATCACCTCACTTGTTCTCTTCTCTATCAACTCACTTGTTATCTCCTCTATCAACTCACTTGTTATCTCCTCTATCAACTCACTTGTTATCTCCTCTATCAACTCACTTGTTCTCTCCTCTATCAACTCATTTGTAATCTCCTCTATAAACTCACTTGTTATCTCCTTTATTAACTCACTTGTTTTCTCCTCTATGAACTCACTTGTTATCTCCTTTATCAACTCACTTGTTCTCTCCTCTATGAACTCACTTGTTATCTCCTTTATCAACTCACTTGTTATCTCCTCTATCAACTCCCTTGTTATCTCCTCTATCAACTTACTTGTTCTCTCCTCTATCAACTCACTTGTTATCTCCTCTATGAACTCACTTGTTATCTCCTCTATCAACTCAATTGTTCTCTCCTCTATCAACTCACTTGTTATCTCCTCTATGAACTCAATTGTTCTCTCCTCTATCAACTTACTTGTTATCTCCTCTATGAACTCACTTGTTATCTCCTTTATCAACTCACTTGTTATCTCCTTTATCAACTTACGTTTTATCTCCTCTATCAACTTACTTGTTATCTCCTCTATAAACTCACTTGTTATCTCCTCTATCAACTCATTTTTATCTCCTCTATCAACTCACTTGTTCTCTCCTCTATCAACTCACTTGTTATCTCCTCTATCAACTCACTTGTTATCTTCTCTATCAACTCACTTGTTATCTCCTCTATCAACTCACTTGTTATCTCCTCTATCAACTCACTTGTTATCTTCTCTATCAACTCACTTATTCTTTTCTCTATCAACTCACTTGCTATCTCCTCTATCAACTCACTTGTTATCTCCTCTATTAACTCACTTGTTATCTCCTCTATCAAACTCCCTTGTTATCTCCTCTATCAACTCACTTGTTATCTCCTCTATCAACTCACTTGTTATCTCCTCTATCAACTCACTTGTTCTCTCCTCTATCAACTCACTTGTTATCTCCTCTATCAACTCACTTGTTATCTCCTCTATCAACTCACTTGTTCTCTTCTCTATCAACTCACTTGTTATCTCCTCTATCAACTCACTTGTTATCTCCTCTATCAACTCACTTGTTCTCTCCTCTATGAACTCACTTGTTCTCTCCTCTATCAACTCACTTGTTATCTCCTCTATCAACTCAATTGTTCTCTCCTCTATCAACTCACTTGTTATCTCCTCTATGAACTCACTTGTTATCTCCTTTATCAACTTACTTGTTCTCTCCTCTATGAACTCACTTGTTATCTCCTTTATCAACTCACTTGTTCTCTCCTCTATGAACTCACTTGTTATCTCCTCTATCAACTCACTTGTTCTCTCCTCTATCAACTCATTTGTTATCTCCTCTATCAACTCAATTGTTCTCTCCTCTATCAACTCACTTGTTATCTCCTCTATCAACTCACTTGTTATCTCCTCTATCAACTCACTTGTTATCTACTCTATCAACTCACTTGTTATCTCCTCTATCAACTCACTTGTTCTCTCCTCTATCAACTCACTTGTTATCTCCTCTATCAACTCACTTGTTATCTCCTCTATCAACTCACTTGTTCTCTTCTCTATCAACTCACTTGTTATCTCCTCTATCAACTCACTTGTTATCTCCTCTATCAACTCACTTGTTCTCTCCTCTATGAACTTACTTGTTCTCTCCTCTATCAACTCACTTGTTATCTCCTCTATCAACTCAATTGTTCTCTCCTCTATCAACTCACTTGTTATCTCCTCTATGAACTCACTTGTTATCTCCTTTATCAACTTACTTGTTCTCTCCTCTATGAACTCACTTGTTATCTCCTTTATCAACTCACTTGTTCTCTCCTCTATGAACTCACTTGTTATCTCCTCTATCAACTCACTTGATCTCTCCTCTATCAACTCACTTGTTATCTCCTCTATCAACTCAATTGTTCTCTCCTCTATCAACTCACTTGTTATCTCCTCTATCAACTCACTTGTTATCTCCTCTATCAACTCACTTGTTATCTCCTCTATCAACTCACTTGTTATCTCCTCTATCAACTCACTTGTTCTCTCCTCTATCAACTCACTTGTTATCTCCTCTATCAACTCACTTGTTATCTCCTCTATCAACTCACTTGTTATCTCCTCTATCAACTCACTTGTTATCTCCTCTATCAACTCACTTGTTCTCTCCTCTATCAACTCACTTGTTATCTCCTCTATCAACTCACTTGTTATCTCCTCTATCAACTCACTTGTTCTCTCCTCTATGAACTCACTTGTTCTCTCCTCTATCAACTCACTTGTTATCTCCTCTATCAACTCAATTGTTCTCTCCTCTATCAACTCACTTGTTATCTCCTCTATGAACTCACTTGTTATCTCCTTTATCAACTTACTTGTTCTCTCCTCTATGAACTCACTTGTTATCTCCTTTATCAACTCACTTGTTCTCTCCTCTATGAACTCACTTGTTATCTCCTCTATCAACTCACTTGTTATCTCCTGGCAGTTTTTCTCTGATCCTACAGTGTGTAGTTTCAGCCTCCACTTTGCCTTGATATTTACCTCCCACTGTTGCCAGATGGTCCACGAGAGATGAAGAGAAAAAGGTTATCATAGCTGGTTTGTTTTTCTCCCATCCACATTTTTAATGTTCACACCTTTTTTCCATTTTATTTTTGAGGTGTATAAATATAGAACACATTGTAGAGTTGCGACGCGTGTATATAATGTTCATATTAACGTAGGTTTAGTGTAGATCTTCTCTTTATAACTTACTTTGTTTCTCTCCAGTACTAGGACTATGTAAGGAGAGTCGGGGACGTTACTGATTTATTGGCCTACTTATGTAGCCTACACCTGTAGCCTACTCATGGTCATCAAAGCTGATAAGGGGCTAACGCTAACCACATCCTTGCCCAATGTTAACTCTAACAATAAGTCTAATGATTGCCCAAGGTTAAGTATAGCCTTAATGCTTGCCGAAAGGCATTTCTAGCCCTAAACCTTTCAAGGTTACATCAAACTCTAACCGCAATCTTCCACCAAGGTTAACTCTAGCCCTAACAATAATCCTTGCCCAAGGTTAACTCTATCCCCAACCTTCTCTCGAGTTAACTCTAACTTTAACCATAAGCCTTAGCCAAGGTTAACTCTAGCTTCTACTCTTACAAAAACTGTTGCCTCGATTGGGAACAATTCCAAAGTATTACCTTACGTAGCTGTGCACTAATTCACCCTAGAGGGAGTAGGGGTTGAGAGGGTGACGGGGCGTGGTGGGGCTATAAAAGACTGTTATCACCATCTCACGTGCTGGATGTCAGACAGAATCTTACACCAGGCAAAGGTGTGATGCCAGAAGGCATCAGGTTGTTGCTTGCATCCTTAAGACAACTTGCTTTGTCTGTTACCTCCCCGCCCCCATCTACCCCTTTTACCCCCTCTACCCACCCCTTCCTCACTTGTTGTGGCGTGTTTCTTTTTCCAAATAGTTTTTTCTCCTTCCGTTGACGGTAGAAGTAACAAAGTGTTGTCAAGTGATCCAGATGATAACTAAATACTTGTATAGAAATGTACACTTTGGCTTTTTGGCATAAAGACCAGCCAATCAACTGCAGCCAAAGACAAAACTTCACGAGTTTTTAATGACTTATGAACACTGTAGGCCTACAGTGTTAAATAACTAAGCGAACATTTAGACCAACATAATGATAGGCCTATAGGTCTAGAGTTGGTAGAATAAAGAAGCTTATAGCCTATATCAGGGGTGCGCAAAAGCAACCCATATGGTTGCTCTAAGTTTCTTCAGTTGTTATTGGTTAATGTTAAGTTTACATTTTCTTGTTATATGTTAAAGGCCACTTTTTAAAAATAAATACAATTATTAGGACCCTACTATATTCTAAAAAGATATAATAATCTTCTATGTCTACTAGAATATACGCATCATTTTGGGTGGGCCTATAATTAGGCCCTATAACACGTAGGCCCTAGCCTATGCATTTAATTGAAATCAAAACTAAATGTGTGTATTTAATACTATGGAAATAGGGCGACTGTATATCTACATATTAAACAAAGAGGAGTGTGGCTTTGATTGACTTACTGCATGCACATTCCTGTATAAAAAATATAAATAGTTTACACGTTTCTGCTAATATTTATAAAACATAGATCATGAATCATGGCCCTCCGCAAAAATATTTCCGACGGAGAATTATATAACAACTTTGCAGTTAAATGTAAATATTAACATTTATTGAAATGTTGATGTAGATATTGCCTTTCCCAAAATAATTATTATATTAATGACTTAATTGATTTGATAATTATATTAAGACATTTGCATTTTATTACATTAATCATTTAATTTCTAGTATCCCTTATTAAAGTTGTATAATCTAGGTCAGTGCACCCAATATATGTTGGGAAATCTTCTATAGAAAAAGATTACGTTTTTGTGAGAAAATAGTAAGAATGGTGAAGGGACTTCTGCTAAATTAGCAAGTCCAGTGTGTTAGATGGACTGAGCCTGTTTTGATATCTACATCATAATATATTGAGTAATTATATTTAGGAGAGAATTCCTTGAATTATCCAACAAGAATACAACTTATTTATGCAATTGTTCATCATTCTTAAAATTGTGTTTTGTGTTGAATAAATAATTTAATGTAAGTAGTAGACAGTAGACACAAATTCGTTACTTCGTGATTTAAGTGTGCTTACGCCATACATCATGATGCTGATAACAAATGAAACTAAAAATATACATGTTTAGATGCCCATACACGCTACCATAAGAATAATAAAATATGTGGGCACTAACAGTTGGTGCCAAATGTATTTCTGCAGATATATAGGCCTTTGTCCCTACAGATATCTATGTCCAGATGAGCCCTGCCCATGTCCCTGCAGATATATGTCCCTGCAGCTACTCCTACAGATAAGCCCTGCCTATGGCACTGGAGATATATTTGTGTCTACAGATACCCATATATCTGCAGATATCTATTTAGGTATCTGCATGAATATAGGTATTTCTAGGGACATTGGTAAGCCTATCTGTAGGAACATAGGCATCTGACGGGACATAGATATCTGCAGGGACATAGGTATCTGCAGAGACATAGGTATCTGCAGGGACATTAGTATCTGCTGGGACATAGATATCTGCATGGACATAGATATCTGCTTGGAACTATGCATCTGCAGGGACATAGATATCTGCTGGAACATAGGTATCTGCAGGGATATTAGTATCTGCAGGGACAAAGGTATCTGTAGGGACATAGGTATCTGCAGGGACATAGGCATCTAGAGGGACATAGATATCTGCAGGGACATTAGTATCTGCAGGGACATTAGTTTCTGCAGGGACATTATTTTCTGCAGGGACATAGGTATCTGCTGGGACATTAGTATCTGCAGGGACATTATTATCTGTAGGGACATAGGTATCTACAGGGATATTAGTATCTGTAGGGACATAGGCATCTGCAGGGGCGTATGTATCTGAGGAGACATTAGTATCTGCAGATAGATTTTTTTTTAAAGGAATGAATGTCTAAAACTTTATGTGGTTTTAGAAGAATTGATGGGGAGGTGCTGGTTGGCAAACCATAATTCCAAGAGGGCATAACTCCACCTATAGCCCCGTCCTCACCCTGTTGAGTTCATGAAATTTCTTTCCACCCCCCCCCCCCACCCCCCAACACCATCGAAGGCCATAGAATACTAACTAAAAGTTTTTAATGAAATATTTCTTTATTTCACTACATGTTTGTTTTCATAGTTTTCTGCTTCAGTTGATAAAGTTAAAGGAGGGGAGAGAATCAAAAGCTAAATGTTGACATTTTCCTGTTGGTAATACTCATACCCTGACCACACTAGGAATTTTATATAGATGGAAATAAATGCATACATCCAGTTCCACTTAACAGGAATTCAAACAATTTTTAGAAGACAAAAAAGTAGGTAAAAAAAAAAGGAAAGGAGAATTCAGTATTTTACAAAGAATGGCCATGATATTTTTCTGATGAACACTAATTAATATGTAGGTCAATCATATCATTCATTTAGCCTTACAGAAGTAATACAAGAGAATGTTAATTGTTCCAATGATTTTATGTTTGCAAAGATTGGACTTAGGCTGAAAGTGAAATACCTCTGAAGGCTTTCTACACAACATGTTGAGTAAAAGAGACATTGTTTAATATGCCTGTATTGTGTGTGTCCAATTGTGTCTATGCTATGTGTTTATATTTTTTATGTCTAAGTATGACATGGTATTTTTTCAACGAATTTCAACATTTTAAGCTCAATTCATCATTTTATTATCTGGCCGGTAGGTGTTGCATTTGAATGGATTTATTGAAGTGAATTATTTGAGTCATTCGTTACTTTCATAGTAATGTAACATTTTTTTAAATGTAAGAATCTTCTTGTGATAGGTCTATTAATCTAATATAGAATTAATAAAATCCATATTAATACTTTAATCACGATTTTAAACACAAAATATCAATAAAATAAGCTTGAGCCTATATGAAACAATCTTAATACAGCGGCCATTGTACACTATTACACAAAATAAATAAAAAACACGTGATTTTTGTAACGTGATTGCAAAACGCCCTAAATGTGTCTGAGTATATGTAGCCGAGTATAATATGTGTCCGAGTATATGTGCCAGAGTCTGTCATCAGTGTTTCAATTTTTTATGAAATCAAATAAAATATTAATACAAATAATTAAACATTATAAATCAATTCGAAAAGTTTTACTTATAAAAATATAGATTTTATTTGTTTGTTTGATGTTAAATTGAAAATAAAAGATCCATATATAAAAGATATTTTTATCTCAATAAATTTGATTTCAGGAATAGAAAATATCATAACTCAACTAAACAGAACAATTAGATCTAGATCTAATATTCCAAATGTTTATTTCTTATTTAGTTTAATTTATTTTATATGCATAAATTCCTTTTTTTACTCCCTTTATTTTAACTTGTACTGTCTGCTTGCTTGGTTGCTTGATTGCTTGGAAAACTTTGCATCGATGTTTCGAACACTTCCCGTCGTGCAATCGAGCTGAAATTTGGACAGCAGACTTGTGGCGACTAACAATACATTCTATCAAATTTTCAGTTAAAACAACTTAATAATACTACACTTATGACAATATTCATTTCTTAAAAGGAAAGTATAAGAAAAATGTTGGTTTCACTTTAAAAATGCCTGTGCAACTTTTTATAGTTTTTTTGGCGCAAAGCTAGAAAAAAAAAGTATGCACTAAGATTATTTTTAGAACAATTAATACGGAGTAAGGAGATATTTGTGAGATTTGCGACACAGATATTTTTCTGTACGTTTCATTTGCAGTAGTCAATCAGTTATTTAATTACATGATGGTAAACTTAGTTTGCAAATAAAGGGAGTACCGGTATAATAAAAACTTCGTTTTTATGGTTTTCTTGTTTATGCTGTAGGGGTGTACGTTTTTTTCTTTTCACATTAAAAAGCAAATAATATCAATTGTAACATGTAAAGATAATCCTGGAGTGACAAAAATAATCTTATAAAAGAAATGAACAGAATAAAACACAAACATGTAAAATAATATTTCACAAACTTCTCTACAGTGCCGTTAAATAACTTGGCAAATAAGCGCCCAGGGATAGGGCTGAAATTAAGACCTATTTAAAATGTAAGTTATCATTTATTAATAAGTTAACATACGTAGAGGTCATGACAGGGTCAGTTTGGTGACTGTGGCGCTCCCCCATCCCCAGTTATACTTTTGCTAGTGTCTAATTATTGAAACTTACATTTTAATAGCCCTGGCACATACATATGAATAAACTATAAACTAATAATAATAATAATAATAAATAATAAATGAAGCTTATATAGCGCATATCCCGCAATCAGTTCTATGCGATTAACAATTACAGACGATGATAACAATAACAGGCAAATATTTAAAAATGTGAGTGAGCTAGGAGTCAATAAGAAACAGGTGCGTCTTGAGTCCGGTCTTGAAAATGTTAACGTTCGAGCTTTGTCGCAGCTGGAGTGGCAGGGTGTTCCATGCGGAGGGGCCAGAGTAGGTGAAGGCCCGCTGACCAGCTGTCACGAGTTTTGTCCGCGGGATCGTCAAATTGAGTTTGTCCGCAGCCGATCAAAGTGGGCGTGGTTTTGTATAGATTTCCAGACAGGAAATTAGGTAATCCGGGGCAGAGTCATTGAGGCATTTATAGCATAGAGATGCCAGTTAGTATGAAATCCTATTTTGAATAGGGAGCCAGTGCAGAGAGTGGAGCAGAGGTGAGATGTGGTCAGACTTCTTCTTCTTTAGGACTAGTCTGGCAGCGCAGTTTTGGACGCGTTGGAGTCCTTGAATGGAAGAGGCAGGAAGGCCGGCCAGAAGAGAGTTACAGTAGTCCAAACGAGAGAAGAGGAGAGTGATGACGAGCTTGGTACAAGCTTCCGGAGTGAGGTAGCGACGGATAGTGGCAGGCAGGTTTTAATGAGGAAGGAGATGTGGGCTTGCATGGACAGAGTGGAGTCCAGAAACATGCTCTTTACAGTTGAGGAGAAGGGCACAGTAGCGTCACCTAACTGGAGGTCAGTCACGCTGAGGGAAGCAAGCTTGTCTCGTTCCTACGAGTAGGGCTTCGGTCTTATCGCTGTTGAGCTTTAACTTGTTTTCTGTCATCCAGTTCTTGATGTCCAGGAAACAACAGGAGATAGAAGCAAGGAGCTCGTCGATGTCCTCAGGCTTGGCGCTGTTTAGGAGCTGGGTGTCATCAGCTCCGAAAAAGTGATAATTAAGGTTGTGTCGATCGATGACAAGGGAAAGGGGTTGGGTGTACAAAGTGAAAAGGACTGGGCCGAGGACGGACCCCTGTGGTACACCATAGCGGACGGTAACGGGCTGGGAGGACAAAGATTCAGTAGACGGTCTTGGAGCGACCGTCAAGGTAGCTCTTGAACCAGGAGAGGGCGATATCGTGAATGCCAAATGTGAAGCTGTGGCGCTCGATGAGTAGGTGGTGGTCAATCGTGTCAAAGGCGGCGGACAAGTCAAATAACACAAGGGCAGAGACGAGACCTCTGTCTGCGGCGTTCAGGAGGTCGGTGGTGATCCGCAGTAGCGCTGTCTCAGTGCTGTGATTGGGGCGGTATGCCGACTTGAACACGGGCATAAGCGAGTTCAGGGACAGGTGGACATTCAATTGCTCAAGGATGACACGCTCTAGGAGCTTGGAAAGGTAGGGGAGGTTGGATACTGGACGGTAGTTCCGGCATTCATTCACATCAAGTCCGGATTTCTTCAAGAGTGGGCGGACGATGGCGGATTTAAAACAGTTAGGAACGATGCCTGTGGAGAGGGAGGTGTTTATGGTATCGGTAATAAACAGCAGGAGCTTGTCCAAGCACTGGGTGAACAGAAAGCCTGGCAGAGGGTCAAGCTCGCAGGTCTTGATGGGGGACTTCATAATGATGCGCTTAACATGGTCGATGGTGACAGGTTGAAAGCAGGTGAGAGGGGAGCCAGAGAAGGCGGGAGAGGGTGGGGATGGGCGATAGGCATCATGATCCAGAGAACTACGCAGATTCTCTATCTTCTCCTTAAAGTGCTCTGAGAAGAGTTCTGGGAGGTCCACGGGTGGTTGTGTGGTGGGTAGGGGTGAGGAGCCGAGGAGGGTGGACATGATAGAGAATAGCTCCTTGGACGACGAGGCTTGCGTGATGCGGTTGTGGTAGTGCTGGACCTTGGCGGCGGTGATGGCTTCCTTGACGCGGAGCCGCATGTCCCTGAAGATCTGGCGTGGATCTCAAGGCCAGAGAGTCGCCAAGTGCGCTCAGCCTGTCGTCGTTCGTGCTTGGCGGCTTTGACGTCGTCGGAAAACCAAGGAGCTGGCGGTCGATCAGAAACTGCACATAAAGATGGCGGAGCGTGCTTACCGAGAAGCTGGCGAAAAAGGAAGCATGGCCAGAAGAGGGGTCGCGCTGAGCCAGCAGCAAGGCAGTCTCGTAGCCAAAGGTATCAGTATCTATGGCTCGCAGCTTACTAGACCCATAAAAAAGAAATCTATAAAAAGGCCCTAAGTAATCAGGTAAATAAGGCCAAATCTGAATCAGATTTGTCATTAGCAAACTTAATAAATGCTTAATATTAAATATGCAAAAAATTTTGATTTGAAATTCTTTCACAAATAAATCATAGCTATAGGTAATGTTTCTATCCATTAGTTTTAAAAAATGCAATATGTTTGATACTTCTCATGACATCAAACATTAAACACACATATAAGCATCATTGTTATTGAAGACAAATATAAATACCATTTTTATTGAACACACATTATACAATTGTTATTGAACACAGAAGAATTACACTGTAGTCAGATAGATAACTCAATAAGAGTAGATAGATCTATGACCAAATTGAAGCATCATTTCACAATAGTGATGAGTATATATAGATCTATGACCAAACTGAAGCATCATTTCACAATAGCGATGATTAGATAGATCTATGACCAAACTGAAGCATCATTTCACAATAGCGATGAGTAGATAGTAAGATAGATCTATGACCAAACTTAAGCACCATTTCACAATAGTGATGAGTATATATAGATCTATGACCAAACTGAAGCATCATTTCACAATAGCGATGATTAGATAGATCTATGACCAAACTGAAGCATCATTTCACAATAGCGATGAGTAGATAGTAAGATAGATCTATGACCAAACTGAAGCACCATTTCACAATAGTGATGAGTATATATAGATCTATGACCAAACTGAAGCATCATTTCACAATAGCGATGAGTAGATAGATCTATGACCAAACTGAAGCACCATTTCACAATAGTGATGAGTATAGATAGATCTATGACCAAACTGAAGCACCATTTCACAATAGTGATGAGTATAGATAGATCTATGACCAAACTGAAGCATCATTTCACAATAGTGATGAGTAGATAGATCTATGACCAAACTGAAGCATCATTTCACAATAGTGATGAGTAGATAGATCTATGACCAAACTGAAGCATCATTTCACAATAGCGATGAGTAGATAGTAAGATAGATCTATGACCAAACTGAAGCACCATTTCACAATAGTGATGAGTATAGATAGATCTATGACCAAACTGAAGCATCATTTCACAATAGTGATGAGTAGATCGATCTATGACCAAACTGAAGCACCATTTCACAATAGTGATGCCCACAAACTTTTGTCCATGTCATAAAAACAAAGTTGTACAAACCTTAAAGTTATAGTAAACATTAGACATATCTGAACATTACAAACCATCAAACTTGAGCAATAAAGTAACTTACTGTTTAAATGAAAGGATACACATTTTCTTAAATGGTTTAGATGTAAGTTTTGTACATGAATTTGATATGCCTCAACAGACTCTCAACACATTTCAAGTTTAAATGGAAAAAATGCTGTCAAAATCAAAGAACCCCATTTGAAAGTCTTTGTCTGTCACTACATCATGAACTTTAGAATTTAAGTGTCAACAATTTCCAAAGGCATTTTCTTTTAACACTCCCTTTACTTTCAATAGCAATAAACCACAAGAACTTGTTCCGCAAAATAAATAGTTCAATGTCTGAACAACATTTTCATCTATTTATCCAAGTTAAGTTTTTTCAAGACAAAAAAACAAATCTGTTGTTATAAAAAATCTAATGTATTTTTTTGTTTCTTTTTACAAGTCAACATGTAAAGAAAAATGCCCATGTGCTTTTTGGACATTTTATATGCAATCCTAAAACAAGGATGCACATTTGGTATAGGCATGTATAAACATGACCAGGTGTGACTATTCACCACATAATGAGTCACTTTTTGACAAAATCAGAGAAAATCCAAACCAGATATATTTTAAGGGTGTAAAATATGTTGTAGGGGTGTAAAATATGTTGTAGGGGTGTAAAATATGTTGTAGGGGTATAAAAAATGTTGTAAGGGTGTAAAATATGTTGTAAGGGTGTAAAATATGTTGTAGGCGTGTAAAATATGTTGTAGGGGTGTAAAATATGTTGTAGTGGTGTAAAATATGTCTTAAGGGTGTAAAATATTCTGTAGTGGTGTAAAATATGTTGTAAGGGTGTAAAATATGTTGTAGGGGTGTAAAATATGTTGTAAGGGTGTAAAATATGCTGTAGTGGTGAAAAATATGTTGTAAGGTGTAAAATATGTTGTAGGGGTGTAAAATATGCTGTAAGGGTGTAAAATATGTTGTAGGGGTGTAAAATATGTTGTAAGGGTGTAAAATATGCTGTAGGGGTGTAAAATATGTTGTAAGGGTGTAAAATATGCTGTAGGGGTGTAAAATATGTTGTAAGGGTGTAAAATATGCTGTAGTGGTGTAAAATATGTTGTAAGGGTGTAAAATATGCTGTAGGGGTGTAAAATATGCTGTAGTGGTGTAAAATATGTTGTAAGGGTGTAAAATATGCTGTAGTGGTGTAAAATATGTTGTAAGGGTGTAAAATATGCTGTAGTGGTGTAAAATATGTTGTAAGGGTGTAAAATATGCTGTAGTGGTGTAAAATATGTTGTAAGGGTGTAAAATATGCTGTAGTGGTGTAAAATATGTTGTAAGGGTGTAAAATATGCTGTAGGGGTGTAAAATATGCTGAAAGGGTGTAAAATATGCTGTAGGGGTGTAAAATATGCTGTAGGGGTGTAAAATATGCTGTAGGGGTGTAAAATATGTTGTAAGGGTGTAAAATATGCTGTAGGGGTGTAAAATATGCTGTAAGGGTGTAAAATATGCTGTAGTGGTGTAAATATGTTGTAAGGGTGTAAAATATGTTGTAGGGGTGTAAAATATGTTGAAAGGGTGTAAAATATGCTGTAGGGGTGTAAAATATGTTGTAAGGGTGTAAAATATGCTGTAGTGGTGTAAAATATGTTGTAAGGGTGTAAAATATGCTGTAGGGGTGTAAAATATGTTGTAAGGGTGTAAAATATGCTGTAGGGGTGTAAAATATGCTGTAGGGGTGTAAAATATGTTGTAGGGGTGTAAAATTTGTTGCAGGGGTGTAAAATATGTTGTAGGGGTGTAAAATATGCTGTAGGGGTGTAAAATATGTTGTAGGGGTGTAAAATATGTTGTAGGGGTGTAAAATATGTTGTAGGTGTGTAAAATATGCTGTAGGGGTGTAAAATATGTTGTAGGGGTGTAAAATATGTTGTAAGGGTGTAAAATATGTTGTAGGGGTGTAAAATATGTTGTAGATTGTAAAATATGCTGTAGGGGTGTAAAATATGTGTAAGGGCGTAAAATATGTTTTAGGGGTGTAAAATATGCTGTAGTGGTGTAAAATATGCTGTAGTGGTGTAAAATATGTTGTATGGGTGTAAAATATGCTGTATGAGTGTAAAATATGCTGTAGGGGTGTAAAATATGTTGTAGGGGTGTAAAATATGTTGTAGGGGTGTAAAATATGTTGTAGGGGTGTAAAATATGTTGTAGTGGTGTAAAATATGTTGTAGGGGTGTAAAATATGCTGTAGGGGTGTAAAATATGTTGTAAGGGTGTAAAATATGCTGTAAGGGTGTAAAATATGCTGTAGGGGTGTAAAATATGTTGTAGGGTGTAAATATGTTGTAAGGGTGTAAAATATGTTGTAAGGGTGTAAAATATGCTGTAGGGGTGTAAAATATGCTGTTGGGGTGTAAAATATGTTGTAGGGGTGTAAAATATGTTGTAGGGGTGTAAAATATGCTGTAGGGGTGTAAAATATGTTGTAAGGGTGTAAAATATGTTATAAGGGTGTAAAATATGTTGTAGGGGTGTAAAATGTTTAGGGGTGCAAAATATGCTGTAGGGGTGCAAAATATGCTGTAGGGGTGTAAAATATGCTGTAGGGGTGTAAAATATGCTGTAGGGGTGTAAAATATGTTGTAAGGGTGTAAAATATGCTGTTGGGGTGTAAAATATGTTGTAAGGGTGTAAAATATGTTGTAGGGGTGTAAAATATGCTGTAGGGGTGTAAAATTTGCTGTAGGGGTGTAAAATATGCTGTAGGGGTGTAAAATATGCTGTAGGGGTGTAAAATATGCTGTAGGGGTGTAAAATATGCTGTAGGGGTGTAAAATATGCTGTAGGGGTGTAAAATATGCTGTAGGGGTGTAAAATATGCTGTAGGGGTGTAAAATATGGATTTTTAGATTTTGATATTTTCCAATTATTTATTTATTTCCGCACATTTCTGTTGTGAGTTTATATTCTAAAAATAATTATAAATTATTTTTTTAATATTTTAAAAGTAACACCCTGTATTGTTTTATGTGAGAAGGCAAAATAGTAAATTTGAACATACTCAAAATCAAGTTTTAGACTGCGGCTACAGCAAAATACACATAGATCTAGATAAGTTATTATTTCTCTGACTTTTAAACAGTTTTTACCATTGAATTTAGCATTCAAATCACTATAAGGATAATTAAATAACTCAAAATGACCATATGGCACAATGTGGAGGGTCACTTTTAATTATTAATTTAACTATTAATTATATTTCAAGACAAACAGATGAAAGCAGTACTACTGTACACCTTGTAATAAAGGTAATTTCATATATATAGGCTTCAGAGTGTAGGCTAGATTAATGTTGATAAATTGTTGACATGACTCAAAGATATTCACAAATCTCAACTAATTGTACACAGTTATCTATTTGCAAAGCAGTATATAATATCAAACATAAGGCATTTATAGTTTAGTAAATATTGTACAGACATGACTTGATTCAGTAATGTTTAATGTATAACAGAAATATGAGAGGAAAACACAAACAATTATAATACTTTCTTGTATACAACACGGCATGTCAAACAGTGTGTCATGACCCAGTTCTCTCTTTGTTTAGCACCAGTTTAGTCATAAAATATAATATTGTCACAGAACATAAACAAAAAACTGTCAAGTGAACTGAAGCATTCAAAATATTTGTGGCCTTTTACCTAATAGAGGATTGTGTGACCAGCATAATACCAAAGGCTTTTTTGGTTCATGGTTTTTCATAATATTTGGGAAATAACAATTTTTTTAGAGAGAATCAAAAACTAAATAAAAACTTCATTTCACAGTAGTTGTACATCCAGTGTACTCTCAATTACTGACATGGAGAATGGAAATATAGGGATAATTCAAAAGAACAAATTATTTTTATGCTTAAAAATACATAGATAGGTTTATAGTTGTACAATATACAATGTACAATACAGCAGAAGATAATCTTTTTTATTTTTTGATGAAATCTGCAATGAAATCTGACAAAATCAGAGAAAATCCAAAGCAGAAACGTGATCTGAACATAGCAGAAACATGATCTGAACATAGCAGAAACATGATCTGAACATAGCAGAAACATGATCTGAACATAGCAGAAACATGATCTGAACATAGCAGAAAAATGATTTGAACATAGCAGAAACATGATGTGAACATAGCAGAAATATGATATGATCATTAGCCTTGTTTGTTTTATATGTCAAAACAGAGAAATTTTGTCATTAAAAAATACAGAATTAACATAAAAAGATAAAACGTACAGATAATCCATAATATCAGATACTGGATCTAGATGATGATAATATTTTAAACAAAATAAAATAATCTTTGAAATATCATGATGAAAAAACAACTTAAAAACAAAATATGTCAACATAAGACAAATTGTGAACAATATTAAAACTAAATAAAATGTAAAATAAAAACTAATTGTTTCAACAATTAAGTTCAAGAAAGTCTTTATAGTTAAATTATAGTGTAGTGAACAAAACAAGTCCAATTATTGGTATAAAATTTTTTGATCTGAAGTGAAAACATTAACAACAGCCAACCAGAAACAGCAGCACACAAATAATGAAACAATATACTAATTATTGATAATACTGACTGAACAATAATAGTAACATGTTTCAAACAGTCCAATTGAACAACATACAGTAAATTTACATTAAATTATTTACAGTCAATTTTGCAATAACTTAAAGCATTTAACTTTTCAAAAGGTTTTTTCCATAAAGCTTTTAGGAAATAAGCTTCATTTAATGTTGCTTATTTATTAAAGTCACAATTAAAGAGCAAATGCAAACATCTTAGGACGAAGCCAGAATAAATTTGAATAAATATAAATATCTGACTAGCTGATCTGTGTCATGTCCAGATGTCTAAAATCAATCTCTGTGTCATGTCCAGATGTCTAAAATCAATCTCTGTGTCATGTCCAGATGTCTAAAATCAATCTCTGTGTCATGTCCAGATGTCTAAAATCAATCTCTGTGTCATGTCCAGATGTCTAAAATCAATCTCTGTGTCATGTCCAGATGTCTAACATCAACCTCTGTGTCATGTCCAGATATATAACATCAACCTCTGTGTCATGTCCAGATATATAACATCAACCTCTGTGTCATGTCCAGATATATAACATCAACCTCTGTGTCATGTCCAGTTGTCTAAAATCAATCTCTGTGTCATGTCCAGATGTCTAA
This sequence comes from Anisus vortex, assembly GCA_949126835.1. Taxonomy (NCBI): domain Eukaryota; kingdom Metazoa; phylum Mollusca; class Gastropoda; family Planorbidae; genus Anisus; species Anisus vortex. The sequence continues at coordinate 36,673,612 of OX421494.1, read as the reverse complement.
CATCAATCTCTGTGTCATGTCCAGATATATAACATCAACCTCTGTGTCATGTCCAGATATATAACATCAACCTCTGTGTCATGTCAAGATGTCTAACATCAACCTCTGTGTCATGTCCAGTTGTCTAACATCAACCTCTGTGTCATGTTCAGATGTCTAACATCAACCTCTGTGTCATGTCCAGATGTCTAACATCAACCTCTGTGTCATGTCCAGATGTCTAACATCAACCTCTGTGTCATGTCCAGATGTCTAACATCAACCTCTGTGTCATGTCCAGATGTCTAACATCAACCTCTGTGTCATGTCCAGATGTCTAACATCAACCTCTGTGTCATGTCCAGATGTCTAACATCAACCTCTGTGTCATGTCCAGTTGTCTAACATCAACTTCTTTGTCATGTCCAGATGTCTAACATCAACTTCTTTGTCATGTCCAGATGTCTAACATCAACCTCTGTGTCATGTCCTGTTGTATAACATCAACCTCTGTGTCATGTCCAGTTGTCTAACATCAACCTCTGTGTCATGTCCAGATGTCTAACATCAGCCTCTGTGTCATGTCCAGATGTCTAACATCAACCTTTGTGTCATGTCCAGATGTCTAACATCAACCTCTGTGTCATGTCCAGATGTCTAACATCAACCTCTGTGTCATGTCCAGATGTCTAACATCAACCTCTGTGTCATGTCCAGATTGTCTAAAAAAAACTCTGTGTCATGTCCAGTTGTCTAACATCAACCTCTGTGTCATGTCCAGATGTCTAACATCAACCTCTGTGTCATGTCCAGATGTCTAAAAAAAAACTCTGTGTCATGTCCAGATGTCTAACATCAACCTCTGTGTCATGTCCAGATGTCTAACATCAACCTCTGTGTCATGTCCAGATGTCTAACATCAACCTCTGTGTCATGTCCAGATGTCTAACATCAACCTCTGTGTCATGTCCAGATGTCTAACATCAACCTCTGTGTCATGTCCAGATGTCTAACATCAACCTCTGTGTCATGTCCAGATGTCTAACATCAACTTCTGTGTCATGTCCAGTTGTCTAACATCAACATCTGTGTTATGTCCAGATGTCTAACATCAACCTCTGAGTCATGTCCAGATGTCTAACATCAACCTCTGTGTCATGTCCAGATGTCTAAGTCTAACATCAACCTTTGTGTCATGTCCAGATGTCTAACATCAACCTCTGTGTCATGTCCAGATGTCTAAGTCTAACATCAACCTCTGTGTCATGTCCAGATGTCTAACATCAACCTCTGTGTCATGTCCAGATGTCTAACATCAACCTCTGTGTCATGTCCAGATGTCTAAGTCTAACATCAACCTCTGTGTCATGTCCAGATGTCTAACATCAACCTCTGTGTCATGTCCAGTTGTCTAACATCAACCTCTGAGTCATATCCAGATGTCAAACATCAACCTCTGTGTTATGTCCAGATGTCTAACATCAACCTCTGTGTCATGTCCAGTTGTCTAACATCAACCTCTGTGTCATGTCCAGATGGCCAATGATGTTTATCTCAGTTCAACAAATTACTCATCAGTTAGTATTATCTTTCTGGCAATTTGTAGCGACTGTCTCCTTTATACCCCAAAGCTTGCGTCCATACTTGTGAACTCAATGGAAGAAATTGGAATGACTGTAATAATTGATTCAACTCAGACGGAGTTGGCTGGGCGACATCTCGCCTGAGGTCAACAAACTCACCCCTGACCACAGTGTTTTGAAGGCTGTATTTGGCTACTGCAACATTGGAGATTTCTCCGCTGATATCCAACGTGTCTGTGCGGTTCAACCCCAGTGTTTGTGAGAGATGAATGTAGTCTAGCCAGCCATCCCCATCCACATCTCCTACAGCACCTGACAATAGAAAACATGGGAAATCTTAAAGTTTAAGTCTGATCACATTGGAGAAATATCTTATTTCAATGCTAAATTGCAACTAAATGACAAACAAGTCTTGATAAAGGCAACTGAAAGCAAACAGAATGGCTCAGCCAATACAAGCCATATATTTAAAAAATAGAACAGAAGTTCATCAATTTACTGGAGCTCATGATAAAGCATATTCAATGTAAAAAAAATATGAAAGAAACATTAGCAAAAAAAAAAATAGAATTTATTTTTAATGTACAAAATTGAATATGATGGGACAAGTACAAACACATAGACATATAATTTAAATTTGCAAAAAACTGAATGCCACCATAAATTAATTGAGGGACTCTGCATAATAGTAACCTGGTCATTACTGTTTCAACAGCTTTTTCAATAGACTTGTAAAGGACTATGACAACTTGTTATTGATATTGTCATATTGTTTTGGTCACTATATTCACCACTAACCCCTACAGTGCCTTGACAAGCCCAGACATACAAAAATTAAACCTAGTTAAACCACTCACTAGATCAAAATCAATTGAAACACTTTAATAGTGACAGCAAAATCATAAATCTCTAGTAAAGTATTAAAAGTATTAAAAATAAAACTGCTGATTAGGAAGTCCAAATAAATAAAGAAGAAGCAGACATTATTGTAGATTCTGAAACATGGCTAAATCCAGATATCTATAACTCAGAGATACTCAATAGAAATAATGAAATTTTTAGAAAAGATAGGTCAAACAGTCATGGAGGAGTACCATAAGAGCAGAAGAAAAATAAAAACAGAATCTAGTCATAATGTAGAAGCAGTATTTTGTTAAATAAATTGACCTAATTCAACACCACTCATTCTAGGTAGTGTATACAGACAACCAAACACTACAACAGAATACATGACTGTACTGTGTACTGTGCAATCAGCTTACAAACATTCAAAGGAAACATAAAAATGCTGTAATTCGGATAATGGGGAACTTCAACCTCCCTGACATTAATTGGAGCACCTTTCATCATAGAAAAACACCAAAACATAAACAAAATAAATGAACTTTTTATCAATACCATCCAAAATCTAAATGTAGAACAAATTTTAAAAAAAACCAACAAGAAACCATAATATACTAGATTTATTCTTAACTAACAGACCAGGACTAGTAATAGATTATGAAATAATCCCTGGACTTTAAGATCATGATATTGTCAGAATAAATAACAGAATCAAAACCCAAATATGCAAAAAACCTAAAAGAATAATCAAGCAGCAATAAACTTACAAATCATTTTTCTTACTAAATACAATATAAAGTCCAGTTGAAGATATTTGACAATCCATAAAGACAAACTTAAAAGCAAAAATGGATCATTTTGTGCAAAAAAAACAAACATCTAATAAAATTAACAAATATTGGTTTAATACTAAACTTAAGAATCTGTGTAAACAATAAGAAAATGTATTCAAAAAGCTTAAAGCAACTAATTCAAATAGACTATACATAAAAAATACCTAAAAATTAAACATTTAACTCAGAAATTAAGCAGACATCTGCAGAATGAATATGTAAACAATGTAATTTCTAAAGACAACAATAAAAACTTATAGAAACAACAGACATAGCTATACTAAAAGGTCAAAACAATAAAAACTATAATGACAATGAAACTAAAGCCAACATCCTCAACACACATTTTGCATCATCATTGTCAACTTTAGGTGACAAAGAAATCTCCATAAATTAAAACAAACTAGAAGAGATAGGAAATATAATGTATAAATGAAGAAGAAAAAGAAACAAACTTCTAACAGACTTAAAAGAAAAACAAAGGTTCTGATCCAGATGAAATATCAGCAAGACTGCTTAAACTGCTTAAAGAACTAAATAATGAAATATCTCCAATCTTTAAAATACTTTTTCAGGCCTCTCCAAACCAGGGCAAGGTGCCCAAAGATTGGAAATTAGCCAATGTAACCCCTCTTTTCAAAAAAAGGTAATAAATCTGACCCTGGAAATTACAGACCTGTTTCCCTTACAACATGTGGAACTGTTTCCCTTACAACATATGGAACTGTTTCCCTTACAACATGTGGAACTGTTTCCCTTACAACATGTGGAACTGTTTCCCTTACAACATGTGGAACTGTTTCCCTTACAACATTTGGAACTGTTTCCCTTACAACATGTGGAACTGTTTCCCTTACAACATGTGGAACTGTTTCCCTTACAACATGTGGAACTGTTTCCCTTACAACATGTGGAACTGTTTCCCTTACAACATGTGGAACTGTTTCCCTTACAACATGTGGAACTGTTTCCCTTACAACATGTGGAACTGTTTCCCTTACAACATGTGGAACTGTTTCCCTTACAACATGTGGAACTGTTTCCCTTACAACATGTGGAACTGTTTCCCTTACAACATGTGGAACTGTTTCCCTTACAACATGTGGAACTGTTTCCCTTACAACATGTGGAACTGTTTCCCTTACAACATGTGGAACTGTTTCCCTTACAACATGTGGAACTGTTTCCCTTACAACATGTGGAACTGTTTCCCTTACAACATGTGGAACTGTTTCCCTTACAACATGTGGAACTGTTTCCCTTACAACATGTGGAACTGTTTCCCTTACAACATGTGGAACTGTTTCCCTTACAACATGTGGAACTGTTTCCCTTACAACATGTGGAACTGTTTCCCTTACAACATGTGGAACTGTTTCCCTTACAACATGTGGAACTGTTTCCCTTACAACATGTGGAACTGTTTCCCTTACAACATGTGGAACTGTTTCCCTTACAACATGTGGAACTGTTTCCCTTACAACATGTGGAACTGTTTCCCTTACAACATGTGGAACTCTTCTCCAATCATTTCTATTTATACGGGTAATTTACAGGTAATTTATATTAATGACTTGCCCAATTGCATCAATACAGGAACGAAAGTACCCGGTAATGTTTTTTGCAGATAATTGCATAATTTACAGAACAATAAAGACAAAAAGATTGTGAACTCTTACAAAAAGACCTAGATAAATTAGAAAAATGAGAATCTAACTGAAGTATTCTTTCACCCGTAAAAAGCCAACTGTTAAGAGTATCAAAGAATAAGAAACAAATAATTACAAACAACTTTATCCATGAAAAAGACCAAACAGAAACTATAAATGCAAACTGCTTAGGAGTATATTAGCATGGAATCCACATATTGCTGAAGTAATAAAAAATCTAACAAATCATTATGCTTCATAAAAAGGAACTTTTACAAATGTACTAAGAACATAAAACTAAAATGCTATCTAACATTAGTTAGACCTACTAATAAAATGTTACCACTTTTTATATTCTTACAATTTTCAAAGTTACACAGATTTTTGTTTCATTTTCAGGAATATTAGCAAAACAAAACACTGAATTCTCACCCCAATGGATCAAAAGCAATATACTGTGGAGGAGAGAGTGAAGATTGTGGAAACATACAATATGCATAGAATATGCATAAGCTGTATAAGACACATCAAGTAAAGAAAACATTAAAAAATTAGAACAAATTCAGAAAAGAGCGGCAAGGTTCATTACTAGCAAATATTCACACAAAAAATGTCAAGAGTAAGACTCATAATTAAATCCCTAAACCTAGAAATAATAGAGGACAGAAGGGCAAAGAGTAAAGTAGTAATAATACAGACGGCATTCAATTTTAACGTAGAAATACAACACGATAACAACCTGTTGCAATGCTAAGGACAAAAACACTTTCCTTATCCATTATGTGAGAACCATATAAGTACGGTACTCTTTCTTCCCAAGTGGCACCCGGGCATGGAATGTGTTGCCTGAACAAACCAGGAAAACCAGTAACTTAACATCATTTAAAACACTAATTAAAATGCAAGACTAGAATCAGATCATGGATAAGCGCTGGACACAATAATCTTCTATATAGTCTGTAACAAATAAGATAAGATAGTTAATATTTGATTAGTTATGACTAGGGAAGTTAATACCTTTTTTTTTTCAAAACCGGTTTTCGGATCTATAATAAAACATGTTTTGACCTACCTGTGTGACTAGTAGGTACTAAAACAGTGCACATATTGATCCTATCTTTATGTCTTTCAGTAAGGTCATGACAATGTGGCTCTCCAGGTTTATGCTTAAGTACTAGAAATAAAAAATACTTTTTTTTTTTCATAAGAGACTCTAACTTGAAATAATTATTTGTCCAAGTAAATATAAAATTTACAAAGAATTGTATGTATTTTAAACTCAAAGACTTACTATAATGATATCTGAAAGGTTTTTCCTCCACAATTGTTAAAGCTTTATACGCAGTCATGTGATTGAAGAGTAGAAACTCCTGCGTCAGAAAGCCGATGTCATCATCGCACATCACATGATCTTTAGATACAGTCTGATAAATTTCTTCACCTGCCAGGAAACAATAACCACAGTCACTAAGTCTTTCTGTATACACAGAGATGGGCTTCAAAGACCATAGCACACATTAACCTTAACATATGGGATGAGCTTGCTGAGAACACAACCAACTGGCGCCCCAGCTATGCCACAAGGCACTTTAACAGCAGAAGCCAACTTGGCAGCAAATAATGCAGGGAGAAAAACCAGAAGACAGGCAAAGGGCAGGCAATCAGGAAATTATGCCATTGTCCTTTGAGGACGTTTACTATATGCCTACACACCATATAGGGGGTTGTGAAGTTAAACAATGTAAAAATATTTACACAAGATGAATAATGGCTTGGCATGTATACAAGTTTTTAAAATGTTCATTCAAAGTTTAATTTTATATTGCTCTAAAGATGAAAGATGGGATATTCATTGTAAGGCTTCTGAAAAAAAAAAGGGAAACTTTGCATGTCTTGCAAATACAGTTAAGTAATAGATTCATTAGCATCAGTTTGTTTTATTTGAAAATGGAATGAAAAAAATCAAAGACTAAATTATAATAAAATAAATGCTAAAATGGCTAACCTGGTATTTAATATAGGAGAAGGGAGACAAATGTGTAAATTTTAGGAAATTTTATATATGGAACAAACCATTGCACAATTAATTACAAGAGATGAAATTATAAGATAATTAAACTAAATACGTTTATGAAAACTAGATTTATAAAAAAATTGAGCATTATATAAAAAAGAATATCAAATTCTACACTAAAAGTACACAATTTAAAAATACAGCATTTGAAATGTCTGGGCTAAAGAAATTATTACGGGAAAACTTACACATATTTCTGAATTCATAAGGAAAACTTACACATATTTCTGAATTCATAAGGAAAAGTTACACATATTTCTGAAGTCATAAGGAAAACTTACACATATTTCTGAAGTCATAAGGAAAACTTACAAATATTTCTGAATTCATAAGGAAAACTTACAAATACTTCTGAAGTCATAAGGAAAACTTACACATATTTCTGAATTCATAAGGAAAACTTACACATATTTCTGAAATCATAAGGAAAACTTACACATATTACTGAAGTCATAAGGAAAACTTACAAATATTTCTGAAGTCATAAGGAAAACTTACACATATTTCTGAATTCATAAGGAAAACTTACACATATTTCTGAATTCATAAGGAAAACTTACACATATTACTGAAGTCATAAGGAAAACTTACAAATATTTCTGAAGTCATAAGGAAAACTTACACATATTTCTGAATTCATAAGGAAAACTTACACATATTTCTGAATTCATAAGGAAAACTTACACATATTACTGAAGTCATAAGGAAAACTTACACATATTTCTGAATTCATAAGGAAAACTTACACATATTTCTGAATTCATAAGGAAAACTTACACATATTTCTGAATTCATAAGGAAAACTTACACATATTTCTGAATTCATAAGGAAAACTTACACATATTTCTGAATTCATAAGGAAAACTTACAAATACTTCTGAAGTCATAAGGAAAACTTACACATATTTCTGAATTCATAAGGAAAACTTACACATATTTCTGAATTCATAAGGAAAACTTACACATATTACTGAAGTCATAAGGAAAACTTACAAATATTTCTGAAGTCATAAGGAAAACTTACACATATTTCTGAATTCATAAGGAAAACTTACACATATTTCTGAATTCATAAGGAAAACTTACACATATTACTGAAGTCATAAGGAAAACTTACAAATATTTCTGAAGTCATAAGGAAAACTTACACATATTTCTGAATTCATAAGGAAAACTTACACATATTTCTGAATTCATAAGGGAAACTTACACATATTTCTGAATTCATAAGGAAAACTTACACATATTTCTGAATTCATAAGGAAAACTTACACATATTTCTGAATTCATAAGGAAAACTTACACATATTTCTGAATTCATAAGGAAAACTTACACATATTTCTGAATTCATAAGGAAAAGTTACACATATTTCTGAAGTCATAAGGAAAACTTACATATATTTCTGAATTCATAAGGAAAACTTACAAATACTTCTGAAGTCATAAGGAAAACTTACACATTTTTCTGAAGTCATAAGGAAAACTTACACATATTTCTGAATTCATAAGGAAAACTTATACATATTTCTGAAGTCAAAATGGAAAACTTATAAATATTTCTGAAGTCATAAGGAAAACTTACACATATTTCTGAATTCATAAGGAAAACTTACACATATTTCTGAAGTCATAGAGAAAACTTACAAATATTTCTGAAGTCATAAGGAAAACTTACACATATTTCTGAATTCATAAGGAAAACTTACACATATTTCTGAATTCATAAGGAAAACTTACACATATTTCTGAAGTCAAAATGAAAAACTTACAAATATTTCTGAAGTCATAAGGAAAACTTACACTTAATTCTGAATTCATAAAGAAAAATTACACATATTTCTGAAGTAATAAGGAAAACTTACAAATATTTCTGAAGTCATAAGGAAAACTTACACATATTTCTGAAGTCATAAGGAAAACTTACACATATTTCTGAAGTCATAAGGAAAACTTACACATATTTCTGAATTCATAAGGAAAACTTACACATATTTCTGAATTCATAAGGAAAAATTACAAATATTTCTGAAGTCACAAGGAAAACTTACACATATTTCTAAATTCATAAGGAAAACTTACACATATTTCTGAATTCATAAGGAAAACTTACAAATATTTTTGAAGTCATAAGGAAAACTTACACATATTTCTGAAGTCATCTGGCTTTGATGAATTTCTTGGACTTCCTTTTACTTCATCATCATCATAGTTATATTTGTTCTGAAAAATAAAATGATAGAACTCTTAATGTCCAGATAAAAAAAGAAACAATTGTATCCAACCAACTCTTCATCCATCTTTTTGAGTTAAGTTATGTGATCGTAGCATTTACCCCACACAATATAAGTTTAGTTATGTGATTATGGCATTTACCCCACACAATATAAGTTTAGTTATGTGATCGTGGCATTTACCCCACACAATATAAGTTTAGTTATGTGATCATGGAATTTACCCCACACAATATAAGTTTAGTAATGTGATCGTGGCAAATCTTTACCCCACACAATATAAGTTTAGCTATCATCATCATCATTTGTCCTTTGGGTTCCTTGTGGAACATAGGGCCTCTGTCAAAGCACGCTACTCTTCACGGTCTCTTGCTAGTCGCTTTAATTCTTCCCAGCTCTTTCCAGTTCTTTCGGTTTCATCCAGTATGCTTCGTCTCCATGTTCGCTTGGGACCTCTATGCCGTTTACTCTGGGGATTCCACTCTAAGGCCTGTCTAGCTATGTTGTTGTCGTTATCTTTCCTGAGGGTGTGTCCAATCCATCTCCACTTCCTTCCCATGATTTGTTGTTCGACTTTTCTTTGTCCACACCTCTACAACAGTTTGGAGTTTTCTACCTTGTCGAACCATTTGATTTTGAGTATATTCTTAGGCATCTGTTAACAAAGGTCTGGAGTCTATTTTTAGTTATCTCTGTCGTTCGCCATGTTTCGGACCCATAAAGTAGGACCGTTTTAATGTTTTTGTTAAAGATCCTTACTTTAGTTTTGACAGAGATGTATGTAGATCTCCAGACCGGTTTTAATTTGGCAAAGGCTTGTCGCGCCAAATTTATTCGACGTTCGATGTCCTCGTCTGCTCCTCCTGATGCACTGACCACACTTCCAATGTATACAAAGTGATTCACTTGGTCTAAGCTTTGGTTTTCTACTTCTATGTCGCCATCTTGTTTGGTTTTTTGATGGTTAATACTGATCCCTACTCTTTTTCCAGTCTCACTCAAAGCTGTGATATTCTCTTGCATATCTTGTAATCTGTGGGATAGATGGCCAGGTCATCTGCAAACTCTAAGTCTTCTAGTTTTTGCATTAGGGTCCATTGTATTTCTTTCCCTGAGTTAGCATAAGCTTCTTTTGTGACCCAGTCTAGTACTAGAAGGAACAGAAGTGGTGAGAGGAGACATCCTTGCTTGACTCCAGTTGTAACATGGAATTCATCTGACATCTTACCATTATGTACTATTTGGCAGGTAAAGTTTTCATAGAGACTTTTGATGATGGTTATTATTTTATTAGGTATTCCATAGTGCCTCATGATTGACCATATTGTCTCTCTATTAATGCTATCAAAAGCCTTTTCAAAGTCCACAAATGTAGCATAGAGTGGAGATTGCCATTCAATAGATTGTTCTATAATGATCCGGAGTGTTGCTATCTGGTCAATGCATGATCTTCCTCTTCCGAACCCAGCCTGTTCTTTTCTTAGGAGATTCAGACATGCCTACCCCTAAGGACTAAAAAGAGGAACAAACTTGACGAAAAAGAGGATTTTTCAACAAAAAAGCGGAACACTCTTTATCTAATAATCTTTTAAAACAAAACGTTTTACAGACAATTCGCAATCGATCTAGTTCTAGTAGGCCTACAAAAAACATTAAATTCATATGTTTTTCTTTGATGAATAAACTCCTCTGAATATTCCTTCCTATAACACTGAATTAGTATTTTTTACAGTTTGAACAAGTCATACTTAAACTTTCTGAAGAAGGACGTTTAGATATATTCCCAATCTTAGCAATACAGTAAAGGAAAAGAAAATTCATTGCCAAAGACGCATTATTCCGCTAAAAATGTCAGAAAAGCCCAGAATATCTCTTTTCATAAACCCAGAAAACCCAAGTATAGATAATTATAGCATTGTAACCTTATTTGTGCCTTTGTTTTATCAACCTAGACACAAACTATATTTCAACACATGAAAAACCCAAACTTTCCAATTTGGCGTAACAAAACTAGTAAAAAGCGGAACGGCGGAACAAAGTGTGTTATTTTATAAAAAAGCGGAACAAATACGCCAAAAGCGGAACGGTAGGCATATCTGGGAGATCATCGCAGGCTTCTTTAATTCTGTTGAGTATTGTTCTGCTGAAGACCTTGCTTGGTACTGAGAGTAGAGTAATTCCTCGCCATTTATCACATTTTGACAGATCCCCATTCTTTGGAATTTTAATCAGTAGACCTTTTTTCCATTCTGCAGGAGGGGTTTCGGTTGACCAAATTTTATTAAAGATATTGTGGCGTTGGTTAACAATTTCAGCTCGGTTTGAGTAGGGTGGTCGGCCTTGTGTGATTCTGTGGAATTTCCCCACACAGCTTCATAAATCTCCTTTGTGGAGCCCTACTCTCGCCTCTGACTGTGTTTTGTAAGTTCGCTTTGATTTTGGTTTCTGTAAATTTTTTTTTTCTTATTTTTTTTTCATGGCAGCAGGTTCTGATTTTGGTCCGCCCCGGGTATTTTATTTCCCCGGTACCTACCATATCTGGTGGGCGTTCCCCAATCCGCCACCCGGGGAGGCGCTCGATGGGAGATCAGAAACTCCACACGAGAAGTTTAGCTATGTGATTGTGGCATTTACCCCACACAATATAAGTTTAGTTATGTGATTGTGGCAAATCTTTACCCCACACAATATAAGTTTAGTTATGTGATTGTGGCAAATCTTTACCCCACACAATATAAGTTTAGTTATGTGATCGTGGCAAATCTTTACCCCAAACAATATAAGTTTAGTTATGTGATCGTGGCAAATCTTTACCCCACACAATATAAGTTTAGTTATGTGATCGTGGCAAATCTTTCTTCTTCTCTTCTTCGCCATTATCAACTCCTAGTGGAGCATAGACCATCAACAATCTCTTTCCATGTCCTCCTGTCTCTGGCTATCTTCTCTAACTCCTTCCAAGTTCTACCGATCACCTGCACATCCTTTTCTACTTCCCTCCGCCAGGTGTTCTTTGGTCTACCTCTTCGTCTTGCACCCTGGGGATTCCACGAAAGAGCTTGTCTAATCAAATTTGTCGTTGGTCTCCTCAATGTGTGGCCTATCCATCTCCATCTCCTTTTTTGTATTTCTTGTTCTACTGGAATATGTGCTGTCCTTTCCCATACAGTTGCATTTGTAATTTCGTCATACCATTTAATATCCATTATTCTACGTAGGCAGTCATTCACAAAAGTTTGTAGTTTGTTCAAATCCCCCTTTGTTAATCTCCAACTTTCTGAGCCATATAGATTTTACGTTCGAATTAAAGATTCTTAATTTAGTTTTGGTTCTAATTTGTTTTGCTTTCCACATATTTTTTAGCATAGCAAAGGCTCCTCTTGCTTTTTGTATCTTTACTTTAATATCTGTTCCAGATCCCCCTTCCTTGTCAACTATACTTCCTAGATATGTGAAGTTGTCTACTTCCAGCACCTTCCCTCCTACTTCCACTGCATCAGTACTTTTGGAGTTTATTCTCATTATCTTGGACTTTCTATCATTTATTTTAAGTCCTAGCTGTTGTGCCCAGGAATCTAGTATTGCAGTTTTTTCTTGCATTTGCTTATGACTTTGAGCTAATAGGGCTATGTCATCTGCAAAGTCTAAATCTTCAAGCTGTTTAAACATGGTCCATTGGATTCCATTTTTTCTGTTTTCTGTAGTATTCTTCATGACCCAATCTATTACTAGTAAAAAGAGGAATGGTGAAAGTAGACAGCCTTGTCGAACTCCTGACTCTATCTCAAATGCCTCTGTTAGTTTTCCATCCTGAATGATTCGACATCTCATATTGTGATAGGTGTTTTTAATTAGGTCAGTTAGCTTTGGAGGAATACCATAGTGGCGCAACAGTTTCCATAGATTTTCTCTGTCGACACTATCAAAGGCTTTTTCAAAGTCTATGAAATTGATATGTAGGCTAGCATTCCATTCTGTGCATTGTTCAATGATAATATGAAGAGCAGCTATTTGGTCGAGACATGATTTGTTTTGTCTAAAGCCTGCTTGCTCGTCTCGTAGAAGACCATCAACTGCTTTCTTTAACCTTTCCAGTATTATTCTATTTAAAACTTTTCCTGGTACTGATAGCAACATAATCCCTCTATAGTTAGAGCAATCTGTAAGATCCCCTTTCTTTGGAAGCTTTACTAAATATCCCTCTCTCCAGTCCTTTGGTAGTTCTCCTTTTTCCCATATGTTTCCAATAATGTTGTATAGTATGTTAGTTGATAACTCAATGTCTGCTTTAATTGCTTCTGCTGGTATTCCATCAGGTCCAGCAGCCTTCCTGTTCTTTAGCGTTTTTATTGCATTTTTTATTTCTACTTTAGTAGGTCTATTACAGTCTATCTCTAGGTCTCTCAGCTGGTTGAATATCTGGGGTATTAAGGGGAGCAGGCCTGTTTAAGAGTTCTTTGAAATATTCTACCCATCTCTTTTCCTGCTTTTCTGCATTTGTTAGCTTATTACCTTCTTTGTCTTTGATGGGTTTATTTTGTTGCTGGAATTCGCCTGCTAATTTCTTTGTTATACTGTACAACTCCTTTATGTTTCCTTTAGATGCTGCTGTTTCTGCCTCCGCTGCCAGGTTGTTGGTGTAATCATTTTTATCCTTTTTAATGCTTTTTTTAACTTCCCTATTGGCTTCTGTATAGTTTTCTTGAGCATCCTTCTTCAAGGCCCTGGTTCGGCTGTTCATCAAAACAACTTTCTTTTCTTTCCGTTGCTTAATTTTTTTGAGAGTGTTGTCTGAAAGCCATGGTTTATTGGGGTGTGTTTTTATCCCTGGCACTTGCTTGCATGTTGTGTTCCATGCTTCCTTTATTGATTCCCATTGTGTGCCTATGTCATCATTTGCTTCCAGGTCTTCTAGGGCCTTAAATCTATTTCTCAGTTCAATTCTAAATTCATTGTTTACGTTTGTTTCCTTTAGAAATGTGACATTGTATTGAGTTCTGCGTCTTGGGCAATCTCTTTGTCTTTTAAGTCGTAGCCTAATTTGGCCCACTAATAAGTGATGGTCAGAAGCTACGTCAGCACTTATGAAAACTCTTACGTTTTGCAATGAGCGCCTGAATTTCTTTTTGATGCAAATATGGTCGATTTGGTTGTGTGTATGATGATCTGGTGACATCCATGTGGCTTTGTGAATATGTTTGTGCTGGAATATGCTGCCTCCTATTACTTATGAATTATCTGCACAAAAATTAATAAACAACTCTCCAATCTCGTTTTTTATTCCTAAGCCCTGTCTCCCCATTATCTCCTCATATCCTTGGTTATCATAGCCTATTTCTGCATTAAAGTCTCCCATCACTATTGTTAAGTCTTTATCTTTAAATCTATTTAGAACTGTCTGTAGTTTACTATAGAAATTATTCTTTATTTCATCCTCTTGTTCATTTGTTGGAGCATAGCACTGTATAACATTGAGATTGATCCCCTTCTTGAAAGTCCTGAAAGATGCTGTTATTATCCGAGACCCTTCCGGTTGCCACTCTATAAGTGATTGATTAGCCTGTGGTGATAGTATTATGGCTACTCCCTCTGTGTGTTGAGCGTTCTCATCCTCGTGGCCTGAGTAAAGAATGGTTTCACCTGTTGATAGTTTTGTTTTTCCTGACAGTATCCATCTCGCTTCACTCACTCCTAGTATACTTATATTGTATTTTTTCATTTCTGAAGCTACTTGGTGGGCCTTCCCCATCTCATACATTGTTCTCACATTCCAGTTGCCAACCTGGGTATTTTTCCTCAGAGAGAAGGAGGTAGTCTGCCTATCAGCTCCCTTTCGGGTTTGGCTGACCTGCTTCATAATCCCTTTGACAGGGCCTCCCTTCTCTGAAAATGGCAGACATGTAATTGATTTTGTTGATGATTTTGTAGCAAGGTAGTTTTTTACACTGGTGGGTTGCTAGCCCTACGCAGAAACGCTGCGAACCTGTTGGCCTGGCCCACTTGCCAGTATGCCCCGTCACCACGTCAAGGTAGGTTCTCGGTGAGGGGGGGGGGCAAATCTTTAACCCACACAATATAAGTTTAGTTATGTGATTGTGGCAAATCTTTACCCCACACAATATAAGTTTAGTTATGTGATTGTGGCAAATCTTTACCCCACACAATATAAGTTTAGTTATGTGATTGTGGCAAATCTTTACCCCACACAACATAAGTTTAGTTATGTGATTGTGGCAAATCTTTACCCCACACAATATAAGTTTAGTTATGTGATCGTGGCAAATCTTTACCCCACACAATATAAGTTTAGTTATGTGATTGTGGCAAATCTTTACCCCACACAATATAAGTTTAGTTATGTGATTGTGGCAAATCTTTACCCCACACAATATGCTTCAAATAACTTTTCAAATAACTTAAGGATGTCTTCCGAAATACACATGAGTTTGATAGGAACGAGTTATTTTAGTAAAATCTAGTAATGCCACGTAGTTGATGCAATAGGTACAGCCAACCAATAACTTTCTCATTGATTGTAGATTTGTAATCATGCATGAAGAATTTACAAGTTTATGTGATTAATGATCAATTCAAGTCAATGACTGAGTTAAAATTTCAACAATTCTAAGGAAACTGACAGAACAATAAACTGCTTTACTTTTTTATTTTTAAATGTAAGGTTCCATAATAAACTTTCACGGGTAGTCTAGGCACAGATACAAACTCTTTATTATTTCAAACAAGTTATAAGGATACTTTTTTTTTTTTTTTTTTTTTTGAAGATTTTTTTTCTTTTTTTCTACTATGCAGTTTTAAGTTTAGGATGCCAATAGTCCTTATACAACATGTACAATAAGAGCAGGCGGCAGTGTTGTAGAATAAAAATAACCAAGAACCATGTAACTCTTTGCTTAAGTCAGGGTACTTCATTAAAAAATTTCTTTTAAGTCTATTCTAAAAGTTGCTAGCCCTTTTATTTTTTTAATTTCAATTTATAATGAATGCATAATGAGAGTAGCCAGGTTTAAATTGAACAAATGTATGACCTACTTTCTTAACAGGAAACTGTGAAGTGTTTCTGGACACGAGTTTTACCAGAAAAACATCCTGGTCTTTGGTTATAGACCTCAATGATAAATCTGAAGAATTCTGGACCCTGCCACCTTCATGTGACCAAAGTTCAGATCCATCCACTCCACTCAGTATGACAGCCTGCATGCAGGAATAAAAGAATTGGACCTCAACACTCAGTACATTTTCTTATCACAGCTATGTTTATGTTTTCTAATGTAATGAAAAGGACAAACTGTACCTTTGACTTGTTAGAGTAATCTTTTCCTTCTTCATTTAAATGAATGAGAAAATCTAAAGTTCCATCAGAGTTGTAGTGACCTGGTGTTGGAAAACTCAAGAAACAAAATCAATGTAAATGTTTGTATAAATTGAAGTGAACCTAAGGAGAAACACTTGAGCAACTTGTGACAATAACAGTGACTGTGACAATAACAGTGACTGTGACAATAACAGTGACTGTGACAATAACAGTGACTGTGACAATAACAGTGACTGTGACAATAACAGTGACTGTGACAATAACAGTGACTGTGACAATAACAGTGACTGTGACAATAACAGTGACTGTGACAATAACAGTGACTGTGACAATAACAGTGACTGTGACAATAACAGTGACTGTGACAATAACAGTGACTGTGACAATAACAGTGACTGTGACAATAACAGTGACTGTGACAATAACAGTGACTGTGACAATAACAGTGACAATAACAGTGACTGTGACAATAACAGAGACTGTGACAATAACAGTGACTGTGACAATAACAGTGACTGTGACAATAACAGTGACTGTGACAATAACAGTGACTGTGACAATAACAGTGACTGTGACAATAACAGTGACTGTGACAATAACAGTGACTGTGACAATAACAGTGACTGACAATAACAGTGACTGTGACAATAACAGTGACTGTGACAATAACAGTGACTGTGACAATAACAGTGACTGTGACAATAACAGTGACTGTGACAATAACAGTGACTGTGACAATAACAGTGACTGTGACAATAACAGTGACTGTGACAATAACAGTGACTGTGACAATAACAGTAACTGTGACAATAACAGTGACTGTGACAATAACAGTGACTGTGACAATAACAGTGACTGTGACAATAACAGTGACTGTGACAATAACAGTGACTGTGACAATAACAGTGACTGTGACAATAACAGTGACTGTGACAATAACAGTGACTGTGACAATAACAGTGACTGTGACAATAACAGTGACTGTGACAATAACAGTGACTGTGACAATAACAGTGACTGTGACAATAACAGTGACTGTGACAATAACAGTGACTGTGACAATAACAGTGACTGTGACAATAACAGTGACTGTGACAATAACAGTGACTGTGACAATAACAGTGACTGTGACAATAATAGTGACTGTGACAATAACAGTGACTGTGACAATAACAGTGACTGTGACAATAACAGTGACTGTGACAATAACAGTGACTGTGACAATAACAGTGACAATAACAGTGACTGTGACAATAACAGTGACTGTGACAATAACAGTGACTGTGACAATAACAGTGACTGTGACAATAACAGTGACTGTGACAATAACAGTGACTGTGACAATAACAGTGACTGTGACAATAACAGTGACTGTGACAATAACAGTGACTGTGACAATAACAGTGACTGTGACAATAACAGTGACTGTGACAATAACAGTGACTGTGACAATAACAGTGACTGTGACAATAACAGTGACTGTGACAATAACAGTGACTGTGACAATAACAGTGACTGTGACAATAACAGTGACTGTGACAATAACAGTGACTGTGACAATAACAGTGACTGTGACAATAACAGTGACTGTGACAATAACAGTGACTGTGACAATAACAGTGACTGTGACAATAACAGTGACTGTGACAATAACAGTGACTGTGACAATAACAGTGACAATAACAGTGACTGTGACAATAACAGAGACTGTGACAATAACAGTGACTGTGACAATAACAGTGACTGTGACAATAACAGTGACTGTGACAATAACAGTGACTGTGACAATAACAGTGACTGTGACAATAACAGTGACTGTGACAATAACAGTGACTGTGACAATAACAGTGACTGACAATAACAGTGACTGTGACAATAACAGTGACTGTGACAATAACAGTGACTGTGACAATAACAGTGACTGTGACAATAACAGTGACTGTGACAATAACAGTGACTGTGACAATAACAGTGACTGTGACAATAACAGTGACTGTGACAATAACAGTGACTGTGACAATAACAGTAACTGTGACAATAACAGTGACTGTGACAATAACAGTGACTGTGACAATAACAGTGACTGTGACAATAACAGTGACTGTGACAATAACAGTGACTGTGACAATAACAGTGACTGTGACAATAACAGTGACTGTGACAATAACAGTGACTGTGACAATAACAGTGACTGTGACAATAACAGTGACTGTGACAATAACAGTGACTGTGACAATAACAGTGACTGTGACAATAACAGTGACTGTGACAATAACAGTGACTGTGACAATAACAGTGACTGTGACAATAACAGTGACTGTGACAATAACAGTGACTGTGACAATAACAGTGACTGTGACAATAATAGTGACTGTGACAATAACAGTGACTGTGACAATAACAGTGACTGTGACAATAACAGTGACTGTGACAATAACAGTGACTGTGACAATAACAGTGACAATAACAGTGACTGTGACAATAACAGTGACTGTGACAATAACAGTGACTGTGACAATAACAGTGACTGTGACAATAACAGTGACTGTGACAATAACAGTGACTGTGACAATAACAGTGACTGTGACAATAACAGTGACTGTGACAATAACAGTGACTGTGACAATAACAGTGACTGTGACAATAACAGTGACTGTGACAATAACAGTGACTGTGACAATAACAGTGACTGTGACAATAACAGTGACTGTGACAATAACAGTGACTGTGACAATAACAGTGACTGTGACAATAACAGTGACTGTGACAATAACAGTGACTGTGACAATAACAGTGACTGTGACAATAACAGTGACAATAACAGTGACTGTGACAATAACAGTGACTGTGACAATAACAGTGACTGTGACAATAACAGTGACTGTGACAATAACAGTGACTGTGACAATAGCAGTGACTGTGACAATAGCAGTGACTGTGACAATAACAGTGACTGTGACAATAACAGTGACTGTGACAATAACAGTGACTGTGACAATAACAGTGACTGTGACAATAACAGTGACTGTGACAATAACAGTGACTGACAATAACAGTGACTGTGACAATAACAGTGACTGTGACAATAACAGTGACTGTGACAATAACAGTGACTGTGACAATAACAGTGACTGTGACAATAACAGTGACTGTGACAATAACAGTGACTGTGACAATAACAGTGACTGTGACAATAACAGTGACTGTGACAATAACAGTGACTGTGACAATAACAGTGACTGTGACAATAACAGTGACTGTGACAATAACAGTGACTGTGACAATAACAGTGACTGTGACAATAACAGTGACTGTGACGATAACAGTGACTGTGACAATAACAGTGACTGTGACAATAACAGTGACTGTGACGATAACAGTGACTGTGACAATAACAGTGACTGTGACAATAACAGTGACTGTGACAATAACAGTGACTGTGACAATAACAGTGACTGTGACAATAACAGTGACTGTGACAATAACAGTGACTGTGTAACTGTGAATGTGTAAGGGACAGGGAAAATTAAGTTAATGACTGGAGTAAGGGAACTATAAAAATATTGTTCAATAAGAATAAAAGTTGGTTCTTACACTGACCAGCGTCTTGTTACTTTTACACAACTGAACAAATATATTTGTCTAAACATGACAAACTCAGTATATTTTTAAAGATATTTTGAATGAAATATGTTTTACATTATCTTACTTTTTGTTTGTCATGATACTGCTTTTATCTTCTAACTTGTCATGATACTGCTTTTATCTTCTAACTTGTCATGATACTGCTTTTATCTTCTAACTTGTCATGATACTGCTTTTATCTTCTAACTTGTCATGATACTGCTTTTATCTTCTAACTTGTCATGATACTGCTTTTATCTTCTAACTTGTCATGATACTGCTTTTATCTTCTAACTTGTCATGATACTGCTTTTATCTTCTAACTTGTCATGATACTGCTTTTATCTTCTAACTTGTCATGATACTGCTTTTATCTTCTAACTTGTCATGATCCTGCTTTTATCTTCTAACTTGTCATGATACTGCTTTTATCTTCTAACTTGTCATGATACTGCTTTTATCTTCTAACTTGCAAAATTCAATAGTAAATGAAAACAATATACAGCTAAATTTTCTTTTTTTATAAATGAAATCTCTAATAAATATCAACAAACAAAAAAAGATTTAATATGAAAATCAAAATTTGTTAAAATTAGAACTCAAATTTACTTTGTTTTCTAAAAAAAACAAGAAATGTATTATTATATTCAAATTCTGAAATGTTCTCCACAAAAGCTTTTTGGTTAATTAAAGTCATGTCTGCACTAGGTTACCCTCAATGTTTTTTTTTAACCTCAAATTTGACAAACCAACATTCCCTATCAACCAAAGATATTTCATTCACTTTTAAGTCAAATATTTGAGAATATTTTATTAACTACTTAAAGTAAAGCCTTTAAAATAATTTCTTGAATTCCTCTCACTTTAAATTTATTTTATGTTTGAGCTGCCAAGCAGGGTACATACTTGGTAATCGCCATATTGGAATAGGTTTTACACCAAACAGTCTGCAATGTTTCTCCATTGAGTAAAACAACAGAAGCCTCGGCTGTTATAACAAGGAGGTCCACAAAGCTGCCCTTTTCATTGTGTATATTAACCAGTACTGGAGGTATAGTGATACCTTTAGTATTACTACTGGGCAGAAGAAATAGAAATCTCATTATCAAAGTGCATGATACAAATACAAAAATGTTTATATGTGCATAACTACCAAAATATTGAAGTAACACATGACTATGTATGTTTATTTTTAAGCTTACAACCTATAAATTGTAGTAACACCATCAACTTGTTCTTGATTATTTAACCAATCAGAATGCTCTGTCTGATGCAGAGTTTGACCAGTAGTTTTTGCATACAAGTCAGGTAAATATATGGCCATCAGCTGACCTGAAAATGTTGAGTTTAGATTTAACTCAAGTTGTCAAACATATTTACTGAAAACTATTTCTATCTGGGTTTTTACCTTGCAATTAACCTAACGTTTATTTAGTCCATGCAATTAACTGAACATATATTTAGTCCATGCAATAAACTTAACATTTATTGTCCATGCAATGAACTGAACATTTATTTAGTCCATTGAGCAACAAATTTTTTACTTTATATAATCATTTTCAAATATTTTGTGTCAAAGTCTAAAATGAATTATGTTACCTGAGGATTGCTCACTCCCTATGCCAAACAAAATAAAAACATTCCCTCTTGGAGTGATGTACTGAATAGGGGGCATGTAAGATTCTGTCTTAGGGGGAAGTTCATGATATCCTTTCCCTATCGGCTGACCTGTTCTGCCAGACAAAATTATGAGACGACCCATGGAGTTTGACTCGTTATCCTGGAAGTAGAAAGGAAGCCATGTAGTACAACCAGGCAAGTCACACAGCTGCTGATGAAATCAGGAGAAATGAAAAAAATGTCTTACCCAAACTTGAGCTTCTCTATCTCTGCTGTGCAAGACTACAATGTCCATCACTCCATCATTATCAAGATCTGGTACAGTGGCTCCTCTGTATACAGTCCATTGTGGCAGGAAATGGTTGGACCACTCTGGGCGTTCAGGGTCAACAATCCATAATATAGTACCTTAAAACCAGAGAGGTTAAAAAAAAAGACAATAACAGTATAATGTACATTAAAAAAAAGATTTATTTAATATGATAAACATTTTGTAAAATTTTATTTGAATTCCACTAAGAAAACACAAAACATTGTAATGCTAGAGATCTGGCTGAGCTCTACACTCAATCCCGTCCACTTCGTTTGGCTTCGGACGCGCTTACTCTGCGGATTCATCATGTGAGGCTAGTGTCCGGTGGTCAACGGTCATTCTCCTATGCAGGACCCTCCTCTTGGAATCACCTCCCATTACAGCTTCACCAGAGCCCTACCTTTGACACCTTCAGAAGCCGGCTGAAGACTCACCTATTTCGTTAGCAGTATTTACCTATTTCGTTAGCAGTATTTGCTTATACATATTTACATTTTCGTCTGTTGTTCGTTGTCTGTATTCTGTAACTGTCATTTGCCCATAGAAGTGTCATCAACGGTATACACGCTATACAAGCACCATTATTATTATTATTATTATATGTCTGTCAGCTTTTGTCTTCGTGCAGCATCAGAAGTCATTCAATAGTCACAACAACTAAAGAGAGAGGACTGTTTTAATTTTAAGGATAAAAAATTACTACTTTGTCCTGTTTGTAATTCTGGAAAAGAAATGTATCTAATTTGTTAGGCTTTTGTTTTTTACAGTTTGGAGTGATTATCAAAAATACTACCTAAAAGTTGACATTGAGCATAAAAAAATACAAAAAAAAATTCCTTCTAGAAAGCTTAAAATTGGTTTGGTTGTGCACAAGTCTCTGGTAAAACAATATATATGTACAGTTTTAATAGAAACATTATAGAACTATTTTACATAATTTACCAAGGCTGTGTGCTTGAGGCACAGAAACCAATGCATGAAAAAAATGAAATTTAGCAGTTACTAATAGTTTATTTTGTGTTTTTAAAATCAAATTTCTGTATCATTATAACACTTGATTATAACACTGATTATAACCTTGATTATAACACTGATTATCTAACACTTAGATCTTTTAAAGGATTAAGCTTGAAAATCATTAATAGTAAGGCACAAAATATATGTTTGAAATCCTTTTAAATTTATAATGACCTTAATTATTCAAGCATGTGCCAAAATGATACAATTTTAAAAGAAACTGACAGAACAACAAACTGCTTAAGTATTTAATTTAAAATGTAAGATTCCATAATAAACTTTCATAGGTAGTCTAGGTACAGATACAAAACTCCCTATTTCAAACAAGTAATATTTCCATTATAAACTAGGCTATCATTTCTTTAAATATACTAAGTTTTGGTATTCTTTATTTAACTGGAATAATATCTTCATTATAAACTAGGCTATCATTTTTTTAAAATATACTAAGTTTTGGTATTCTTTATTTAACTGGAATAATATCTCCATTATAAACTAGGCTATCATTTCTTTAAATATACTAAGTTTTGGTATTCTCTATTTAACTAGAATAATATCTCCATTATAAACTAGGCTATCATTTCTTTAAATATATTAAGTTTTGGTATTCTTTTTTTAACGGGAATAAAACTTTAAAATTATTTGAAATATCCATATCCCCTAATTTCACACTTTTGAAAAGTCAAATTTTCAACCAAATCACAGAAATACAAAATGAGTAAAGAGAGAAAGACAACAATATCTCAAGATGTTTAGGCCCTTTATCTTTAGGACAATTTGTTTGTGATCTCCCTTCATATCAGAAGTTCATGTAGCAATTCTAAATTTAATAACACTAATTTGTTGGCTTTTCTTATGAGACCATACAGTAGTCTCATGGTCGTAGTTAGATGGAAGGTAACACTTTAAAAACATAACAAAACCACTTAAGCATTTAGTTATTCATGTTATTCCATTTCATAAGAAAAAATAGTTTGTTGTTACTTTAATAATAATAATGCTTGTATAATAGCGCATATCCCGCTTCTGTTATGGAAATTATTAGTAAGATGCCTAAAACGTCTTGCGAACTCGATCCCATCCCTGTCTCCCTCTTCAATGATTGTATCAACGAACTAATACCTTCGATCACTACGATGATGAATGCTTCATTAGCTTCAGGTATTGTGCCTCAATCAATGAAAAATGCACTGGTTAAGCCCCTCTTAAAGAAGCCTAGCCTCGATCCTGAGTGCTTAAAAAACTATCGGCCTGTATCCAACCTTCCATTCCTTTCAAAAGTCTTGGAGCGCATTGTGCTAAAACAGTTATTGCCTCACTTGGAGCAGCATAGCCTCTTGGAGAAGTTTCAGTCCGCCTATCGAAAGAGTCATAGCACGGAGACGGCATTGGTCAAGGTTGTCAACGACCTACTATGCACATCGGACATGGGTCATGTGTCTATTCTGGCAATGCTCGACCTGTCTGCCGCTTTTGACACTTATGACCATGAGATCCTGATTGACAGGCTTGCAACCACTTTTGGCTGCTCAGGCTGTGTTCTTCGTTGGTTTAGGTCATACCTGTCTGAGCGCACTCAAAGTGTTGCTATAGATGAGTTTCTCTCGGCACCTTCAACGCTGAAATATGGAGTGCCCCAAGGATCTGTTCTAGGACCAGTGATGTTTGCAATGTACGTGTATCCACTCGGCCAGGTCATCAAACCGTTCGAAATTTCGTATCACTTCTACGCCGATGACACGCAACTGTACGATCATGCGGTCCCTCTTGATGCCCTAGACTCACTGCAAAGGTCAGTAGTGCAATCGCCAACGTCTATTCGTGGTCGGGGAGAAATGGGCTTAAAATGAATGAGGAAAAAACAGAGATAATTCAAATTGGAACCAAGAGAAATTTAGTCAAATTCACCGGTTCAGAATCCATCACCGTGATAAACTGCCAGGTGCCTTTTGTTAACAAAGTGAAGAATCTTGGTGTTTTACTGGATCCCACGCTGTCTTTCGACCAACATATATCTCATATGTGCAGATGTCTATATCTACAGTTGCGTAGACTGGGCCAAATACGTCCCTATTTGTCCACCGACTCTGCAAAGACACTGGCAGTGGCTCTGATACTTTCCCGTATCGACTATTGTAACTCCCTGCTAGTCGGCCTGCCCGAAGACAAAATCGCCAGGCTACAGAGAATACAGACCAGTACTGCGCGCTTGGTCATGCGCAAATCAAGGCGAGACTCGGGAACCGCCCTTCTTCGCTCGCTCCATTGGCTCCCCGTGAAAGCCAGAATTGAGTATAAAGTGGCGCTACTTTGCCATCAGTGCATTTTTAATAACGAGTTTCCGTCCTATCTCAAAGTACACTTCGTTCTGCCAACTCTTCGCTTCTGGAAGAGCTCCGTTTCTCTCTGACGACCGTTGGCCTTAGAGCCTTCTCAATATCCGGTCCGAAGGTGTGGAATCTACTTCCCATTCAACTCAGACAAACAAGCTCCATTGATTCCTTCAAAAAGAACTTAAAAACTCATTATTTCAATATTTATCTTAATTAACATGCTTTGAGCCCTACTGTCTTACTTATATGTTAGGTCGGTTATCTTGTTTTGGTTTGATTTGTTCCATGTTTGTAAAGTTTTGAATCATTATTTAGTTTTTTATCTCTTAGCCTATAGATTGTATCTGTGTTCTGAGTTGTATGTTAAATGCGCTCTGAGCTTGCATTATGCTTGTTGGTAGCGCTATACAAATGTCATTATTATTATTATTATCTCGTTGGGAACAGTTCTATGCGCTGTCAACAGTCACAGACAGATTACAGACAACAAATAAATTACGAAAATGTATACATGAAAAATATTAAACTGCTACTTGAATAGGTGCATCTTTAGCCGGCTCCTGAAGATGTCGAAACTAGGGCTCTGTCCAAGCTGTAGTGGGAGGGCATTTCAGGCGGACGGGCCCACGCATGAGAATGCTCGTTCACCAGCAGACACTAGCTTCACACGAGGGCTCTGAAGAGTTAGTGCATCAGAAGCCGAGCGGAGTGGCTCTAATCCCTACACAAAAGTCCACGGCTAAACCAAAATATCTAGCCCAGTCAATGTACATAAATAAATTTCAAGAAATATTCCTACCCAGTTTTCTATCAACAGCTTGACATGTAGAGTGCCTGCCTGTAATGATACAATCTTCTAATCCATCTTTATTCACATCAACGTCCCCACAGAATGCATCCAGTATAAATGACCTCGTAAAAGACTTCCATAATTCTTTGCCATCGTAGCCCCGCAAAGCCACAATAGTGCCAGCACAAGGATAGGTTAAACCTAAAGAAAAAATCATGTTTGAACAATTGAAAACCTTGTTATAGGAAACATTTTATAGAAGTTTATTGATGCTATTATTCAATAAGAAAAGTAGAGAAAGAAGGGCTGGTGTGTTGTGATTATATTTTATAATGATCGACTTTTACACATTCTGAATAAGAAGAAAGTCTACTATCTATCAATTGTGTATCATTTCTTATTGTCCATAAAATTTATGATACAAACAAACAAACAAACTAAAGATGAGACTTTACCCTTTGATTGACAAAACTGGGCCATTGTAAGGTCTGTGCCATGGTGAACTAAATATTTATCTGCCACACCAAGGATTACATCATCCAAGTTGTCCTGGTCTACGTCTATTACTCTTAAACTGGATTCTGTCCCTTATATTATGCATTTGTATAGAATAGAATAAACTAATACATCAAGAATGAATTATACATTTATATAGAATAGAATAAACTAATACATCAAGAATGAATTATACATTTATATAGAAGAGAATAAACTAATACATCAAGAATGAATTATACATTTATAAAGAATAGAATTAACTAATACATCAAGAATGAATTATACATTTATATAGAATAGAATAAACTAATACATCAAGAATGAATTATACATTTATATAGAATAGAATAAACTAATACATCAAGAATGAATTATACATTTATATAGAATAGAATTAACTAATACATCAAGAATGAATTATACATTTATATAGAATAGAATAAACTAATACATCAAGAATGAATTATACATTTGTATAGAATAGAATAAACTAATACATCAAGAATCAATTATACATTTATATAGAATAGAATAAACTAATACATCAAGAAAGAATTATACATTTATATAGAATAGAATAAACTAATACATCAAGAATGAATTATACATTTGTATAGAATAGAATAAACTAATACATCAAGAATGAATTATACATTTATATAGAATAGAATAAACTAATACATCAAGAATGAATTATACATTTATATAGAATAGAATAAACTAATACATCAAGAATGAATTATACATTTATATAGAATAGAATAAACTAATACATCAAGAATGAATTATACATTTGTATAGAATAGAATAAACTAATACATCAAGAATCAATTATACATTTATATAGAATAGAATAAACTAATACATCAAGAAAGAATTATACATTTATATAGAATAGAATAAACTAATACATCAAGAATGAATTATACATTTGTATAGAATAGAATAAACTAATACATCAAGAATCAATTATACATGTGTATAGAATAGAATAAACTAATACATCAAGAATGAATTATACATTTGTATAGAATAGAATAAACTAATACATCAAGAATGAATTATACATTTATATAGAATAGAATAAACTAATACATCAAGAATGAATTATACATTTATATAGAATAGAATAAACTAATACATCAAGAATGAATTATACATTTATATAGAATAGAACAAACTAATACATCAAGAATGAATTATACATTTATATAGAATAGAATAAACTAATACATCAAGAATGAATTATACATTTGTATAGAATAGAATAAACTAATACATCAAGAATGAATTATACTTTGAGATTCTCTAAAAACACAATAAGCTAGTGAACTTTAAAAAAATGAATATAATAATAATAATATATATAATAATAATATAATAATAATAATAATATATAATAATAAAAATATAATAATAATAATAATAAATGAAGCTTATATAGCGCATATTCCGCAGTCAGTTCTATGCGCTTAACAATTACAGACGATGATAACAATAACAGGCAAATATTTAAAAATGTGAGTGAGCTAGGAGTCAATAAGAAACAGGTGCGTCTTGAGTCCGGTCTTGAAAATGTTAAAGTTCGAGCTTTGTCGCAGCTGGAGTGGCAGGGTGTTCCATGCGGAGGGGCCAGAGTAGGTGAAGCTGTTTTGTCCGCGGGATCGTCAAATTGAGTTTGTCCGCAGCCGATCGAAGTGGGCGTGGTTTTGTATAGATTTCCAGACAGGAAATTAGGTAATCCGGGGCAGAGTCATTGAGGCATTTATAGCATAGAGATGCCCGTTTATATGAAATCCTATTTTGAATAGGGAGCCAGTGCAGAGAGTAGAGCAGAGGTGAGATGTGGTCAGACTTCTTCTTCTTTAGGACTAGTCTGGCAGCGCAGTTTTGGACGCGTTGGAAGAGGCAGGAAGGCCGGCCACAAGAGAGTAGTACAGTAGTCCAAACGAGAGAAGAGGAGAGTGAGGACGAGCTTGGTACAAGCTTCCAAAGTGAGGTAGCGATGGATAGTGGCAATATGTCGCAGGTGAAAAAATAAATACCACTGTTTCACCATAATTTGAATAATGGTTTATAAGTTATAGTATTTGATAGTAAAATTTTATTTAAAAAAATAAATCATACAATTATAAAGTAATCACCTTTCTTTTAAATTTAAGTCTTACTTTATAAAACAAATATCAAAATGTGTATAAAAGATACATGTATTTCAGCTTCCATGAATGCAATACTTACATGTGTTATTAAAAAGTCTCCTCCAGTCATTACTCTGTTTTCCTCTGTGTAAATCAATCACAAAGCCATGATTGAAGAGATGATTAATGATTGGAAAAACAACAGCCACAGCTACTCCAAGTACAATGACAATTAAAACAGCAATGATTACAGCTGTTCTTCTACCACGACCCTGTTAATACGTAAATAATTTCCTGGATATAACTATAAGCTTAAATTTTTGTATCTTGGTATAATTTTACTAATATTACTATTTAAATGTAAATTATATAGAATTTTTTTTTGTATAAATAATTTAAGATTAACATTGAAAAAAGCTGTGTTTTATATAACCTGAGAAAACTTTAATAATTAGTTTTCATAATAATGCAAGAATAAACAGAAAATTGCACAATCATTTGATGAAGAATTAATATAGGCTCTGGGTAATTTCAATCTACAAATAATTTAATTTAAAAGTTAATGTATAATATCCACATTTGAAATAGAATAATTTCAGTAACAATAAAACCACAAAATTTTACCAAAAAATGTACGTTTGGAGGTGATCGCATTCGAGGTTGACCCAATTTCTCTAGCTCAAATACATTGCGCCTATCCATCTTTGGCCCATTAACCAAACGAGAGTCATAGAGAATGTTGTCACTAAAGCCTTCATCTTCATCATCACTAAGAGTTGATTGAGAAAGAGGTTGATACTTGATATTTGTTAATGGGTTCATGGTGAACTGAAAACAATTAAACCCACATATTTTCATTCAAGCAAAATCATTGTAAAAATTGAATATATTTAAATATAAATATTTGTAAAACTTATAATAATTTACAGCTAATTATAAAACTTAATATTAAACCAATGAACTAAATATACAACTAACAAACTACAACAATCTGGAATAAATTTTCCATTTTTGTTTATTTTATTGTAGTCAATGCTATCAAACAATGCAAGAGTGAACTGAAAAGTTTTTAAGCCTAACTGTTATATAGCAAGAGAAGAACCAAACATGAGGTCAAAGTGGAAAACCAGGACTCAGTTTTGACATTTCAACTGTGGAAATCTTCCAGAGAATTAGTTTGAACTAATGACCCCAGTCCTGGGAGTAATGAGTGGGTTGGGCAGACAGGATGTCATTAGTCCTGCATTTGGATGATGTGTGGAGATAAACAGGAATTTCCCTTTAAACATACCAATGTAAAAAAAATAAATAAAAGGCTATATCTATATCAATGAATATCATGCATAGAAAAAAGAAACTTTATTAGAACATTTTTTTTCAGGAATGCTTATAAATTATTTCTCTACTTATTAACAATTTCTATCAGATTAACTTAGATTGAGCAATAGAATACAAAGTTGTTTTTTATGTCCACATTTTAAAAAAAAATATTTGTGCACCATAGGAGAGAACAATAATTTGTTTAAATTTAAGAATAAACTTTATTCCATGATGTTACATTTGATGATGAAAAAACAACAACTCTGTTGTACACACTAGAGATTTGTTCAAATTGTATTAATATTGTTATTAATAGTAAAACTTATTCTTAAAGTAAATTAAATACATTACGACAATATAATAAATTTTATTCATTGTTTACTTTTAAAAATAATATAAGATAAATTCTACAATTAGTGAAATGTGAATAAATTAATGAAATGTAAATAAATACAGAAATAAATTGAACAGTTTTAAAATTTTTGTATGCTAGCGATTTGTATAGCAATTGCAAATTAGTAATTTGTATATTTTATTTAACCTTTATTTTTTCAATCCAGAAGCTTAATACTCAACTTGAGCCTTACCAATGTAATGCTACTGAGAATATTACCAAAAAAAAAATGTTTGCACTTCCTTGTTAGCCTTTTAACTTAATTATAGAAATGAAACTAGCTTTCAATGTATAGCCTACAGTTGCAATTAATTATAGAAATGAAACTAGCTTTCAATGTATAGCCTACAGTTGCAATTAATTATAGAAATGAAACTAGCTTTCAATGTATAGCCTACAGTTGCAATTAATTATAGAAATGAAACTAGCTTTCAATGTATAAAGTTGCAATTAATTAAAGAAATGAAACTAGCTTTAAGTGTAACTAGTGTAAACAGTTGCAATTTATTGTTGGTTAAGGAGCAAGATTGTTTTTTTTTAGTCCCTTATTTTGACCTACTGACTTTTTGCTATAAGTTATAGGCCTAAGGGGTGAAGTTTTGTTACAGGACACCATATTTGAATGATTTACTTGATGATTTAGTTTTTCTTTTACCTATTATTGAATTTCTCAAATTGATGAGAGCTTATCTTTAAAGTCATTGATTTATTAGTTTAAAATACCATCTTCACTCAACTCTTTAAGACTGATATGAATTAAGAAGTCTGCTTCAAGTCTCCTGCCACATCCTACAACAAAAAATTGTATTAAACATAGATATCTAAGCAGGCTATGGCATTTCCATTCTAAGTTAAGTGGCCTCTGTTTCCATGGGTAGGTGCCATAACATTAATTACTGTTAACCATTAGCGTGCAAGCTGTAATGAATACAGTAACTGTCTATCCAGCTGATACAGGGTTCATAGGCAACTCTTTTTGGAAAATCACATTCCAGACATTTTTTTTTAAATTAAAGACTATAGACTACGATGATAATTAATTATAAATACATTACGAATTATTATTATTTTTTTAAATAAAAGATTTAAAGATGCATTAAATTTAATGATGAACATAGATAATCTAATTCTATTACTTTCCAATCATTAGGATCATTAAGCCTACTAAAATTTTGCTATAATAATAAAACCGCACAGCAGTGTGTTATCTAGGCAGAGAGGGGTAAATAGTGTGTGTGTGTGGGGGGGGGGGGGATTATAGTAGGTTAATTCTGAGCTTATTGTGCATATAATTTCTCCATAAACTATAAGCTTAATCTAATTTCTAAAAAACAATAATTGTAAAAAAATGGTGTAGGCTTACTACTTGAAGTCATGATTACCTTGCAACCAACAAACCAAAATCCGACCGTTTTTTGGTTTCAAAACCGGAATCCGGTTTTTGTTTAACATCCTTACAACCAACCAACTAGATATGCTTAGAACAGAGAAACTCTGGAGACTTATGCAAGTTATGGTTGGCGGCCCTTATCCCAGCTGGGGTGAATGTCAGACATGCCTATCCCAAAGGAAAGGACTCAAAAGAGGAACAATCTTGATGAAAAAGAGGATTTTTCAACAAAAAAGAGGAACACTCTTTATCTAACAATCTTTTATTTTATTTAAAAAAAAAAGAGGATCATAGGCCTACCTATAAAATAAATGTATGTAGGCCTACGTTTTAAGATGGCTGCGTCTATTTGTAGTCAACTACAAATAGCTCCTAGACGGCTATTTGTAGTTAACTACAAATAGCTTCTAGGCGGCTATTGGTAGTCAGCCAATCAAAACTGTCCTTATATTCTTAATTATTATAATAAGCCTTTGTAATGTAGTGTAGCCACAATTCATAACCTAACCCAGCAGATTAGATCTACACTAGTTTTAGGTTTAGTGTTACTTTAGTTTTTGAAGCAAAAAAAAACAAAAAAACATGAAATTCTAATTGTGATTAAATAGGCCTATAGAGTATAGAGAAATAAATAACCTTTGTTAAGTTTGTTGAACCTTTGAATACCGGGTAATTTATAAAAATTGGCACTTTTAAAATGCCAGTAAAAGGTTTACAAATTGTTAATTACCTACCTAAACCAACCAATTAGATCTAGACTAGTTTTAGGTTTAATGAGTGTTAGGGTACTTACTAAGTGTTTTGAAACACAAAACAAACAGCAACTTCTAAGTCTTCTAAGTGTGATTTTTTTTTTAAATAAGCAAAAATATAGACCTAGTCTTTGTCTGAATAATTTATAAACATTGACAATTTTAAAATGCCAGTAAAATGTTAACAAATTGTTAATTACAAAAAAATCACATTTAACTGGTTTGACTAAAATTGAATATTAAAAAAATATATAAATAAAAAAAAATATTGACAATGGTTGCCAGTGGGTTTTGAACCTGGATCACCCAGTTGACAGCCCAGAGTAGGCCTACTAACCACTAGACCAAGAAACCTTGTTGTCAGGTTACAAAAACATAGTAATTAAGAATATAGGACCAGTTTTGATTGGCTGACTACAAATAGCCGCCTAGAAGCTATTTGTAGTTAATTACAAATAGCCGCCTAGAAGCTATTTGTAGTTAACTACCAATAGACACTCCCTTTAAGATAGCCTAATTGAAGCAACAGTGCGCAACAGCAATGGTCAATGGATCTAGATCTCGTAGGTAGGCCTACGCTACAAAGAACATTAAATACACAGTCAGTTTTTCTTTGCTGAATATTCCTTCCTATAAAACTGAATTATTTTTTTACAGTTTGAACAAGTCAGATTTAAACTTTATGAGGCAGGACAATTAGAAATTTTCACAATCTTACAGATAGGGCCTACAGTAAACAAAGGAAAAAGTAGATTTATTTCCAAACACGCTTTATACCGCAAAAAACGTTAGAAAAGCCCAGAATATCTCTTTTAATAAATCCAGAAAACCCAAGCAATGATAATTTTAGTATTGTCACATTGTGACCTTTTATGTGCCTATGTTTTATCAACCTAGACACGGACTATATTTCAACACATGAAAAACCCAAACTTTCCAAATTTGAGTAACAAGACTAGTAAAAAGCAGAACGGTGGAACAAATACGCCAAAAGCGGAACGGTAGGCATGTCTGGAAGGGCAATGAAGATGATTGTAGCAATTTTAGGATTCCAGACATATTTTAGACTTTTTGGGGGTTTTGATGAAAAAGTACCGATTTTCCAGACATTTTTAAGTCTGAAATGCTTGTGTTTAAATTCCAGACATATTTCAGACTTTCCATACACCGTAATGATGTAGAAAGTATGTGTAATTCTTCTTCTTCTTCATATTACTGTGGAGACCCCTTTAGGACCGAGGAAAGAGTCCTCAATTTAACTAAACATAAAATAAAAAACATCACAAACAACAATTATAAACAGATGACAGAGTGTCACTTTAGGTTTTTAGACCAGCTTTTCATTGACGATTTGAAAGCCAGCACAGTAGGGGCAGTTCACCATGCAGTATAGTTGTCTATTTAGTGTTTAAAAAACAACAAAAAAGTTGACCATACATGAAAACTTTGACTTCTGTTCTTAATATTTTTTCATTGCTATCACAATAAGCCAGAATGATTGGAAATTGTTGACGTCATAGATAAAAGGGTAGTGTTTAGTGTTGAGGATCCAAGTTTTTTTTTTTAGGATTAAAAGACTATCAATTTTAATGCATTTCGAGAAGATCTCTCAAGTGTTCAGATTGCAATGTATTTCCTTTGCAATGAATTAATGATGGGTCAAACGGTTCACCTTACTGATCGCCGCTCAATTGAGCTCTCACTAAAAAGATCCAGATCCGTTTAATGGATTGACGGCTCACTTAGTAATTACCCCCCCCCCTTTTTTTTTTACGTTGGCTGTCAAAGGGAGATAAAAACAACTTGGATCCCTTGTTGAAACGTTGTTGTTTTTTTTTGTGTTACTTAAAACTATTTTTCCATTAGCAAATAAAATATAAAAAATATTTATTCTCAATTGTCTACTTGTAAGCTACTAAACTAATTATAATGAAACGTTTGTTTTTAATTTAAGCTATAATGCCTTTTTTTTCTTCGTCTTCGAGTAATTATGTTTTAATTATGATGACTCGTTAATAGATGCCATAATAAAGAAATTGAAAAACAGTTACTTTTATGTAACTCATAATTAATTAAAGAAAAATAACGTTTCAGACGATACCAAATAAATAATAATAATTGATTTTACTCAAATAAAACTAAGCTAACAATATAAAATATAAAAAAGGTATACTCATGAAAGAATTAAATAAAATATTAAAATACTGTAGCACAAGGCAAATAAATGTCACACAAATTACAGTTCATTGCTCGGTCAAAGGAAAAAAATTTACATCAGGTGTGTTGCACAAAAAAAAAAAAGGTCAACCAGCCGTCAGAGAGAAAAAATATAGGGGGAGGGGTAACTAGGTTTTACAAAACATTACACACACATAACATTTGCATTCTTGACAAACGCAAGATAGGCAAGGATCTGTGGATTCGGATCCAAAGTGAACTATAGAAATGCAGAACGGTAACGGATCAGTACTTATCCGGGTCTTTTGGTAGTGATCGGCTTTCGGATCAGTTCCTTTAAAAGACCTGGATCAGTCGATCAGTTCTTTAGTGAGCTACTTATCTCTACAATGAATCAACAGCTGTCGCGAAGATAATTTTCGGATTGAGATTTCTCAAAAGCATATAATGATTACATTATTGATGTAAGACATTATTACCATTGGTGTCATATTTTATCACAATTAGTGTGATAGCAGACATTTTCACAACTGTTGATGAGGCCCACATACCAAAAGTTCTGAGTCTGAATCCTGATGAAGGCTAGAATTTGTTTCCGGGTCAGTAGTCTTTGAGCTTACCCAGGTCTGATGGGTAGCTGACATTCGTTAGGGAAAAGTAAAGGGGGCTGGGCATTGTAAATTAAAACTTTAAAATAATGTATTTGTAAAAGTAATTGTTTTCATTTTTAAATTGTGTTGTTTCATTACTTTTCATAGATGGAGCATCTGTAATATATTAATATATTATAAGATTAGAACTCAAATTAAAATTAAAATACAAAAATGTAAACAGTGGAAGTCTTTTGAACCACATGTTATTGGCTGCGCACCAAAAACACGACTCTTGAGCTCTAAAAATAGCACAAGCGGTGATCTTTTATTATTTTAATAAATAGTCTTTGATATTATGCCATCTGTCTATACTCTCCAATCCAAGTCGCTAAGTGTTCCGGTGCACATACTGACAGATTTCTTTGGATTTTTATTATAAAGATGTGATGCTACCCAGTAAACAGTATGAGTATGGAAGTCTGCAACACTGATTTTTTAAGAAATGCAAAATAATGTGAAAAAGGGGTCTAAGGCCATTTTTTAGATTATGAATGACATGATTTTTAATGTAGTATGCCTGTGCTGTGAAATTTTTTAACTAAAATTACTTACTTCTAGAAATAACTTATAAAGTGTGTTTTAATGCTGCTGTTGTATAAAATAAGGTAGAATGTCCTATAACTTTAAACGATAAAATTTATTAAAAGTCAACTAAAAAATCTTTTTAATATTTTAAACTTTAATTTAACAGCTTGTGTATTGACTTGTTATAAGTGCCTTTACTTGTGTATTTTTCAATAACTTTAGAAATGATTAGTAAAGGCCTAAAATGAATTTCAGAGATTTTTCACCAATTAATAGTAATATAGTATATAGGCCTAGTTAAAATAATGCAAAAGTTTCTATTAAAATTAAACACATAGAACTAAATATCTAATTTTGCCTACTTCAGTACCATTCCATGGGGTTGCAACACATATTTAATATTAGGCTTAAGCCAGGCTCTCTACTTTCTACCAACTAGTCAAGCTGAAATTGAATGTGACAATCACAATGTGAATGAAAGGGGTAATAATTTATTTATATTAGTCTTTTTTTTAGTGTTTATTAATAATTAAAATTATTTTTTGTGTGGTGCTTTAAAAAATGTTGATGCTTGAACTTTGATTTTATAAATTATTCTTTCCTAAAATTAAAATGGTTAGACGTAATTATAAAGTTTACTGTTTAACTGTTTACAAATAATTCTGATTGATGATTGAAACAAAGACCAAACCAGAGAAGTCAGATTCAGAAGACAGTGTGAGTGTCACAGTGAAGATTCAAAATTTTGCCAAAAAGTACATAAATAATAAATACTTTTTTTTTTTCCTTTAATAGACTAGTCACTGTTAAAATACAAGCTGTGAGATCTTTTCATTGACGTTTAGTTGATTTAACTGCTTTATACCTTTAATTCAGAACAGCAGATGCATCCTTGATTACTTGATTATTTTAAAACCACAGAGCTAAGAAAAAAAAGATAGCAATATCAACAAACAATATATCCGTAGCGCTCTCTTAAACGTAAGTTACTAACAAGTCACAAACAACAAAACCACTGAGCTATATATACATGGAGTGCTCAAGCAATTAAAATAGAGAAGAAAAAATGGGAGAAAATGTGGACTTTTTAATATAGATAGGTGCACTGTAGACAGACCTATATATACATAAAATTACTTAAAATTGAAAAAACTTTTTGTAATTGCGTCATTGTAGGCCTAATTTGATAAAAATGAACTATTTTATATAAACTCTATATACTCTCTTATACTAGAGAGTTGTGTTAACTTTAATAAGTACCGGATTAATTTCTTTGTCAAGTCAAAAGATGAAATGGTTGATCATTTGTCTGAATAATTCTTTGAATACCACATACGCTTAGATATGTTAACTGAGTAAGTAATTTTAATGTATATAATAGTATATATGTATTATTTAGACGCTAATTTATATATAGTTCAGTCTACGGTGCACCTATCTATATTAAAAAGTTCGCATTTTCTCCTACAATTTACTTCCTTTGAGCACTCCATATATATTAGAGCTCATAGTGAACAAAACCACTGAACTATGGATATGATATATAGCTCAGTGACAAAATCCATCTGAGATGGTGACTATTTTAGTCATTTTAGTCATGGCCTATGTAGCCTTTTTAGTTTGACCCCGGAAAAGGGGCGTGGCCTTGAGACTCACTGATATATATTTCTTTTGGGGGCACAAAGATTTTTGTTCCTTCTTTACATATAGTATTTTACTAAAGGTGTTGGGGTTTTTTAATGTTATTATAGTTGTTTTTGAACTTTAAACCATAAAAACACATGGAGATCTTAAACTAAGAACCTAGGAAGGGAATTGTTAAAAAATAACGTTTAGAGCTTCTTTATTTTTTAAAGAAATTTTTTTTAGACCTGGACTCTATGCTTTGGACCTTAATATTATGGTCGATTCTATCGTGATCACTGTGTCATTACTTTTTTGTTGAGTTTCTTCAATGAGAATCAATGTAAAAAAAAATTTACGTTTAGAACAGTTACTAGTTTTGTATCGAAAAAAAAATAATTAGGCCTATAATGCTTTTATTACTGTAGGCTATTCAAGCTATTGCTTAACTTAGCCCTAGACCTAGATCGCTCGTTTTGATTAATAAAAAAGGCAAATATAATTCTAGATATATTTCATGTTGAATGTTTGGTAGAGACAGACGCATAAGAGCGGATGCATCTTCACGAATAGGCCTATAAAAACCATACCCCTTAAACATGCCGGCATTGGCCCCATTCGGAATCAATTAGAGTTTTCCCCCCTTGCCCTAATCCGTACCTATTAGGTTGCCAGCAGTTGCCCGCATGGCGCCCCAATGAAAAGCGATATCACTATGCTAGGATGCCTTAGTAGGCCAAAATGGCCGCCATTTTGGCGTCGATACCCGCGCTGATACCTGGGTCGATTATGGGCCAATGCGGGCATTAGACATGCGGGCGCGATTAGGGTTTGCCGGCATTGGGGCCTAATGGATATCCCCCTCCCTTCTCCGGCTTTTCATTTCGTTTCCATATCGGGCCAATGACGGTAGTTTATTACCAGCGCAATGCGGTTTTTGCCTTCATTGACCCGTATATTTAGTCCTTATCAAACCAACATTGGGTGGATTCGGATTTTACCTTTATTTACCCACTTTTTCGTAATTATAATACAATATACAAAAACAATTATTATATAAACGCATATAGTAAAAACAAAACAAAGAAAGTGATTTCGTTTATATTTTATTATATTTGTATTCAAAATATTTTTTTGCAACATACAATAAAAAGTATATATTCAATCAATAAAGCAAAACGGTGACATTAAATAAAGTGCAAAAACATGGAAATGGTAGAGTATTGAAGTTAATAACATTTTTTTTTACAGAACTACATAAAATAAAAGTTAGTGTAATAGTACAAAATAGTTGGTCATAATATATAGATATGCCTAAACAATAAATATGATATAATATAGATAAAATATTTTATTTTTAATTGATATACAACTTAATTTATTAATTTAACAATAGCCATGCAGCAGAGTAATGGGAAAAAATATATTTATGGGAAAATATATATAGGCCTACATCATTACTACAAGCCTACATAGAAATATATATTGATAAAATATAGCACTATGTAAACAGACATTATAAGTAAACATTATGCAATCAAAATAAAAAACAATATGTAGGCCTTTGCAAGCCAAGTAGGTTAAGCTATTTTAAAATATAGGTATACATTCAAAATACCAGTTTTTACTTATTTTGTGGAGAAAAAAATGTTATTGTCTAACAATAAAATAGCATTAGTGCAAAATGGAAGATTAATGGGACAATATTATTTAACCCTGAATAATGGGCAGACCGATAATGTATTCCAATAATTAATCAATTTAACACTCTTGCTAGGCCTACAACAATGAAGATAAATTTTACACAATAGGCCTACAACTAAAATTGCTTTATTTATTTAAAAATAGGACTCAAAATATCTTAACACAAAAACATGTAATATATTGAGGGAAAAAAAAAACATTAACATGCACAGCAATGGATTCAAATGGAACACAAGATATTTTAGGGCTGTAATTTTTTTTTATACTATACACACACACTTATATTATTTTACTATGCTAACTCAAGTCTATTTCACAAAACATTAAATAATGCAATAAAGTATCATCTTTAATTATACTTCTCCTATAGGCATATCATAATAATAATAAATAACATTTTGAACCAATTGTGATATTGTAAAAAGCACAGTAATGGAAATGGAACATAAGATATTTCTTTAAAAAAATATACAGTTGAATACATTTGAATATTATAGTTATAGACAATCCAGACACTTACGGTTAACCAAAAAAAGAGGGTCTACATTCATTAAAATATTATGTAATGATTACCGTTAAAACTATTACTATTATTAAACAAAATTAATTCAACTTTGACACAACTCTTGTGATATTGTGTAAAAAAATAATAGG
Source organism: Anisus vortex (assembly GCA_949126835.1). Taxonomy (NCBI): domain Eukaryota; kingdom Metazoa; phylum Mollusca; class Gastropoda; family Planorbidae; genus Anisus; species Anisus vortex. The sequence goes on along the minus strand of OX421494.1, from coordinate 36,633,559 downwards.
CCTACAGGAATGGTTAAGGAATATAAGACATTTATAAAAAAAAAAATATTCATGATTATAAATTGCTTGAAGTTAACCAATATGAAAGAAGTAAGCTCTACACACAATTAAATTGAATGTTTACCAAAAAAAAAACAACACATTCATTATAATGCTCTATACTTAAAATTCAATTATATTATAATCAGATCAGGTAAGTCAAAAAAAAAAAAACTTTTCAGAAAAATGTATAGTACATGATATATTTCACTTTAAATTATAAAGATAACTTTTATTTTTCAAAGTGAAAATATTTTAGCAAAAATAACACTCACCACCCAATGCCACAATTGACAATGAGTACTAAGTTTAATCAATAGATTTACTATTTTCAAAAACAACTTTAATAATTAATAAATATGAGCCATTTATCATTTAGAATACCGGTACTGGGTACATTTGCATACAAAGAATAAATGTGTTTACACATGAATATTAATCCAACACTACTCCCACAGAAAAAATTAAACAGATCGGCTATAAATAAGTCTATGGCAAGCACACGAGTGAAAGTTTTTTCAGTGTATCATGGTCTATTCATCAGCCAATATGTAATCCTGTGGAAATCCTTTATTAGCACTATCTGGTGGATACCACATCTTAATATCCAAGTAGAGAACTTTTGTTAGGTGTATATACTGTCCACGCTCAACTGATTTGTGAAAAAAAGTACACTATGGTTGTGGAAGGACCTGTCTTGTCAGGCAACTTAGCAAATGGATTATTTGTGAATTGTATAAGTCAAAATCACAACTATAAGTGGTCTTGGTTAAAGCATTTGTACAATAGTCCACATTTCATAAAATCTTAAGATACATAAAAATGTCAGATGCCGGCCTGTTGTGGACATGATATTTGGGCTATTGTAAATGCATCTTGTTTAATCGATGTCTACTGCTTTCCTGAAATCTTCACACCTAGCACTGGCTCATCAAATAACTAATCGCCTGGATGTTCAGTAAATTGCATAGGCCTTAACCAACTTCATACTAATCATAGCCCACAATCAATCTCCATCCATCACTGCAGTACACCCTACATCATCTTCATAATCTGAAAATTAAAATGAAATTTAAATTATAACGTTTTTCAAGTTTAAAAAAAAAACACTACAAGGTTAGCAAGGATAAACAGAAATCCAATTAACAACTGCTGGCAAGCAATTTCTTTTAAATACTGGTTTTCACCATTGCAGAATAAACAGAACAATTTTGGCTTTCATAGACTGTGACATGATAATTACATTTTTCTCCAGTTTATATGAATAAAAGATTTTGATATCGAAAATAGGCAGTTTTTAAAGACCAATGCTCACAGTCTGTCCTGCAACCCCACAGAATTGGTACCCAAGTACCAGTAGGCAAAATAAGATATTAAGGATCAGGTTTTTAATTAAACAAAAAGCCAATTCATTTATCGATACAGTGGTGAAAACATTTCTAAATCGATTAATTACTTCAAAAGTTATTCAAAATTAAGATAACAGTAAGTTCTTTTGGAGACAAATGATAATAAAACAGTACCGATTTGGAATTTTTTTACATTGTAACAGGTAGTTAAATATTTCCAAGATGAATAAATATTAAACGATTGCCGTTAAATTTAGAAAAAGCATTTTAATGAGCCAATAAACAAGCTGGTGGAAGTTTAAAATTGAAATAAAATTTAGACAAGTTGACTTTAATACTTTAAAACTATATCTTTTGTTTGATTTTATTCTGAAGCTGCATAAAAACACATTTTAAGTAATTAAATTCTAAAAATAATATTAGCTTTAAAATTTGACAGCTATAACATTACAAAGCAATAAGAAACTAAAAAATGACCTAGGACCATTCACATTAGTCTGCTTTTTATTGAAAAATTGGTTTTACCAACCTCTGAACTGGTTTGAGCGATAGCATCACATTATATATGAATTTTAGTGTGTTTTGCAACATAGTTATTGAAAAAAAAATTATCTTTTTACCCTTACTTGGCCTTATGTGTTATTAAATTCTTTACAATAGTTAAGTTATGATACAAAACTATGATTTAGACTTTAGACTTAACAAATAGACCTATTTAGTTTACATAGTATTTACTCACCCATTAATTAGGCTATGTCATTTTATATCCTTTAATATCAGCATAGACTAATAGTACACCAGTTTCCAACATCCGACTCTAGAAGAAATAAAAAGTAAAAATAAAATTGAATTCCTTAACCTTGCATTAACAAATTAAATAATATAACCTTTATATAGTAAAACCTATATCTATATTCCTATAAATGCTATTTAAACTACCGGTATTGAATGTCATGAAATTAAGCTTAGAACTAAGCTTATTCTGATTACCCTGACCCCTAAGTCTATGCTTAAGTCCAGCAAGTTTTATTTAATGTAATTTAAGTAGGCCACTATAGGCTACATATATATATATATATATATATATATATATATATATATATTAATAATAATGATTATATAATAATATAGGCCTATGTCTATATAAATATACAAGTAAAAAAGGTTATTGTTCAGACTTTAAAACTAACAAATAGGCCTATAATGCCCTAGGCCTATATCAACTTTATGTTATACTTACTCACCCACTAATTAAATCATCATCTGTCATCTCTATCAGCTGACTGTTGTCTAGTAGTTATAATAGGCCAACAGGGTGTAATAGAAGATTATAATACTAATACATTAAATATAGCACTACAATCTTGACTCTCGTCTTCCCTCTATAACATCAGACTGAAAAAAAAAAGAATTCCTTATAAATATTTAAAATAGAAATACAAAAATAAGCCTATAATTATATCATCTCTATTGTTATTATAAAAAGAAATGGACATGCTTTGTAGAAAAAGGTTTATACTCGATAACTACAGATTTGATAAAACAATAGCCAGTATAGGGTCTAACCGTATAGGCCTATATTTATTATAACTAACAACAAATTTCAAATAGCATAGTTCAATATTATGGATATGTAATATTTATAATTAATAATAGCCTATAATACTATAAGTTATATGTCCTATAGACTATAGGGCAACGGTTTGCATATAATATATATATAAAATATAATTATCAAATTGACAATTTCAATTATTGCATAGGCTATTCATAGTATTGATTAATAAATGAATATCATTTAGCCTATATTAATAGTAAATTATATATTTAGGCCTATAATTCCTATAATCCTTATCTTATCTTATAAGTTTACAGACGTTCCTTCTAGGTAGAAGATTATTACGTACACTAGGCCCAAAACTCCTGCGGGCGACAGGGATAGAACCCGCGACCTGTCAGTTGGTTTTTGGTCGATAGTCCGGTGAACTAACCGCTGGACCAGCCGGCTTCACTATAAATTAAAAAATAAACGCCTAGACTAGTAGTACTGTAGGTCTAGTAGTTGGCTAATGTGACTTACTGGACTTCCTGTGGTCGTCTGTTGTCTTGAAACTTCACATTATACTGGTCCATACCATATTGGCATATTCCAACCGAGCGTAAGACTGAAAAATTTGTTAAAAAAAGATGCTGTTTTATAAATTTAATTAGAATATATTATTATAAAATGGCTTGTCTTTACTGACTTTACGGTTACCTACTATTATTACCTAGCCTAATCTAGATCTATCTAGGTCTAGTCAGTATAGGCTACTGAGGCTATTATAATAATAATTATTTAATGATATTATTATTAATTAATGATTTTCCTGAAATGATTCGAGTTTAATAGAACAACTAAGTCACTAAGTGTCTAAGTCCTAGACTAAGCTAAGCAATTAGGCCTATATACAAAACAAAAAAAAAAGATTTTTTTAGCCTTTATTTTAATAACGTAACATTTTTAAGTCAAAAGTCAAAGTTGTTTTTAAATCTTTAATTTAACAAGTAGGCCTACACCTACATGACATATAATGATTTAAATGATTAATTATTCATTAACTTAACACGTGTGACTGGTTAAATATATATTAAAATATTAGCGGTTTTAATAATTATACACGTAGAAGTAGTAGAGGCCTATAATTCCTATAATATATTTAATATTAGGCTTCATTTACTCACCTTCTATATACTATATATCGTACATTATAGCCTAGAATTAAATCTCCATCATAATGATACTCCATGAAGTCCATGCGATTAAATTGTGTCGGTTGGACCGGTATTCAAAAATTCCGACTTCCGGAATAATGATTGGTCAAGCGAGATTTGTACAATCGCGTTAGTCCATCAAATTCGATATAAAATCATATAAAATGCTTTCTTAATAAAAAAAATCAAATTATTTAAAATTAAATAGAAAAAAAACAATAAAACATATATTTGATATCATTCTAATAAACGCAAGTTTTATTAAGTCAAAAATTATATCTATAGCTTAAATTATAACTTGTTATACCAAAACGTGTGGTCTCAATGCATGTTGGCGAGATCAGGACTACGATTTAAAGGACTCCGGGTTCGATACCCGGGCTAGTCTATACACTTCGCGAACATTTTTTAAAATATATTTTATACAATATAATATGACTTAAAATCTTTTAAAAAAGTAAAATAAATAATTAAAAATTGAAGACTTTCAGATGTTTAAATTTAAATCAAGATACCGTGTTTTGTAATGAAAGTATAAAAAATCTATGTAGGCCTAGATCTATTCATTTTACTCGGTATTCATAATTTAATAAAGAAATTAATTTAATTTTTTAACTAAATAATTTTTTTATAAATGTCTAGTCTAGATCTAGAGTCTATATTTAAATTATAAAAAAAAAATAATTATCTTTACATTTCTATCACAACTTTAAAAACACAATTTAACTACCGGTAATTAAAACAATTAAATACGTTTATTTCATCAAACATTTAATGATACAACAATATCGTTTATTACTATATTATTTAGGTTGCAATACTAGTCTAATGTATTTCAAAACTAACAACACAAATAACTAGATCTAAATCTAATGAAAAACATGAAGACGGCAAATATAGCCTAGAGCTATTATAAACTATTGACAGGGTATCATGAAACAAGAAAGAAACATGAAAGAAACCTCGCACTCTTAGACTCCCACTGAGTCGGCCATAAAACTTTTTTTTTCTCTTACCACTTTTTCACGGGATGACCTGGGGCTATTCAATGATATGGATAACATCACAAAAAGAAAGGAAAAATTCTTTTAGATCTTCTAACCAAAGTCGCCATAAAACTGGTCTCTATTAGCACTTCAATTTCAATACGCGCAACTAAAAAACACATAGCCACTTAACGTTTAAATTCACACATTCTAATGAGGTTTAGGGTATTAGGTTTCTATTCGGCCATTTCAGAAGTCTGCCGTAATAAGAAAATCCTAAAAGAAAACGATACGGCAGTCATTGTGGCAATTTCATTAGGACGGGATTAGGAAAATCCCTAATCGGTACTATGCGGGTAAAACCTAATGACTAATGGGGCCTGCGCTAGCCCCCATAGACGGTATTTGACTTTCAAATGGACATGTTTAAGGGGTAGCCATAGGCCATAGCAAATATTATGTTAAACTTAAAAAAAATATATATTGTTCGTAGGAAGAGGCTAATATATATATAGGCCTATGTCGTATAGTCGGACCTATGACCGTATGTCGGCGTAGGCCTATGTTTTCCATATTGAATATGATAGGCCTATAGATATATTATAGGCTTATTCATATTGTCATTTCATTAGTCCTATGCATGAAATATTATTCAATAACAGGCCTATAACTAAAAATTCATGAAGAAAACACGCACCAGTTTTCAAATATCAAATATTTGCATAGCCTACCTTCATATTCGCTTAATTATTTCATGCAATCGCAATCGGTTAATCAACACTTTTCTATAGTAGGCCTAAATAGTAAATATTTTCAATTTTTTAATAGTTTAAACTGTTTGAGCTTATAACATTTAGGCTACTATAATAGGCTAGTACTAATAGGCTAATAGTAATAGGCCTAGGCCTATAGGCAGGCTAATAATTAGGCCTATTATTATAGTAAACTATATGTGATAAGCCGATTCGATATGCTATATTATATTAAAAAATTGCTATTATAATTTATAGGCCTATCCTATAAGCCATAAGCCTATATTTATAATTTATATAGGCCTTTAGGCTACTTTAGCTTAGCCTATAGCTAGGTCTAGGCCTACTAATATGTTATAATCCCGCCTAACTACTTCTACATACAATATTTTAACGATAAAACCCCAGAACAAGTCAAACAATAGCATAGGCCTATGGGACATAGACCTAGGCCTTTTCAGAATCAAACTATGATGAGCTTACTTTGGCTTTTCAAGGTTCTTTTGTGACATCGAAATCGAACGATAAAAAAAATTAAAATAATTAAAAGTTACGATTTCTATTGCTACAAATAATAACTTAATACAATAGGCTATAGCCTACGCGTTGATACTTCAACACAAACAAAGCTTTATAAATATATAACTATGTTAAATTTTATTTGTATGCTTAAAGACGATATACTGATCGCTCGGCGCCAATCTGTATTAACATGGACATGGTTGATGGTAACCATAGACGCATTAGGCCTAGAATGTATAATTAATGTTTTTTGGGTTAAAAACTGGTTCAAAAGGTAAAAGAAAAGTACAGTTCGCTCTCTAGCTTCTGGGTATAAAGTTTTTATGAATTAGTTTTTTTGTAAAATGAAAAGCTAATATAATTACGCCCAAAAACCACTAGGCCCCCAGTAAAATAACAAAGGCGAAGAAGGTTTTATTGACAACTTCTGCCCCCTAGCTACTGCGCATGCCTAGACATTGACCTCTTTTTTGGAATAATTAATAAAATGAAAAGGTCTATAGGCCCTAGGCCTAATATTTATAAAAAATTCAGTCGTCTCTATGGAGTGGACCGCCAATTCCATAAGCGTTGTCTATAGGCCTATACCTATAGCTCAAGCGTCCGGTAGGCCCTAGCCTTTTTGATAATTGTGTGCCAAAGTGGGATTTCTAATTCATTCATCGTGCCAACAACCTAAAAGTCATCCTTCTCTAGCACTAGATTTCGTGTAGAAGAAGACTTAATTTGCCATTCTTAGAGGTCTTCCGTGTGCCTTTGGAAATTGCTCTGCCATAGGTTGCCGACCTCTGTCCTAGCTCATTGCTCAACACATAATCTTGAGTTTTGCCCAGCAACGCTAAAAGCTCGAAAAAGAAAATGCGCAGCAAAATCACAAAATTATGGTCAGAATCTCCAAAATGGTAGGCCTAAGTAGTATTATAGGTCAACTTTAGGTATTATATTGATTTTTTTACCCACTCCTTCCCCTATTCACCCTCTCCTCCTCCCATTCACCTCTATCGCTCCCATTCCCCCTTTCCTCCGCTCATTCACCCTCTCCCCCTCTCATTCACCTCTCCCCGCCCATGCCCCCTCTAAGGGTATGGAGGTGGTGACGTGGCATGACCTCACGACACGTTTTATTGTTCTCCCCCTACCCCCTGTATATTTGAGATGACTCACGTTAGCTATAGGTCTTACCTCCCTCCCACCTCCTCTGGTGGTCATGTATTCAGCACATTTTTAAATAGTGTTGTAAAAAGAGTTGTATTTTTTTTTCTCTCGATCCATAAAGTAGGCCTATATTTTTAAATAGTGTTTTTTTCCCCTTAGTAATTTAGTTAACTTTATACTTTGTATATATATATATTTATATATATATATTATATTTATATAAAAAACAATTTTAAACGAGACACAAACGAAAAATTGAAAAAAAAAAATGACAAACGAAAAAATGAAACAAAATTCGTCTTAAATGTTATTCTTTTATGGTACTTTTTTCAATCTCAATTCATCTAAGGCTTTTAAAATATCATGCCTGCAAAATCGATCGATAATTTACTTCGTCCCCCCTCTAATCTATATGTTATTTCAATTTATAATGCTGCGGTCAGAGCTGTTAAAATATCAATACTCTACGGCCATTGAGCCTTGCACTGTTTTGTTGGTTATGATCTTACTTCCTCTAAAAGATGACCTAAAAACATCCTTATCTTTTACTGTCTTATTAGGCGCATTTTTCATAAATAAAATACCTTTTTCTATTAAATATTTTAAAATTTGTAATCGATAATTGTCTAATAATCGATGTTCTTTTACATACTTTTAAACATTTTTATTTTATTTTTTTAAATAAATAAATGATGTTGTTCCATAATGTATATTTGTAAAAAAAACGATTCTTTTATTTTTTTTTTCATTACTAAAATACCATTTTTAATTAAATATTTTAAAATTTGCAATCGATAATTGTCTAATAATCGATCTTCTTTTACATACTTTTAAACATTTTTTTCAATTCTTATTATCTTGTACTTTTTTTTTTTTATGTCTAAAAAAAATACATTGTTGTCTTTTATACTTTAAAATTGTATCCAAAATTTGTCTTCTGACGATTAACAAAATACCTTTATTTTATACATCAATAACTCAAAATATTTTAAATTTTAAGCCACAAGGGAGTTTTTTAAATTACTAAAATACATAGATTTAATCACAAATATATTTTTTAAATTTTCTAGTTAGGGGTTCTTTTAAAATTAGTTTGTTACTATAATTATTTTAAGCGCTATAGTATTGTTTTAACGTTATAAATAAAGGGTATCTTTAAAACATTTTGGAACAATTGTGTTCACATCTAAAATACAAAGCCCACACACTATTTTTATCTCGCACATACACACGAAACTGCTTTTTTTTTCTTTTTTAATTTGACCCACAAGTTTGTTCGCATATCGATAGAATAGTCGTGTGTGTTTTTCTAAATAAATAAACCACACTCGCTTACAACTGTAGATCAATAGAATATTAACATTTTTGTTTTGTAAAAACACATGCACTCTCACGCACATACATTCAGACAATAACATTTACAAACACACACACACACACATACAGACAATCACATTTACAAACACACACACACACATACATACAGATACACACACACACACAGTATTTTTATCTCTCACACACACACATTCAGACACACACACACATTATTTTTATCAATCACACAAACACACACACATACATACACAGGCAACAATCAATAATTCACTGTACTGGTATGTGGGGACGTAACCAAATTAAAACTATGCATGCATGAGGTTTAACAAGTGTATATTATTATTTTTTTTTTTTTTCACGATCATTTTTATCTTATCTCATGCATTACAGACGCTCCTTCTATAGAGAAGATTATCGCGTCCTACGTTCATCCGTGGTCCGAGCCTATTATTGCATTTTTATTAATGTTTTTAAATGATGTTACTGGTGTGTTCAGGCAACCCATTCCATGCCCTAATGCCGCTCGGAAGAAAGAGTTCTTTTATGCATTTGTTCTCGCATAAGGGATAAGGAAAGTGTTATTTGTCTTTAGGTTTATTTGAGCTTTGCAACAGGTTGTTATTTGGTTATATTTCTAAATGAGAGTTTAATGCCTTGTGTAATATTACTACCGGTACTTTACTCTTTGCCCTTCTATCCTCTAGTGTTTCTAAGTTTAGTGATTTGACTAATAGTGTTACTTTTGTTAATTAAAAATATTCACTATTGTATGAACCTTGCAGCTCTTTTTTAACCATGCAATTTTAATAGTTAACACATGCATCAATTAAGTTTTCAACACTATACAAGACCCATCATGTTTTACACAGAGCGACGCAGGGGTGTATCCATGGGGAGTAATCGTGTTATTTTTTTTGGTATTTTGTCATTATTACCTATTGTATTTATGTTTTTATTTTATTTTTGTTGTAGTAAGATATGGTTAAGCATTTTTATTTTAGAATAAAAGGTTTCAGCTATTAGTATAAATGTTACGAGCTCTAAATTGTTACATAATATTGAAGGGTGATATTATTTTATATAATTATTAAACATTAATGCAATTTTGTTTCTCTTTTTTGATATTATAAGACATGTAAATCTAGAGTAATTTTTAATTTTAACTTCAAGAATTCGCATGTCATTTTATTTACGATTGCACTAGATGTATAAACTTTTACATACTGTATTTAATCAAGTAATTATTTTCTTTAGCATAATTAAGGGAGCCAGAAATATTCAATAGATTAAAACCAAGGGTAGCAATCGTGAAATTAGTTGTTTAAATTTTTGTAAAATGTATATTAATCTTGTCTTAAGTTAATGGATTTTCAGGGCGATTTGCAGCTGGTTGTTTTCAACTAAAGAAATACCACATTGTAGATAATCTTATAGAACATATATTGATACACATTTGTCGAGTTGGATAAATAGTCATAATAACTGGGTGAGTAACAGGTCCACAAGAGTAACAAGACACTCTTTTTTAAACAAAAATCACCATATACACAGTTAAATATAAAAGAGTATATTAAAGTAGCTTTCATCTTTCTTTTCCGTCAACGGGGTGTCCCTGAGTCTACCCAGCTCTTCTCTCACACACATACTCACATTGTCAGACACATAGTCACGTTGTCACACACATACTCCCATTGATAAACATATATTCACATTTACAAAAAACATACATTCACAATGTCAGACACATATTCACATTTACACACACACATTCACATTGTCAATTACATATTTACACACACACATTCACCTTGTCACACACATACTCATACTGTCATACACATACTCACATTGTCACACACACACATACTCATATTGTCATACACATACTCACATTGTCACACACATATTCACGTTGTCACACACATCTCACACACACACGGACCTAACCATACATACATAAAGACATTCACACATATACATAAACACACATATACACATACACACACATACACAGGCAACAATCAATAAGAAAACGCTTGTAAGAGTTTAAAGTTCAGACTTTGTCCTGTCTAGACAATAATCAAAAGGGCTTAGTTTTACGACTTGAGCCAAAAAGACAGGTTCATAGAGGAAAAGTGTTAACACTTAGAATATACCCTTGTTGTTAGCTAGTGGGAACTAGTCAATTACTCTTGCTACACTTATTTATACGTTTGGTTACGTAAACCATTAGTCTTACGAAAAACAGTAAAAGATAAGGATGTTTTTAGATCATCTGTTAGAGGAAGTAAGTTCAATACCAACAAAACAGTGCAAGGGTCAATGACCGTAGGGTATTGATATTGTAACAGCTGTGACCGCGGCATTTTAAATTGAAATAACATATTGATTAGAGGGGGGACGAAGTAAATTATCGATCGAAGGTGTGGACTTTGCGTTTTTTTACAGGCATGATATTTTAAAAGCCTTAGATGAATTAAAATTGAAAAAAGTACAATAAAAGAATAAAATTTAAGATGAATTTTGTTTAATTTTTTCGTTTGTCAATTTTTCATTTGTGTCTCGTTTAAAATTATTTTTTTATAGAAATATTATATATATTATATTTATACAAAAGTATAAAGATAACTAAATTACTAAGGGGAAAAAAACACTATTTAAAAATATACTTTATGGATCGAGAGAAAAAAAAATACAACTCTTTTTACAACACTATTTAAAAATGTGCTGAATACATGACCACCAGAGGAGGTGGGAGGGAGGTAAGACCTATAGCTAACGTGAGTCATCTCAAATATACAGGGGGTAGGGGGAGAACAATAAAACGTGTCGTGAGGTCATGCCACGTCACCACCTCCATACCCTTAGAGGGGGCATGGGCGGGGAGAGGGTGAATGAGAGGGGAAGAGGGTGAATGAGAGGGAGAGAGGGTGAATGGGAGGGAGAGAGGGTGAATGGGAGGGAGAGAGGGTGAATGAGAGGGGAAGAGGGTAAAAAAAATCAATATAATACCTAAAGTTGAACTATAATACTACTGGCCTATCTCTGTATGAAGTATACAAGTAATAAGGATCGATTCATCGATTTTATTGTTTCAAATCTCAAAGCTACTCCAAAATACTGTAGTCTCTCCCTTTCGGTAAAGATACAGTTTTGCCAAGCTTATACTATTATAAGTAGGCCTACCATCAAGCTAATTTAAAGGTACTAGAAAAGTGTGTTTGCAGGATCATAATATAGCTTACTGAAATCTGAAAGATATTTCTTCATTCAAACTCTATATGACAGAGAGCATTAACTAATTTAACTAAGCATCAAAATTCTGCACTGCACCAGTCAACCATTATCAATCAATTCTTTTATACTTGCAGAAGTAAATTGGGGCTCCACAAACACACACATCAACACACACACACACCACACAAACACACACAAATAGGCCACATGGTACAACACACATAATCAGATAAAAAAAAACAACAACATAGAAATACGCGAGTCACCATAAATCAATACAATTTAGATATACATGTTTGTTATTGTAGCTTGATTTCTTTCCCAGAAATGAAAACGGAATATCCTAAACCTGATTCACCCTGCTCCTATGAATACTATCCAATATAAAGGCACCCTGGTAGGCTACACTTTAAATTATTTATTTTTTTAATCCACCTGAATCACGTTTAGATCTACTTTGTTTATTTGTTGATGACTAAAGTAAAATCCAACTAGTGATATATAATGAATAAGAAATCTGATTATTGAGGTCACAGTATTTGAACATATGTCCTGAACCTAAGACTTGGTCTGATTACGAGTTCAACAAACATTAAAAGTTGAACTGGTTCAATACAAAATAAAAAGGAATTGAGAAATATCAATGCATCTTTCTATAAGAAGAAACTTTTTGTGTAATCTTTATGTAGGCTACAGATGACGTTTCAATGGAACAATTATTTATTATTGTTGTATTTAATCTTTGTTATATTATATTATAGAAGAATTATTAAATTTTAATTTGTGTCTGTCTGTCTATCTATCTGCAAATCATTCGATCAATCTACCTATCTGTGTAATCAATAATCGATAAATCGCTCTCCCCCTATCTCTCCCAAAATATCTCTCTTTCTCTATCTATATATCTATCTACCTATCTATCTAATCTATCTAGTCTATCTTTCTATTATCTATCTTTCTATCCATCTATCCATCCATCCATCCATCCGTCTGTCCGTCTGTCTGTCTGTCTATCTATCTATCTGTCCACCCATCCATCTTTCTATACATGTATCTATCCATCTTCTGGCTTATCTGTTGTCTCTCTATTTGTCTGTGCAAATCTGTCTACCTGTGTTTTATTCGATGTATTCATGTCTGTCTTTAATTAGCTCATGATTTAGGCCACGGACAAATAATGTATATTTAAACAATATACCAATATGTGAATTAATGAAATACTCTATAGCGTTCAAATATACTCAACTTAAATTGGCTACCTAGATATAACTTCATATCTTTCACCCTTCATTTTTGCCAAACTAAACAATATTTTAGTTAAACTGTTATACTGACTGTAACGCTATGGAAATGAAAAATAAGTCATTGATGGTAATGTTATTTTAATGTTTTAATAACAAACATAGAAATGAGTCCCATAAAGAAAAACAAATTAATCATTGTGAAGCCCTGTTTGTTTTAACTTAAAATTGCTTGACAAATGAATGTTTCAATAGAAATGTTCCATGACAAATGAATGTTTCAATAGAAATGTTCCTTGACAAATGAATGTTTCAATAGAAATGTTCCTAGACTAGATTGTTTAGGACATAAAATCATACATAATCATCAAACAAAATGAACTTATTATTTCTGTACAGCCTAATTGATCATTTGTTTTTTTCCTTCGCTTGTAAAGAAAGAAAAAAAATTCAGGTACAAAAACAAAAATAGTGTAACGCTTGAATAGAATAATGAGAGTTACGAAACGATCACAGAGAATGATGAGGTGATTTTGAAAAATTAATATTAATGTAGCAAGAGAGTAGCAGCAGGATAGAGAAAAGTGAAATAGGAAGAAAATAGATGAACGTGTAGATCGATAGATAGATGAAGAGAGATAGTGAGAGAGTAAAAAGAGAAACAACTGCCCTATTTAAACATAATAGCCTACAACATGTGCAATCAAAAGTGACGTTCAGAGTAACTGACCTTGTATAAACCAACAGGTTTGATATAATATGGTCAATGTAGATCATGTAGGCTACACAATCAATTTACGTCTAACACGTCAAATTTTATCTTTATGTCCGTGAATATTTCTGTTATAAGATTCTAAATTTAATATTTTACTTTCAATAAATTGCTACGGCACTAATTATTTGATTGAGCTAGGCAAATTGTGTGAGAAATGTTTTGGTTGTTTTTAGAGAAGGCTTCTAATATGGATCTCCTGGTATGACTGTATATAGGCCTAATTATTTAGCTATCTTAAACTCATCTAATCTCACCGGCTGGGATTTTGTGTGTGTCTGATGTGAACATATTAAAAACATTGTTTTACCCAGGTCAGTGTATAAATATGACACTAAATACAAAAAGATGGTCGAGTAAAAGAACAATAGAAAGAAAATTGGCCTACTAATACAAACATTTTTCTTCTTTTCTTCGTAGGTCGGCAATCAATGCTTGAATGTATTAAATACAAAGTAACACTTACTAAGGCTATACAATAAACTGTTTCAAACAAAGGAGTAAGTAGCCTAAATACTTATTTCTAGGAATTAAGTCCACACTTTTAAATCATATTTTATCTTAAGGTTTCATCATCTAATTTTTTTAAGAACATCTTTCTTTCTTTAATAAAGTTCTTTTGAATAGCTTAGCCTACATTTCAGTTTACTTTCCTAAAAATAAATAAAAAGGGAACTGTATAAATAATTATAACATTTAACGTATAAATATATAAAGTAATTCTTTTTTATTGTTTGTCTTGTAAACAAACAGTTTAACGACACTATAACAGTATTTATATGTACAAGAGTCCATCACACGTTAGTTTTGGTTGTCATGTCAACCCATGAAAAAATGTCATTTCCGTTGGGCCAAATAAAAACAACAAAACAACAACTAACAATCACATGATAATTCTGAAATAACACAATTCCTCAAACCCCGAACACACCCTCCTCCTTGACTGACAGTAGGGTACACTTAGATAGAATTATATGCATTATATATATATATATATATATATATATATATATATATATATATATATATATATATATATATATATAAGTCTATTGATATTATTGTACAACAAAGATGAACAATCGAAACAATATAAACCTTATCAACGAAGGCCTCCATCAAGCCGTACATTAAATACATCATTGAAGCCAATAAAAAGAACATTGGCAAGCAGCGAAAGAGTATAACATAAAATATAATTAACGATAAAACGTAACATGTAGAAGATAGTAAGATATAAGAACATTGGAGACAAAGAGGTAATGTGAACAATACATTGTAAAGGATTGTGAGCTGATAAAAATAATCTAAAAAAAACATTCCATGCCATTTGCGTTCTCGATTATTTCTAATCTTGTTGCCGTGTCTTTACAGAGTCTATTTATCCTAAACAATTTGATGTAACTATATGATCTCTTATCATATAGACTACATCTTTTAAAATTATTTATTCCACGCGATTGATAACTGGTACCGATAAAGGCTAAATTCGTATCTAAAACACATTTAGTATACATGGATGATGTACATAAAACTGTACGCTTCTATTGCATTGTTTACAAGAGCCTTGTAGTTGGTATACATGGAGAGTTTCTAATATAAGCCTCAAACTACACAACATAGAGTGTGAGAAGTCAAAAATGAGACCATGTTCAAATAACGTTGTTGTTGTTTGTTTGTTTTACAATAATTCTATTAAGAGTTAATGACGATTAGGATTAATGAAATAACACGCTTGGCTACATCACATTTATAAATATATTTCCTATTTAGGCTATTTTATAACCTATATAGAACAAAACGTTACATGTACGATAAATAACCATTAAGCTTAGACTATACAAAGTTTCACGATACACTATTGCATCATTTATTTATACTTTTTTCCTGGTTGTGTATAAATGGAGATCCTAATTTGATATTTTTTTCCCAAAAACTTTTTATTGAAGCGTAATAAAAATATATCCATACTTTTGACCTTATATAGACATATTTAACTTTAATGCAACTATTCCGTAAATACATTTATAAATAATAAATAAGTGTCAATCTATAAGAGCAAAAGCAACCAAGAAAACAACAAGAAATAAATAAGCACACCGGACAAATGGCTGTATTAAGTTGAATACCCTCAAACCAAACAATGTCCAATAAATAATGCCTGTAGTTTAAAATTGTTTTCAAAAGTTTTTTTTTCAAGAGGTATTTATGTTATTTATCGGGCAACAGTCAAATCCGCCAGCGCAAAAAAAAATGGTCGCCAAACGGCATCATATCTAGTATAGTTATCCTTGTTAGTTTCTATTCATACAGTGCCACGCCACACTCGGGCGCCATTCAGGTGTCACCATTCATTTGGTCCAAGTCTTCGCGAGCATTTCTTTAGTTCCAGTATACATGTCCAAAATTAAAGGTAAGCTAAGCGTCGTATATACAAGTCATTGTTTACATCTACTCTTCAAGATGCGTTTTGTTTGATGTTTACATCTATAATCTAGATGTATTGCCTTTTTCTTACCAAGTGTACACAAAATGTGCAGGTGTGAGCTTCTTTCTAAAAATCTATATTTATTAATACTGAAATACATTTTAAATGTATATGGATAATGCCTAATTTGTATTTCGTATTTCTATATAATGAAATAAAATCATATACCGATCACCTACACAAGTTTTCAAAAAGTTTCAATTCCTATACTTTAACTAAAAACAACCCTTTGTACGTAGGCACTGTCTTTGATCAATTCAGACATGCTTAGTAGGTCAATGTCATTTAGAAACTTGCACCTGCTTTTTTTGTTTCAACATTTACAATAAAGAAAAAATGGAGAGGATTATTACACGTAATAAGTACGTAATTTACTAAATGAATGTTGATTGCTATGATGTGTAGTGCACTGAGTTGATTATTTAAACGATCTTGTAACTTAGAGTTATCCAGGCATTCTGGCTAAATTGCCGCCGTCAGAGAAGGTTTTTTAGGCAAAGCTTTTGCAAACTGTCGACATGTTTTAGTCTTTATGTAAATACGTTTCCCGTCGAGATGTTTTAGTCTTTATGTCAATACGTTTCCCGTCAACATGCTTTAGTCTTTATGTCAATACGTTTCCCGTAGACACGTTTTAATCTTTATGTCAATACGTTTCCCGTCGACATGTTTTAGTCTTTATGTCAATACGTTTCCCGTAGACACGTTTTAATCTTTATGTCAATACGTTTCCCGTCGACATGTTTTAGTCTTTATGTCAATACGTTTCCCGTAGACACGTTTTAATCTTTATGTCAATACGTTTCCCGTCGACATGCTTTAGTCTTTATGTCAATACATTTCCCGTAGGCACGTTTTAATCTTTATGTCAATACGTTTCCCGTCGACATGTTTTAGTCTTTATGTCAATACGTTTCCCGTAGACATGTTTTAGTCTTTATGTCAATACGTTTCCCGTAGACACGTTTTAATCTTTATGTCAATACGTTTCCCGTAGGCACGTTTTAATCTTTATGTCAATACGTTTCCCGTAGACATGCTTTAGTCCTTATGTCAATACGTTTCCCGTCGACATGCTTTAGTCCTTGTGTCAATACATTTCCCGTCGACATGTTTTAGTCTTTATGTCAATACGTTTCCCGTCGACATGCTTTAGTCCTTATGTCAATACATTTCCCGTCGACATGTTTTAGTCTTTATGTCAATACGTTTCCCGTCGACATGTTTTAGTCTTTATGTCAATACGTTTCCCGTCGACATGATAAGTCTTTATGTCAATACGTTTCCCGTCGACACGTTTTAGTCTTTACGTCAATGCGTTTCCCGTCGACATGTTTTAGTCTTTACGTCAATGCGTTTCCCGTTCCTATATCTATGCTAGAATATATATCATTATATCTTTACAACTACCCTGAATATACTTAAAACATCATACGTGACAGACACAGTATATACAATGGCCTGTGCAACTATTTCCCACAAATATTGAGCAACAAACACAGTTCAGTATACAGAGAGATTGTACATTTGGTTTCCAACTAGATTGTAGACTAGAATTTCATTATATTTCCTATTGCTGGAAGACAGGTCAACTGTGTTCTCGTGTATAACTTAATACACACATTTGCAGTTAAACGTGTCCTGAACTATCAGCAGGATTTTATTTTGATGAAAACATGGGTGTCACAAAGAACTGTGCCAGACATACGCACGCTCTTATATTCTCAAAAAACAACAACTGTGTTGAAATATCACGTCACATCATTATCTCGTGTCTTATTTGAACACTTAGGTTATCCTTTAGACTTGTGGCAGCGGTTCGTTTTGACTGTCACACTCTTGTATGACAAAGATGACGACTGACCACGGCTGACAAACACATCAAAACGGTAGCGTGTAGCTGGAATTAACCCTTGTACAGTGTAGTCTATCTTTTGTTCACTTGTGGCGTCGGTCCCATTAGAATAGAAACAAGCAAGACGCTCCGCCACTGGACGTTTCTCTAGACTCAGACAGCGCCGTCTGAGTTGGTCGTGCCCTTTAACCTCTCGTCTATACACACAATATTTCTGTTTCATCTTTGCCGCTGTCCATTCAAGTTTAACGCTTGTGCACGAGCTCATTTTTTTGTAACTTTTGATGAAAAATTTAGTGGGCAACACAATCTTTGACCTAGTAACATTGGTCTTAATGGAAATCGTAACAAATGTCTTCTTCTTCGTCCTAGGGAATGTCAAGATGTAAGTACCCGGATGGGCAACTTGCAAAAGTCTACGATGCCAACGTTTCACAAAAGTCTTTCTCTGAATTTTTCTGCCATTATAATGAATTTCAAAAGGAATTTTCCCTTCACAAGGCATGAATTCAAAAGCCAACTTGGTGAAGGTCGTGTTGAGTTGAACTTTGACCTTGTAGTGATACTTCAGTTTCACTGTCTTTGTCTCACCAACTTTCATTCGGAGAGTTGACGAGTTTTTAGTTCTTTTTATCTTTACCTCAGCGCCACTGTAAGCACTGGCAACTTCTGTAGCGCCATTTTTCATCAAGACGAAAACATCCACGTAATACGTTTTACCACGCCTGATATGACCGTAAGTAAAGGATGTTTTGTTGGAGACACACTGATGAAACAACTTCGTGCTCGGCCATTTCTTTAAGGGCCTTGCATTTTTGATCAACTCCTTTTGCTCTTTTTCTTCAGCTGTGCCGCCCCACACAGTTTTCGTGGGCGGCTTTTTCACGCCCTTTAAGTAGGCCTTCGCCCCGCAATATGAGTGCAATCTCTTTACCCTGTTTATGGTGACGCAGTACTCAACAGGATGCATGTTAAACCTGGCAGCCGAGGGCCAGCTTAGAGTGAGCAATGAGGTGTTTGTGCTGACATCAACTCGCGGATCTGGAGGTAGATTGGGATACACCGAGAACATGCCATAGGACAGGTAGACGTTGATGTACGAATCATTCCCAAGGGAACTAATGCGTATTAGATATATTCCCGTCTTGGGATTTTGGTGTTTATGTGTTTGTCTCCCTTCCCCTTCGTACTGGCCAAGCTCCATAAATGTTTTTCCTGTGGAGAATCAATACAGAATTATATGAAGTGATATAATGTATACTATATAGTGATATAATGTAGTACACATAGATCTATATGATGTGCACACAATAAACAATGGATCGATCTAGTTACATTTGTTCACAATTTACTTGGTTAAATTTATTGTTTAATGTAGCTTACCTTTGGATAGGCCTACCAGCAAGAACCATTTCACACGAACTCCACATGTAGTAACCGTTAATGTGAAATAATTCACTTGATCTTGTTTTTCCAATTCAAAGGTTAAACTGAAAATAGAAATAAACATGACGTGAGTAAGGTTGATCTATTTCCTACACCACTTTCCTCTGTCTCTAGGGTAAAAACACGATTTCTCCAAGGGGAATTCACAAGTGCATTGTACCAATAAAATAATCTATTCTGCTACTAGATACGTTTGATAACTTTTAAATGTTTGATAAGTATGCCTACGTAAATAAAAGTATAATTTTAGAAAAGTAAAAGTTTAATTTCAGAAATGTAAAAGTATGGTAAGATATCTTATTAGAGGTATCTATATTCCAGATGGTCATTCTATGCAGACGATAACTAGGTTCTACGCTTATCTGTAGTTTGAATTCTGATCCAGTATTTGGACATTTGGTTACATCACATTCCGCGTATTACATTTTTGTTGCAAGCAGGTTCGGTCAATTAATGTGGCACATTCGTTTAGTGTCACAGTCGTTTAGTGGCACATTTGTTTAGTGGTACATTTGTTTAGTGGTACAGTAGTTTAGTAGCACATTCGTTTAGTGGCACATTCGTTTAGTGGCACATTCGTTTAGTGGCACATTTGTTTAGTGGCACATTAGTTTAGTGACACTGTCGTTTAGTGACACAGCCGTTTATTGGCAAAGCATGGGATACCATTGTAGGCCCCTAAGCGACTTGTGTTGAAATCCGGTAAAGCCAATATCCCCCAGGAATAAGATAGTTATTTAATACTACGAATCTCTAATGAGTGAGAAATGTGCCGGAGGAAAGTAAATGCGCGTGAGACTTGTATTGGCTACCACAATCCCTTGGATATTGTGGCCAATGTAACTTTATAGGCCTGTCAAAACATCATCCACTTAACCCAGTGTTTGCATTGGTGGAATGACGATTTGTATAAGGTGAGTTCAGGTGTGTGTGTGTGTATATATGTGTGCGTGTGTGCTTGTCTAGAGTCTAGAGCAACAAATTCTATTGGCATCAATGCAGAAATGTAAAGTGTCTGCGATGCTAACAGGTTACAGCCTTCAGGGGGGACTTGATTCATGTCAAATGAACCCAACATATGTTCTGTTGCCGTAACAACAAGAGTGACCTTTTCATCTCTTTACTTCTACACGAGTATTGTCAGATTCTTAGATCTTGTTTTGTTTATAAATACTTTCAAATATGCTGTAGTTATGTATGTTTAGTTTTTTTTTAAATAAAACATTAGCTTGGGCCTTTATACTATTTTCATTTAAAAATTTTAATGAACAACATTAAAAAAAAAGAAACAGAAATATCTTCCTTTTATGTCTTACAGTGGAACTATTGTGTATAATAATGTGAATTATTTGTGTGTTATAAATTATCATATATAACGAAGTTACAAACAAAGGCGAGAGAGAGTGAGAGAGATAAAGAAAGAGAGAGAGAGAGAGTGAGATAGCAAGGTTTAACGTGTGAGACAAACGATCGCGTACAATACAAACGAAGGCCACGAATCTCCAATAATAAACAACCAGTATCAACTGCTAGGATTAAAAAAATTTGAAGCAAGTGGGCAGACATCGTCGAAGACTTCATTGTGAAACATCATCCAAACAAACTTGTTTCTAACGTTGCAATAAACCTGATTAATTAATGATAATGCAATGGCCCACTTCATAAAGATTCTTCATCAAAGGAAGCGACAAATTTCTCTAGATAGTTTCTTGGTGGCGAAGGATTTCCAGTTGGCTGCCAAGAATCTCGACAACAAAATCTTCTAAAACTAGATCTAATGATTCAGAATAGTTGAGAAAGTGGCTTATCTTTAGGGCCTACCATGCCCGCTTCCTGGGTAAGAACAATATACTACCCTTTTTTTTTTTGCTTTACATTTCATTTATTAAATTTTTATCTTTTTAATTAGATCTAGCCTATATAATAAATAAAGAACACGTATTCTTTGCATTTTGTCAGGTAAACGACCAAATGCTAATAACATAAAAGAACTATTTATTCATATTGAAACGGAAAGTCTCTAGGCCCTATTGAATTAATTTTAATGTTTCGGGAGCAAATTAAGTTTGTCACACACACAGACATACATACACACGCACGGACACACACGCACATATGTTTATTCCAATTTTATGTTAGAAAATGTAACCTAGCGCTCCAGAAATCTATAGAATCCCACATTTTATCTTTGACTGAACATTATGTATTGTTTATGTTTGTAGACTTTGTGTGTATGTGTTGTATATGCCAATAATATTTGTAGACTACATGTGCATGTGTTGTATATGCCAATAATATTTGTAGACTACATGTGCATGTGTTGTATATGCCAATAATATTTGTAGACTACATGTGCATGTGTTGTATATGTCAATAATATTGTAGACTACATGTGCATGTGTTGTATATGCCAATAATATTTGTAGACTACATGTGCATGTGTTGTATATGCCAATAATATTTGTAGACTACATGTGCATGTGTTGTATATGCCAATAATATTTGTAGACTACATGTGCATGTGTTGTATATGCCAATAATATTTGTAGACTACATGTGCATGTGTTGTATATGCCAATAATATTTGTAGACTACATGTGCATGTGTTGTATATGCCAATAATATTTGTAGACTACATGTGCATGTGTTGTATATGCCAATAATATTTGTAGACTACATGTGCATGTGTTGTATATGCCAATAATATTTGTAGACTACATGTGCATGTGTTGTATATGCCAATAATATTTGTAGACTACATGTGCATGTGTTGTATATGCCAATAATATTTGTAGACTACATGCGCATGTGTTGTATATGCCAATAATATTTGTAGACTACATGTGCATGTGTTGTATAGGTAGGGTTGCCAGACGTCCGGCGAAAAGAGGACATGTCCTCCTTTTTAGCCCTGTTTCCTCCGTCCGGCAGGCAAATCTAAAAACCTTTAAATGTCCGGCTTTTGTACGCTAAAGGTTTTTAAAGTCCCTAGTGCACTTTTTATGTTCTTTTTAAAATTTACTATCAATTAGTTGCTGGGTCGAGTAAAGCATAACACTGGTGTCATGTATATTGTTTTTCCAAGAATTGGAACACGCAATGTTTATTCTTCTCTCTCTCTCTTTTCTTACTACACGCGATATTAGGACGTTTAGTAGGAAAACGAAAGGTTCTAGGTAATGCTGGGATTCTGTGTTGATCTCAAATTCTCAGAGTCTGGGAACGACTCATTATTTAATAGGGGAAGTTCATATCGCTTTGTTATGAGTTTTGTAATGTTACCATGATTTTCACCCCTACTGGTAGTGGGTCTGTCCCTTGCACCACTCGGATAGTATTTAATGATTTGTTTTGTCTGAAAGACGGGGAGTTTCAAAAGATGTTCCTTTGAACGTTTGTGTTTGCACTATTTGATTCTAACTGTACATAATAGATATATTGTATATATTGAACATACCACCTGAAATAAACTATCAACAACAGTTACACTGAAGCTTCTTTGTCAAGTTACTATCCTATTGTGTTGTATACATTACTATAAGATTTATCTACTACCATATTTTACAAGAAAGGAAATGTTGGAATACAAATACTGAATTTGTGCCCAGGACTATAAGAAGAGTTCGTGTAATACTGAAACATAAATACTAATAATTAAAGTCTCCCCTAGGACTAACGAGAATTATCAGCAAGATCTACACAGCTCTGGCCACAAGGGGATTGTGGACGTAACAAAATTTGGTGGTCTCGCCCGGTATATTTGAGTTCTACTTTTCCTGACCTATGATTGACAAGATTTGGTAGTCTCGTTCGGTAGATTTGAGTTCTACTTTTCTTGATCTAGCTGACCTATAAATATTTTGTGACATTAGTAGTACTGAGAGCGGCATATTTGTGTTTCGTTTTCAGGACTGTGAAACTATTCTTTTTAAAAAGAGGAGAGAACTGGTTTGCGTTTTTATTCCTTGGGAAGTGTGAAGATTCCACGAAGTGTTTAATATTATATTGTGCAAATTTCTGGACAAATCGTAAGTTGGAACTTTATATTTTATTATACAAGATATACTACTCTACTATAACAAATATCTCGAACGCTATACTATGGCTTCGAATATATCAAGTGAGGAACTTAATGCCATGTCATTTGCTGAACTAAAAGAATTAGCTGAGTCCTTTGGGATTGAGGCAGGACAGGCAAGACCTAATCGTAATCGTTTGACCAAAGAAATTATGACATGTTTGAACGGGCAGAATGCCATGAACACTGGTAGTGTAGTTGAAGTGGGACAGAACGATATCAATGAAGGTTATGTAGCTCCCAGTGGGGGCGAGGTAATTGCCCACGGAGACGAGGTAAGAAATATGTCATCTAGATCATCAAACAATGATGAAGATGAAGGGTTGAGTGAAAACCTAAAATTCCAATTAGCTATGAAGAGAATGGAATTAGAAAGTATGGAAAGGAGAGAATTGGAAAGAATTAGGATAGAAACTGAAAGGGAAAATGAAAGAATTAGGATTGAAAGCAGAGAAAGGATAGAGATGGCACGCATGAACAGACCTGACCATCGTAGGGACAGCAATGGTATGGATATTAGCGCAATGAAGCAACACTTGCCTATATTCAGAGAAGAAGATGTTCAAGATTTCTTTTTGCTTTTTGAGAGGATAGCTGTAGATTATCAGTTCCCTGATGATAAGATGGCTTTATTGTTAAGGTCAACTCTCAACAAAGGAAAAGCATTGGACGTAGTGTTGAGTTTAACACCCGAGGAAATAAATTATGAAGTAATCAAAGATAGGGTGCTAAAAAGTTATTCCCTGACACCAGAAAAATATAGAAAGCTATTTAGAGACAGAAAGA
Organism: Anisus vortex; assembly: GCA_949126835.1. Classification (NCBI taxonomy): domain Eukaryota; kingdom Metazoa; phylum Mollusca; class Gastropoda; family Planorbidae; genus Anisus; species Anisus vortex. The sequence goes on along the minus strand of OX421494.1, from coordinate 36,608,761 downwards.
AGGCATATGATCAAACTCATGTAGACTTTTTGAGACAAAAGGAGAAAATGTTAGAACAATGGCTAAGGTCACAGAATGTAAGTGAGTTTGATAAACTCAAGAACCTAATATTGTTTGAGGAATTCAATGATTGTATTCGAGTGGATATTAAAACCCACATCTCAGACCGAGGGGTTGAAGATGTGCATGAAGCTGCTAGATTGGCAGATAACTATGCCATAATTCACGCCAGCATAAAGCCATATTATGCTGACAAACCCAAAGTGCACAAACCAGAGTCCAAGGAGGCTAGTAAACCAAAAGAGACAAGTGAAAACAATAATAAGAACAGTGGTGTAAATAATAATAGTAACTTAGTTCATTTCAGGAAGCAGACAGATGTAAATAAAGCAAAGGTGGTATGTTTCAATTGCAAGAAAGAGGGCCACATGAAGAAAGATTGTTGGATCCTTACCAAGAAGCAAGGTGCTATTCTACACTGTGCCAGAGTGCAGAAAGATAGCAAGCAGACAGAAGAAGTGTGCAACACAGGGTCAAGAAACTCAAAAGAAATGCGGCCGGCATCGCCCATAGTTGTGGAGTCGATGGTTTTTGAGAACAGTCTATCTAAGGTAAAAGAGAATAGCTGTACTCAATCTATTATGCTTTCAGAAGGCCGTGAGGAACAGATGGTTCCTGAAGTCCCGGAAGAGGACGACCTATCCGATTTTCGACCCTTTGTCTACGAGGGGACAGTGTCGACAGAAGTCGATGTACTCAGCAAGAAGAAAATACAGATATTACGTGACACGGGTTCTGCTGTCAGCGTGATCCTGGAGGGCAGTGTGCCGTTAACGGATGCCACCAGTACCGGTGAGTCTGTTGTGCTGAGAGGTGCTAGTATGGAGGCTGTGGAAGCTCCACTGCACAGAATAAAACTCGAGTCGGATATTTTTACAGGTAACATCGTAGTGGGAGTGTGGCGCGCACTACCCGTCAAAGGCGTTTCCATGATATTAGGAAATGACATTATGGGCGGCAGAGTCACTGTCGAGCCCATGGTTAAAGTGTTGGAGACAAAGATGGCGGAGGACAAAAACCTACGTCCTGCCAATGAACGCCCAACATGTGCACTGACAAGAGCAATGCATAAAAAGAAGTCGGTAAAGACTCCTGCTACGCCGTGTAGTGCAACGAAAGATGTGTTTGTCTGTTCTGAAGACACACATGCGAATGAAACAGTGATAACAGAAACACCTGACATCGATTTAAGTGCTACGTTCTTTGCTGAACTAACAACTGATGATGCAACCGAGAACGATAACATTTTGTCACCAAAGCAGAAATTGGTTAAAGAACAATTGAATGACGAAGTAATAATGCAACTCAGAATGAAAGCTGTTGATGAAAAGACTGCAGATGCAATGGCGGAATGTTTCTACATGAAAGATGAAGTATTGATGAGAAAGTCGAAACCGCTCAACTCAGGTACAAACGAGTGGGACAGTATTCACCAGATTGTAATACCTAAGTGCTATCGTCAAGATATACTGCGTATGGCGCATGATCTTCCTTTTGCTGGTCACATGGGAGTCCGAAAAACGCACCACCGTATCCTCCCTTACTTCTACTGGCCAGGACTGAGAAGAGATGTCGAACAATACTGCAAGACTTGCCACGTATGCCAAATGGTAGGACGTCCTAACCAACGAATTCCTGTCGCTCCACTCCAGCCGATACCAGCGTTCGACGAACCATTCAGTCATATACTCATTGATTGCGTGGGCCCGTTGCCGAAAACAAAAGCCGGTTTTCAATACCTGCTCACAGTCATGTGTTCATCCACTCGCTTCCCGGAAGCCATTCCGTTGCGGAACATAACAACAGTGAAGGTGGTAGACGCCCTGACAAATTTCTTCACACGTTATGGCCTACCGAAGACAGTACAGTCCGACCAGGGGACTAACTTTACTTCGAACATTTTCAAACAAGTCATGGAACAATTAGGGATAAGCCATAGGCTATCAAGTGCCTATCATCCTGAGAGCCAGGGAGCTCTGGAAAGGTTTCATCAGACATTAAAATCGATGCTTAAAAAGTACTGTTATGAAAACGAGAAAGACTGGGATAAGGGTGTGCCTTATGTACTGTTCGCTGCAAGGGAGGCCACTCAGGAATCCCTGGGGTTTAGCCCATTCGAACTTGTGTATGGACACTCAGTCAGAGGTCCGTTGAAACTTCTACATGAAACTTGGCTAAGCTAACGGACAGTGAACCGATTGGACTTTTGTCATATGTAGATAAATTTAAAAATAGGCTTTATCATGCTTTTAACCATGTGAAGATTCATTTTCCACAGATGCAGGAGCGTATGAGACAGAACTATGACCGTAAAGCTACAGCTAGAACTTTTGCACCAGGTGACAAAGTTCTTGTGTTTCTACCTTTGCAAAATCAGCCTTTAAGTGCAAAGTTTAGTGGACCCTATGAGATAGAGTCAAAGCTTGGCGAGGTCAATTATTTGATAAAGACTCCTGACCGGAGACAAAAGCAGAGGGTATGCCATATTAATTTGCTTAAGCCCTATGTTTCCAGGGAAAAGAGTAAACCACGGGAGGTCCCCATGATTTCATTAGCTAGGGTCCCGACGGATTTATCTAGGATAGAATATAAGTTTGCAGAAAGTAAACTTAATAATACAGATGCCCTTAAGAGTTTAGATACAAGGCTAGAACATCTTCCGGTAGAAGATAAGGAGAAGATTATTGAGCTGGTACATGAATATAAGTCACTGTTTACAGATGTTCCCAGGAGGACACATCTAATAGAACACGATGTAGTATTAACTGAGGGTGCCAGGCCAATTAAACAGCATCCATATAGAGTTAACCCCATCAGACTTGAACATATTAGAGCAGAGGTGAAGTATATGTTAGAAAATGACATAGTGGAAGAATGTGATAGCGAATGGTCTTCACCCTGTGTGTTGGTACCAAAAGCCGACAACACATTGCGGTTTTGTACAGACTTTAGGAAATTAAATAATTTGACAAAGACTGACTCGTATCCCATTCCTCGTATTGATGACCTCATTGATAAGATAGGTGATGCGACGTATGTGACAAAAATTGATCTTCTCTCCGCGTACTTTCAGATTCCTTTGACGCCACGGGCACAGGAAGTATCCGCCTTTGTGACACCTGACGGACTTTACAGGTATAAGGTCATGCCATTCGGACTCCGTAATGCCCCTGCGACGTTTCAAAGGCTTATAAACACCCTCACTCGCGGTATCTTCCAGTGTAATGCCTACCTCGACGACATAGTGGTGTATAGTACAGATTTCAAGACACATGTCAGTCAACTACGACACTTGTTTGAACGACTGAATAACGCCAATTTGACAATAAACCTGGCTAAGAGTCAGTTTGGACATGCCACTATCGAGTATCTTGGACATGTAGTGGGTGGTGGAAAGGTTAAACCAGTAAATGCTAAAATAGAAGCTATTCAGAATGTCCCAGTGCCACAGACAAGGAAACAACTCCGTAGTTACCTTGGAATGGCCGGGTATTATCGTAAGTTTTGCCAGGACTTTTCTACGGTAGCTTGCCCCTTAACTGACCTACTAAAGAAGAACAATCGCTTTGTTTGGTCTGACAAGTGCCAAAAGGCGTTTGATGAGTTGAAGTTAAGATTATCCAGGGCACCTATTTTGGTGACCCCGCGTTTTGATAGACCCTTTAAAATTGCAGTAGACGCGTGCGATACTGGGATGGGAGCGGTGCTGACTCAGCAGGATGACCACGGAGAGGAGCACCCGGTGTGCTACCACTCACAGAAATTCAATATCCACGAACGTAATTATAATACAAGTGAGAAGGAACTTTTAGGGTTGATCCTAGCGTTAAAACAGTTTGATTTCTATGTAAACAGCTCTGGGTACCCGATAGAAATACTGACCGACCACAACCCTCTGACTTTTCTCTCCAGGGTCAAGCAAAACCAGAGGCTTGTTAGATGGAGCTTATTCCTCCAAGCCTATGACTTAAACATAAAACACCTGAGGGGTAGGGACAACGTCACAGCTGATACTCTATCTCGGGTGCTACATGATTGACTGAATAACCCATACTTCTTTTTCAGATCATCTCACTTATTCATTAAGAATGTGTCATGATAACCTATCATTCGTTTGAATTTTGATTATGGAATACCTATAGAATACTTGTATCATACAGAAGTCAAGTCTTTTGAAAGTATTAATAATTCTTATAATCATGTATAATATTGATGTTCTGATATATTTTAAATTCATTTGATTATGGAAAAGAAATTCCATTTAAATGTTGATGCATGATGCAATAAATATATAATATGCACGTATTTACTTGATATGGATGGATAAAAGTAATTGTCATCACATGCAATTAAGTGGGAAAACTTTGAGCTAGTTGATTTATTATCTTGTTTTATTTTAGTTAATGAATGGAACTAAATAATAATATGTACAATTTTTATCTTAGAAAGAGATGTAATATCAATTGGTATAAATTAATAGATAATATTGGAAATCTATTGCTAAATTGTTATATCATGGTAATAGAATGGGAAAAACTAGTGGATATTCACTATGTTGTATAGGTTGTTATATATTTCATATATCCGGGAATGGAGGGAAACAAAGGTACCTAAAGGTGAGCACTCATTCAACCCTGAACAATCTTTTATATTAAACTTTTAAATTTGCCAAAAACGCATAATAGTGGATTACATTTTAATATTTAGATTACTGTAGTAATCGTAACTAGAGTGTATTTTCTCCTCGTATTTGAGAAAAGGGGAAGTATCATCATCTTAGGTATGAACCATGTTAATGTCAAGTTGACACTGTAATTTAAAGGGGAAGTAACCTATAGTTTGATTCGAGTTACGTATTACTTATCTTTTGGTTTGTATATTAGAAGTAAACTGTTGAAAATTGACAGAGATTGAGCAATGTTATATTTGTTTAAATAGATTAAGACTTTTTGCAAATTTTTGGTGGAAATCCACACAACTGTACATAGTTAAAATAAGAATGACTAGAATATTTTTGAATTATTTGTACTTGTTGAGACATTAGTTAATATTAATACTAACGGTGAAATATTTGTCCATCACGTTATAATCACAATTACCATTGGGTAGTGACACTTTTTATAATTTAGTTGTGCCAGTGAGCCATGTTTGCTTAAATTGTCTAATAATCTTCCATTGATTGTTGGTTATTAAAACGATAGTGTTAAGTACGAAAAATGTACCATGTTGAGTATTACTTGGGTAATTATGGTACATTATTTCTTTCATTGGGTGGGGGCGTGTCATGTATATTGTTTTTCCAAGAATTGGAACACGCAATGTTTATTCTTCTCTCTCTCTCTTTTCTTACTACACGCGATATTAGGACGTTTAGTAGGAAAACGAAAGGTTCTAGGTAATGCTGGGATTCTGTGTTGATCTCAAATTCTCAGAGTCTGGGAACGACTCATTATTTAATAGGGGAAGTTCATATCGCTTTGTTATGAGTTTTGTAATGTTACCATGATTTTCACCCCTACTGGTAGTGGGTCTGTCCCTTGCACCACTCGGATAGTATTTAATGATTTGTTTTGTCTGAAAGACGGGGAGTTTCAAAAGATGTTCCTTTGAACGTTTGTGTTTGCACTATTTGATTCTAACTGTACATAATAGATATATTGTATATATTGAACATACCACCTGAAATAAACTATCAACAACAGTTACACTGAAGCTTCTTTGTCAAGTTACTATCCTATTGTGTTGTATACATTACTATAAGATTTATCTACTACCATATTTTACAAGAAAGGAAATGTTGGAATACAAATACTGAATTTGTGCCCAGGACTATAAGAAGAGTTCGTGTAATACTGAAACATAAATACTAATAATTAAAGTCTCCCCTAGGACTAACGAGAATTATCAGCAAGATCTACACAGCTCTGGCCACAAGGGGATTGTGGACGTAACACTGGAGTATTTAGCAGGAAATCTAATGAATTAGATTATGTTATCTAATGCATTTATAGGTTAATTATTGCAGTGGAGTTTTTTTTTTAAAGTTTCCGAACTGTAAGTTGCTTTTCAGAGTTACAAAAAATGTGTGAACTTTTTTTTTTACTGTATCCCTGGACACAATGGTAATGTGAAGAGAGTGTTCTCGTTGATAAACGCTCAATTGACAAAGAAACCGACACTCAGTTAACTCAGGGCATCATTCTTTACAATGTATAACTTGAAAAACCTCAAAGTTTTATACAATTGTGCTTGCTAACGAGGATCTTGTGCAAAAAGTTGGCCCGTCAGAGAAACATGCTGTATACTTAAGAAAGATGATAATGTATTAACTGTAGAATTGGCTGTTCAATTTTCCAGCAATTTAGTATTGTTGCATTTTGGAAAAATACTTCTACAATACTTTTTCTTGGTTAATTTACTAATAGATAATTATTGGCAACCATTGTAGTAAAATTGTACTGATTGCTGGTTAAATCAGCATTCAATTGAAAAAAATAAATTAACTGATTTAAATGATACACTCTATGTTTCTTTCTGTTGGTACTCATGTGTCCTCCTTTGTCCTTCTTATTGTCTCTCTGTGTCCTCCTTTTGGTACACATGTATCTGGCAACCATATGTATACGTCTATAATATTTGTAGACTACATGCCTACATGTGTAGATCTATGTGTCAGGGCCCTCGAGCGAAAAAAAAAGATGCCGGTACAAGATCTTTTCTGCCCCCCCCCCACCTTTTTTTTCAAACACTATTCATAACTAGATGATTTATTTGTCTTACAAACGTTCGAAAAATCAGGAATCTTTTAAAAAGGCCTTACAGGTTTATTACAAAAATACTTTAATCAAGTATAAAGTTCTTAGTTTAAATTGTTGTAATTGTTGGATCGACTAACTAGCTTTGACTGCCTTACTAGTCTGCAGCGACATAAAGTATTTAGGCCTAGGCTACTAGGGAGAACTGTAAGCCTGTAAGGCTCATAGGTCTATATATTCAAGTTTCTCTAGAGAAAATAATAAAAAAGAGATCCTAAATTTTACCGAAAATAATTAAGCCCTATTTTAAAACTAAAGGCTTCTTTGCAAATTTAACAAAATGTTCAAGTACACATTCAAAGAATACCAAAATTAAGGGTTCCCAGCGCCACGTGAGATTGTAGGAAGAGGATTGTAGTTTTGTAGGTAAATTTGAAAAATAGTTCAAACTTAATTAGTGTTTGCTGGGCATTCAAGAGGTTGATTTTTGTGAAAACAATATGATTTTGTACACTTTACCATAATGTTCTTTAGAACTAAAAAAAAATCTGGGCTAATGGATTAAAACCGATAATAGCTTTCAATAGTGATAATTTGAATAGGCCTACCATTGACTTGTAAAATAATGTATTGAAAGGGATTGCGTAGCACCAATAAAAATAATGTGTATTTAATACTGCCGTTAAAAAAAAATCACAGACGCGGTGTCTAGCCAAATTATTCAACACCGAGACACCATATAGATGACATTGGTCCGATATACTTAGTCCTACTTTACGAGACACCATATAGATGACATTGGTCCGATATACTTAGGCCTACTTTACGAGACACCATATAGATGACATTGGTCCGATATACTTAGGCCTACTTTACGAGACACCATATAGATGACATTGGTCCGATATACTTAGGCCTACTTTACGAGACACCATATAGATGACATTGGTCCGATATACTTAAGACCTACTTTACGAGACACCATATAGATGACATTGGTCCGATATACTTAGACCTACTTTACGAGACACCATATAGACGACATTGGTCCGATATACTTAGACCTACTTTACTTACAGTGGGAGGGAGTGGATTTTTTTTACAGATTTTTATATCTTATATATCTACTAAATAAAAATAATAATTATGTACATAGAGTCAAGTTTACCTTCAAGAAAAGAATAATTATGTACATAGAGTCAAGTTTACCTTCAAGAAAAGAATAATTATGTACATAGAGTCAAGTTTACCTTCAAGAAAAGAATAATTATGTACATAGAGTCAAGTTTACCTTCAAGAAAAGAATAATTATGTACATAGAGTCAAGTTTACCTTCAAGAAAAGAATAATTATGTACATAGAGTCAAGTTTACCTTCAAGAAAAGAATAATTATGTACATAGAGTCAATTTACCTTCAAGAAAAGAATAAATGAATTGATCATATAATGTTGATTGTATTATCTTAAAACGACAAAGCAGTCACCCCCTCAACCCCATCCCCGATCCCCCCATTCACTCCCAATTTATCCCCCCTCTTCCATTCTCTCATTCACTCCCAATGGATCCCCCCTCCTCCATTCTCTCATTCACTCCCAATTGATCAAAAATTAAATTTCGATGTCTTTATTTAGGGACCAATAAAATTGTAAAGTGTCAGCATGACCTTAGATTGCAAAGATGACGTCAAGCGCGGGAGAAAATAGTACAGTCTGCGCTAATCAGCCGATGAAATGAATCCAGACGCAGAGACTATTCTTAAAGAGACTAAAATAGCGCCAGGAGACAAAAAGTTGAGTGTCAGACAGGATTTGGGGAAGATCAGAGTTTACAAGAAAATAACTCCGCTACTATATTTAGATTTATCTGGCTTTTACTTTCACTTAATGAAAACATTCACCCCAGGTCAAAACAGGTCAAGGAATTCAGCTATGAATTTTCTCTTTGACACTTAGATGAAATGAAATAAAAACAAGTCTAAATAAAGCAACAGCCAAACTGTATTTATTCAAATTTCAAGTCCATTTGATTGACATGTCTCGTTTGATTCAGTGCTGAGAAATGAATCAAATTTAGAATTTTACATAACATTTGACAATGTGGAAAATTTTTATTTGGCCCATTTAGAAACTCCACCTCTTAATGCAGTGTTTCTAAAGCATTTCCATTATCGGCACCCTTTTCTGAAGTAAGGTTTAACATGTCGTCCTTTCATAAGTCTGAACACTAAACTTAACATTGACATTTTGACACATTGATTTGATCTCGAAGAAAACAAAATTACGAGAACCTGATTCCTTTACATTATAAAAAGAATTAACACCTTAATAAACGCTGTCTTTAAAAAAAAACAAAAAAACAATACAATTTAAAAATCACACAAAACTTAAGGTAAGTTTATCATGAAACGAAACTTCAATATAGATCTAATTATATCTAAGCAGGAAGTTATATTCCTAAGTCTTTAGTTTAATGAATTAATTTTGCAATAGATAACACAAAAATGTGTGTTTTTTGCACATTGCACGTTAAATATATTTCAATATATGATTGGGTTCAAACAATCAAAACAAACACAGATCCTAAAAACAGTACAGAACCTCGTTTTGGAATAATGGCGGAAATAGCCGAGTGTTCATTTCAGACTAAAAGGTTATAGGGAATTAAAATATCTATCTTTCTCTATCTATCTTCCTATCTATCTATCTATGTGTCTATCAGTCAATCTATCTACTGATCTATATGTCTATCAAACTATCTATCTACTTATCTATATGTCTATCAGTCTATCTATCTATCTATCTATCTATCTATCTATTTATATATGTCTTAGTCTATCTATCTATTTATCTATCTATCTATCTGTTTATCAGTCTATCTATCTGTCTATCTATTTATCTATATGTCTATCAGTCTATCTATCTATTTACTTATCTATATTTCTATCATTCTAATCTATCTATTTGTCTATCTATAAGTCTATCTGTCTATCTATCTATTTATCTATTTATCTATATGTCTATCTATCTGTCTTTATCTCTATCTAACTATATATCTATCTATCAACTGATCTATATGTCTATCAGTCTATCTATCCATCTATTTATCTCTGTCTCAGTCTATCTATCTATCTATATATTTATCTATCTATTTATCTATCTAAGTATCTATCTATCTATCTATATGTCTGTCAGTCTATCTATCTACTTTTTTTATCGGTCTATCATTCTATCTATCTATTTAAATATCTGTCTATCAGTCTATCTGTCTATCTATTTATCTATCTGTCTATCAGTCTATCTGTCTATGTGTTTATCTATCTGTCTATCCGTCTATTTATCTATCTATTGATCTATCTGTCTATCAGTCTATCTATCTATCTATCTATGTATCCATCTTACTACCAGTCTATCATTCTATCTATCTATTTTACCATCTGTATATCAGTCTATCTATCTATTTATCTATCGATCAGTCTCTCAGTCTTTCTATCTATTTATCTGTCTGTCTATCAGTCTTTCTATCTATTTATCTATCTGTATATCAGTCTAACTATATTTCTATATGTCTATTAGTCTATATATCTATCTATTTATCTATAAGTCTATCATTCTATCTATCTATTTTACTATCTGTCTCTCAAACAATCTATCTATTTATCTTTCGGTTAGTCTATCAGTCTTTCTATCTATTTATCTGTCTGTCTATCAGTCTTTCTATCTATTATCTATCTGTATTTCTGTCTATCTATCTATCTATTTGTCTATCAGTATATTTATCTATCTATTTATCTATCTGTCTATCATTCTATCTGTCTATGTATTTATCTATCTGTCTATCTGTCTATCTATCTATCTATCTATCTATCGATCTATCTGTCTATCAGTCTATATATCTATCCATTTATCTATCTTTCTATCAGTCTATCATTATATCTATCTATTTTACTATCTGTCTATCAGACAATCTATCTATTTATCTATCGGTCAGTCTATGAGTCTTTCTATCTATTTATCTATCCGTCAATCAGTCTTTCTATCTATTTATCTATTTGCATATTAGTCTATCTATCTATGTATGTGTCTATCCGTCTATCTATCTATTTACGTATCTATCTGTCTATCATTCTATCTATCTATCTATTTATCTATCTGTATATCAGTCTATCTGTCTATCAATATATATATTTATCTATCTGTCTATCAGTCTATCTATCTGTCTATCAGTCTATCTTTCTATCTATCTATTTATCTTTCTGTCTCTCTGTCTATCGATCTATCTATCTATTTATCTATCTGTCTATCAGTCTATCACTCTATTTATCTATTTATCTATTTATCTATTTATCTATCTGTCTATCAGTCTTTCTATCTATATATTTATCTATCTGTCAATGTATTTCCATCCACTGATATCTTTATCTTAAAATATCTTCCATTATGTCACAAACAACCCAGATCTAGTGTATTTGAAACGGTCTAGTCTACTGTGATATGAACTCACTTTCTGTCCCTATTCCTCAGCAGGTAATAGCTCATTTCCATATTTGGCAATACAATATGGGAGTTTGTAAACGTGTCCACATCACTCTCTGGAACTGGGTTGTTGAGTAGAGGGGGGACGTACTGGGCTAGGCGTCGCTGTGTCACCATCAACAGCAGCAACATCGACACATGGCTCACCTTTAGCAGAAATTCACTTGGGTTGGACATAGGCATCGTCCACTGCCTTACCTATAGAGAAAAATAACAAACAGGAAAATTAGTGATGAAATAATGAAATAATACATATAATACATATAATCACAAGCAGAAACACATTGTGTAAATTACTTCACAAGCTAGACTTCTCACAAATTATTTAATAAATTCAAGAACTTTGGTAAAAATCACGAAAGGAAACAAGTCTCATGACCATAACATTAATAATAACCAAAAAAAGGGGGGGGGTGGGGTAAATAAGTAAAAAGGAAACCGTTCAGAAGACTAGATGAAGGGGAAAATTATTGTACGTGAGAGCCATATAATGTTGGTCGTCAATAGTAAGATTTCTTAAATGTTAGTGAGCTGCATTAATGGCAATAACAGTGCTAAAGCATTATCATAAATGACACTGTGTTTAGATGACAATGCTATAGCAATATAAAAAATGACATTGTTTTTAGATGGCAGTGCTATAGCAATATCAAAAATGACATTGTTTTTAGATGACAGTGCTATAGCAATATCAGAAATGACATTGTTTCTAGATGGCACTGCTATAGCAATATAAAAATGACATTGTTTTTAGATGACAGTGCTATAGCAATATCAAAAATGACATTGTTTTTAGATGACAGTGCTATAGCAATATCAAAAATGACATTGTTTTTAGATGACAGTGCTATAGCAATATCAAAAATGACATTGTTTTTAGATGACAGTGCTATAGCAATATCAAAAATGACATTGTTTTTAGATGACAGTGCTATAGCAATATCAAAAATGACATTGTTTTTAGATGACAGTGCTAAAATATCCACCAGGGTTAAATATATAGGGTGTCCCAAACTGTGCCATGTGACTTAGGCCATGCTTAAGACAAAATATTTAGTTTTTCATTCTTCCTATTTATCCCAGACTCAAAATTTCATTTAAGAAAGATATCAGGATATTTTTAGTATTGTACCATTAATCCCATCAAGTTTTACCTGTCATGGGCTTATGCTTGTGTCCAGAGTTTATTAAAATATTGATGGAATATTTTAGGGAAGGAATGTAAAAGTATCCCGTCGGACCAAATTAATCCATTGGGCCGGTGAAGCAGTTTTCACCAGTTTCCGTGGCCACGGCATACTAGGTGATTGTGTGGCCAGCACTATGCACAGCCGCCTGTACTTTACTCCAACTAACATCAGGTACCCATCAGAGCTGGGTAGACTCAGGGACACCCTCAAATCCTGGGAAAAAATCCTAGCTTCCACCAGGATACGAACCCAGGACCCTTGGATCGCCAGTCGAACGCGCTGCCACTCGGCTATTGTGCCCCATAGGGATGGAATGTGGTCAAACGTATCTCTGATGACTTGACTGTAGAGGTAGATGGTCGAAATAGATCAATGGTAAGATGAGACATAAGAATGTAATTAATTAGCCATTCGAGGACATCACAAGCAGTAACAGTATTGGTACATGACAGTATTATATTCCCATATATAACAATCAATCATAATGCTTTGTGTGAGTCAAACAATTTGCCAATGACAGAAGTATATTATATTATGGTTTTAAGTTTCACACTGTATAATACATGTCTTCATGAAATACTCTGTGCGCCATGATTCATTGAAAATGTTTGTGAAAGGAGGGACACGAATTCATGAAAACGCAAGTCTTAAAAATACTCTTTTGTTTTAGGTTATCTGAACTCCTCAGACAAACTGACATAATTTAGGCGCTACATGTTACAAAATAAGCTATTCGAAAGACTTCATTTTATGTCCACTACACCGAGAGTTCTAAGTAACTCGGGAATCATAAGGTTACACTAATATAAGACAAGACTTGCAAAACACAATCTACAGTACACAAAGCTGGGAGGGATACACAAAAAAACGGTAGATTTTAAGACAACGTCATGGAATAGAAAAAAATGACCAATAGTTTTATGGAGAGATTTTCATAAAGATAGGTTTTACAGAGAGATTTATAGAGATAGGTTTAAAGAGATAGGTTTATGGGAAATATTTATAGTTATAGGTTTTAAGAGATAGGTTTATGAGATAGGAATAAAGATATAGGTTTATAGAAATAGGAATATAGATATAGTTTTATTGAGATAGGAATACAGATATAGATTTATTGAGATAGGAATATAGATATAGATTTATTGAGATAGGAATATAGATATAGATTTATTGAGATAGGAATACAGATATAAGTTTATATAGAGAGAAATATAGATTTAGGTTTATTGAGATAGGAATACAGATATAGGTTTATTGAGATAGGAATACAGATATAGATTTATTGAGATAGGAATACAGATATAGATTTATTGAGATAGGAATATAGATATAAGTTTATATAGAGAGAAATATAGATTTAGGTTTATTGAGATAGGAATACAGATATAGGTTTATTGAGATAGGAATACAGATATAGATTTATTGAGATAGGAATATAGATATAAGTTTATATAGAGAGAAATATAGATTTAGGTTTATAGAGATAGGAATACAGATATAGGTTTATTGAGATAGGAATACAGATATAGATTTATTGAGATAGGAATATAGATATAAGTTTATATAGAGAGAAATATAGATTTAGGTTTATTGAGATAGGAATACAGATATAGGTTTATTGAGATAGGAATACAGATATAGATTTATTGAGATAGGAATATAGATATAAGTTTATATAGAGAGAAATATAGATTTAGGTTTATTGAGATAGGAATACAGATATAGGTTTATTGAGATAGGAATATAGATATAAGTTTATATAGAGAGAAATATAGATTTAGGTTTATTGAGATAGGAATACAGATATAGGTTTATTGAGATAGGAATATAGATATAAGTTTATATAGAGAGAAATATAGATATAGGTTTATTGAGATAGGAATACAGATATAGATTTATTGAGATAGGAATATAGATATAAGTTTATATAGAGAGAAATATAGATTTAGGTTTATTGAGATAGGAATACAGATATAGGTTTATTGAGATAGGAATATAGATATAAGTTTATATAGAGAGAAATATAGATTTAGGTTTATTGAGATAGGAATACAGATATAGGTTTATTGAGATAGGAATACAGATATAGATTTCTTGACATAGGAATACAGATATAGGTTTATTGAGCTAGGAATAGAGAAATACGTTTATAGAGAGAGAAATATAGATTTAGGTTTATTGAGATAGGAATATAGATATAGGTTTATTGACATAAAAATATAGATATAGATTTATTGAGCTAGAAATAGAGATATAACTTTATATAGAGAGAAATATAGATTTAGGTTTATTGTGATAGGAATATAGATATAGGTTGATAGAGATAGGAATATAGATATATATGTTTATAGAGATAGGAATATAGATATATATGTTTATAAAGATAGGAATATAGATATATAGGTTTATAGAGATAGGAATATAGATATATATGTTTATAGAGATAGGAATATAGATATATATGTTTATAAAGATAGGAATATAGATATATAGGTTTATAGAGATAGGAATATAGATATATATGTTTATAGAGATAGGAATATAGATATATATGTTTATAAAGATAGGAATATAGATATATAGGTTTATTGAGATAGGAATATAGATATATAGGTTTATTGAGATATGAATATAAATATATATGTTTATAAAGATAGGAATATAGATATATAGGTTTATTGAGATAGGAATATAGATATATATGTTTATAGAGATAGGAATATAGATATATATGTTTATAAAGATAGGAATATAGATATATAGGTTGATAGAGATAGGAATATAGATATATATGTTTATAAAGATAGGAATATAGATATATAGGTTTATTGAGATAGGAATATAGATATATAGGTTTATTGAGATAGGAATATAGATATATATGTTTATAAAGATAGGAATATAGATATATAGGTTTATTGAGATAGGAATATAGATATATATGTTTATAGAGATAGGAATATAGATATATATGTTTATAAAGATAGGAATATAGATATATAGGTTGATAGAGATAGGAATATAGATATATATGTTTATAAAGATAGGAATATAGATATAGGTTTATTAAGATAGGAATAAAGATATATTTGTTTTAGATAGGAACATAGATATATAGGTTTATCGAGATATGAATATAGATAGAGGTTCATAGGTTGCGACTAGAAGGGCTTATTACATTTATTACACTTAAAAAACTACAATGTAAACGCCTTTTTTAAAATTCGTACAATCAAAGTTTCCCCACCGCTTGCATTCTAATAGTAAACTTTTACTATAATACATTATAATTATAGAGTTAATGTTCCCAAAAAGATAATCTTACTAAATGAACTCATGATTAGGTTAAAGTTCTCTATTCTCTATTATCTATACATATACAAGCAATCATGGTTGTGTGGTTTGTTTCGTTTTAACTTTTATTTTTACTTTATTTTTTTCTGAGATGGGAGATATTCCCTCCCCTCTTTCTCCATCCCCTGATTCACAACATCTTGTGCCAATTTGGCCTGTTGCCTATCAGAAATTGCCTTCTTGCTCAGCACTATTGAAATTATTAGACTTCGCGAGTTACGTTGATGAAACTATTAATATTATTAGACTTCGCGAGTTAGGTTGATGTAACTATTGAAATTATCAGACTTTGCAAGTTAGATTGATGAAACTATTGAAATTATTAGACTTAGCGAGTTAGGTTGATGTAACTATTGAAATTATTAGACTTAGCGAGTTAGGTTGATGAAACTATTGAAATTATTAGACTTAGCGAGTTAGGTTGATAAAACTATTTAAATTATTAGACTTAGCGAGTTAGGTTGATGTAACTATTGAAATTATTAGACTTAGCGAGTTAGGTTGATGTAACTATTGAAATTATTAGACTTAGTGAGTTAGGTTGATGTAACTATTGAAATTATTAGACTTAGCGAGTTAGGTTGATGTAACTATTGAAATTATTAGACTTAGCGAGTTAGGTTGATAAAACTATTTAAATTATTAGACTTAGCGTGTATTGTTATTTAAAATTAGGTAGATAGAGAACAAGCGCAATTTAGATTATATAAAAGAAAACACACAAACAACAAATTATAAATGAATTTATTTGAACATATGTAACAAAAGCATAAAACTAAAATGCTCCATAACTTTCGTTACATCATGACTAGTTCACGCAGCTTCTGTATGGGGGCCAATTAACTAAAAACTAGAAGTAATTATTCAGAAAATCTCTGCAATAATCACTAATAAATATTCCCGATTGATAACTGTAAGACCAATATTCAAATTACTAAGCCGAAAATAAATAAAGCAAAAAGGGCAAAGAACAAAATAATAATAATATATAGGAACATTAAATTGTTACTTTGAATTACAACACACTACTCTATTAGAATACTCTAGACATAGGGATTGAAATTTTATTCCAATGTAAGAACATAATCGTTTTCTTTCTTCCAGAGTTACATCCGAGATAAGAATGAACAATTAAAGAAACCAACAACTAAAAATGCAAGACTGGACTATAACCATGGATAAACTTATAACAAAATACTCTGTATAGAAAGAAGGGTCTGTAACATAAAGGAAGTAGAGGAAACAGTTACAGTAAAAGGTTGCTCAAGTTTATGTTTTTATAAAGCGCAGTTCTTTATTCTGTATTGCATTTCATGTTGATTTCTTTCCCACTGCCATGTACAGTAGCAGGAATACATTATGGACAAGCAATAAGCAAGTGACGCATTCATAGTTTGAAAGAAATCAATGAGCAGTTGCAACAATTATCCCGCAAGTTGTTAGAAAATTTCAGCTATTAAATACTCTTTTTTGTTTAGAAATAAAACTTCAACGCAATAATATTTTCGTAAAAAGCCATTTTTGTACTAAGAGCTTTGGTAGTATGTGGTAATAAAATAGCAACGCTTATCCCAATGCTAAATAAAAAAAAATTGAGCGTTACTAAGCTCTATACAGATATTGGCGATTACTTCTTCTTATAAGGCCTCTTCTTATAGGATTTAAGTCATTCAAAATATAAACAATATTTAATTTTAAAAACGTCCAATACAATATATTTATTGCAGTACAAAATAATTGCTGTAATGTAAAAAAAGTTTCTTGTTTTGTTGCATGGGCAACTCCTTACGTTAACACACTGCCCAGGTTTGCGACCTGGAGATGACACTGAAACTTTCATATTTAGGGTCGTTTTTCTTTTGCTGAGCTCGCTGAAGTCAAGAGAGCTACTGGCCGTCCCCAACTTAGATTCAAGGACGTCTGTAAGCACAACTTAAAGGCTATAGATTTAGAGGTCGAAAACTGATAGAATATGACTTAAAACTGAAGTAGTTAGAGAAGTTCCCTACACACCGGTACTAATGCTGCAGGTGGCAGACTTCGCCTTATCGCGGAGGCTAAAAGAGCACCAAATAAAAGTAAAGAACATAGGCTGTCCCTGACCAACTCCAACGGTGCAGATTTCAAGTGCCAGAGATGCAACAGAGCCTGTCTCTCAAAGATAGGTCTCCACAGGCACAGCCAATGCTGCAAAGCTGGTCAAATCGCAAGAGCGCAAATCTAATCGTCTTCCGATACAATGGAGCCAAAGATGAGGATATGCACACGCTAGCCATTTTATTTAAAAAAATTTCTTCTTCTATTTACGCTTCGGATACTTCTGTTTTACACACCTCAATATCACAAGACGCTGGGCGAAATCGTGATTGGACTTAGGTGATTGGATTTTTATTATCGGACTGTGATAATTTCCCATCTAAATACTGAAATGTTGAGTTTAAAAGAACACGAAATAGTCGTCACGGTGACAACATTACACTGCGGTCTATGTGAGAGTGGTAGTGCCAGTAGTGGTGAATATAATTCAATAAACATGGGGTGAGATAAGTTTCATCTGTGGGACCGAAT
This sequence comes from Anisus vortex, assembly GCA_949126835.1. Taxonomy (NCBI): domain Eukaryota; kingdom Metazoa; phylum Mollusca; class Gastropoda; family Planorbidae; genus Anisus; species Anisus vortex. The sequence goes on along the minus strand of OX421494.1, from coordinate 36,590,301 downwards.
TCATCCATTTTCAATAAAATGGTATATTGGTGTATTTTCTCTGTGTGTGTACCCTGAATGAGTGAAGGTGTCTGTCTGCATCCATTAAATATAAATATTGTGCCATAACTGTAATGAAGACCAAGGTAAAAGTTCTGTCATCAAATCCACTACCTAGATAAGCAATGTTTAGTGGGCGTAGAGTGTCCGTATGGAGATTTCCTCTTTCTGGGGCACGCACGCTCCGAATGGACACGCAGAGATTTATGCATCCTACAGGCCACACAATCCCCTCATCACACAATAGTATAATGTATGTTAATAACGTTTTTATACCTAATGCACTTCAGAGGTATATGCTACATGGATGCTAGCACTCAAAAGAATGCACATTTTGATGCGTGCACACACTTACACAAACACGCAGAAAGCAAACACACACACAAACACTCACACAGACATAACAGACACACAAACTCAGTGAGAGAGAGAAACCGCTGTCTCAAATTGAAGCTATTTATCATTAAAAGTCATTACACCAGACAACCCTATCTAAACTGTGATCTCCAGACAAAAACTAGCTGCTTCCCAGCTTACACTTCTAATTAAGACATTTACAAGTAAAGATAACCAGGAACTCTAGCCAGTCTGGCCATGTACCCGCAACGTATGCCATGTACCCACAACGTATGCCATTTACCCACAACGTATGCCATGTACCTACATCGTATGTCATGTATCAACAACGTGTGTCATGTACCCACAACGTATGTCATGTACCCATAACGTATGCCATTTACCTACAACGTATGTCATGTACCCACAACGTATGTCATGTACCCACAACGTATGTCATGTACCTGTAACGTCTGTCATTAACTCACAAAATGTCATGTATCAACAATGTATGTCATGTACCTACAAAGCATTTCATGTACCTACAACGTATGTCATATACTCACAACATATGTCATGCACCCACAACGTATGTCATGTACCCACAACGTATGTCATGTACCCACAACGTATGTCATGTACCTATAACGTCTGTCATGTACTCACAAAATGTCATGTATCAACAATGTATGTCATGCACCTACAACGTATGTCATGTACCTGAAACGTATGTCATGTACCCACAACGTATGCCATGTACCCACAACGTATGCCATTTACCCACAACGTATGTCATGTACCTATAACGTCTGTCATGTACTCACAAAATGTCATGTATCAACAATGTATGTCATGCACCTACAACGTATGTCATGTACCTGAAACGTATGCCATGTACCCACAACGTATGCCATGTACCTACATCGTATGTCATGTATCAACAACGTATGTCATGTACCCACAACGTATGTCATGTACCCATAACGTATGCCATTTACCTACAACGTATGTCATGTACCCACAACGTATGTCATGTACCCACAACGTATGTCATGTACCTATAACGTCTGTCATTAACTCACAAAATGTCATGTATCAACAATGTATGTCATGTACCTACAAAGCATTTCATGTACCTACAACGTATGTCATGTACTCACAACATATGTCATGCACCCACAACGTATGTCATGTACCCACAACGTATTCATGTACCCACAACGTATGTCATGTACCTATAACGTCTGTCATGTACTCTCAAAATGTCATGTATCAACAATGTATGTCATGCACCTACAACGTATGTCATGTACCTGAAACGTATGTCATGTACCCACAACGTATGCCATGTACTTACAACGTATGTCATGTTCCCACAACGTATGTCATGTACCTACAACGTACGCCATGTATCCACAACGTATGACATGTAGCCACAATGTATGTCATGTACCCAGAACGTATGTTATGTACCTACAACGTATGCTATGTACTTACAACGTATGTCATGCACCCACAACGTATGTCATGTATCCACAACGCATGACATGTAGCCACAATGTATGTCATGTACCCAGAACGTATGTTATGTACCTACAACGTATGCCATGCACTCACAACGTATGTCATGTTCCCACAACGTATGTCATGTACCTACAACGTACGCCATGTATCCACAACGAATCACTGTAAATTTGGCAAGGGTAAATTCGTCAACGCTATTTTCGGCAAGGTAATTTTGGCAACGGTAAATTCGGCAACGGTAATTTCGCCAAAACTATAAAAGCGGTAATTTTGGCAACGGTAAATTTTGCAAACTTAATATATACACTGTTTTTATTGACCGTATTGGTAGGACTACACTCTAGTTCAGGGATGGGCAACCTATGGGATGCGTGCTAGACTTGGCACGCATTACGGTTTTAAATTTCACGTGAAAGACCACCAAAAAGTAAGTTTAATTATCTTCTGCATGAAAAGAGCAGGATGACATTAAGGCCGTTGGCACCCTGAAAGATTTAGAAATGCTAATTTGGTACACTATTATCTAAAGTTTGCCGACCCCTGCTCTAGTCTACAAAATAAAGCTAATGCCACGAAATGAAGTTAGCATTATAGAAAGTGCCTGATTTGTGACATGTTTGCAATAACGTAACCAGAGGAAGGCGGAGGTGATGGGCCCCAGTCTATGAGTTTATGAGACTTGCTAAAATGACAGTAAAAATGTATATATAAAGCATACAAATTAGGTAACAAAAAAAAGTTAATTAGTTCGATTGACTAAAAATTAAATTCAAGAAAAACATTGACTAAAAACACCGTATTTTTTTTACCATCTACGTTATTTAACTAATGCATATAAAAGGAACATTTCAATAGACGCAAAATGTAACCCCCCTCTCCCCCCCTGTCTATAGCACAGGGAAACAAAGCAAATCAAAATTACGCAATGTAGATTATTTGCCATCCCCCTCTTCTTTTTTAAACACCAGGATGAGACTCGCCGTGTTAACAAAAGCAAAAGCTAACCCCTCCCACCCCCGTCTCCCCACCACGTCTCCCCACACCCGTTTCCCCACACCCGTCTCCCCACCGATTAAAGTGTTAGTGACCAGCTTGGTAGCACCAGGCTAAGCAGTGAAAACTAAAAGAGGTTGGGGGGGGGGGGGGTTCGTTTAATTCTTTTTAAATCTCAGATCATTGTTGTTGCTAGTTAAACAAATCATTCTTTCTATCAAAACATTGATAATGATATTGAATTTCATTTTATTATTACAATTTTGAAAAAATAATTTAGTTATTTACTTTTCTTATATATTTAAATTATATTGCAAACAAGAGTTGTAAATAAAACATTTAATAGGTAGCCGAATAAATTGTATAAAAGTACTTTCAATGTTTAAACTTTAAACCAATTTACTTAGGATATAAGGCACATTTAGCTGCAAATATCTTGTAAGTTATCGAGGTTTCTATGTCACATTTAGCCAACTATATGTATTGTTGTAGGCCTATATGTCTAAGTAATGTATATTTGTATCGTTATAACATAGAAGGTGCAAGGTTTAAAACTACAAAAGACAAAAGGTATCCTACTGATTGACGGCAAATAGCCGACTGCAATGGAATGTGATACAATGTTTTATGGTGGCCATGTGTTCCCTCCCCCCACACACACACTCAACACCCGTGTTGAGAGAATTGGTCTATAGGCTAGCAAAGTAATTCCTTAACTCACCCTGACGTAACCGGTCAAGAAAATTCGCGTACCTCGGGAAAGGGAAATAGGGACTGTGTTCGTTTTTGATAGATATATAAAGTAGGAGGGTTGTAATGTGTTTGCAATGTTTCTCGTACGATCTAAACAAACCTGGGCTCATTGCGTAAAGGAATTAGGATGGTCGTGTCTGAAAGGAGTAAACGCGTGTAGACAATATAACATTAGATTCAAAAGACTTATAAAGCGGGTTAGAGGCGTCAGCCCTAAAATTCACCAATGCATAACATTTCTGTTTAGAATGAGTGTTTTACACAAGTTAGGGGCGGTGGGGGGGGGGGGGGGGAGGATCTTCATGATAAAATTGTTTCACAAAACGTTTGAGTACCTACCCCCACATTATACTATTTGCCCCAACCCACTTTATACAATCTGACCCCCTTCCTCCGACTTGCACTAATGACTATTACGTTGAATTTCTGGCTACGCCACTAGATTGGCAAAGTTACGTCACGTTACAAATCCTAAATCCTGCACTAATACTATTACCAATCGCTACTTGTTTTCTCTTTCTGGGAGTAAGTCTACCCCCTAACCCCTTCCCCCTTTTTTTCCCTGCTGTAGCCTGAAGTCACTAATACTTGAATTGGCAGAATTTCATAAAGGGAGTCAGGGCAATACTATCGTAAGTACTTACAATGGTCTTGGTCGGCGGCGGGAGGGGAGGGGGCACTCTACGTTTGTTCTTGTTTACACAACCAGTATCATACTATGTAGGGGTGGAGGTCAGGTAGTCAGAGACAAACGTATGCTTTGATGCCTAAAGTCAGTTTGGATACCATACACACATAGGCCTACCTTTACCTTTGCCGAGGCGTAACTTAAGGGGGGGGGGCGACGGGGCTGTGGAAAGGGTACATTTGGCGCCTATTTAAAATGTTTGTCTTTAATCATCAGATGACGTTAAATTAAATAACGTGCCAAAGTGCTCCTTAATGTTATCATGATCTTTTCACCATTTTGGTGGTCTTTCATGTGCCATTTAAAAACGCTCTGTTTACCAAGTATGGCACGCATCGCAAAGGTTGCCTATCCATGTACTAGAGTGTATTCTAACCAATACTTTTAATATAAACAGTGGATATTATATGATTGCCAATTTTACCGTTGCCAATTTTACCGCTTTGCGTGTTTTGCCGAATTTACCTTTTCCGAAATTACCTTTGCCAAAATCACCTTGCCTAAAATACCGGTTCCGAATTTACCATTGCCAAATTTACCGAGCACCATCCACAACGTATGTCATGTACCCACAACGTAATACATGTAGGCCTACCCACAATGTATGTCATGTACCGACAACGTATGTCATGTAACCACAACGTATGTCATTTACCCACAGCGTATGCCATGTACTTACAGCGTATGTCATTTACCACAACGTATATCATGTACCCACAGCGTATGCCATGTACCCACAACGTATGCCATGTACCTACAACGTTGAATTAGTCTGCAAACATTATATTGTAAATACTAAGGACCTTGTGAAGTCATTATAAAGTTACAACTATGCCAGTAAAAACACTGACCAATAATCGCCTCTACTTTGTGTGGAGGTTATACATCCCTACGTCTCTTTTACCTACTTAGCACCCACCTTCCCCTCTCCCCTCCCTTCCCCCCCCTACAAACCCTTCCCCACTGGCCCTTAGCTGGAAGAAACCGATCAATGCCATTGGTTTGCACAGTGGAAGAAATGGGGCTCTCTAAATACAACGGATGAGTCATAGGGTTGTTGAGACATAGCCCCATGACCTGTACACCACTAACTCATTCAACAATAGCAAGAGAGAGCTAGGGATGAAATATATACCCACAACCCACCCCCATCCTCTCAACGTGGTTCCTCCTGGCTCTCTATTTCTTTCCACTTCTTCCAGTTCTCTTTATTTCAAGACAGTGTCTGTGTCTGTATTATTCTTTTATTATTCTTCTCCTTTCACTGTCTGTCCATCTTTTTTCCTATTTATATCTCCATCCCGTCTTAATATGTAATTTATTCAGTACACTCCTTATCTTTTCAGCGCTCAATAGACCTATCATTTCCCATTTCCATTAAAGAAAAACTTGCAGTTGCTTTCTTTAGAAAGTATAAATTTTCGTTCTTCTGTTTCACACTGTATCGTTGTCTCGAGTCTATCTCTTTAGTTTCACACTGTATCGTTGTCTCGAGTCTATCTCTTTTAGTTTCGATTTCACTTCTCAGTGAATACGGACGTGTACATCGAAGTTATTAGGCATGGTGGCCGCACGGCAGCGCGTTCGACTGGCGTACCGAAGGTCCTGGGTTCGAATCCTGGTGAAGGCTATGACATTTTCCAGGGTCTGGAGGGTGTCCCTGAGTCTACCCAATTTTGATTGGTACCTGACCTTAGTTGGGGTAAAGTAAAGGCGGCTGTGCATTGATCTGGCCACAAAATCACCTGGTATGCAGTGGCCACAGAAACTGGTAAACTCTGCTTCACCTGCCCTATGATAAATTTGGTCCGAAGGCCGAAGGGTACTTTGCTTTACTTACATCGAAGGGTACTTTGCTTTACTTACATCGAAGGGTAGGCCTACTTTGCTTTACTTACATCGAAGGGTACTTTCCTTTACTTACATCGAAGGGTACTTTGCTTTACTTACATCTAAGGGTACTTTGCTTTACTTACATCGAAGGGTACTTTGCTTTACTTACATCGAAGGGTACTTTGCTTTACTTACATCGAAGGGTACTTTGCTTTACTTACGTCGAAGGTTACTTTGCTTTACTTACATCGAAGGGTACTTTACTTTATTTACATCGAAGGGTACTTTGCTTTACTTACATCGAAGGGTACTTTGCTTTACTTACATCGAAGGGTACTTTGCTTTACTTACATCGAAGGGTACTTTGCTTTACTTACATCGAAGGGTACTTTGCTTTACTTACATCGAAGGGTACTTTGCTTTACTTACATCGAAGGGTACTTTGCTTTACTTACATCCAAGCTAATTATAAAAAAAAGTCTTGATGCTTTAAAAAAAATGAAAGACCACCAAAATGGTGAAAAGAGCATGATAACATTAAGGAGCACTTTGGCGCGTTATTTAATTTAACGTCATCTAATGATTAAAGACAAACATTTTAAATAGGCGCCAAATGTACCCTTTCCACAGCCCCGTCGTCCCCCCCCCCTTAAGTTACGCCTCGGCAAAGGTAAAGGTAGGCCTATGTGTGTATGGTATCCAAACTGACTTTAGGCATCAAAGCATACGTTTGTCTCTGACTACTTGACCTCCACCCCTACATAGTATGATACTGGTTGTGTAAACAAGAACAAACGTAGAGTGCCCCCTCCCCTCCCGCCGCCGACCAAGACCATTGTAAGTACTTACGATAGTATTGCCCTGACTCCCTTTATGAAATTCTGCCAATTCAATTGGAGTTTTACAGTAAACAGTTTTAGACTAAGCTAGTTGGTAAATAGATTCAATTGGAGTTTTACAGTAAACAGTTTTAGACCAAGCGAGTTGGTAAACAGATTCAATTGAAGTTTTACAGTAAACAGTTTTAGACCAAGCGAGTTGGTAAACAGATTCAATTGAAGTTTTACAGTAAACAGTTTTAGACTAAGCTAGTTGGTAAATAGATTCAATTGGAGTTTTACAGTAAACAGTTTTAGACCAAGCGAGTACTTAAGATAGTATTGCCCTGACTCCCTTTATGAATTTCTGCCAATTCAATTGAAGTTTTACAGTAAACAGTTTTAGACTAAGCTAGTTGGTAAATAGATTCAATTGGAGTTTTACAGTAAACAGTTTTAGACCAAGCGAGTTGGTAAACAGATTCAATTGAAGTGTTACAGTAAACAGTTTTAGACCAAGCGAGTTGGTAAACAGATTCAATTGAAGTTTTACAGTAAACAGTTTTAGACTAAGCTAGTTGGTAAATAGATTCAATTGGAGTTTTAGAGTAAACAGTAAACAGTTTTAGACTAAGCTAGTTGGTAAATAGATTCAATTGAAGTTTTACAGTAAACAGTTTTAGTCTAAGCTAGTTGGTAAATAGATTCAATTGAAGTTTTACAGTAGCCTAAACAGTTTTAGACTAAGCTAGTTGGTAAATAGATTCAATTGAAGTTTTACAGTAAACAGTTTTAGTCTAAGCTAGTTGGTAAATAGATTCAATTGAAGTTTTACAGTAACCTAAACAGTTTTAGACTAAGCTAGTTGGTAAATAGATTGAATTGAAGTTTTACAGTAAACAGTTTTAGTCTAAGCTAGTTGGTAAATAGATTCAATTGAAGTTTTACAGTAGCCTAAACAGTTTTAGACTAAGCTAGTTGGTTAATAGATTCAATTGAAGTTTTACAGTAAACAATTTTAGACTAAGTTTGTAGTAAATAGATTCAATTGAAGTTTTACAGTAAACAGTATTAAACTAAGCTAGTTGGTAAATAGATTCAATTGAAGTTTTACAGTAATTGGTGTTAAACCAGGCTAGTTGGTAAATAGATTCAATTGAAGTTTTACAGTAAACAGTTTAAGACCAGGCTAGTTGGTAAATAGATTCAAGTTTGTAGGCGAACTTAAAATAAAACACATGTAAAACTTCTAAAACAAGAATGGATTATACCAAAAAAGAACAACACAAAAAAACATGAAGGTGATGCATGATTACATATAGACTTGAGTTAAGTAGAAACAATATGACGTCATGATTTATTTATTTATAATTATCATATCACACAAGTTGATGGGTGAAATTATGATATTATAGATATTATTAAATCACCCTGTCACTAAATATGAAATGAGTCTTTTCCTAGCAATATTACGTTTGTCTATGAATGATACAACTGTGAGTCATCTATTTATCATTGGAAAATTATTCATGTATTCTAGATGACATAGACAAGAGACGCTCATTGGAATTCAAGGATAAAATACTGAGGGGGTAAAAGTGATCTTTAACTGTATATTGATTATCTTATCTTATCCACTGTCATTTGATCTGTTTCACTATCTATCTATTTATCTATACATCTATGTATCTATTTGTCTGTCTGGCGTCTTTCCGTCCAGCCACCCACCCACCCACTTACCCACCCACCCAACTACCCATCATTCATCCCTTCATTTATCTATCTATCTATCTATCTATCTATCTATCTAATTACATCGATCTCTCTCTCTATTTTCTCTCCAGCACTGGGTCTCTTTAGAATATATTGAGTACAGCCTATATTGTATACACTAATTCCCAAAGGCTGTCGACCCCAACAGTTACACTTTGCTTCAGCTGATTTTTTATTTTCTGATCGGTCCCAGTCCCAGCTAAAAGGTCGGATGTCAAGAAGCTATGAATAGCTGCCATGTAGCAGGCTTGTCGAACGGACATAAGAAGAGCTGGCTTGTCAAACGGACATGAGAGGAGCTTGTAGTCAAGGAAGAACAAGGGAACACTACCAGAACAGAGAACAATTTATGATTGGTCAGACGAGTCAAGGTTGTCAGTGTCTAGGTGTCTCCTCGCGCATGGCGGGTGCTAAATGGACTTGAATTGTCACAAGTGTTAGTTTAGTGTCTGACCTCGTCTTTTGCCCACCCGCATTTAGCACAGCTAATGTGGTCAATCACGCTCCTAATGTGGTCAATCACACAGCTAATGTGGTCAAACATGACCCTAATGTGGTCAATCACGCCCCTAATGTGGTCAATCACGCAGCTAATGGGGTCAATCACACAGCTAAAGTGGTCAATCGTAGTCAATGTCGTCAATCGCAGCTAATGTGGTCAATCATGCAGCTAACGTTGTCAATCACGCAGCAAATGTAGTTAATCTCGCATCTATTGTGGTTCATTATATTTTCACGCAACAACATTTCTCAAAAAATGGTGCGATTCAATAAAACGGAAGTTGTATAGCAACTACTTCATTTAGAATCGGGAATTCCGAAAAAAATCAGTCTTCTGAGTCATCATATAGCAGAAATACTAAAGCAAGCGGTCCATGTGTATTAAAGTCTGATTTTTTAGTAGATACCTTACATTTCCCTGCTGAAAAGTTATTCCAATATCTTGAATGCATTTTTTTTGTGTTGGCTCTTTATAGATAGCTTGCTAAATATACAGAGTGTTCTTATAACAGTCTGTACAATATACGAAGCTGATACAAACAAGCATAATTAGAAATATTAGAAATTGTTTAAAAGTTTTTTTTAGATCAACTTAGATCGTGATACTTAGCTACATAGATAAAAACATAGTCAAATATATTGATACACACACACACACACATACATATATATATATATATATATATATATATATATATATATATATATATATTATTCAAATGATAAGTGAAATATTAGGTTTACGTTTTCTTAAACTTATAAAACTTTTCCGTTTAAAAATCTTTGTCTAATTTCTAAAATAAACATCAAATTCTACAGACTAGACCTATAGTTAACATCTAAATTTACAGATTAGGTCTATAGTTATTATCTAAATCTACTGACGAGATCTATAGTCAACATCGAAATCACAGACTAAGCCTATAATGAACCTTGGTTTTCTACATATTAGACCTATATTTAACATCTAAGTTTATAATTTAGTCCAGATTTTCATGATGTAATTAATTTAAATATTATGCAACAAAATGTTCGATATTACTTACACACGCTAGTATTGGCGATACAAATGTTAATGCGTCACAAAATAAAATATATAAAAATTATCTGGGTCAGGAAATTATTAGACTTTGCGGCGAGTTAGGTTGATGAACCTATTGAAATTATTAGACTTAGCGAGTTAGGTTGATGAACCTATTGAAATTATTAGACTTAGCGATTTAGGTTGATGAACCTATTGAAATTATTAGACTTAGCGAGTTAGGTTGATGAACCTATTGCAATTATTAGACTTAGCGAGTTAGGTTGATGAACCTATTGCAATTATTAGACTTAGCGAGTTAGGTTGATGAACCTATTGCAATTATTAGACTTAGCGAGTTAGGTTGATGAACCTATTGCAATTATTAGACTTAGCGTGTTAGGTTGATGAACCTATTGCAATTATTAGACTTAGCGAGTTAGGTTGATGAAACTATTGAAATTATTAGACTTAGCGAGTGAGGTTGATAAAACTATTGAAATTATTATACTTAGCGAGTGAGGTTGATAAAACTATTGAAATTATTATACTTAGCGAGTGAGGTTGATAAAACTATTGAAATTATTATACTTAGCGAGTGAGGTTGATAAAACTATTGAAATTATTATACTTAGCGAGTGAGGTTGATAAAACTATTGAAATTATTATACTTAGCGAGTGAGGTTGATAAAACTATTGAAATTATTATACTTAGCGAGTGAGGTTGATAAAACTATTGAAATTA